>OX344722.1:110761614-111961614 GCA_947034835.1 Ballota nigra | reverse complement strand
CACAAAAGAATTCATATCTATTCCAACTCAAAATACTCACCTCATAAAGTTCAGCAAGGCCCTTTTTGCTCTTATTCTCATCCTGAAAATGTACGAAATTGATTAATTTGGACAAAATTCAAGTGGGCAAGAGAGAGCATGGATTCAGGGATAATAATTACCAACTCTTTCTTCTCTCTTGGTGCCTTGGTTGATAAAGTAGGTGGCTTCTGGACATCATCAAATCGGCCCTGAACATGGTTCACAAAAATAATCTTAATTCACTCCAAAACAGTGGAATATAGAATTATAAAGCATGGTGACATAAGTATAATAGTTTATCTTGAAACACAAAAACAGCGAAAAACCAAACGTTCACACTTTAAATTTTCAGAAAACTAAACTACTATAGTAACTGCCAATTTCATTTCTTTAGTTCGGTAGACAGCTAATTCCAAATCAAATTATATTGAAGATTAAGTGAGTGTTTGCAAACTCTATGTGATAAGTAGAACCGCTTCTTTTTTGAAAAAAAATAAAAATAAAAATTCTGAAGTGTTTGCAAATTCTAAATTAATTAATTATAATTCATTTTGGAGGGGGGGGGGGGGGGGGGGGGTTGCTTTTGGATTATGAAGATCAATTCTTGGTGGGCCCATGTATAATGTTTCACTATATTTTTGTAAATTGAATTAATAAGTGATTTTTTTTTTTAAACACTCCCCACTTCTAAAATCACTTCATTTCAAAACACTCCTCACTTTGAATTTTACTACAATAATCACTTAACATTAATTGTGATTTTTGCAATAGAATTTCAAAACATACGCCTAAGCCAATTAATGTGATACTAGCTAGCTCCCCCAACCAAAAATAATATAAGGATTATCTGCCCTCCAATAGAAGCCACACGATTTTGGTGGGCAAACAGCAAGCTAGATCTTGGGTGCTGGGTGCTTACTCTTTCAATTCTAAATTCTAATCATTTAGTCCTTACCAAGCTAAGACATGATTTAATCTCACAAACAACTAGGAATAATTGACAGTGATTGCAAAAGGAACTGGGGGAAAGGGAAAATAAAGCAGATTCTAATTCATGACAAAACAACAAAAAAATAAAACAAAGCATTGACATTGGTATACCTCGAGTATACGTTTCTGAATTAATTCTTCGAGAGATGCGGTGACTTCTTCTGTGATAACTGGAGCAGGTCTCACATTATGCTCAAAATCTAGATCAACTTCCAAGGCACTGTTTTTTGGTCTTTTAGCAGCAGTTATCTGGGATCATATAAAACAATGAACACTATGAAAACACAATGCTCTTCAAGTCTAAGCTCTTTTCAAGAACACCACTCCAAGTCTCTCGTTTCGTACAGTGAAAAGAGTGCATGTTAACTGAAAGTAAAGGGAAAAGACTTGAAGTCGATAAACATCACCTCGCCCTGCATAGTCCATGTCTTCGGTTCCAAGTTTGCTCTCTCCATTTCCTCTATCTCTGACCGGAGTTTTTCTAGCTCTTTTTCATGAGTTGATTTCTTCTGTAGATTTAAAGAACAGGATAAAGATTAAGAACATCAATTGGTATAAACAGAGGGGATGGTGTAGTGTGAACAACTACATGTAGATCATGCAGGGGTAATACAGTAACCTGATTGTCAGGTTCATCCATGTCATCTGATCCACCAGAATATTTGGATTTTTTCTTCTGGTTTGTTTTGCTACCACCGAAAAAGTCTTCATACCTGAATCCACAAATAGTAAGATAGAGCCATCTTTTAAGATAGGTAAACGTATATAACCAAAAGATCAGAAAGAATGCATTCTATCTAGTTACTTACATGCTGTAATTCCATGACTGAATTAACCAGGAATAACCGTTACATCAAAGCATGAAGTTCAAATAAAAACTATATCTGGGACTTGACTAACAATACAGCATATTTAACCAAAAATGCATCTAATAACTCAAGTAATAGAAAATTTTCAACCTTCATCGAATTGAATCCAGTTAACAGTTCTGTTGACTGGGATGTATCAGATGATGCGCAATTTTTCTATGGTCAAACAATATGTTAACCAATAATTTTTCTAAAGAAGAGTTACAACCATTCTGAGAACAAACCATATGTTGACTGGGATGTATCAAATAATATGACTGGGATGTAATTTTTCTAAAGGATAGTTGCATCCATCCCAAGAACAAACAAAATGTTAACCAATAATATAAAAAAAGTGCAGCCAGGGTCAGTTGTGGCTTCTTCACACAGAATAAGATCAACTGCAAAACAAAAGTGCTATATTTTGGGAAACTGAAAACATCACCAAAGGAGAAATGCAGGCCATAGTGTCATGTTATAAAAACCAATCATTAGCAACCAATAAACTCAAACTGGTAAGAAGAAAAGACATCCTTATCAAAGACTTTAATTTGTTCTTCAATTTCATTTCATATTGATGGTATCCTATTCGAATGATATATCAGTATATCACAGAGAAAGCAAAAGACAAATAAATCAAAGGATTACCTTGCATTTTCCATGTCATCATCACTGCCGCCTTCATCAAGCCCCATAAGTCCAAGCTGTTATAGCCATCACGAAGGCACATATTAGCTCAAAGATATTATAAAAGCAACTACATAACACTAGGAATAATCAATCCAATTAGAAATCTCAAAACTCAATAATAAATTATCCAATCAACTGGATTTTGCTAGAATAGCAACTCATACCTCATCATCTTCGTCCTCCTCATCTTCATCACCATCTCCGTCTTCGTCTTCATCTTCGTCACTCTCGTCGGCAGTTTCGACCCTTCTCCTCTTGTTCTTCTTCTCCGTCTCTAGTCCATATTCTCTTGCCTCATCTCTCAACAGATACTCCTCCAATTCCTTTATCTTCAGAAACTTATCCTCTACTCCATTCGCATTTTCTCTATCCTCAGTCTCCATCTCTCCTTTATCCTCTTCATCACTTTCCTCCCCTTCTTCCTCCTCTCCTTCTTCATCACTACCTTCTTCCAACTCATCATCATCGCCATCCAAACCCTCACTTTCACTTTCTGCGCCATCGTTTTCTTCTTCGATTTTTCCATCTTCCTGAAACTTAGCTTCTTTTCCACTATCTTTATCCAAATTGAATTGCTTTTCGATCTCCTTTGGATTCTTCTCGAAATTCTTCACTTGACGGCGCAGGGAGGAGAGCAAGGGCTGCGTTTGGAGGTCAATTTGCTGCCATATCTGCTCAGCATCAAATCCTTCAACCAATAGATGACTGAATGGAGATTTAGGAGCATATGGATTGAGAGAGGCGAACAAGTATTCCGACGCTAATCGAGCCGCCTTGGATAGCTCCGGCGACGGAGTAAGGTACATCGGCGGTTCCGTTGTTTTCAGGCGGTGAAGAGCCTCTATGCCGGAAGGTTTTGATCCGCCGTCAGCGGCTGAGGCCATGGTGGCTGGCTGTAACGAATAGCCTTTCGGGGGTTGAGGGTTTTAGGAAGAAAGAAAGAAAGAACAATTTATTAAATATATAAGTATAAATAGTTTCCTGCTAATTGTAAAACCCTTTCTATTCAGGTAATTTGAGCTCGGGTCCGAAATTTTCGGGTAAAATGGCCTGCCCGAACCGTATCCGGTTTTTATTTTTTTATTTTTTATTTTTATACAGATTAAAGTTTACATATCAGTAGGAAAACAATTCATACTGTGTTTACCTTGTAGGTTAAACCCCATTTAGTAGCCTTTGTAGGCAAATTTATGTATATATGGTGAATAGTGCGTGTGATTGATAATATAGAGTGGTTTGGAAGTTGTTTACGAAAATAGAGGGAATCGCCTTTGGGAGGGGCGAGTTTCCCTTTTTTTTTTTTTTTTTTTTCTTAGGTCGCCTTTGTGAGGGGCGAGTTTAATTTTTTTTTTTTTTTTAAATCGCCTCTGGGAGGGGCGAGTTTAAGCCTTTTTTTTTTTTATTTTATCACGCCGTTGGGAGAGGCGTGTTTATGTAAGTAAATGGGTTAAAATAGGTGTGTAATTGAGTTGATTTTAGTAATTATTGTTCAATGATTATGTGATGATTATTCAATGATATATTATAACTAAACCCAAATTGCTATTGAGATGTAAAACCCTAATTGTTAGTGGAGATAAATATAATTGTGTATTGAAATTGGTTTATATTTATACTATCTTTAAAAAAAAAATTATAAACTATTTCATAAAAATTGAAAATTATTTCAAACACTAAATAATATTTTTAAGTAATAAATGTAAAATGTAAAAAAAATGACATTTATAATAATAGTACCAATACAATTAGCGATGGCCCAATCGACCACCCGTTCCACATTGCGGCGGACGTCTTTCACGATAATTACGACGAGGTTGTTGTTCATGTTGGCTTGGTCCGGGCTCCTCTCCGTATGTGTCCGCATATGGTATAGGCGTTGAACTGTAAACTGGGCGTTGTGCGAATTGAGGTCGATGTTGATAATAGGTACTCATATTAATACCCGTATTTAATATGTCAGTAAATGAACCAGGCCATGATGTAAGAAGATCTGTCACAGATTTAGTTAATTTAGATCAATAATATATATATATTAAAATATATATTATTTATAAGTTGATATTATATACCTGGTTCATTATAAGGTGTCAGAAAACTGGGCTGAGGTATCTCCTGTTGCAACGTCGATGTAGAAGCAGGCTGGGGTACCCCCTCAACGCTTGCCCAACCAACTATCAAGTTAACAATAACATATCATAAGTAAATAAACATAATCTTTAAAAAATATTATTAAGGGTTATGTGTAACTTTCATACCATTTCCAGCAGGATGTGCGTAAGCTCCAAATCCAAATGAGGGCAACTCATAACTTGTGTGAGGCGTAGGCTGAGGTGGCCACTCATTTGATTGCCGAGCATCTATCAAATTAATAGAAATATACATAAACAAGTAAATATAATTTCTTGAATATTTTTAATTTATTATTGTAACTTTGATAATATTGAATTACACACCGTATGCAGTTGGTGTGTTGCCCAAAATTCGAGACGCTCCATACTGTTGGCCCATCGATGTAGAAGCATCTGTAACATGTTATAAAAATATTTAATAATTAAATAAATATAAACCAAAGGAATATCATATTTACAAGTGTAATTCCGTAAATTGCATACCATTTCCAGCAGTATGTTGTGTGCGGGGCGCTGATTGAGGAACTCGGTATTGAGTACCTTGTCGGGGAAAAGGGGAATCTGATGGCACTGCCGAGGAATGTCTTCTTCGACTCGCAGACGTTGAAGGACCTTCATCGCCGTCACGCTCTACAGACCTCCTTCTTGTTTGTCCTCTACTTGTTTCCCCGACTTCTACGTTTTCAACTGAGGCTCGTGGATGTTCAAGATAAGTAGGAGATTCAATAATAGGCTCCACTTGAGTGATGAAATTCTCAGCTGTTTCTAAAAATTCCACCATTAATGGTCTATTATCAATGTGAGCCCGTCGTTTACTGATTTTAAATTTTCGAAACCAGCTTACCTGTAACAAAAAAATAATAGAATGTTATTCATATTTCAAACATCAAAAATCAATATATAATTAAATTTGTGATATATAATTTACCAAAACATCACTGGCAGATGTTCTTGGTGGTTGGAAGCCTCGGACCGGTGCTGCAGTATACTCCTCTGGTGAAATCAATCGTCGTGTAATGTCATAGTACCACTGCATATAGTCTTCCGTGACCGGATCACCCCCGTTGATAGGCGTGCAAGGCATGAATGGTTGCCTGCTTCTCCAATATCTAATCCATTTGTCATGCTTGGTCGTCCAATCAAAGCCGGTTCTCCCCTGGCGGTTATACTCATGCAAGCTCTGGTCCCTTTCCTCTACATGACTTGGAATGTTTTGGACCATTCCAAATTGTCTGAGCACCCTATTCGGATAGTGAAGCTCCACTATCCAAATATTGATCAATGGACATTGCGACCTCCAATTTAAGGTCCAACAACGAGGTTCGAGATTCCTGATCTCCTCAGCGTCCACATCATAGGGATCCCAAATAAACTGTAAAGACACACACAAAACATTAATATCAATATTCTCAAAAAATAATTTATATTAGTTTGAATCATTATAATAATAACTTACTTGACCATTAGACAAACGCTCAAATATGTCGCGATATACACGAATTGAAAACCTCGTGCTGTCAATATGACTGTGATAATGTATCCACCTATAGTAGGTAAAAAAATAAGTATGTATATCCAAACGAATTATAGATAAATGTGTCTATAGAAAAATACCTAGCTCCATACGGTGGAGGCCCCAAATTACGACCATCTACACTTATCTGCCCTTGTTGGAGCATCGGATGTGCGTTCGATGGTTGGATCGTTTTTATCCTTGACCATGCCCATATCTGTTGTTCAATGATAAATTTATTTCAATGTACAATTAATCAATGAAATATTTAAAAGTAATTTAAATTAACCAAGAATTACCTGCAACAAGCATAATGGTCCAGCGATGCTCTTGCATTTATAGTTGCAAGCCATACAGAGTTCGCGATATAAACTCGCTAACACAGCACTTCCCCAGCTGTATTCCCCGACTGTATTCACGTCCCGCAGAAAATACAGATAGACTAATGGGACAGAATTTCGAGAATGGTCGGGCATCATTGTAGTTCCCAGGAGTAAAAGTGCACACCCCCGTGCATATTGATCAACGACCTCCTGTGGTGTATAGTCATCAATATCAACAGAATGTCTCACCAATTCGTTTAGGGAAGTCAATTTGATCGCACTATTGCCCCTTATATCATCTGGTTGTATGGTGATGCCCATCAACTCTTCACACAAGCTTTTCCACTGATCAAAGTTATTATATTCATCTCGCCGTATAATGGGCTCTCCTTCTATCGGTAAACCCCATAAAATGGCAACATCTTGCAATGTGACGGTCGCCTCTCCGACGGGGAAATGGAACGTATGCGTCTCTCGACGCCATCTCTCCACTAATGCAGTGATAAGATGACGATCGAGTCTGAATGTCCCACAACGAAATAGCAACACTACTACCAATTTTAAATCAAAATAAATCAAAAGTAACATGCTAAAACATGTAATTTCTCTAACATATATATATATATATCGACATTATATATATACTATATATACACTATTTCAAAAAATTGCATGCAAAATAATTCTAAATATATACAAAAAAATTTGAAATATTTACCACTTAATTGTAGTGTCTGTACTCCTCAGGTAGATAGCAAAATATCAATTCCTCAAGTACGTGGGACTGCAAGTTTGTATTTTGGAGGGCAAATTTTTTTTTTCTTATGGACTAGCCTTCATTTGAAGAAGAAGAAGAAGAAGAGAGGAAGGAAGGAAGGAGAACGAAGAAGAAATATAATGAGGAGATGAGTGAGGTAGGAAGGAGTAAGAAGTATCAGTTGGGAGGAAGGAGTTATATATCAGTGGGATTCTTACGCCATGGAGTTATATATCAGTTGGGAGGAGTTATATATCAGTTGGGAGGAAGGAATCCCACGCCATGGAGGGATTCTTACGCCAAACAGAAAACGACAAAGTGGAACAGCATGGCACTCGCCTCTGGGAGGCGCGAGTTCAGTATGCCAGACAGAAAACGACGGAACTCGCCTACCAGAGGCGCGAGTTTAGTAACGACAAACTGTGGGTGGGAAACAGCTGCATGGAACTCGCCTCTGGTAGGCGCGAGTTTAGTATGCATGGCATCTTCACCTTGATCGCGCTTGGGGAGCGCGATCTACTTCCTTGATCGCCTCCCCCGAGCGCGATCAACCCTATTTTTGATATCACCTTCGAACTTAACCTATTTTTACTATATTTCTTTTGATTTGGCCTATTTTAAAAAATTTGCCGCCTTTGTACCTTGTTTATAATCCAGAATACTATGTCTTGTGGAATGACAAGTTTGTCCCCAACTTTATGTGTATCAAAGCAGCGTTGCACTAAAAAAAAGTCTCTGTTCTTTACCAAAGGAACGAAATGAATTATTTTCTGTAATTTCGACGCATGACAATGGAGAATAGTTTCAGAAATTACTAAACATGGAGATATAACAATTTGAAATTAAAAATCAGTCGAAAATACAAGTTCAAAAATAGGTTGTGTTTGAAAATACATACCAGTCATTCGATGGTTTATAGCTTCGTCGGACCCGACATTAAATGCTTGGAGATCTTGTCGCACTGAATCTAACAACGAACAGGGTTTCCCTAAAATTCTAAAACCGTCTTCAACCTGTCTTCATGGACGAAAAAGTAAAGGCGATTGGAGTCGGAATGAGATCTTGTTTCCGTTTTTGCAAGTTAATTTGGACTCCAATGGCGCCGACAATCACAATATTGATGAAGAGGGCTATGGTCGGTGACGGCAAGCAGAATTTGGAAAAAGGGTTTTCATCCTATTTGTTAGGGGTATATAAGTAAATTAAACTTTTATTTATCTTTTATTTTAAGCCTATGCTTGTCAAACTAAGTAAACAGGGTGTTCATAAAATTTAAAAAACCGTCCGAACCGAATTACACCGCTATTTGTGATTTTTATAGATAAATCACGGTTAATTTTTTCTTAGCAACCGACCGCTCAAACAAGACAATTTGAATTTTAAGTGCAAAACCGCACCGACCGCACCGCTAATTATATATGTACACACACACACATATATATATATATATATATAGAAACATATAGTTTCTCTTCCTTATGAAGAAAATTTTATATAGTTAGATACGATCCAGAATTGATATGGTATCAGAGCCATTTGAGAGTAGATGTATAGTTATTGTTTAGTGTTTATGATTCAATATAAACTTTTCTTGATGAATCTTTTCAGTCTTAAGGACAATAATGTCCAGAACTCTATGGTTCAGGAGTATGATATTCCTGAAAATCTTGATCTGTTAAACAGATGGACTATTACTAAGATACAGCCTAAAACAGTTTATAAAATTGGAACTTTTGAAAGAATATATCTTAGACAGGTAGTTAAAACTACTGAGTCCTCTATCTCTTTAAACAATGAGGAAATGGTTATTAAATTACTTAGTAAAAGTGATATTTTACCTTTTAAAAACACTCATAAATTTATTCATATTGGATGCGTTCAAATTGCTTTCAGACCTCTTACTCTCAAAGGTCTCCCTGAAAGCTTTCTTGCTGCTCTAAGAGATGGCAGAAATTGTAACTGGAAACAATCCCTTATGGGAGTTATTGAGTCCAGTCTTGCGTTAGGACCTGTTTATTTCAATGTTTATCCTAACCTTTCTCTCTCTTTATCTGATGAAAATATTCTCAATGCTTTAACTTTAAATGTTAAAACACATGGTTATGATTATATGTCAGGTACACAGGTGATATGTATTTGCTATCGTATTTACTATAAACCCCTTTTTACTCTTAATCCTATGTGTAAAATAAGTGAAAAGGATAATAATGAAACTATTCTTATTGAAACAAATTTTGGTAAGTCTAGTATTACCAAAAGAAAGCATATAAAATGGGAAGAAATTAATTTTCCCGATAACTGGGTTTTGGAACAAACTGTGCCAAAAATTCCTTTTGTTAACAGTGACTTAAGTTACATAAAACATGATAATAATGGTGTTATCAATATTGGTTTTAATAGCCAAATGAGACAAAATTCTCTTTCAAGATCCTTCTCAGGACACTCTTATATTTCTCCTTTAGATTATGAGGTTAACATTCCCTCTACGTCTAGAGCTTCTACTTCTTATTATAGAGAAAATGTGTTTTCTAAAAACAATGGTTTTGATGAAAACGATATTATTATTAATAAAAATAATATTATTCACAATGCTGAAAAAGAGCCCGAAACAATTTCGGAATGCAATTTCAAACTTTGATTTATGGATATTAAACCTATCCTCGATTTTACGAAAGGTTCTTCTACAAGAGCCTATATTAATAATGAATTCAATAATCCTAAATGGGATAATTTTAGAATTTGGTATTTTAAAACCTTTTCTAAAGATGATTTTGATTATTTTGTCAAAAGTTTTTATGAATTTTGTAAGAAACACAATGAAATTACCTTTTATGTTCCTTGGTTCATAAAGACCTTTTATATTGATTATATATCTGTTATTGAGCGTGACTACAAAATCGTTGCCGGAGGAATTCAGAAATCTATCTTTCCTCCACACACCTCTTTCCAAATGGAAAAGAATGGCAGAACTTTTAATTTTCTTCCATTCTCCAAAATCATTGAAAATGATACTCTTCATATTACCGCTAAGCATATCAATTATATGATTGAGCAGAATAATTTCTGCAATATTTATCTCTCCATTCTCGGAGAAGAAATTATTTCTTTGCATGGAAAAATTGACAAGATTATTTCCTTACAAAATAAAATTGTCTCTCAGACTAAGTCTGAAGAAAAAGACAGTCATATTGACACAGTTATTAAAACTGCCCCTTCTATTCAATCACCTATTGAAATTAAGGATTTCAAAACTGAAGCTTCTGTTTCTGAAATTGAAAAAATTCTTAATGAAAAACTGGAAAAAATGAATATTAATATTTCAGTTTTAAATAATGATCTTAAAGATAACCCTTCTAGTTCCTATGAGCTTGATAATCCAAGTATTAATAAAATTAAATGGGCCGATAAACCCAACTTAACTAAATACTATTATCAAAGACCTACTCCTCTTGACGTTCTCCATGAAGAACAGGAAAACTTTTTCACTACCTCTTATTCAGGAAAAAGTATTTATGAATGGAATATTGATGGTGCTAGTGATAAACATATTTTCGCTCAGTGTCATAGAATGCTTATGTATAGCTATGCTTGTAGAATTTGCGGTAATAATGATCTACAAACTGCTCAGGCAATAACAGTTGGTTTTACTGGCCAACTCAAAGGTTGGTGGGATAACTATTTAAACCCTAATAACAGAAACGAAATTCTTTCTTCTATCAAAACTGAGAATAATGAAGTTAAAACTGATGCTGTTTATTCTCTTGTGTGTACTATATTAGAACACTTCACTGGCAGATTTACTAATAGATCTGAAAATACAAAAACTCTTCTTTTAAATATGAAGTGTAAAACTCTTACTGATTTCAGGTGGTACAAAGATACCTTTTTATCCAGAATTTATGATATTCCTGACTGTAATCAGGATATTTGGAAGAATAAATTTATTGATGGTCTTCCTTATCTTTTTGCTGAAAGAGTCAAGAAAATTTTAAGAAAAGACTCTGACTCTATCCATTATGAATTACACTCTTTTGGAAAAATTATCAGTATTTGTGTCCAAGAGGGATTAAATCTTTGTAACGAGCTTAAATTAAGAAATCAGATGAAAAGAGATAATCTCTTGGAAAAGAAGCAGTTGGGTCATTTCTGTGACCAATTTGGTTTAGATAATTCTAAACTTAAAAACAGTATGAATAAAAGAAATCGGAAAGATTCTAATAAAAAGCACAAGAATTATCCTGTTAATGAAAATAAACAAGGAGATGATCGAGAAAGAAAACATGCCTATAGGCGTGGAAAGGGTAAAAGAAATTCTTTCAAAAATAAAAATCTTGACAAAATTATTTGTAGAAAGTGTGGCAGAAATGGCCATTATGCTAACCAATGTTATGCTAAAGATAAAATCAATAGCCTCGATATTGATGATGAATTAAAGAAAACTCTTTCTGAAATTATTATGGATTCTGATAATAATGTGTCTGAAGAAGAAAATATTTCTGAAAATTCTGACACTGATTTTTCTAAAGAGTCAAACTCTAATGATGAAAAAGAGTGTGACAACTGCTTAAATGGCGAACCTTGTCTCAATCTTAATTGTATCAATAACAATAAAGATGATGACTATTATAGACTTATAAGTCAATTCCAAGACATGAATATAAATGTCTTAGATAATAATAATAATATTATTGATTTTCTTAAACAAATCAAAGATCCCAGTCTAAGGGATAAAATTATTGAACAGTTTGATGATTCTTCTTTTAAAAGTAATACTAGCCTTTGTAATAAAGTCAGTAATAATAATTATTATAATATGGGAGAATTAGAAAAAATTCTTAAAAGCAAAAATATTAAACAAAATCCTGTTACTATAAATGATCTGACTCAAGAAATTGAAAAGATCAAAACTAATGTTAAAATTCTTCAAAAGCAGAATATTGATCTGTCTCTTCGACTTTCTCTTGTAGAAAAAGGAAAAGAAAAAATTAATGATTTTAATACTTGCACCACTTCTCATTATTTACCTAGTGGTGATCTTCTTGATCTTGATAAAAACCATCTTTCAGCTATTAATATTGTTATGTCTCGAAAATGGTATACTAAGATTTCTCTTCTTATCAATAATTCTTTTAAAAAAGATTTTATTGCTATGATTGATAGTGGAGCCGACCAAAATGTTATCCAGGAAGGCATTATTCCCACTAAGTTTTTTGAGAAAACTACTCAGTCTCTTTCACATGCGGGAGGAGGTTCTTTAAATATTGAGTATAAACTCAGAAATGCTTCTGTGTGCATCAATAATTGTTGCATCCCCAATGATTTTCTTATTGTAAAAAATCTTACTAGCCAAATGATTATTGGTCTTCCTTTTATTCAAAAGATTTATCCTATTAAAGTTAGTGAAACAGGAATTTCTGGTGTTTATAAGGAAACATCTATTTCCTTTAACTTCATTACTAAACCTTTTAATAATATTTTTGATATTATCCAAAATCAAATCAATTACGAGAAATGTCAAATCAATTTTCTTAAAGAAGAGATTAATTCTTTCACTATTGAAGACAGAATTAAAAACCCTAAACTCCAAGAGAAAATCCGGCTTTTATTTAATAAGCTTTCCATTGATATTTGCAATGATTTCCCAAATGCTTTTTGGAACAGAAAGAAACATATAGTTTCTCTTCCTTATGAAGAAATTTTTAAAGATACTGATATTCCTACTAAATCTAGGTCTTGCCAGATGAAGTCTGATTATTTAGACCTTTGTAAAAAAGAGATTGATTCTTTATTACATAAGAAGCTTATTACACCTTCTAAGTCCCCCTGGTCTTGCACTGCTTTCTATGTTAATAAGCATTCTGAACAGGAACGTGGTGTTCCGAGATTAGTTATTAATTATAAACCCCTTAATAAAGCTTTGAAATGGGTTAGACACCCTATTCCTAATAAAAAGGATCTCTTAGATAGGTTAGTCAATGCTCTTGTCTTTTCCAAATTTGATTTAAAATTTGGATTTTGGCAGATACAGATTAACCCTGCTGATAGGTATAAAACTGCCTTCAATGTCCCCTCTGGGCATTATGAGTGGACTGTCATGCCTTTTGGTTTGAAGAATGCTCCCTCTGAGTTCCAACAAATTATGAATGACATTTTTAATCCCTTTAGTGACTTTATCATTGTCTATATTGATGATATTCTTGTTTTCTCCAAAGACATTGACATACATTTTAAGCATCTTGACATCTTTAAAGAGATCGTCATAAAAAATGGTTTAGTCATTTCAAAGCCTAAAATGGTTTTATTCCAGACAAAAATTAAATTTTTGGGTCATTTTATTGAAAAAGGAAATATTATCCCTATCCAAAGAAGCATTGATTTTGGAAATAAATTTCCAGACATTATTACTGATAAAACTCAGTTACAGAGATTTTTGGGAAGCCTTAATTATGTTTCCTCTTATCTCAAGAATCTTGCAGAAGACTCTGCTATTCTCTATGATAGACTTAAAAAGAATCCTCCACCTTGGAATGATAATCATACTAAAGCCATTTTAAAGATTAAAGAAAATGTGAAGAATATTCCTTGCCTTTCTATTGCTAATCCTCTTTGGGAGAAAACTGTTGAAACAGATGCCTCTGATTTAGGTTATGGAAGTATTTTAAAACAGATTAACCCCATGAATAAACAAAAATATATTGTCAGATTCTACTCTGGAAAGTGGAATAATTCACAGAAAAATTATTCTACTGTTGCTAAAGAAATTTTAGCTATTGTTAAAAGTGTCCTTAAATTCCAGGATGACTTATACAATCAGAAGTTTACTATAAAAACTGATTGTAAAGCTGCTACTTTTATGCTTACTAAAGATGTGGAACATAATGTTTCCAAGCAAATGTTTGCTAGATGGCAATCTCATCTTGCCTATTTTGATTTCAATATTGTCCATCTTAAAGGAAATGATAATCATATTCCTGATTTTCTAACCCGAGAATATATTTCTTGAATGTCAGAGATGAGCCTTTCTGGCAGAAGTTCCTATTCCTCTTATAGAGGAAGAGGAGGCAGAGGAGGAAGACCTCCTATCATTCAGATGGGGCAAAGATCCCTCTACCATCAGAATATTTCTGGTGCTGGCTCTTTAAAAGAGCAAAAGGAATTCCAAGAATTTCTCCGACAAAAGGCTAAAGCCTCTACTTCAACAGAGAATAATTCTCTTAATGAAGAGGAAGTTTCTTATGCTTCCACTGTTCAGACGGAGACCAAATATTTTGATTCTCCTCACAAGAATTTGATTCTTCTTATTGAAGATGACGACGAAAAATTCCAAGAATCCCCATGGACTCTTATGGAAAAATACATCCCAAATATTTCTTGGGCAAATCAGACTTATAAGCCTAGAGGTTTTTATGAGAACATTCTCATTGAGCTAGGCAGTGTTGATATTTCACACTTTCAGATCAAGAATAATATAAATTATTCAAAGTTTGTGATAAAAAAGGTTCTTTCTATCCAGGAATGGGGAATCTCACCTATGGCTGAGAGGAAAGTGACTAATAAAAATAGTCAGGCTACTTTCCAGTATAATTACTGGGACTATGTTGAAAGTTTTTATAAAACTCTTCTCCATCAGAATGCTAAGCATACTCACACCTGGTTGATTAAAATTTGTGAGAATGTTGGAAGGAATCAAATTCCTAATTGGTTCACCTCTTGGTGGAACACCTACGGGGCTTCGGTAGATATTCTACCTGACCATTTAAAGGGTCTCCTTGAGGAATATTCTATTGCTTTTTCTTCAAGAAAAACTCATAATACAAGTGGTAAAGCCACTTTTTTATTCTTCGTTGACTCAGGTATACCTTGGGTTTGGAAATGGAGACCAGAATTCGGTTATACTGAATTCAATCTGACTATATCAATAGTATCCAGTGGATCTTTTCCAAACCAGATAGGACTGACTGAGAAATTCCATAGTCTATGAGTTAACTATGTGGGCGTGCCCTTTTGCCGATTTGCCAATGGATAGGCGCAGGCGTTTGTGGGCGTAAAGCTTTTTTAAAATAGAGTTTAGCTATGCTAGGCCATGATTCAATACAAGATGAATTTGTTAACTTATTTCTTTTGTATCTGTATGTTACTATATCAAAGGTAGCGTTGGTTTAACCGGTAGGTTTGAGTTTTCTAGTGATATCTATGAGTTAACTATGTGGGCGTGCCCTTTTGCCGATTTGCCAATGGATAGGCGCAGGCGTTTGTGGGCGTAAAGCTTTTTTCAGGTTAACTCATAGACTATGGAATTTCTCAGTCAGTCCTATCTGGTTTGGAAAAGATCCACTGGATACTATTGATATAGTTAGATACGATCCAGAATTGATATGGCATCAGAGCCATTTGAGAGTAGATGTATAGTTATTGTTTAGTGTTTATGATTCAATACAAGATGAATTAGCCGACCATTAAGGCGGCAACAATAAAAAGAAATTCAAAATATAAAACAAGAAGAAAGTAAACAGTATACCTTAAAGAGCCACCAGGGCCAACAGTTTATTTCACAAAGAAGGAGAACAGAAAGAGATACAAGGGGGTTGTAGAGAGAGAGAGAGAGAGCGAGCAAACTCAAGCGTGTTTAAAAACAGAAAAGAAAATCCCTATATATAGAGAGGGAAGAGCCGGACATGAGACCCCGGATTCCAAAATAAAAAATGAATAGTAAGAACTATTCATGAACAGAACTTGGTCTGTTAGTGACGCATGTGGTGACGATATTTAATTCGTCCCTTCCTCAGAAAGATCTTCGGTTT
Source organism: Ballota nigra (assembly GCA_947034835.1). Taxonomy (NCBI): domain Eukaryota; kingdom Viridiplantae; phylum Streptophyta; class Magnoliopsida; order Lamiales; family Lamiaceae; genus Ballota; species Ballota nigra. The sequence goes on along the minus strand of OX344722.1, from coordinate 111,945,542 downwards.
AGATTGCCATCAAAGAAGCTTGTCTTTGTAGAAGAATAAGAGTCTTCTCGAACCTCTCTAATTGTTGAGGATTAAAGCGAGTATTTTTAAGAATTGGGATACAAATTTTTAGGACCCTGATCTTCTTACTGAGTCCTTTAAGATAATTATTATCCTTGATCTTATTATTATCTTCATCAAGATGAATATGAACAGGGATCTGCCAGATTTCGTGATGCAGCCCTAGTCCAACTCTGAAGAGTCTCCAGTCTTCTTGGTCAATTTCTTCCATAAGAAATTATTCTTTCATCTTCCCTTTAAGGGATTCTTTGAGAAGATCGAAGCTCTCCTGGACAGAGAAATTCAGATAATCTTCATTTGGATCTTGGGAGTCCTGTATGTCTGACCCAGAAGCCATAGAGGAATCAGATTTTAGATCTGAAAAATTGATATCTTTAAAAAGATTCTTTTTAAGATGATCCATATAAAGATCAACAATTTTTTCTTTATTAACGATTCCCTGGTGTCTTTTGGTGAATTCTAAAAGGGTAGGGAGATCCTCAGAGATTATCTCTGTCTTGGAATCCTCGATCTTAGATCGAATTCTGTTAATATTATCTTGAATGGGGGGTTCCTTAGAACCTTCCTGGACAACATTTAGGTTACCCCAAAACCTCGTGGAACTTACTCTCCATAGGCAAGGTAAATTGAATTCAGTATAACCGAATTCTGGTCTCCATTTCCAAACCCAAGGTATACCCGAGTCAACGAAGAATAAAAAAGTGGCTTTACCACTTGTATTATGAGTTTTTCTTGAAGAAAAAACAATAGAATATTCCTCAAGGAGACCCTTTAAATGGTCAGGTAGAATATCTACCGAAGCCCCGTAGGTGTTCCACCAAGTGGTGAACCAATTAGGAATTTGATTCCTTCCAACGTTCTCACAAATTTTAATCAACCAGGTGTGAGTATGCTTAGCATTCTGATGGAGAAGAGTTTTATAAAAACTTTCAACATAGTCCCAGTAATTATACTGGAAAGTAGCCTGACTATTTTTATTAGTCACTTTCCTCTCAGCCATAGGTGAGATTCCCCATTCCTGGATATAAAGAACCTTTTTTATCACAAACTTTGAATAATTTATATTATTCTTGATCTGAAAGTGTGAAATATCAACACTGCCTAGCTCAATGAGAATGTTCTCATAAAAACCTCTAGGCTTATAAGTCTGATTTGCCCAAGAAATATTTGGGATGTATTTTTCCATAAGAGTCCATGGGGATTCTTGGAATTTTTCATCGTCATCTTCAATAAGAAGAATCAAATTCTTGTGAGGAGAATCAAAATATTTGGTCTCCGTCTGAACAGTGGAAGCATAAGAAACTTCCTCTTCATTAAGAGAATTATTCTCTGTTGAAGTAGAGGCTTTAGCCTTTTGTCGGAGAAATTCTTGGAATTCCTTTTGCTCTTTTAAAGAGCCAGCACCAGAAATATTCTGATGGTAGAGGGATCTTTCCCCCATCTGAATGATAGGAGGTCTTCCTCCTCTGCCTCCTCTTCCTCTATAAGAGGAATAGGAACTTCTGCCAGAAAGGCTCATCTCTGACATTCAAGAAATATATTCTCGGGTTAGAAAATCAGGAATATGATTATCATTTCCTTTAAGATGGACAATATTGAAATCAAAATAGGCAAGATGAGATTGCCATCTAGCAAACATTTGCTTGGAAACATTATGTTCCACATCTTTAGTAAGCATAAAAGTAGCAGCTTTACAATCAGTTTTTATAGTAAACTTCTGATTGTATAAGTCATCCTGGAATTTAAGGACACTTTTAACAATAGCTAAAATTTCTTTATCAACAGTAGAATAATTTTTCTGTGAATTATTCCACTTTCCAGAGTAGAATCTGACAATATATTCTTGTTTATTCATGGGGTTAATCTGTTTTAAAATACTTCCATAACATAAATCAGAGGCATCTGTTTCAACAGTTTTCTCCCAAAGAGGATTAGCAATAGAAAGGCAAGGAATATTCTTCACCTTTTCTTTAATCTTTAAAATGGCTTTAGTATGATTATCATTCCAAGGTGGAGGATTCTTTTTAAGTCTATCATAGAGAATAGCAGAGTCTTCTGCAAGATTCTTGATATAAGAGGAAACATAATTAAGGCTTCCCAAAAATCTCTGTAACTGAGTTTTATCAGTAATAATGTCTGGAAATTTATTTCCAAAATCAATGCTTCTTTGGATAGGGATAATATTTCCTTTTTCAATAAAATGACCCAAAATTTTAATTTTTGTCTGGAATAAAACCATTTTAGGCTTTGAAATGACTAAACCATTTTTTATGACGATCTCTTTACAGATGTCAAGATGCTTAAAATGTATGTCAATGTCTCTGGAGAAAACAAGAATATCATCAATATAGACAATGATAAAGTCACTAAAGGGATTAAAAATGTCATTCATAATTTGTTGGAACTCAGAGGGAGCATTCTTCAAACCAAAAGACATGACAGTCCACTCATAATGCCCAGAGGGGACATTGAAGGCAGTTTTATACCTATCAGCAGGGTTAATCTGTATCTGCCAAAATCCAGATTTTAAATCAAATTTGGAAAAGACAAGAGCATTGACTAACCTATCTAAGAGATCCTTTTTATTAGGAATAGGGTGTCTAACCCATTTCAAAGCTTTATTAAGGGGTTTATAATTAATAACTAATCTCGGAACACCACGTTCCTGTTCAGAATGCTTATTAACATAGAAAGCAGTGCAAGACCAGGGGGACTTAGAAGGTGTAATAAGCTTCTTATGTAATAAAGAATCAATTTCTTTTTTACAAAGGTCTAAATAATCAGACTTCATCTGGCAAGGCCTAGATTTAGTAGGAATATCAGTATCTTTAAAATTTTCTTCATAAGGAAGAGAAACTATATGTTTCTTTCTATTCCAAAAAGCATTTGGGAAATCATTGCAAATATCAATGGAAAGCTTATTAAATAAAAGCCGGATTTTCTCTTGGAGTTTAGGGTTTTTAATTCTGTCTTCAATAGTGAAAGAATTAATATCTTCTTTAAGAAAATTGATTTGACATTTCTCGTAATTGATTTGATTTTGGATAATATCAAAAATATTATTAAAAGGTTTAGTAATGAAGTTAAAGGAAATAGGTGTTTCCTTATAAACACCAGAAATTCCTGTTTCACTAACTTTAATAGGATAAATCTTTTGAATAAAAGGAAGACCAATAATCATTTGGCTAGTAAGATTTTTGACAATAAGAAAATCATTGGGGATGCAACAATTATTGATGCACACAGAAGCATTTCTGAGTTTATACTCAATATTTAAAGAACCTCCTCCCGCATGTGAAAGAGACTGAGTAGTTTTCTCAAAAAACTTAGTGGGAATAATGCCTTCCTGGATAACATTTTGGTCGGCTCCACTATCAATCATAGCAATAAAATCTTTTTTAAAAGAATTATTGATAAGAAGAGAAATCTTAGTATACCATTTTCGAGACATAACAATATTAATAGCTGAAAGATGGTTTTTATCAAGATCAAGAAGATCACCACTAGGTAAATAATGAGAAGTGGTGCAAGTATTAAAATCATAAATTCTTTCTTTTCCTTTTTCTACAAGAGAAAGTCGAAGAGACAGATCAATATTCTGCTTTTGAAGAATTTTAACATTAGTTTTGATCTTTTCAATTTCTTGAGTCAGATCATTTATAGTAACATGATTTTGTTTAATATTTTTGCTTTTAAGAATTTTTTCTAATTCTCCCATATTATAATTATTATTATTACTGACTTTATTAGAAAGGCTAGTATTACTTTTAAAAGAAGAATCATCAAACTGTTCAATAATTTTATCCCTTAGACTGGGATCTTTGATTTGTTTAAGAAAATCAATAATATTATTATTATTATCTTAGACACTTATATTCATGTCTTGGAATTGACTTATAAGTCTATAATAGTCATCATCTTTATTGTTATTGATACAATTAAGATTGAGCCAAGGTTCGCCATTTAAGCAGTTGTCACACTCTTTTTCATCATTAGAGTTTGACTCTTTAGAAAAATCAGTGTCAGAATTTTCAGAAATATTTTCTTCTTCAGACACATTATTATCAGAATCCATAATAATTTCAGAAAGAGTTTTCTTTAATTCATCATCAATATCGAGGCTATTGATTTTATCTTTAGCATAACATTGGTTAGCATAATGGCCATTTCTGCCACACTTTCTACAAATAATTTTGTCAAGATTTTTATTTTTGAAAGAATTTCTTTTACCCTTTCCACGCCTATAGGCATGTTTTCTTTCTCGATCATCTCCTTGTTTATTTTCATTAACAGGATAATTCTTGTGCTTTTTATTAGAATCTTTTCGATTTCTTTTATTCATACTGTTTTTAAGTTTAGAATTATCTAAACCAAATTGGTCACAGAAATGACCCAACTGCTTCTTTTCTGATTAGGCGTGAAATTGTTATGTTTTGGTGCCCGATTTGCTCATGTTTTGAGTGTTTTCGATTAGTGTTTGGAGTCAAATGAGTATCATTTTTATAAACTTATTAATTTGTCTCTTTGGTTTTCATAGATGGATAGAGGGCGAAAAGAGGAGTTCGTAGGACTTTGAATTGGCCAAAACGGACTCCCGGTTGAGGAGATATGAAGATTTTACGAACAAGTGCACAGCAGCCGAAGAGCGCTCGAGCGTGTTGCTCGAATGACCGAAAAATGGCAGAAAAGTTTCGCCGCTCGACCAGCTCGAGCGGGAGCGCTCGAGCACCTGTTCCATTCGACCTATATGCTCGAATGGGGCCGCTCGAGCGTGTTTTTGCTCGAGCACTTCCATATTTTGGCCTCCGGATGCGTATTTTCGGCCCATTAACTCCCGTTTCGACCCGGTGCCTATATATACCTCTTCCAAACACGTTTTGAAGGAATCCCTGAACTTTAGAAATCAATTTTAGACTTAGTTTTTGGAGAGGAAGAAGAGGAACAAGCTTTATTTACGTTTTGTTGAGGTTTTGCATACGAATTCTAGTTTCTTTTCAATTCTTAGTTTCTTTTCATTAGTTCGTTACTTTGAACACGTTTAAATTTCGTTTTAATTAATTCAATTTCAGTTCTTAGTATTTATTTTCTTTTAAAACCCTAGTTCATGTTTCGTATTTTCTTCGTTCAATTTACCATGTTTATGTTCGTTGTTTCTTCTATTGCTTTTATGTTTGTTACAACCATGTCCGGCTAAAACCCTTGTATGCTTAGGGTAGGATGAACTCGTAGAAGTAGGATGTGGGTACGTAATTAGGGTAACTCGTGACGTTAGTTTTAATTCTCTTAATTAATGAATTCTTATAATTAATCTTAACTTTACCTTTGAATTTCGTACGAAAGTGTTAGAGAGAGGACGACCGCATCAGTCAATAATAATTAGTAGTCTTAACGAGAGGGTTTAGGAGAGGTTAATTTATCTACCGGTTTAGCGAAGGAGGACGACCGCATCACCTTAGTTAAATTAGGGTCTCATTAATTGAGCACAATCCATTAACTTGTTAGTGGATTAGTGAAGTCGAGTGTTAGGGTAAAGTATTAGGGTTTAGAATCTTGAGCTTTCACCTTGCATTCTTAGACTTAGGTTAATTCTTGTGTGTCACGGTTATTTTGATTATGTACCTGCTCCGTTAGTATACGTAGGGATTCCTATCTTAAGCATCACCATCTCTCATTAGAACACAACCCTTAGTTAATTTTATTTCTTTAGTATTTCAGTTTACTTAGTTTATTTTCGTCTTTTAATTAATCTTTCCAAAAATCCAAAAACAATACACTCATATTAACTACGACGCGTAGATCTTCAGGGATCTATTCGCATATACACCATCCCTTGGGTTCGATAATACTTGGCCATTATACTTACTCTTACTACAGTGAACCCGTCCGCTTGCGGGTAAGCGACTAGTAGAAGTTAGTAAAATCGCTTCAAGTCAATGACGCCGTTGCCGGGGATGGCGTTGTATGCTTTTTGAATAGGACTTGTAGATAGCTTAGTAGTTAGTAGTGGGTGATTTATTTTCTGTTTCTATTTTTATTTCCATTCATTAGGCAGTTGCGTTTTGATCCTTCTGCTAGTGTTTCAGGTTTATGAAAACACGCTCACAAGGCAATACGAGCGAAGAGAGGTTACCTGCAGATCCTGAGACAATAGCTAGAAGGAACCGAGCCTTCTTGAGAAGAATGACTACTGCCGCGGGAAACAAAGACAAGATTTCTGATGAACTTGGGGAGTTAGACAAAATAGCTGCAGAGTATACTACTCTTGTGGAACGGGCAGAGGGTGCCAATGGAAACAGCAGTAATCAGCAGATACCCATAGGGGGAACTGAGAGCCCACACTCGAACCCACAAGATACAATCAACTCTGCACAAACACAACCCCAAAACCAGAACCAAAACCCTGCTTACCCACAAAACCCAAATAATCCTTTCAACAACCCAGTATACCAACATTACCCATACCCACCTTATCCTTACCCACCATACCCGTATCCTCCACCCCCAGTCTATAATCAACCACCTGTTTACCCACCACCACCCCATCAAGTACCAGTACCTGCTGCTAATCCTCAACACGTTCCTCAGAACGTAGATCACAATATGGCCATTCGAGGGAGGTTTGCAGCGCAGCCACAACGGTACTATGATGGAGTGGCGTTACCTCCTGTTGAGGCAAACAACTTCTCGATATCCCCGGCGATTTTAAAACTGCTTACCGAGAATCAATTCAAAGGGGTGATCGGGAAGGAGAATCCTCATACACATCTGAGGAGTTTTCTCATGATAGCCTCAACATTTAATTACAATGGCATGTCTGAAGATGCCAAGAGGCTTAGGCTGTTCCCATTCTCATTGACGGGAATAGCCAAGGAGTGGTACGATAATACGCTTCCGCGGGGAGGTATTACCACTTGGGCCGAGCTCGAGCGTCTGTTCCTCGAGCGATTCTACCCTCCATCTAGGACGATCAAGGCTAGAATTGAGATCTCGTCCTTTCGCCAGAAGTCTGGAGAGGATTTACGCCAAGCGTGGGAGAGATACTCAAACATGCTGATAGAGTGCCCGCAGCACGGGTACAACGAGGGAGACATTATGGCGTTCTTCTATAGTGGTGCCAACAAGGCGGGGAAAGACCATTTAGACGCCTGTGCGGGCGGAGCATTCTTGAACCAAGGCATAGAGAGGTGTAGGGAAATCGTGGACAACATTGTCACGAATGCCGGTGCTTGGAGTGGAGATGCAGATTTTCAGAGAGTGCATCAGGTTGAAGAGGGAGAAGGAACGAGAAGGCTGCTGATGGCCATGATGGAAAAGATCAACAACCTCGAGTTGGGAAAGAGTTTGAGTGGAGAGCATGCAGTAGAGAATGAGAGAGTAGACCAACCCAGTGGACAGCAAGAGGTAGCCAATTACATGGGAGGTCCGTATTACAATCAGAATGGCTACCAAGGTGGAAACCAGTATAGAAGGCCTTCTTATGGCCAACCATTTGTACCTCCAGGTCCTCAGCCACTTCAAAATCAATGGAGGAACACACAAGAAGTCCAAGGAGGCCAGCAGCCTCCTCAAAACACATGGAGGAAAAATGAGAATTTTTCTTATGCTAACCCAAAAGTTGGTGTTACTGTTCCTGCAGGTGTTGATCCGGGGTCAAAACCTCCTGGTGGAGAAGGCGGTGCATCAACCGAGGAGATATTGAGAGCGATCCTTCAAAAGGTGGAGGAAGGAAGTAAGAGATTGTCATCCTTGGAGTACGATGTGAAAGAGTTGCACAAGAAAGGCGATCATCGAGATCAAGAGCTCCAGAAGATGAATGTTGAGTGGACTAGAACTCAACAAGAGAACAACCGAAGGTTCACTTCTTTAGAGTTCCAGATGAGCCAGATTGCAAAATCAGTGAATAGAATGCCGTAGGGGAACCCGAAAGAGCATTGCAAGGCGATCCAGCTTAGAAGTGGAACCAACTATGAAGGTCCTCAGATGCCTGCTGATTCTGAGACGCCTCAAGTTGAGAAGGGGATTGAAAGTGAAGGGATTGAGAAGCATAAAGATATGGATGAGTCCCAGAAGGGGAAAGACTTTGAGGAGATAGAGAGAGTTCCTAAGTGGAAAAAGGCAAAGGAAGCAAGGGATAAAGTGAAAGAAACAGAAAGAGATGAATGGGGGGTACCCAAATCTGTGATACCCGCCCCGTATCCACAACGCTTCATGAAAAAGAAGATTGATGAAAAATTTGCAAAATTTCTTGATGTTTTTAAACAACTTCACATTAACATTCCTTTTTATGATGCTTTGGAACAGATGCCGCACTATGCGAAGTTTTTGAAGGACTTGATCGCGAAAAGACGGCGAGTGGATGAGCCGAAGTTGGTGCAGCTGAACCACGAGGTGAGTGCATTAGTGCACAAGGCCCTTCCACCGAAGCTGAAGGATCCCGGGAGCTTCACGATCCTATGTGATATTGGGAACAGGATCAAGAAGGGAGCGTTGTGCGACCTCGGGGCGAGCATTAATTTGATGCCACTGTCGCTTTTCAAGAAGTTGGAAGGTGTTGAACTTCAACCCACAATGATGACGCTTCAACTTGCCGACCGGTCTATTACTAGACCTCAAGGTGTGGTTGAAGACGTCCTAGTGAGAGTTGGAGATCACATTTTTCCAGCCGACTTTGTAGTGCTAGAGATGGAGGAAGATGAGCACGTGCCCCTGATCTTGGGAAGACCGTTCTTAGCTACGGCGGGGATGGTGCTAGGCGTGGCAAATGGGAAGATTACATTGAAGGTAGATGATCAAGAAGTGAAGATCTCCCTATATGAAGCCATGAAGCACCCGAAGGAGGATGAGAGCTTGTATTGCATGGATGCAATTGATCCTCGTGTTGAAGACACACCTTCTCTCCCTAATCCATCTCATATTCATGATTTTGTTAGTCCTTCACTTGACTATTTAACCCATGAGCATTATGATCTTGATTATTTTGATAGGAATAAAGTGAAAAAGTTGAAGGATGAAGAGGTGAAGAAAGTGGACGTGGTCCAGCTAGAGGGAAAAGGAGGAGTTAAGAAGAAGAAGTCAAAATTCAAGAAATTGTTTAGTAAGACTCCTCCAAATAAAGGTGAGAAGGAGTTGAGACCCATAACACTTGGGGATGAGAAGAGAGCAAAAGAGCTCATGATGGTAGGGAATCAAGGAAAGGAGTTCAAACACCACTCTTATGAGAGTAAGGGAGGTAAATTTGAGTATGATGTCCCATAAGCTCCTTTGAGCTTAGTCCGACATGAGGACCTTAAAAATAGCGCTGAATGGGAGGCAACCCATTTTTATTTGCTTTCATTTATTTTTAGTGTCTTTTTATATTATTAGGGAGTTATTTTGAGTCGTATGTTTAACCTCATATTTGAGTGAGTTGCTTGTAGGCTTGTCTCTAAAGGAGTAAAGGTATCATGGAGTTATTCAGATTGAAGGAACCAACTTGAGACAAGGAAGTGTGCAAAGCTAGTGAGAGAAACGGGATTATTTGGTTGAGGTAACCCACAACCCCAAACTTAGACCTCTAGCAAGGTCGAAGTTTGGGGGGGTGGAGTTTTTTATTTGTTTTATGATTGCATTGCACATGCATGCACGCCCTTATCTTTGAGTTGAGTTTGATTGGTTATTGGTTAGTTGAGATACTCCTTGGGGTGATTTTGATTTGACTCGCTATTGCATATTTCATGCCTATCAACCATCTTATGCTTGTTGATTGCTATCTTTGAGTATGATTTGATGAGTAGAGTGAGTTGTAAGAGTGAGTTAGAAATTCTTTTGTGTGAGTGTTTGAGTTTGAGCTGATTTGAGAAAAAAACTTGTATGCTTGTGAATTTTTCTTTTGAGTACTTGTGTGATGAGAGTGAGAATTCACTAGGACTAGCATGGATGTGAAAGCCGTGAGCTTTTGAGCCTTATGAGATTTTGATGCATGATTTAATCTCTTCGTTTGTGAGTGAATCGCCACCTTAGAGGATGCCAGAACTTGTGTGTGCTCTTGCTTCTTGATTGTGTCTAGTTTGAAATGCCGAATGTGATCTTAGGCCATCTTTGATTTTATTGAGTCACTTAGCCAAAATTTTCCTTACCAATGACATTGATCCCTTGTTAGCCCCTTTGAGCCGAAAGCCTATTTTATTTGCTAGCACATATGAACACTATTCCAATTCCTAAGCCTTTTTGTCCCAATTTGAGTGGAGAATAGGAAAGTGTGAATAGGAAGGGAGTGAATTGAGTTGAAAAAGGAAAAGGTTGTTTGTTGAGTGAATATGAGAAGAAGGTGTGATGAAGTTATGAGATGTGGGAAAAAAAGAAAAAAATTTGAAAATGAGCAAAAGAAAAATTGAGCTCATGTGTTTGTGCGAAAAAGAAAAAAAAAAGTGAAGTGATTGAAAAAAAAAAGTGAAAAGAGAAAGAAAAAAATTGAAGTGTTGAGAGAAGTGGAATTGAAAGAGTGTTGATTGAATATGTTTGAAGTAGTCTGTTCCTAATCTCGAAGTGCCAAAGTTTGATTTTCTATTCTCCATTCACTTTAGTCACTTTACCCAAATTGCTATCCCACCCGTCCAAAGAGCCTACATTACAACCTTGAGAAAAGTCCTTTTTGATTCGGCATTGATTTCTAGAGTATGGTCGGAGTTGAGAGCGCTTACAAGCCTATGGCTGCCGATATGAGTGATTGATTGTTTGAGTGAGTCCCTTAATCATTGATATACACTTGTGAGGGAGTGAAACACATCGTTGAGTGCACATCCATGTTTGATCTTGGTGGTTCTTGTTGTTGTTGCATGAGTATGATGAAGGAAGGTGAGTTAGTATACGTGTGATTGATCTTTGAAGCTCGAGTTCATTTGCTTGCATGATTTGATTCGTTGACTCATTCCTAACAATTTCACTTGACTTATTATTTCGTTGCTTGAGGACAAGAAACATGGTAAGTTTGGGGGGGGGGGGTTGATTAGGCGAGAAATTGTTATGTTTTGGTGCCCGATTTGCTCATGTTTTGAGTGTTTTCGATTAGTGTTTGGAGTCAAATGAGTATCATTTTTATAAACTTATTAATTTGTCTCTTTGGTTTTCATAGATGGATAGAGGGCGAAAAGAGGAGTTCGTAGGACTTTGAATTGGCCAAAACGGACTCCCGGTTGAGGAGATATGAAGATTTTACGAACAAGTGCACAGCAGCCGAAGAGCGCTCGAGCGTGTTGCTCGAATGACCGAAAAATGGCAGAAAAGTTTCGCCGCTCGACCAGCTCGAGCGGGAGCGCTCGAGCACCTGTTCCATTCGACCTATATGCTCGAATGGGGCCGCTCGAGCGTGTTTTTGCTCGAGCACTTCCATATTTTGGCCTCCGGATGCGTATTTTCGGCCCATTAACTCCCGTTTCGACCCGGTGCCTATATATACCTCTTCCAAACACGTTTTGATGGAATCCCTGAACTTTAGAAATCAATTTTAGACTTAGTTTTTGGAGAGGAAGAAGAGGAACAAGCTTTATTTACGTTTTGTTGAGGTTTTGCATACGAATTCTAGTTTCTTTTCAATTCTTAGTTTCTTTTCATTAGTTCGTTACTTTGAACACGTTTAAATTTCGTTTTAATTAATTCAATTTCAGTTCTTAGTATTTATTTTCTTTTAAAACCCTAGTTCATGTTTCGTATTTTCTTCGTTCAATTTACCATGTTTATGTTCGTTGTTTCTTCTATTGCTTTTATGTTTGTTACAACCATGTCCGGCTAAAACCCTTGTATGCTTAGGGTAGGATGAACTCGTAGAAGTAGGATGTGGGTACATAATTAGGGTAACTCGTGACGTTAGTTTTAATTCTCTTAATTAATGAATTCTTATAATTAATCTTAACTTTACCTTTGAATTTCGTACGAAAGTGTTAGAGAGAGGACGACCGCATCACTCAATAATAATTAGTAGTCTTAACGAGAGGGTTTAGGAGAGGTTAATTCATCTACCGGTTTAGCGAAGGAGGACGACCGCATCACCTTAGTTAAATTAGGGTCTCATTAATTGAGCACAATCCATTAACTTGTTAGTGGATTAGTGAAGTTGAGTGTTAGGGTAAAGTATTAGGGTTTAGAATCTTGAGCTTTCACCTTGCATTCTTAGACTTAGGTTAATTCTTGTGTGTCACGGTTATTTTGATTATGTACCTGCTCCGTTAGTATACGTAGAGATTCCTATCTTAAGCATCACCATCTCTCATTAGAACACAACCCTTAGTTAATTTTATTTCTTTAGTATTTCAGTTTACTTAGTTTATTTTCGTCTTTTAATTAATCTTTCCAAAAATCCAAAAACAATACACTCATATTAACTACGACGCGTAGATCTTCAGGGATCTATTCGCATATACACCATCCCTTGGGTTCGATAATACTTGGTCATTATACTTACTCTTACTACAGTGAACCCGTCCGCTTGCGGGTAAGCGACTAGTAGAAGTTAGTAAAATCGCTTCAAGTCATTTTCCAAGAGATTATCTCTTTTCATCTGATTTCTTAATTTAAGCTCGTTACAAAGATTTAATCCCTCTTGGACACAAATACTGATAATTTTTCCAAAAGAGTGTAATTCATAATGGATAGAGTCAGAGTCTTTTCTTAAAATTTTCTTGACTCTTTCAGCAAAAAGATAAGGAAGACCATCAATAAATTTATTCTTCCAAATATCCTGATTACAGTCAGGAATATCACAAATTCTGGATAAAAAGGTATCTTTGTACCACCTGAAATCAGTAAGAGTTTTACACTTCATATTTAAAAGAAGAGTTTTTGTATTTTCAGATCTATTAGTAAATCTGCCAGTGAAGTGTTCTAATATAGTACACACAAGAGAATAAATAGCATCAGTTTTAACTTCATTATTCTCAGTTTTGATAGAAGAAAGAATTTCGTTTCTGTTATTAGGGTTTAAATAGTTATCCCACCAACCTTTGAGTTGGCCAGTAAAACCAACTGTTATTGTCTGAGCAGTTTGTAGATCATTATTACCGCAAATTCTACAAGCAGAGCTATACATAAGCATTCTATGACACTGAGCGAAAATATGTTTATCACTAGCACCATCAATATTCCATTCATAAATACTTTTTCCTGAATAAGAGGTAGTGAAAAAGTTTTCCTGTTCTTCATGGAGAACGTCAAGAGGAGTAGGTCTTTGATAATAGTATTTAGTTAAGTTGGGTTTATCGGCCCATTTAATTTTATTAATACTTGGATTATCAAGCTCATAGGAACTAGAAGGGTTATCTTTAAGATCATTATTTAAAACTGAAATATTAATATTCATTTTTTCCAGTTTTCATTAAGAATTTTTTCAATTTCAGAAACAGAAGCTTCAGTTTTGAAATCCTTAATTTCAATAGGTGATTGAATAGAAGAGGCAGTTTTAATAACTGTGTCAATATGACTGTCTTTTTCTTCAGACTTAGTCTGAGAGACAATTTTATTTTGTAAGGAAATAATCTTGTCAATTTTTCCATGCAAAGAAATAATTTCTTCTCCGAGAATGGAGAGATAAATATTGCAGAAATTATTCTGCTCAATCATATAATTGATATGCTTAGCGGTAATATGAAGAGTATCATTTTCAATGATTTTGGAGAATGGAAGAAAATTAAAAGTTCTGCCATTCTTTTCCATTTGGAAAGGGGTGTGTGGAGGAAAGATAGATTTCTGAATTCCTCCGGCAACGATTTTGTAGTCACGCTCAATAACAGATATATAATCAATATAAAAGGTCTTTATGAACCAAGGAACATAAAAGGTAATTTCATTGTGTTTCTTACAAAATTCATAAAAACTTTTGACAAAATAATCAAAATCATCTTTAGAAAAGGTTTTAAAATACCAAATTCTAAAATTATCCCATTTAGGATTATTGAATTCATTATTAATATAGGCTCTTGTAGAAGAACCTTTCGTAAAATCGAGGATAGGTTTAATATCCATAAATCAAAGTTTGAAATTGCATTCCGAAATTGTTTCGGGCTCTTTTTCAGCATTGTGAATAATATTATTTTTATTAATAATAATATCGTTTTCATCAAAACCATTGTTTTTAGAAAACACATTTTCTCTATAATAAGAAGTAGAAGCTCTAGACGTAGAGGGAATGTTAACCTCATAATCTAAAGGAGAAATATAAGAGTGTCCTGAGAAGGATCTTGAAAGAGAATTTTGTCTCCTTTGGCTATTAAAACCAATATTGATAACACAATTATTATCATGTTTTATGTGACTTAAGTCACTGTTAACAAAAGGAATTTTTGGCACAGTTTGTTCCAAAACCCAGTTATCGGGAAAATTAATTTCTTCCCATTTTATATGCTTTCTTTTGGTAATACTAGACTTACCAAAATTTGTTTCAATAAGAATAGTTTCATTATTATCCTTTTCACTTATTTTACACATAGGATTAAGAGTAAAAAGGGGTTTATAGTAAATACGATAGCAAATACATATCACCTGTGTACCTGGCATATAATCATAACCATGTGTTTTAACATTTAAAGTTAAAGCATTGAGAATATTTTCATCAGATAAAGAGAGAGAAAGGTTAGGATAAACATTGAAATAAACAGGTCCTAACGCAAGACTGGACTCAATAACTCCCATAAGGGATTGTTTCCAGTTACAATTTATGCCATCTCTTAGAGCAGCAAGAAAACTTTCAGGGAGACCTTTGAGAGTAAGAGGTCTGAAAGCAATTTGAACGCATCCAATGTGAATAAATTTATGAGTGTTTTTAAAAGGTAAAATATCACTTTTACTAAGTAATTTAATAACCATTTCCTCATTGTTTAAAGAGATAGAGGACTCAGTAGTTTTAACTACCTGTCTAAGACATTTTCTTTCAAAAGTTCCAATTTTATAAACTGTTTTAGGCTGTATCTTAGGAATAGTCCATCTGTTTAACAGATCAAGATTTTCAGGAATATCATACTCCTGAACCATAGAGTTCTGGACATTATTGTCCTTAAGACTGAAAAGATTCATCAAGAAAAGTTTATATTGAATCATAAACACTAAACAATAACTATACATCTACTCTCAAATGATCTTAAAGATAACCCTTCTAGTTCCTATGAGCTTGATAATCCAAGTATTAATAAAATTAAATGGGCCGATAAACCCAACTTAACTAAATACTATTATCAAAGACCTACTCCTCTTGACGTTCTCCATGAAGAAAAGTTTATATTGAATCATAAACACTAAACAATAACTATACATCTACTCTCAAATGGCTTTGATACCATATCAATTCTGGATCGTATCTAACTATATCAATAGTATCCAGTGGATCTTTTCCAAACCAGATAGGACTGACTGAGAAATTCCATAGTCTATGAGTTAACCTGAAAAAAGCTTTACACCCACAAACGCCCGCGCCTATCCATTGGCAAATCGGCAAAAGGGCACGCCCACATAGTTAACTCATAGATATCACTAGAAAACTCAAACCTACCGGTTAAACCAACGCTACCTTTGATATAGTAACATACAGATACAAAAGAAATAAGTTAACAAATGCATCTGAAAATAGAGTTTAGCTATGCTAGGCCATGATTCAATACAAGATGAATTAGCCGACCATTAAGGCGGCAACAATAAAAAGAAATTCAAAATATAAAACAAGAAGAAAGTAAACAGTATACCTTAAAGAGCCACCAGGGCCAACAGTTTATTTCACAAAGAAGGAGAACAGAAAGAGATACAAGGGGGTTGTAGAGAGAGAGAGAGAGAGAGCGAGCAAACTCAAGCGTGTCTAAAAACAGAAAAGAAAATCCCTATATATAGAGAGGGAAGAGTCGGACATGAGACCCCGGATTCCAAAATAAAAAATGAATAGTAAGAACTATTCATGAACAGAACTTGGTCTGTTAGTGACGCATGTGGTGACGATATTTAATTCGTCCCTTCCTCAGAAAGATCTTCGGTTTAGATTGCCATCAAAGAAGCTTGTCTTTGTAGAAGAATAAGAGTCTTCTCGAACCTCTCTAATTGTTGAGGATTAAAGCGAGTATTTTTAAGAATTGGGATACAAATTTTTAGGACCCTGATCTTCTTACTGAGTCCTTTAAGATAATTATTATCCTTGATCTTATTATTATCTTCATCAAGATGAATATGAACAGGGATCTGCCAGATTTCGTGATGCAGCCCTAGTCCAACTCTGAAGAGTCTCCAGTCTTCTTGGTCAATTTCTTCCATAAGAAATTATTCTTTCATCTTCCCTTTAAGGGATTCTTTGAGAAGATCGAAGCTCTCCTGGACAGAGAAATTTAGATAATCTTCATTTGGATCTTGGGAGTCCTGTATGTCTGACCCAAAAGCCATAGAGGAATCAGATTTTAGATCTGAAAAATCGATGTCTTTAAAAAGATTCTTTTTAAGATGATCCATATAAAGATCAATAATTTTTTCTTTATTAACGATTCCCTGGTGTCTTTTGGTGAATTCTAAAAGGGTAGGGAGATCCTCAGAGATTATCTCTGTCTTGGAATCCTCGATCTTAGATCGAATTCTGTCAATATTATCTTGAATGGGGGGTTCCTTAGAACCTTCCTGGACAACATTTAGGTTGCCCCAAAACCTCGTGGAACTTACTCTCCATAGGCAAGGTAAATTGAATTCAGTATAACCGAATTCTGGTCTCCATTTCCAAACCCAAGGTATACCTGAGTCAACGAAGAATAAAAAAGTGGCTTTACCACTTGTATTATGAGTTTTTCTCGAAGAAAAAGCAATAGAATATTCCTCAAGGAGACCCTTTAAATGGTCAGGTAGAATATCTACCGAAGCCCCGTAGGCGTTCCACCAAGAGGTGAACCAATTAGGAATTTGATTCCTTCCAACGTTCTCACAAATTTTAATCAACCAGGTGTGAGTATGCTTAGCATTCTGATGGAGAAGAGTTTTATAAAAACTTTCAACATAGTCCCAGTAATTATACTGGAAAGTAGCCTGACTATTTTTATTAGTCACTTTCCTCTCAGCCATATGTGAGATTCCCCATTCCTGGATAGAAAGAACCTTTTCACTACAAAAAAACACTGTTTTGCGACGGAATTAGCGACGGAAAATCCGTCGCAAACAGTGTTTTGCGACGGTATCTGCGACGGACACGTATCCGTCCCTAAAACAGCCGTAGCTAATTTTTGCGATGGATTTTGCCTTTCGTCGCAAATTAACGACGGACAAATCCGTCGCAAAATCGGCGGGTCAGACCCGGCCGGGTCACACAGAATTTGCGACGGACAGTATTCCGTCGCAAATATTTCGGGTCAGACCCGTTCGGGTCAACAACATTTGCGACGGCCACATTCCGTCGCAAATGTTTATATATATATTTTTTTATTTTTTTCTGTTATAATTTGCGACGGGTTGTTTTCCGTCGCAAAATTCAATATTTGCGACGGAATTTGGCCGTCGCAAATTACCGAGCCTATAAAAAAAAAGTGGCTCGCGTGGTTCGAGCCCGGGCACCCGAGGCGGCCGGGGCGGGCGCGGACCACTGGGCCAACCGGCCCATCTCTTTTTATATGCGGCCCACCTTCTATATTAGTCTTATTAGGCCTTGAACAATTAATCCATTTTTTGCGTCCAAGGGGAATCGAACACGGGACCTCTTGTGCAAGAGGAGGGGGCGCGCGCCACTAGGGCACAAGCTACTTTCGTTTATTTTTATGCAATTAATTGTATATGTATTCAAATTAAGTCATTTTTTTTATAATTCACCAAATTAATTTCTTTTCGTATCTAAGTTGTTTATTAAAATATTTTGCCCAACTATTTTTTTTATTTTGTAAAATTATTTATTTCGACTCCCGCTTAAATTTATAATTCGTTCATTTGTACGCAATTAATTGTATATGTATCCAAATTGACTCATTTTTTTTTCTACAATTCACCAAATTAATTCATTTTCGTTTCTAACTTGTTTTTATAAATATTGGGGCCATTTAATTTTTATTATTTCTGTAAAATTATTTATTTCGACTCCCGCTTAAATTTATAATTTGTTCATTTGTACGCAATTAAATGTATATGTATCCAAATTGACTCGTTTTTTTCTACAATTCACCAAATTAATTCATTTTCGTTTCTAAATTATTTTTATAAATATTGGGGCCATTTAATTTTTATTATTTCTGTAAAATTATTTATTTCGACTCCCGCTTAAATTTATAATTCGTTCATTTGTACGCAATTAATTGTATATGTATCCAAATTGACTCATTTTTTTTTCTACAATTCACCAAATTAATTCATTTTCGTTTCTAACTTGTTTTTATAAATATTGGGGCCATTTAATTTTTATTATTTCTGTAAAATTATTTATTTCGACTCCCGCTTAAATTTATAATTCGTTCATTTGTACGCAATTAATTGTATATGTATCCAAATTGACTCATTTTTTTTTAAAATTCACCAAATTAATTCATCTAAGATCATGTATATGTTTGCTACAAGTAATTATGCTAATTAACACTGAATTAGTAATATCTTTGTTGAAATACTATTTGTAGCATCATTCCCGGTCACAAGGTTTCCGCCATTATTACAGAGATATTGAGGGATAATCTAGAGGAGAACGCAATGAAGTTCAAACTCGTCTCGTCGCAGCGGAAGCAGTACTACTTGGATGAGTTTCGGGTATATATATGCAAATATTTTTAACCAACTAATTGTTTATAAATATTTGCATATATATACCCAAAACCCATCCAAGTATTACTGCTTCCGCTGCGACGAGACGAGTTTGAACTTCATTGCGTTCTACTCTAAATTATCCCTCATTATCTCTGTAATAATGGCGGAAACCTTGTAACCGGGAATGTCTTTACCAAAAATTGTTCAAAAAAAATAAATAAATTGTTCAAAAAACATAAATAAATAGTTCAAAAAACATAAATAAACTGTTCTTCATCAGAATGATGGTTCACTGTTCCAGTGATCCACCAAACCACCCCATATCGATCGTCCGTCTGGTGCTCGACCCAACTCCACCCGATCCCCACGCTCCCACCGCTTCTTCAGGCCATAGATAATATCTTTGTACCGTTCTTGCGCTTTCGCACAGAACAATTGGTACATAATACTATCGTTGGCAGGGTCCCAAACGCACCGCCTCTGCAAATAAATTAAAAATAGAATATTAATGAATAAATTAAAAAATTAAAAGTTAAATTAAAATCATAATAAATAAATTTTTTATACCTTGAAGTCATCAAAGTAATCCATCCTCTTTTGCTCGGACACTTGACTCCACGAGTGGGCACCATACTCAAATTGTCCCATCCTAATGATTTGTGAGACGATTAAGCTAGTCTCATGGGCTGGAAGCAGTCTGTGAAAACAAAATTAAAAAATCAAGTTAATTATATTAATATATATATAATTAAAAGTATACATAATTCATTAAAAAATACTTACTTGTTGTCGAATATGATGACAGTGAGAAAATTATCTTGACCTGGGTTCATCTGTAATAATTTAACAATTCAACTAATTCAATTATAAACTTAACAAAAATTAAACATGATTTAAAATTAAATTAAAATTTGATCTACTAATTAAATTAGATCAACTAATTCAACTAAAATCAATTCATTTCTAATATAATTCAAACAATTCAACTAATTCAATTCTAAACTTAACAAAAATTAAACATGCTTTAAAATTAAATTAAAATTCGATCTACTAATTAAATTAGATAAACTAATTCAACTAAAATCAATTCATTTCTAATATAATTCAAACAATTCAACTAATTCAATTATAAACTTAACAAAAATTAAACATGCAAAATTAAATTAAATTAAAATTCGATCTACTAATTAAATTAGATCAACTAATTCAACTAAAATCAATTCATTTCTAATATAATTCAAACAATTCAACTACTTCAATTCTAAACTTAATTAACAAAAATTTAAAAATGATTTAAATTAAAATTCGATAAACTAATTCAACTAAAATCAATTCATTACTAATATAATTCAAACAATTCAACTAAAATCAATTCTCAACTAAAATCAATTCTCTAAACATGCTTTAAAATTAAATTTTAAACGGTAAAAATGAAGAAAACTTACGGTTTATTTGTAGAAAATGTCGAAACGAAAACTCGGTGGGGACGGACGCCTTCCTTTTCCCGACTTCTCCTTCCTTTTCCTTTCGTTTTCCTCCACTTCTTCCTTTTTCTCGCAGGATCCGTCTGCTTCGCGAGGAGAGTATTTATAATTGTAAAAAAATTTGCGACGGACGCCTATCCGTCGCAAATTTCGCCTGTCAAAGACAAAACAACGTCGTTTTTACTGATTTGCGACGGCTTTTCCGTCGCAAATCAGTCAACGCACCGTTTCCCGAGAAGACGCGTAAAAACGGTTCGTACTTGCGACGGAAATTCCGTCGCAAAACAGTCAAAGGACCGTTTCCCGAAAGGTCGCGAATATAAATGTAAGATTTGCGACGGCTTTGGTCCGTCGCAAATACAAAGTTAAAAATTGCGACGGAAAATTCCGTCGCAAATCAGTCAAACGGGTCGCTTCATGAACGGTCACCTTTAAACGGGTATATTTTGCGAGGGAATTGACCGTCGCAAACTCAAAGTTGAAATTTGCGACGACCCTTCCGTCGCAAATGTAGTCGTTTCAAGACGAAGGCGGTGGGCCATAGTGTTTGCGATGGCTTTTCCGTCGCAAATTACAAAACTTTGCGACGGCCATCCTTAGTCGTCGCAAAATTTCATTTTTTTCGACGGCTTAGTAAAATCCATCGCAAATTCACTGAATTTGCGACGGATATTTGGCCGTCGCAAAATTTCCGTCGCTAATCTCCGTCTTTTTTGTAGTGTTTTGATCACAAACTTTGAATAATTTATATTATTCTTGATCTGAAAGTGTGAAATATCAACACTGCCTAGCTCAATGAGAATGTTCTCATAAAAACCTCTAGGCTTATAAGTCTGATTTGCCCAAGAAATATTTGGGATGTATTTTTCCATAAGAGTCCATGGGGATTCTTGGAATTTTTCGTCGTCATCTTCAATAAGAAGAATCAAATTCTTGTGAGGAGAATCAAAATATTTGGTCTCCGTCTGAACAGTGGAAGCATAAGAAACTTCCTCTTCATTAAGAGAATTATTCTCTGTTGAAGTAGAGGCTTTAGCCTTTTGTCGGAGAAATTCTTGGAATTCCTTTTGCTCTTTTAAAGAGCCAGCACCAGAAATATTCTGATGGTAGAGGGATCTTTGCCCCATCTGAATGATAGGAGGTCTCCCTCCTCTGCCTCCTCTTCCTCTATAAGAGGAATAGGAACTTCTGCCAGAAAGGCTCATCTCTGACATTCAAGAAATATATTCTCGGGTTAGAAAATCAGGAATATGATTATCATTTCCTTTAAGATGGACAATATTGAAATCAAAATAGGCAAGATGAGATTGCCATCTAGCAAACATTTGCTTGGAAACATTATGTTCCACATCTTTAGTAAGCATAAAAGTAGCAGCTTTACAATCAGTTTTTATAGTAAACTTCTGATTGTATAAGTCATCCTGGAATTTAAGGACACTTTTAACAATAGCTAAAATTTCTTTAGCAACAGTAGAATAATTTTTCTGTGAATTATTCCACTTTCCAGAGTAGAATCTGACAATATATTCTTGTTTATTCATGGGGTTAATCTGTTTTAAAATACTTCCATAACCTAAATCAGAGGCATCTGTTTCAACAGTTTTCTCCCAAAGAGGATTAGCAATAGAAAGGCAAGGAATATTCTTCACATTTTCTTTAATCTTTAAAATGGCTTTAGTATGATTATCATTCCAAGGTGGAGGATTCTTTTTAAGTCTATCATAGAGAATAGCAGAGTCTTCTGCAAGATTCTTGAGATAAGAGGAAACATAATTAAGGCTTCCCAAAAATCTCTGTAACTGAGTTTTATCAGTAATAATGTCTGGAAATTTATTTCCAAAATCAATGCTTCTTTGGATAGGGATAATATTTCCTTTTTCAATAAAATGACCCAAAAATTTAATTTTTGTCTGGAATAAAACCATTTTAGGCTTTGAAATGACTAAACCATTTTTATGACGATCTCTTTAAAGATGTCAAGATGCTTAAAATGTATGTCAATGTCTTTGGAGAAAACAAGAATATCATCAATATAGACAATGATAAAGTCACTAAAGGGATTAAAAATGTCATTCATAATTTGTTGGAACTCAGAGGGAGCATTCTTCAAACCAAAAGGCATGACAGTCCACTCATAATGCCCAGAGGGGACATTGAAGGCAGTTTTATACCTATCAGCAGGGTTAATCTGTATCTGCCAAAATCCAGATTTTAAATCAAATTTGGAAAAGACAAGAGCATTGACTAACCTATCTAAGAGATCCTTTTTATTAGGAATAGGGTGTCTAACCCATTTCAAAGCTTTATTAAGGGGTTTATAATTAATAACTAATCTCGGAACACCACGTTCCTGTTCAGAATGCTTATTAACATAGAAAGCAGTGCAAGACCAGGGGGACTTAGAAGGTATAATAAGCTTCTTATGTAATAAAGAATCAATTTCTTTTTTTACAAAGGTCTAAATAATCAGACTTCATCTGGCAAGGCCTAGATTTAGTAGGAATATCAGTATCTTTAAAATTTTCTTCATAAGGAAGAGAAACTATATGTTTCTTTCTGTTCCAAAAAGCATTTGGGAAATCATTGCAAATATCAATGGAAAGCTTATTAAATAAAAGCCGGATTTTCTCTTGGAGTTTAGGGTTTTTAATTCTGTCTTCAATAGTGAAAGAATTAATCTCTTCTTTAAGAAAATTGATTTGACATTTCTCGTAATTGATTTGATTTTGGATAATATCAAAAATATTATTAAAATGTTTAGTAATGAAGTTAAAGGAAATAGGTGTTTCCTTATAAACACCAGAAATTCCTGTTTCACTAACTTTAATAGGATAAATCTTTTGAATAAAAGGAAGACCAATAATCATTTGGCTAGTAAGATTTTTGACAATAAGAAAATCATTGGGGATGCAACAATTATTGATGCACACAGAAGCATTTCTGAGTTTATACTCAATATTTAAAGAACCTCCTCCCGCATGTGAAAGAGACTGAGTAGTTTTCTCAAAAAACTTAGTGGGAATAATGCCTTCCTGGATAACATTTTGGTCGGCTCCACTATCAATCATAGCAATAAAATCTTTTTTAAAAGAATTATTGATAAGAAGAGAAATCTTAGTATACCATTTTCGAGACATAACAATATTAATAGCTGAAAGATGGTTTTTATCAAGATCAAGAAGATCACCACTAGGTAAATAATGAGAAGTGGTGCAAGTATTAAAATCATTAATTTTTTCTTTTCCTTTTTCTACAAGAGAAAGTCGAAGAGACAAATCAATATTCTGCTTTTGAAGAATTTTAACATTAGTTTTGATCTTTTCAATTTCTTGAGTCAGATCATTTATAGTAACAGGATTTTGTTTAATATTTTTGCTTTTAAGAATTTTTTCTAATTCTCCCATATTATAATAATTATTATTACTGACTTTATTAGAAAGGCTAGTATTACTTTTAAAAGAAGAATCATCAAACTGTTCAATAATTTTATCCCTTAGACTGGGATCTTTGATTTGTTTAAGAAAATCAATAATATTATTATTATTATCTAAGACACTTATATTCATGTCTTGGAATTGACTTATAAGTCTATAATAGTCATTATCTTTATTGTTATTGATACAATTAAGATTGAGACAAGGTTCGCCATTTAAGCAGTTGTCACACTCTTTTTCATCATTAGAGTTTGACTCTTTAGAAAAATCAGTGTCAGAATTTTCAGAAATATTTTCTTCTTCAGACACATTATTATCAGAATCCATAATAATTTCAGAAAGAGTTTTCTTTAATTCATCATCAATATCGAGGCTATTGATTTTATCTTTAGCATAACATTGGTTAGCATAATGGCCATTTCTGCCACACTTTCTACAAATAATTTTGTCAAGATTTTTATTTTTGAAAGAATTTCTTTTACCCTTTCCACGCCTATAGGCATGTTTTCTTTCTCGATCATCTCCTTGTTTATTTTCATTAACAGGATAATTCTTGTGCTTTTTATTAGAATCTTTCCGATTTCTTTTATTCATACTGTTTTTAAGTTTAGAATTATCTAAACCAAATTGGTCACAGAAATGACCCAACTGCTTCTTTTCCAAGAGATTATCTCTTTTCATCTGATTTCTTAATTTAAGCTCGTTACAAAGATTTAATCCCTCTTGGACACAAATACTGATAATTTTTCCAAAAGAGTGTAATTCATAATGGATAGAGTCAGAGTCTTTTCTTAAAATTTTCTTGACTCTTTCAGCAAAAAGATAAGGAAGACCATCAATAAATTTATTCTTCCAAATATCCTGATTACAGTCAGGAATATCATAAATTCTGGATAAAAAGGTATCTTTGTACCACCTGAAATCAGTAAGAGTTTTACACTTCATATTTAAAAGAAGAGTTTTTGTATTTTCAGATCTATTAGTAAATCTGCCAGTGAAGTGTTCTAATATAGTACACACAAGAGAATAAACAGCATCAGCTTTAACTTCATTATTCTCAGTTTTGATAGAAGAAAGAATTTCGTTTCTGTTATTAGGGTTTAAATAGTTATCCCACCAACCTTTGAGTTGGCCAGTAAAACCAACTGTTATTGCCTGAGCAGTTTGTAGATCATTATTACCGCAAATTCTACAAGCAGAGCTATACATAAGCATTCTATGACACTGAGCGAAAATATGTTTACCACTAGCACCATCAATATTCCATTCATAAATACTTTTTCCTGAATAAGAGGTAGTGAAAAAGTTTTCCTGTTCTTCATGGAGAACGTCAAGAGGAGTAGGTCTTTGATAATAGTATTTAGTTAAGTTGGGTTTATCGGCCCATTTAATTTTATTAATACTTGGATTATCAAGCTCATAGGAACTAGAAGGGTTATCTTTAAGATCATTATTTAAAACTGAAATATTAATATTCATTTTTTCCAGTTTTCATTAAGAATTTTTTCAATTTCAGAAACAGAAGCTTCAGTTTTGAAATCCTTAATTTCAATAGGTGATTGAATAGAAGAGGAAATTTTAATAACTGTGTCAATATGACTGTCTTTTTCTTCAGACTTAGTCTGAGAGACAATTTTATTTTGTAAGGAAATAATCTTGTCAATTTTTCCATGCAAAGAAATAATTTCTTCTCCGAGAATGGAGAGATAAATATTGCAGAAATTATTCTGCTCAATCATATAATTGATATGCTTAGCGGTAATATGAAGAGTATCATTTTCAATGATTTTGGAGAATGGAAGAAAATTAAAAGTGCTGCCATTCTTTTCCATTTGGAAAGGGGTGTGTGGAGGAAAGATAGATTTCTGAATTCCTCCGGCAACGATTTTGTAGTCACGCTCAATAACAGATATATAATCAATATAAAAGGTCTTTATGAACCAAGGAACATAAAAGGTAATTTCATTGTGTTTCTTACAAAATTCATAAAAACTTTTGACAAAATAATCAAAATCATCTTTAGAAAAGGTTTTAAAATACCAAATTCTAAAATTATCCCATTTAGGATTATTGAATTCATTATTAATATAGGCTCTTGTAGAAGAACCTTTCGTAAAATCGAGGATAGGTTTAATATCCATAAATCAAAGTTTGAAATTGCATTCCGAAATTGTTTCGGGCTCTTTTTCAGCATTGTGAATAATATTATTTTTATTAATAATAATATCGTTTTCATCAA
Organism: Ballota nigra; assembly: GCA_947034835.1. Taxonomy (NCBI): domain Eukaryota; kingdom Viridiplantae; phylum Streptophyta; class Magnoliopsida; order Lamiales; family Lamiaceae; genus Ballota; species Ballota nigra. The sequence goes on along the minus strand of OX344722.1, from coordinate 111,919,626 downwards.
AACTATTGTTTTTAGAAAACACATTTTCTCTATAATAAGAAGTAGAAGCTCTAGACGTAGAGGGAATGTTAACCTCATAATCTAAAGGAGAAATATAAGAGTGTCCTGAGAAGGATCTTGAAAGAGAATTTTGTCTCCTTTGGCTATTAAAACCAATATTGATAACACCATTATTATCATGTTTTATGTGACTTAAGTCACTGTTAACAAAAGGAATTTTTGGCACAGTTTGTTCCAAAACCCAGTTATCGGGAAAATTAATTTCTTCCCATTTTATATGCTTTCTTTTGGTAATACTAGACTTACCAAAATTTGTTTCAATAAGAATAGTTTCATTATTATCCTTTTCACTTATTTTACACATAGGATTAAGAGTAAAAAGGGGTTTATAGTAAATACGATAGCAAATACATATCACCTGTGTACCTGGCATATAATCATAACCATGTGTTTTAACATTTAAAGTTAAAGCATTGAGAATATTTTCATCAGATAAAGAGAGAGAAAGGTTAGGATAAACATTGAAATAAACAGGTCCTAACGCAAGACTGGACTCAATAACTCCCATAAGGGATTATTTCCAGTTACAATTTCTGCCATCTCTTAGAGCAGCAAGAAAGCTTTCAGGGAGACCTTTGAGAGTAAGAGGTCTGAAAGCAATTTGAACGCATCCAATATGAATAAATTTATGAGTGTTTTTAAAAGGTAAAATATCACTTTTACTAAGTAATTTAATAACCATTTCCTCATTGTTTAAAGAGATAGAGGACTCAGTAGTTTTAACTACATGTCTAAGACATATTCTTTCAAAAGTTCCAATTTTATAAACTGTTTTAGGCTGTATCTTAGGAATAGTCCATCTGTTTAACAGATCAAGATTTTCAGGAATATCATACTCCTGAACCATAGAGTTCTGGACATTATTGTCCTTAAGACTGAAAAGATTCATCAAGAAAAGTTTATATTGAATCATAAACACTAAACAATAACTATACATCTACTCTCAAATGGCTCTGATACCATATCAATTCTGGATCGTATCTAACTATATCAATAGTATCCAGTGGATCTTTTCCAAACTAGATAGGACTGACTGAGAAGATCCACTATGGAATTTATATGGAGTTATATATATATATATATATATATATATATATATTAGTCCATTAACTATAAATTAATTAGATTTTTTATCAACCATGTCGTTTTTAAATTATATGACGTCTATTATTGCTTGTTGTGGTAGAAGAGATGAACAACGAACATAGTAGTAATTTTAAATGCTTGTATAAAAATGATAATGAGTTGGCTTGTTAGGTGTTACTATTCGAATTGCAAAATATTTTAAGTATTTTGTTGGTGATCAAATTTAATTGGAAGGATTAGTGACTGTTTTAGTTCGGTTTAAGACCACCATTCAATAACGTGTGATTGATTACCACCGTAAATGGTAAATCGAAGGTTCGGGTTGTAAAATCGTAAATACGAGAGTCGAATCCGTATTTATTTCGTATGTGTGCACGTTTAGGTGTGTTTGTGTGTGTTTTGGGAGTATTTATGAATTTGAACTTGTTTTTTATTGCTGGAGAACAACTATTTATAGAGACTAGCAAGCAGGAGGTGTCCAAGACTCTTGGGCTTCCTAGCTTGCATGCTAGACATGTGTCCTTTGACCTTTGTTTGACCTTATCTAAGCTGAATCTTAGTTACAAAGTCTTCTTTGGTCTTATCTCGGATTTCATTGTTGTTCGTCCTGGTCGGTTTAGTTGATCCAGAATGGTTCTTCCATAGAAGTTGTTCGCCTTTTGAGGTTATGGCTCTGAAGTTGTTCGCCTTTGTGTTTTACACAGATTGACTTTGAGATCTTGGTCCTTTGTTCATTTCCATACACCTCTTAGGTTGGCAAATATACCACCTTTCATTAATGTTGCTCGTCATCAGTGACTTGGTGGAATGGTAATATCTGGTCTCGGGTCTTAAAACCTGTTCGCCAGTATGTTGTTCGTCACTAGAGCTGTTCGTCATTTCGTACACCTCCTGGATTATTTTGTGCACTCCCGTTTGATTTTCTTTGTTAATCATCTTCTAAGGCTTTAATACTTGTTCGCCCACGAGTAATTGATGTTCGCCTATCAACAATTGCCCCTATCCTGACTAGATGTTGCTATTGACGAGCATCTTTGAGCGAGCAACAATAGTTAGGATATTAAACTGACGAGGGTTGGGACGAACATCATTGGTTCTGGCGAGCAACAAATGGTCCGTCGTTCCATCTCCCCAAGGTCTGGGGGTTGTACGAAGATGACGTGGGCGGCATGATTGCGCGCCGCCCACGCGCGATCAATCCCGAGGTTACGCGCCTCTACTTTTGCTCGTAGACCCCTTGATTTTTTCTTGAATTCGCAAATTGACCCCATTTTTTGTCATTTTAGCCCCCAATTTTTGGGGAAATTACGGGTTTTACCCCGTTTTTTCGAATGGTATAAAATGAAGTGGGAACTGAAAATTTTCCCACTTCTTTTCTTCTTGCTACAGTGCTTCATCCTCTTCCATTTGCTTCCGGTGATTTCGAGTTTTCTCCGGCGACTATTCCGATCCAGAGCTTCCAATGCAAATCTGAGGTAGTACTTTTGCTTTCTTTTTGTTAAATATCAATTTTATCTTCTTTTTCACTCCAAAAACCCATCGCCGCCGTGTGAGATCTTGCCCCACCGTCTTCCCCGGGAAACCGCCGCCATTTGCAACTTCTACCGCCGCCGTCTGGTTTTCTTCTATCTTTCTTCCATGTCTTCTCATTCGAGCAACAAATCTGAGGAAACCCTTGATCCCCCCTTTCCCATCGTGGCACACAAAGACCAAACTCCCTTTGAGATCTCCTCTGCATCGGACCCCCACGTGGACTCGGTTGTTCGATCGGTGGAAGATACCGGTGCTCGCCCGTCAGGGAGGAAGGTGGTGGTTGTTGCGAACAGGGATTCCGAGGAGGGCTCTTCGTCCAGTGTTGAATCGGAAGATCCCCAATTTGACGAACTGACCCGCGAATTTCTGGAGGGGATAAACTTCCCATCTCCAAAGATGTTGGAAAATGAGATTCCAGTTGGAGTTGCTCGGCCTTTCGAATGGTGAGCATATGCTGAGGAACACGCGAACCACTTTGCTCGCCCCCAAAGACAAGTAATGGACTGGGTAAAAACTGACTTCCAGGCGAGTAAAATCAAGAGTGTTGTCCTCGAGGAGGATCTTGATTCGATCCGAGAGACCTACAAGATCCCGTATGACATTCATATGTAGGCTCCCAGGAGAAAGGAGAGAGCTGATCGCCCACCTCCAGGATGCACGGCGATCAACATTGATACCTTGATGGCCTGTCTAAAATTGCCGTTGCCTCCAATTGTTGGTCGTTTTCTCGAGGCGACCAACCTTGCCATTACCCAGATCACACCAATTGGGTGGATGAATTTGCTCGGCGCCATGTGCTTGTTCGCCCTAGAAGGATACGTTGATCGCCTTACTGCGGAGGAAATCAACTATCACCAAGTGTCCCATAGGTGAAGAAGGCTACTACTACCTTAAGGCCAGGGCCGGACTCAAGATGGTAGAAGGGGTGCCGAACAAGATTAGGGACTGGAAAGAGCACTTCTTCATTGGGGGTGATTGGCGAGAATCTTCCGGTCCACACGGTGGCATTGGGCGAATTAACTCTCCTGCTTCCTATGGAATAATCAAGCGTAAGTTTATCTTTGATCGCTTTTGAACTGTATTGTTCTAATTTAACTTTTCTTGTTTGTTCACAGGCCCTCGATTGCCCAAGTGGAACTCAGAAGAGGAGGAAGTTGGTGCGGAGTTCCTGTTCACTTCCTGTTTGGTCGGCTTGCGCAACAGAGCGGATATGACCATCCAGTATTTGAGCGAGGAAAAGTGTCAGAAAGTTGCTCGCCTTCTCACATTTCCTCATCACCTAGAGGCCCAGGTTGAAGTACCCCCAGGTATAGAAAATTTCTAACTTTCCTTTTACAAGTTTGTTCGTCATTCGTTTCTCAAACTTGCTCGTCAAATAATAATAATTTTTTTTAGCTAAGCAAGTTACCGTCGCCGTCCCTCCCTGTTTTGGACTCTTGGAGCAAAGAGTATTCGAAATGGCACCACCGAAAGGACGAAGGAAGAAGGGTGACCTGCCTTCCAAGGTATTGGCGATGACCAACAAGGCCTCTACTACCGAGCAAGCCCATCGGACAACTCTACCGTCGAGCACATCGCCAAAACTGGCCTCTGTCTCCTCTCCTCACAGTCACAAAAGGCTGAAGAAAGGTGATGACACCTATGTATCCCAGCCACCCCCCACCACTGACAAGGGGAAATCCAAGGTGGGAGGATCTGGTCGCCTGCCCCTAGCCGAAACTACTCGGCCTCCTGCAACTGATGAGAGAGAAGGAAAATCGAGCAAAGATAGGCACACCCCTCCTCGCGGGCCTAAGGACATCACCTATCTTGGGTGGGATGGAGCTAAATTTGCCGAGTAAGGACCCTTTTTTTTTAAACTTGGAACCAAGGACCATAAGTTAAAATTCCCTAAGTCCTGAAACTTTCTTGTTTGCAGATACCGGGCCAGTGACCATCCAGGGCGAGCATATATGCTCCATCAGTACGCATGTTCGAAGACCCCGGCGAACATTCGTGACATTGCTGATGATCATGTTCGTCGGGCAACTGAGATAGTTGCTCGCGCCTGGTCAAAGCCACTGAATAAGACCGTTCTTGCCCAATGGGCCATTGATAATTTCCATTTGTCAATGGTGCAGGCTGCCAACTCCCTCGTGTCTGCTCAACGGGGAATGGCTCAGGTGGTGGAGCAGGAAGAAGCTGCTCGCCATCACGCTGCTACTGTTCGCCAACTCTCCGAGGAAAAAGATACAATGGCGAACAACCTTAATGGCCAGATTGCTCGGCTCAATAATCAGATCTCCCTCTATATTGATAATGAAAAGAAATACCTTGAAGAAATTCAAGGTTTATCTAGTGAATTGGGAGGCAAAGAGGCCATGCTCGGCGAAGAGAAAAACAAACTGTCCGCGACCGAGCAGAAGATTGCCGAGCTCGAGGCGGAGGTCACCGCCTTAGAGAAGTGGAGGCCAGCACCTTCACCCGCGATCAACTTTAGGCAGAGCTCCAGGCCCGGTTTGCCCCCATCTCAAACCTGGGATACATCTGCGCTTATGCCGATTGCATCCGCATGGCTGACGCGTATGATTTTAGAGATATGGTGGAGGAGATGTGCAAGGACATGTCCGAATTTCTAGAGCACTATCCCCCGTCGAACAACATTGAAATGCAATTGGGGGATATTGCCGAGCTGGGGGTTAAAATCGACTGCCTTGACCCCAGCATTACTATTACTCGCCCTCCACCCATGGTCGATGAGGGCGAGTAGGAGGAGGAGCCGGCCCCTGTGGATGAGCAAGCCGAGAGAGAGAAAAAAGCTGCCGAAGATATGGCAAGAGATATGATCGTCGACCCACCGGCCGACTAGGCTCAAAGTCCTACTCTTGCCGATCAAACTCAAGATCCTCCTCCCGCCGAGCAGCAATAGGCTTAGGACTTAGCCTTTTTTCTTTTCTTTGTAATAGTTGTTCGTTCCTTTTGTAGTACACTTCTAGAATCCTTGTACTATTTTTGAGGCTCAATGCCTTTTACTTTAATGAAATGTCTTTCTTTTGTTCGCTCATTTTCTTTATATGTTAATTGTCTTTACATTTTTGTTAATGCTTTTGCAATTATAACACATAATTTTGGGCTCTGTTTGTTTTGAACTTTGCCTTAATGGAATTTGGATTTAGCCTTAGGTTCTGCTCATCTTAAAAGACGAACAACCTTCAATTGGCTTTGGTCCTCAGAATGGACTTGTACCTCGAGCTTTTGGACTTTTTTCTTAACGAACAACTATGTATACATAATGAAAAATTTACAAGTGTTATAAGACTGATCGTCACTAACATATACAACCTGACGAACAACTTTGAACACTAACCCAAATCATGCTCGCTTATAATATTTTTGCCGAGCAAAACTTTGTCTAAAATTAAAAAAGATAGAACAGCACTAGACTATACAATGTGCCGAGCAACTTTTCCTTCTATACTTAGCAAAATTTCCAAAAAATTAGGCAAGATTTTGGTTTGTCTTACTTGGTTCACTTGCCCCCCAAGACATTTGTTCGCCCAATCAAGAACTTGTTTGCCTCATTGATAGTACTTCTTTAGATGTACAACATTCCAGGAGTATTGAGCCGGCTTGCCTTCCATATCTTCGATATTGTATATACCATTAACGAATTTTTCCGTGATACGATACGGGCCCTCCCAAGTTGGTCCCAATACACCTGGAGGTTGGGCGAGCAACTTTCTTAGAACCAAATCTCCAACTCTGAATTCCCTAATTTTAACATGGGAATTGTAATAGCTTTCTGCTCGCTGCTTGTAGGTAGCATTTTTTAGCTCGGCACTTAATCTTTTTTCTTCGAGCAAATCCATCTCAGTAGCTAGAGCAGAGTTGTTCGCCACTTCATCAAAGTTGGTCGTTCTAAATGCGCTGGTCTTTAATTCGATTGGTATTACAGCTTCTGTTCCGAAAGCCATTGCAAAAGGTGTTTCTCCGGTGCTTGACCTGGGAGAAACTCTATATGCCCACATGAGTTCCAGGAGTTCTTCAGACCAACTGCTTTTGCTCTCCGCTAGCCGTACTTTCAATGTATGCTTGATTATCTTGTTCACAGCTTCGACTTGTCCATTTGACTGGGGATGATAGGGCGTAGAGTAATGTTTTTTGAATCCCCACTTTATACAGAAATCTCAACTCTTTTCCATCAAACTGCGGACCATTGTCTGTCACGATGGTTTGTGGAACTCCAAAACGACAGACAATGTTCTTCCAAATGAAGTTGATCATTTTCTACTGTGTGATCTTTACCATGGCCTCTGCTTCCGCCCATTTCATATAATAGATCGCAACATACTGCTATAACTCATAATCTCCCACCTGAAATGGAGGCCCTGTCGAACAACCCTAACGAACTGGCCAAAACCATTGCTGCTCTCCAAGCTCTACAGAGACAGCAAGAACAAAATAGACCTTCACAAGCAAGACCTAAGGATAAACCCCTGGAATTTGTTAGGGCCAGATCAGTTAGGGGCGAACAACACGAAGTAAACAGTGCCCAGATCAGGCGGGATAAGGGCAAAGCCAAGATGGTCGAGCTAAGAGAGGGCCAAGTTGAGTCTGCTCGTGGGCGAACAATAATGTCGAGCCATGGAACAACTCATTCCAGTGCTCAGGACAGGCTTGGCCAACCCCAACTCCAGGAGAAAGTTGCTCGTCAGGAAACAGAGCGTGGGCGAGCAACATTTGAACAACCACGCCCATCAGTTCATGAGAGACTCTCCCAGTCTGCCTTCAGGCGTCTAGGGCCAAATGCGGCGAGCAACCCTAGAAAGCAGCTCTAGGATTTGCCCACCCCAAGTGAGGGACTGCGACGAGCAGAAAGGTTTGTACCCCAGGTGGCATCTTTGGATGAGCTATCAAGCCTGAGGAGGGCAGTGGAGAGCATGCAGGGACAATTGGACCAACAAAGAGGAATGGGGACGACCAGCTTGCCATCCTCACCACTATCATCCCTCATTCTGAAAGCTCCGATTCAGAAGAAAGTCCAATTCCCAGCAAGTATTCAATATGATGGCCTTGCTGATCCCAGGGTTCATCTAACAAAGTACTCAGATTATATGGTCTCGGTGGGAGCCAGCGATGCCACCCAATGCCGAAACTTCCCATTAACTTTGGGGGACCGGGTGCACAAGTGGTTTTCGGCACTGCCGCCAGCATCTATCCACTCGTTTGTTCAACTGAGCCGAGAGTTCCTTTCCTATTTCTCAACGGCGGGATCATATTTATCCCAAAAACACCGATTGTCAGATCTCAAACAAAATGACGATGAGTCTGATCGAGCATTCATGGAAAGGTTCGACAAGGTGTTGTTAGAAGGTGAACCCGTCAGTGAGGACACGAAAATCGTTGTTGTTATGGCCGAGTTGAAGAAATGATCGAAGCTATGGAAAGAGGTACGTCTGAAGTGCCCAAGAAGTTATGCCGAATTCAGAATTCATGCCGGTATATTCATTTCCATGCACGAGGTCTTGCAATCAAACTTGGGGGAGAACAAAGCTGATCAGAAAGGACAATAACAAGAAACCTGGCGCAACAGGCTATCGAGTCCCGAAAAACATGAAGGCATTCACTGAAGGGACGGAGCTTAAGGAAAAGTTGAATCAAGTGTTAACAGTGTCAGTCGATACTGTTTATGAAAATGTGAAAGAAAAGGAGTTGCTCTCCCCTCCACGGAAAATCCGTCAAGACACCGGCAAACTCAATCCCAACAAGTATTGTGCCTACCACCAAAGCGTGAGGCACTTTACAAGCGAGTGTAGAGATTTGCTCAAGCAGCTTTGGCGGTTCTACGAGGAGGGAAAACTTTCCTACTTTGTTAAGAGACAACCTGGAAAGAGAGTCCGAGAGAACAACTCTGAGGATGAGGATGATCAACCTCAGAAAAACAATAAACCAGGATGACCAGTTCCTACCATTCCTGCTCGTCCTTTGGAAGACTTATACATGATGTAACCCGCAGGCCCCGCAGGCCCCACATGAGGGTGTTCTGATGGACGACCGCCAATCTCCAGCAGAAAGAGAAAGGCTGAGTTACGAGCGATTGATCAAGTCCAAGAAATGGGGGTTAAACCGTCTATCATGCATACAACATAATTGACCTTCACCGAAAAAGACTTGGAAGGAATATTATCTCCACACAACGATTCGCTCGTAATCTGCGCAAAGATTATGGGAACACGAGTCCACAGATTGTTGGTGGACACCGGAGCCTACACCAACATCCTATTCAAAAAGACGCTCGATCACCTTGGAGATTATTCGGGATATATCCGAGATTCGACTCACAGAATAGTAGGCTTCGGAAATGCTGTAACAATCCCGTTGGGAATAGTTACTTTAGCAGTACAACTTGTAACGGCCAACAAACTCGAGAAAAATATTACAAGAATGGTTGACTTCTTGGTTGTAGACCAGGATTCAACTTATAACGGGTTTCTTGGTCGACCGTTTTTAAATGAATTCAAAGCTGCGTGTTCCACTTATCACTATTGTTTGAAATTCCCAACAGCAAGTGGAGCAGACACTATCAAAGGAGATCAAAGAAAAGCCAGAGAATGTCTCCTACAGTTGCAGGCCAAACATGCACTAGTATCCATGATGGAAGCCACAACTAGCTATCCTGCTGATGAACCAATATTAGAGAACATGATGGACATAGTGGAGGACCACATGGATACTGACGAGCAACACTCTGACGAACAAGTGTTGGACGAGCAACTCATTACCACCCATGAGGAACTTCCATTTGACGAACAATAAAGGGGTGGTGACGAACAACACTCATCTAACCACTTGGAGGGCCAGGTATTGACTAGCAACAATGAACCAGGGCCACCAGACGATCTAGATCCCCGCCTGGGAGCTGAGCCCATGAACATCGAAAATGATTTCAATCCTGAGGGACCAATGCTTGATCCTCGTTGGAAAGGACAAAAATGACGAGCAACTCCAGTTGAAGAACTGGAGGCGTTCAAAGTTAATCCTGAAAACCAGGATCTCAAATTATACATAGGATTTGAGCTCCCTGAGCCTTACAGATCCCGAATGAAAGAGTTCCTTAGCAAAAATCTAGATGTTTTTGCTTGGTCTCATGCAGACATGGTGGGGATAGATCCAAAATATGCTTGTCACAAGCTCAACATCAATCAAGCAAGAAGGCCTGTCCACCAAAAACGAAGAAAATATGGCCCAGACAAGTATCAGGCCTTGAATGAAGAAGTAAAAAAGTTGTTAGACAACGACCTAATCCGACAAGCTCTCTGTCTACAATGGGTAGCAAACCCAATCCTTGTGAGGAAACCAAATGGGACCTGGAGGCTATGCATAGACTTTACAGATCTGAATGCAGCATGCCCAAAGGACAACTTTCCTCTCCCTCATATTGACCAATTGGTGGATAGCACAGCAGGTCATGAAGTGCTAACATTCATGGATGCTTTTGCTGGATACCATCAAATTTCGATGCATCCAGACGATCAAGAGAACACAGCATTTTATACAAACAAAAACTTGTTGTGTTGGAAAAGAATGCCCTTCGGCCTCATCAACGCCGGAGCAATATACCAGAGGTTGGTAAACAAGATGTTCGACGAACAAATCGGAGATACGGTGGAGGTCTATGTAGACGACATCGTAGTCAAAAGCCCCCGGAAGGAAGACCATCTTCAGCATTTGACCCAGGTGTTCGACACTCTTCGGCATTACAATATGAAGCTGAACCCGAAGAAGAGCAGTTTTGGAGTCCATTCTGGAAAATTCTTGGGCCACCTTGTTAGTCAGAGAGGGATTGAAGCCAATCCAACAAAAGTCAAAGCAATCGTGGATATGCAACCACCACGTTCGATAAAAGAAGTGCAAAGGCTCACAGGATGCCTAGCAGCATTGAATCGGTTCATATCCAGATCGGGGGACAAATGCCGTCCATTCTTTGAAGCCATCAAGAAAGGACAGTTTACATGGACTAGCAACTGTCAAAAGGCGTTCGACCAACTTAAAGATTACCTGGGAGACGTTAAAGTTCTATCAAAACCTATCCCAGGAGAAAAGCTATATCTATATTTGGCAGCATCAGAAGTGGCCATCAGCTCCGTTCTGGTGCGAGAAGACGACAAATTTCATCAACCTATTTACTACGTCAGTCAAGCTTTGCATGAGGCGGAGATCAAATATTCCCCAACCGAAAAGCTGGCGTATGCACTTGTCATGAGTGTGAGGAAGTTACGACCATACTTTTTTTACCATCAAGTTGAAGTGCTAACAACCTTCCTACTCAGACAAATTCTCCATCGCCCCGATACATTTGGTCGTCTACTAAAGTGGTCACTAGAGATTAGCCAATTCGGGGTAACCTATGCTCCTCGAACATCGATCAAAGGGCAAGCGTTAGCCGACTTTATAGTTGAACTAACTTTTCCACCAGATCCGACGAGAGGACTTGATCACCCCTGACATCTTTATGTAGACGGATCTTCAACCAACATAGCCTCGGGGGCGGGAGTGATTCTAATCAGTCCAGACAGATAAGTATTCACCTCGGCGATCAGATTTTCCTTCTCTTTCACATTTTCATAAACAGTATCGGCTGACACTGTTAACACTTGATTCAACTTTTCCTTAAGCTCCGTCCCTTCCGTGAATGCCTTCATGTTTTTCGGGACTCGATAGCCTGTTGCACCAGGTTTCTTGTTATTGTCCTTGGGATCAGCTTTGTTCTCCCCCAAGTTTGATTGCAAGGCCTCGTGCATGGAAACAAATATGCCGGCATGATTTATGAATTCGGCATAACTTCTTGGGCACTTCAGACGTACCTCTTTCCATAGCTTCGATCCTTTCTTCAACCCGGCCATAACGGCAATGATTTTCGTGTCCTCGCTGATGGGTTCACCTTCTAATAACACCTTGTCGAACCTTTCCATGAATGCTCGATCAGACTCGTCGTCATTTTGTTTGAGATCCGACAATCGGTGTTTTTGGGATAAATATGATCCCACCGTTGAGAAATGGGAAAGGAACTCTCGGCTCAGTTGAACAAACGAGTGGATAGATGCTGGCGGTAGTACCGAAAACCACTTGTGCACCCGGTCCCCCAAAGTTAATGGGAAGTTTCGACATTGGGTGACATCGCTGTCTCCCGAAAAACATGAAGGCATTCACTGAAGGGACGGAGCTTAAGGAAAAGTTGAATCAAGTGTTAACAGTGTCAGTCGATACTGTTTATGAAAATGTGAAAGAGAAGGAGTTGCTCGTCATTTTTGTCCTTTCCAACGAGGATCAAGCATTGGTCCCCCAGGATTGAAATTTTTTTCGATTTCATGGGCTCAGCTCCCAGGCGGGGATCTAGATCGTCTGGTGGCCCTGGTTCATTGTTGCTAGTCAATACCTGGCCCTCCAAGTGGTTAGACGAGTGCTGCTCGTCACCACCCCTTTGTTGTTCGTCAAATGGAAGTTCCTCATGGGTGGTAATGAGTTGCTCGTCCAACACTTGTTCGTCATTCGTTTCTCAAACTTGCTCGTCTAATAATAATAAATTTTTTTTAGCCGAGCAAGTTACCGTTGCCGTCCCTCCCTGCTTTGGACTCTTGGAGCAAAGAGTATTTGAAATGGCACCACCAAAAGGACGAAGGAAGAAGGGTGACCCGCCTTCCAAGGTGTTGGCGATGACCAACAAGGCCTCTGCTGCCGAGCAAGCCCATCGGACAACTCTACCGTCGAGCACATCGCCTAAACCGGCCTCTGCCACCTCTCCTCACAGTCACAAAAGGATGAAGAAAGGTGATGGCACCTATGTATCCCAGCCACCCCCACCACTGACAAGGGGAAATCCAAGGTGGGAGGATCTGGTCGCCTGCCCCTAGCCGAAACTACTCGGCCTCCTGCAACTGATGAGAGAGGAGGAAAATCGAGCAAAGATAGGCACACTCCTCCTCGTGGGCCTGAGGACATCACCTATCTTGGGTGGGATGGAGCTAAATTTGCCGAGTAAGGACCCCTTTTTTTTAAACTTGGAACCAAGGGCCATAAGTTAAAATTCCCTAAGTCCTGAAACTTTCCTGTTTGCAGATATCGGGCCAGTGACCATCCAGGGCGAGCAGATATGCTCCATCAATACGCATGTTTGAAGACCCCGGTGAACATTCGTGATATTGCTGATGATCATGTTCGTCGGGCAACTGAGATAGTTGCTCGCGCCTGGTCAAAGCCACTGAATAAGACCGTTCTTGCCCAAGGGGCCATTGATAATTTCCATTTGTCAATGGTGCAGGCTGCCAACTCCCTCGTGTCTGCTCAACGGGGAATGGCTCAGGTGGTGGAGCTGGAAGAAGCTGCTCGCCATCACGCTGCTACTGTTTGCCAACTCTCCGAGGAAAAAGATACATTGGCGAACAACCTTAATGGCCAGATTGCTCGGCTCAATAATCAGATCTCCCTCTATATTGATAATGAAAATAAATACCTTGAAGAAATTCAAGGTTTATCTAGTGAATTGGGAGGCAAAGAGGAAATGCTCGGTCTGCCCCCATCTCACCCGCGATCAACTTGAGGCAGAGCTCCAGACCCGGTCTGCCCCCATCTCAAACCTGAGATACATCTGCGCTTATGCCGATTGCATCCGCATGGCTGACGCATATGATTTTAGAGATATGGTGGAGGAGATGGGCAAGGACTTGTCCGAATTTCTAGAGCACTATCAAACGCCGAACAACATTGAAATGCAATTGGGGGATATTGCTGAGTTGGGGGTTAAAATCGACTGCCTTGACCCCAGCATTACTATTACTCACCCTCCACCCATGGTCGATGAGGGCAAGTAGGAGGAGGAGCCGGCCCCTGTGGACGAGCAAGCCGAGAGAGAGAAAAAAGCTGCCGAAGATATGGCAAGAGATATGATCGTCGACCCACCGGCCGACTAGGCTCAAAGTCCTACTCTTGCCGATCAAACTCAAGATCCTCCTCCCGCCGAACAGCAATAGGCATAGGACTTAGCCTTTTTTCTTTTCTTTGTAATAGTTGTTCGTTCCTTTTGTCGTACACTTCTAGAATCCTTGTACTATTTTTGAGGCTCAATGCCTTTTATTTTAATGAAATGTCTTTCTTTTGTTCACTCATTTTCTTTATATGTTAATTGTGTTTACATTTTTGTTAATGCTTTTGCAATTATAACACATAATTTTGGGCTCTGTTCGTTTTGAACTTTGCCTTAATGGAATTTGGGTTTAGCCATAGGTTCTGCTCATCTTAAAAGACAAACAACCTTTAATTGGCTTTGGTCCTCAGAATGGACTTGTACCTCGAGCTTTTGGACTTTTTTCTTAACGAACAACTATGTATACATAATGAAAAATTTACAAGTGTCATAAGACTGATCGTCACTAACATATACAACCTGACGAACAACTTTGAACACTAACCCAAATCATGCTCGCTTATAATATTTTTGCCGAGCAAAACTCTGACTAAAATTAAAAAAGATAGAACATCACTGGACTATACAATGTGCCGAACAACTTTTCCTTCTATACTTAGCAAAATTTCCAAAAAATTAGGCAAGATTTTGGTTTGTCTTACTTGGTTCACTTGCCCCCAAGACATTTGTTCGCCCAATCAAGAACTTGTTTGCCTCATTGATAGTACTTCTTTAGATGTACAACATTCCAGGAGTATTGGACCGGCTTGCCTTCCATATCTTCGATATCGTATACACCATTAACGAATTTTTCCGTGATACGATACGGGCCCTCCCAAGTTGGTCCCAATACACCTGGAGGTTGGGCGATCAACTTTCTTAGAACCAAATCTCCAACTCTGAATTCCCTAATTTTAACATGGGAATTATAATAGCGTTCTGCTCGCTGCTTGTAGGTAGCATTTTTTTAGCTCGGCACTTAATCTTTTTTCTTCGAGCAAATCCATCTCAGTAGCTAGAGCAGAGTTGTTCGCCACTTCATCAAAGTTGGTCGTTCTAAATGTGCTGGTCTTTAATTCGATTGGTAATACAGCTTCTGCTCCGAAAGCCATTGCAAAAGGTGTTTCTCCGGTGCTTGACCTGGGAGAAACTCTATATGTCCACAGGAGTTTCAGGAGTTCTTCAGACCAACTGCTTTTGCTCTCCGCTAGCCGTACTTTCAATGCATGCTTGATTATCTTGTTCACAGCTTCGACTTGTCCATTTGACTGAGGATGATAGGGCGTAGAGTAATGTTTTTTGATTCCCCACTTTATACTGAAATCTCTCAACTCTTTTCCATCAAACTGCGGACCATTGTCTGTCACGATGGTTTGTGGAACTCCAAAACGACAGACAATGTTCTTCCAAATGAAGTTGATCATTTTCTGCTGTGTGATCTTTACCATGGCCTCTGCTTCCGCCCATTTCGTATGATAGTCGACTGCCACGATGGCAAATCGAACATTTCCAACTCCGGCTGGGAAGGGACCAATAATGTCCATCCCCAATCTTGCAAATGGCCATGGATACTAGTGCATGTTTGGCCTGCAACTGTAGAAGACATTCCCTGGCTTTTCTTTGATCTCATTTGATAGTGCCTGCTCCACTTGCTGTTGGGAATTTCAAACAATAGTGATAAGTGGAACACGCAGCTTTGAATTCATTTAAAAAGGGTCGACCAAGAAACCCGTTATAAGTTGAATCCTGGTCTACAACCAAGAAGTCAACCATTCTTGTAATATTTTTCTCGGGTTCATTGGCCATTACAAGTTGTACTGCTAAAGTAACTATTCCCAACGGGACTGTTACAGCATTTCCGAAGCCTACTATTCTGTGAGTCGAATCTCGAATATATCCCGAATAATCTCCAAGGTAATCGAGCGTCTTTTTGAATATGATGTTGGTGTAGGCTCCGGTGTCCATCAACAATCTGTGGACTCGTGTTCCCATAATCTTTGCGCAGATTACGAGCAAATCGTTGTGCGGAGTTAATATTCCTTCCAAGTCTTTTTCGGTGAAGGTCAATTCTGCTGTCAGCATGATAGACGGTTTAACCCCCATTTCGTTATTTCGTACACCTCCTGGATTATTTTGTGCACCCCCGTTTGATTTTCTTTGTTAATTATCTTCTAAGGCTTTAATACCTGTTCGCCCACTAGTAATTGATGTTCGCCTATCAACAATTGCCCCCTATCCTGACTTGATGTTGCTATTGACGAGCATCTTTGAGCGAGCAACAATAGTTAGGATATTAAACTGACGAGGGTTGGGACGAACATCATTGGTTCTGGCGAGCAACAAATGGTCCGTCGTTCCATCTCCCCAAGGTCTGGGGGTTGTACGAGGATGACGTGGGCTGCATGATTGCGCGCCGCCCACGCACAATCAATCCCGAGGTCACGCACCCCTACTTTTGCTCGTAGACCCCTTGACTTTTTCTTGAATTCGCAAATTGACCCCATTTTTTATCATTTTAGCCCCCAATTTTTGGGGAAATTACGGGTTTACCCCGTTTTTTTGAATGGTATAAAATGAAGTGGGAACTGAAAATTTTCCCACTTCTTTTCTTCTTGCTACAGTGCTTCATCCTCTTCCATTTGCTTCCGGTGATTTCGAGTTTTCTCCGACGACTATTCCGATCCAGAGCTTCCAGTGCAAATCTGAGGTAGTACTTTTGCTTTCTTTTTGTTAAATTTCGATTTTATCTTCTTTTTCACTCCAAAACCCCATCGCCACCGTGTGAGATCTTGCGCCACCGTCTTCCCGGGTAACCGCCGCCGTTTGCAACTTCTACCGCCGCCGTCTGGTTTTCTTCTATCTTTCTTCCATGTCTTCTCATTCGAGCAAACAAATCTAAGGAAACCCTTGATCCCCTCTTTTTTGCAGGTATCCAATTGTCATGGTTTTTAATGTTTATTTTATTCACGCGTGTGAATTATTTGTTTTTAATTCGATTCGTTCGATTTCATTTTTCTCGTGAGAAAATCCACGAGTAGATTAGTTGTTTTTATTTTGATTTGATCATTGTAATAGACTACTCTAGATCTAGGTTTATTTATTTTTTGTAAATAAATTGTAACCGAATCGAGACAGAGATGGAAATGAAGAGTTAAAGACGACGTACCCGGATGATGCATGCATGCGTGGCACGTGCATGGAAGTGGATCGTGCATGGGGTGAAAACGAGGACGAACGACAAAACCTGAAGCACAGCATGCGCGAGGCGCACGACGCCGTGCAAGGCGGGTGCTGTGGCGCACAGTACGCGCACGCTCGCTGCTGCCCGCCCGGCGCTCGACAACCGTAGCACCCAGAGGCACGCAGCCCACCCTCCGTGGACCGATGCGCATCGAATCTCGGGCCATGATTTTTTTTCCGTTCTTATTTTTTTTGTGTGATTCCAAACGTCATCCCGAACTCCAAACGAAGTTTTGACGAAGTGTTGCTGTTCGAGTGGGAGCTTGTCGAGACTAACGATGAAAGCAACGAGGACGATTTCTCGCATCAAGACTTGAAGAAAATTAAACCGTGACAATTGGATTTGAGTGCTCCAATGTGTTTTAATTTTGGTTTTGATGGATGTTTTTTTCATGCACCTATTATTTGTTGATATGTGTTTGCATGATTTTAATTGTCCAAGAAAAATTTTACTTTAAAAAAATACTAAGTATGTTTCTTTAATCACAATTTTATTCTGGATAATAAAATTAGATTAATTTGACCTCCATAATTTATTTATCTGTGAAGTCTTTTTGGAAACATTTCCCTCTTGGATCGGACAAAAAGACAGATTTCACATGAATAAATTCCGAAATGATGATTGTGGATTATTACTAGTGGCGGTATTGACCCTCACCACGAGTGGCTTGCTCAAAGCGAAATAATAATCCTGTATTGAATTATGGTTATTACTTAGGCATAAGAAAATTGATATTAACTTACTCCCCGCGGAGTCCCTGTCAGTTTTTATGTGGTCAAAGTGAGAGCCAACTATTAATTTTGAATTAAGAATTTGTAACTTTTAAGTTTGTGACCCGCTTGAATGTGTTTAAATGTATAGACCATCCCTCGTGGCGCATTTAAATTGTTTCGAGATGTTGGCTGATGCATGATTATATTATTTTAAGGTTTCAATATAATTTATGTGATCGAATTATGTGGTAATTTCGTATTTTTTTAGATATTAATATGATTGTATGTTTTATTCTCAGTTCATCATGTCGCAACCTTTTAATCCACTGTTTAGTATACTTAAAGATAAAAACTTGTTGGTGAGAACTACAATGAATGGAAACGTAACATGAAAATGGTCCTACCCGCACAAGAACACTATTGGATATTTAACATTGACGTACCCAAGAAACCTAATGATAAGTCAAGTAATGGGGAAAATGTGGTATACGATGATTGGAAGCGCTCCAATGAGCACATGAAGCGCATCATCTTGACTTTTATGTCTGAAGATTTGAAACGTATTCATGAAGGTATTAAAGCGGCTATTGAAATCATAGTTAGCCTTGAAGAGATATTTCACCATCAGAACCCCATGGCTAACCTGTTCACCATTCGTGAGAAGCTCAAGAAGGAAATGGTGAAGGGGACACCCGTAAGGGATCATGTTCTCAAATTTAGGCGTGAGTTTGATAAACTTGAGTTTCTTGGTGCTGGTCAAAGTGAAGAAAGTCAAATTGATTCCATACTCCTAAAGCTATCGAGCAGTTTTGATGGGTTCTTCTGGGAATACGTGTTATCGAAACATAAATTCACTTTGGATACTCTGCTCAAAATCTTGGTATCGGTAGAGTCACACTTAGGGAGTAAGGATGAGGTTTTGGTGATTAAGAGTCTTCTCTCGAAATCTAGGCTAATGGAAGGTAAGATTGAGAAAAAGAAAATTAATCAGAACCAAACCAATCGACTCACTCTTGATGGCAAAGAAAGAGCAATCAAACCGTACGGTATGAAGATATCCGGTAAGAGTAAGTGCTTCAATTGCGGTGAGAAAGGATATTGGAGGTTTGCCTGTTCTAAGCCTAAGAAGACGGTAAAGAAAGGTAAGTCTCATGCTTTAGTCGTTGAAACTTATGTTGCGGCGTATGCTACCCACGTTTGGATAGTGGATACCGGGGCAACTGATCATATTTGTTTTCACTCTTCAGGGGTTCCAGCTAACTCGGTGACTTAGGAGAATGAGATTCTCATCACTTTAGGTGATGCTACGAGAGTGGCAGCCGAAGCAGTGGGAGTCGTGCACCTGTCTTTTGAAGATAGAGTTTTAATTTTAAGAGATGTTCTTTACGTTCCGAACTTTAGGAAGAATTTAATTTCAGTTTCTAAGTTGTTTTTTTATGGATATTCGGTTTCTTTTAATAAAGTAGTTTCTATTTTTCGTAAGAATGAACATATCTGTCATGGAACGTTGGTGAACAATCTCTATACGATTAAATGTGCACACCACTCAAATAATGAATCTAATAACATGTCGATCATTTCGAGTAATAAAATAAAGCGTTCTTCGGACATGAACGAAACACTTCTATGACATCTTAGACTAGGTCATATTAATCTAAAGCGGATAGAAAGATTGGTGAAAGACGGATCCTTGGAATCATTCCAAGTCGAGCCGTTTCCAACTTGTGAATCCTATTTAGAGGGTAAAATGACCAAGAGGGCATTTGGAGCCAAGGGGAATAGAGCCACGGAAGTGTTAGAACTCGTTCATACTGATGTGTGTGGTCCAATGTCGATCAAAGCAAGAATGGGGATGAGTATTTTGTCACTTTCATTGAAGATTACTCGAGATATGAGTACATCTACCTCATGAGGCATAAGTCTGAAACTTTTGAAAAGTTCAAGGAGTTTAAGGCCGACTCCGAGAAACATAGGGAAAAGAGTATCAAGTTTCTACGATCAGATCGTGGAGGCGAATACCTCAGCGATGAATTCTTGAACTACCTGTCGGACGAAGGGATCGTATCCCAGTTAACCGCACCAGGAACTCCTCAACAGAATGGTGTGGCGGAACGAAGGAAATAAACTCTTTTAAAAATGGCCAGATCCATGATGAGTTATTCAGATTTACCTACATCGTTTTGGGGTAATGCCTTGGAAACGACGGCTTACATTCTAAACTTGGTATCATCCAAATCGGTTCCTAAAACCTCGATAGAATTGTGGACCGGGCGCAAGCCCTGTCTGAGACACATGCGGATATAGGGGTGTCCGACATATGTTCTAGACAAAGAAGCCGGTAAATTGGATCCATGTTCGGAGTTAATGCTGTTTATAGGATATCCCGCGGGAACGAAATGGTGTATGTTCTATAGTCCTAAGGATCAAAAGACCGTGATTAATACACACTTTAAATTCTTGGAGGAGGACTATATGAACAATCGGAAGCCTAAAAGTGAAATTACCTTAGAAGAATTGAGAGGGAAAAACCCGATACCAAGTATACAAGATGATATACCACACGTCACACCTTCACAACCGAAACCCCATCACAATGGGAGGTTTGTTAGATAACCCGAGAGATTTATGGGAATAGGAGAATCTTCGAATTTGATTCCCAGTGATGAATCAGACCCATGGACATACGATGAGGCAATCCAGGATAAAGACGTAGAGTCATGACAAACGGCAATGGAAGCCGAGATGGGTTCGATGGATCATAATCAAGTGTAGGAGTTGGTCGAACCACCCAATGGGGTAGAACCCATTGGATGCAAGTGGGTATACAAGAGGAAAAAAGGACCGGACGGAAGGATTGAGACCCTCAAGGCAAGGCTAGTGGCAAAAGGGTATACTAAAAAAGAAGGGATCGATTATGAGGAAACCTTTTCGCCTGTAGCTATGCTTAAGTCCATCCGTATTCTCTTGTCGATCGCTGCACATCTAGATTATGAGATCTGGCAGATGGATGTCAAGACAGCTTTCCTTAACGGAAGTCTTGATGGGTTAGATATCTATATGCAACAACCCAAAGGTTTTATTGAAAAAGGCTAAGAGAATCTCGTATGCAAGCTCAAGAGATCTATTTATGGACTTAAGCAAGCATCACGTACTTGGAACCAGTGTTTTGATCAAGTGATTAAGTCTTATGGGTTTGATCAAAATAAGTTCGAGAGTTGTGTGTATAAAAAGTACGTCGGAACTGCGGTGGTATTCTTATTATTATACGTAGACGATATTCTGCTCATTGGAAACAATGTAAAGGTATTGTCAGACGTAAATGTATGGCTGCCAAAATAATTTGATATAAAGGACTTAGGGGAAGCCGGTCACATCCTTGGGATCAAGATCACTCGCGATCGCAAGAAAAGAATGTTGGGCTTATCGCAAGCTTCATACATTGACACTGTTTTGAAGTGTTTCAGCATGCAAGATTCCAAGAAAGGTTTTGTACCTTTTAGGCACGGAATCCATCTATCGAAAGAAATGAGCCCTAAGACGCAAGCAGAGATATATGACATGAAAGACGTTCCATACGCTTCAGCTGTCGGAAACCTTATGTATGCAATGCTGTGTACGAGACCGGATATCTGCTTTACCGTGGGTATGTGGCGAGATATCAAAGTAATCCCAGGAAAGACCATTGGACTGCCGTAAAGTACATCTTGAGGTATCTGAAAAGAACTCGTGATAGAATGCTGATTTACCAGTCGGATAGTCTAATTCCCGTGGGATACACGAACTTGGATTTCCAATCAGACCTAGACTCCAGAAAGTCTACCTCGGGTAGTGTGTTTTGCAATGGAGGAGGAGTCATTTCATGGAGAAGCGTTAAGCAGAAATGCATCGCCGATTCGACCATGGAAGCCGAATATGTAGCTGCTTGTGAAGCAGCGAAAGAGGCAGTATGGTTCAAGAACTTCTTAGTGGATTTGGACGTTGTTCTGAATTTGCCCGACATGATCACTATGTATTGTGACAATGCCGGAACAGTTACAAATTTAAAGGAATCGAGAGCCCACAAGGCCAGCAAACACATAGAAAGAAAATACCATCTTATATAAAAAATCGTTAAGAGAGGAGATATAGAGGTGGCAAAGCTAGCGTCGGAAGACAACCTAGCGGATCCATTCACAAAGGGTCTGCCTCAGAGTACATTCGAGAGACATGTGGATGGAATGAGAGTCAAGACTATTGCCAATCTGCTTTTAGTATAAGTGGGAGGAATTATTAGGTTAGTGTAGGTTGACATGAGATGTCACGTAAAGCTACTACACTAGACATGCATGCTGTATACTAAAAAGACAGACTTTAAGTATAAGTAGGAGATTGTTGGAGTTATATGTGAAAGTATGTTTTTACTTTGTATAACTCTTGTATTAAACACTTATTTATGAGAATAAATCTTTTATCGCATTTACTTTAGATACGATTGAATGTTGAATATTTATTGCAACCAGTTCATTATAAGTAGTACGTGTTACATTGTAGTTAATGTGGTGATACCCGATCACGGAAGATCACATTAATGGTTTCCTTGTAACTAAACGTACAAACGACCCATGTGGAATTGAACAATCCTCCACAAAAGGTCGATGTATATCTTATCTCATGAGTGGTGACGACAACATGAGTGGTGGCAACGGCGGGAGTTGGGTTGGAAGTACCTTATCTGGCATCGTGTTCGGCCATTTTTCATGATTTTCGAGAACCTTGAAGATTTGAAGATTTGCAGAATTTAAAACGAAGAATAGTGAATGTTCTTTGAGTTTTTGTTTAAATTTCTGGGTTGACTACCCTTCTTCTAGCGCCAATTGTTGTTACCCAAAATATGTATAAAAATACGGATTTAATGTGGCTTTTGTTGGCTAACAAACTATAATTATGAGATGATTGTGCATTAATTGCTTGAAGTTTGAAGATAATAAATGAAGAACATAAAACAATTAATGCAAAGAGATTTGTCAAGTCCTTGTGCAGGCTTGGGCTTTAAGGTTGATGATCTTTTGTTAAATGCTAGAAAACTTGTATTTATAGCCCAAGGATATGCCCTTGGGCTGCCCTAAAGCTATCCGGGCAGCCTAGCATTTAATGCTTGGGCCGACCCTAGTTTCGAGTTTGGGCCGAGACCCCTTGTGTAGGTGAGCTTGACCCAATGCGATGTGGACACATGAAAAGCGAGCCGTACTTTTTCCTGAGCTCGTGGGATTTACTTCTATAGTTAAGTATGGTCTGTCCCTCAGGATTAGGTGCCGATTCACTGTTGATCATCCTTTTTAAGGAATGATTGCCTTTAATGGCGTCTGACACCGCCTCTTCCGGATATGATTAAATACGTGGCATTGCCTCGACCTCGGCATTGCCGTGGTGTCTTCCTCTCATCTAGTGATGGCTCCCCTTGGTCTTTCTGTGTATCACCTTGTTGCCGAGGCCCCGGGCCTAGGCCGAATTTTCTTCATATGCCGAGATCTTATCTCTTGACCTGGGAAAGACCCATGGTCATTACATCTTGTGGCCGAGTTGTGAAAATGGACGCCGTCTCGGCCTTCTCTTGGACTCCCTTGACTCCTCATGATTTTGGCCTGACTTGACCTCGTCATGAGAGTGAATTATTATGGACACAACAACAATAACTGTGAAAGTAATTTTGGGACGGAGTGTTCACAACACCATTTTTTTCTGCTAGCCACTTAGTTCTCGGAACGAGAGCTTGTGAACGAGTGAGATTTTAGGACTCTAATTCAAACGTTCATCAATATAAATGAGAAATATAAGTTGATTGATATTCATGAAATGCATAGCCTTGAATATCCAAAGCATATCTTCCATCGCACTTCTTAACAAAGTTAGAATAGTCTTATTGCTTTTGTTTAATTCGTGCATTGTAGTTAACACAATCAAACCAAACCTTTTAATTTTCGTTTTGAAAAGCATGACAACATTTAGGATTTACTTCACTTAGTCCATTGTTTCCCTTGGTTCGATATTTTGTAACTTGGTCAATTGACCTATTATAACAACGATTTCGTACACTTACGAGTGAGTTCAATTTTGTGCATAACAAAATTGCTAATCGGTTTTGATTGAATTCATTTCCCTTTCGACATATTCGTAATCCAAAAGGAATTCTAAAAATTGTTGGTTTGCTGACCATAGCTTCCGAGTCGTAGTGCAACAAAAATAAAGTTTTAAATTATTGTATCTTAGGAACGACCGTCATAGAATCACACATGGGTAAGGGACAATATCATTTTATGAAAAAAGAGTGCAACTCTGTTCTTATCCCGTCTCAGTTTACTAGTACTCTCATCTAAATTAATTTTTTTCCCCACAAACGTAACATCCTTAATTCCGAAACAAGCCGCTGAAGAAGAGATCGAGGTTTTGAAACAGGATGGCCTAAGAATCATGCCTACGTTTTCACCAGTCATGCACCTATTGTGCCATTAGGCCAATAAAATAAATTGGCTGCTAATTAATTTCTTAGGTCAGATTATATATTTGTTGAATCCCTAAACTGGCAAAGAATTGATCTTTGCGCCACATATATTAACATATCCTGGGCCGTTTAAATCAAGAGTGGACCAAATCAATTTAATTGGTCGACTATTATACACCCATTTTCCTTCCAAAAAACCCCCTCGAATCCATATTTGATCCACAGTGGTCTCGACTTTTGATTACAAACAAGTTCTCCTACTTGAATCTTTTTAATTTCTTCTTCAGAAAACCATCTTGCTCAGCCTTCAAGTCAAGTCTCAAGATCTCATGTCTTCCTGAAATGATAATCTAATTGAACTCATTCATTCACTTTACCCCAGTTTTTCAGATCGGCCTTCAAGAGTTGAGATAATTTCAGATATGGTCCTGTAAGTTTTCCCAATCCTTTTTCATTTTACTTTATCAACTGTGTTCCTTTTTATAGCAAAACAGGTCATTTTCGCCAGAAAGTTTTAAGGGAAAATGTCCGGAACTATAATGTAGCATAATAGCACAAAAGATGCACCAAAATGAATGACTAATACAGGCCTAGACCCTCCCTTATCGTAAATCACTTGGAATTAACGGCAATAAAAAACAGAAATATGGATTCGAATAAATATGCATATGATTTGTAAGTTTTTTTCTTCAAAAGTTTAAATTACTTCACTTTCAATCTGAAATCCATGCATCGAGTTACTGCTCCACAATGTAATGATGAGATCATTAAAGACAGGAACCTTGAACCATTGATTAAGAAAACAGAAATGCCTCGGTTTCCAATCTTTTTGCCATTGTGGATACATGGGACACAACAATCCGACAGGGAGCGAAGAACATGTAGATTGATAAATTAATTTTACTTTGCAATAATGAATTAAGTCGCTAATTGGTCGGACAATTGGAGTATAGCGACTAGAACAACTAAACGGGGACTAGTCGAAACCACCTAAATAAAAAAAAAAGTTCTTTTTTTATAAATTAATACATTAAATACATAAAAGAATAACACCACCACCCTTCTATTTTAAAATTATAAGTGATATATCATCACCCTAAATAATAACATTAAACTCAAAACTCAATAAAGTAGCAAGAATGCATATTAATATAAATAAAAAAATGTCATCCAAATCCCAAATATTCCAAACAGTAAATTAATAATTAGGGTAAATTGCACCAAACCCCCTGTTGTTTGGAAAATCGGCGTGAAACCCTCATGTGCTTTAAAGATTGCGCCAAACCCCCTTGTATTTTTATAAATATAGCGCAAGATCCCTTTTTTTCCTTATAAAATTAATAGCGTTAATTTTTAAACCGTATGATCTATTATATATTTCTGAACTGTTGACGATATTTCATAAAACACTTAAACGCAAACTAGGGTTTATCTCCAAGTAAAATTTTAAAATTTATACAATTTAAAAAAAAAAATATGTGAATTTCTTGAAAAAACTTGCTTATTGTGAACATACAAAGACTTGACCAAGAAGAAATTTGTTGTTGCTGATCTTTAGAACGAGAAATGTCCAGGATAGGTTCTAATTTCTTTTATTTTTTATTTGTACTTTTCTTAATATTTCTAGCTACAAATTATTTACTAAATGCTATATTAATATGTAATTAGATATAAAGAGGATTTTTTAAAAGTATTTTCACTTCTCGTCTATTTATAATATTTTATAGACGATAATTATTAAATAAATTAACTATATGAAAGCATAAGATTATATAAAATAAAAAAAACATAAAAAAAATTCATAATAGAAGGAGCATTTAATTTAGTCAACGGAGGGATAATTGTGTCAATATATATATTAAAAATAAAACTAAAAAATCACTAAAATTCGCATGAAGTGTGCGTGAATTGCAAACTACTGTTAATCTTAACAGAGTTGAGGGCTTAATGCTATGTTTATAAAACACGGTGGAATTTCATGCTATATTTATAAACCACAGGAAGGCTTCATGCTATATTTATAAAATCATAAGGGGATTTGACGCAATTTTTAAAGCACAGGGGGATTTCATGCCGATATATATTTCAAACCACAAGGGGGTTTGATGCAATTTACCCTTAATGATTAATAAGTCATAATAAGTATAAGACGTAACTAGTTCAAAGTTCAAACTTCTAAGTTCTAGATATTGAAATTGAGGGCTGGGGGCATTTGGTGGTGGAGGGCTGGGTGGGGCATTCGATGGTGGAGGGTCGTGGCGCAGCGTTCGACGGGTGGAGGGCCGGGGTGCGACATTCGGCAATGGAGGTGCGACATTCGGTGCCTCTGGTGGAGAGGTTTGATAGTTAGATTTAAAAAAAATACTTATTCAAATAATTATTTTTTTTTGGATTAAACGGATTAGACGGCTACTAATCGGATTAGTTGCCTACGAATTACATGACCCTTTTTTTCAGAACGGCTTGGGATCGACTAGATCGTTTTTTTAGAACAATGCTATTAGCAAGGCTTGAACCCGGCCAAGATGTGTGGATGACGTTGACTTATTGACTCTGATACCATGAAGAAATTTCACTCCATCTAAAAATCTGAACTTTTAGAAACATGTGAAATTAATTCATTTGTACAGTTCTCTAATAAAATATATAGTTGACTTTTGAGTGGTCCAATTTTTTATTAGTCCAAATTCAAAGCAAAATATTAGTAGAGCAAAAATACACTTCGATTAAATTCTTGAACTGTCAATGTATTAATTCCCTTTCTATTATAACCCATGAGAAGCGTGTTGACTTGTGAAATTAATTTTATAATTCTGAAATGAGTTTACGAAGTTTTGCACATTTGACTCAATCGATCATTTTCTATGTTGTTTTCTATAATACTTTAATTCATCAATTTTCTATTTTTCTTTTAATGTGACCTTACGGTATACCGAACGACAACTTGTACTAGGCGGTCTCTTTCAACACGAATTTTTCAAATTAAAAGTAAAGTCATTGATCAATTCATGAAAACAATTGCAAAGAGTTTTTATTTAAATTAATTTATCCATAACCCCCTTATGACCAGAAATTAATTGACTATTTAGAGTTACTACTGTCAATTCATAAATTCTGTTAATATATTATTGATAAAACAACGTGCCATTTCTATAAATAAACACATTCGCTCCACAATCCAATAGACCTAAATTACAGTCTTAATTATTTCAATCCATGGCTCTTAAACCTTTCCATTTCTGGTCCTTCATTTTGCTCCTCTTCCTAAAGGGAGACATCACAAGTGGCCAAAATCCATCCGTTTTCGATTTCATCGAACGATTAGGAGGATGCCAGAAAGGTAACAAATCAGAAGGGATCCAACGGCTGAGACTCTACCTCAAAGAATTCGGTTATCTCCCGCCCAAAGCCCAAACCAACTCGGATTATTACGATAATGCCCTCGAATCCGCCGTCAAAACCTACCAACAAAATTTCGGAATTAACCCCTCAGGAGGCCTAGATCCGACAACAGTAGCAACAATGATGGCCCCACGATGTGGGGTCCCCGATATTGTCAATGGTACTAATCACATGAAACGTCATAACAAGACGAGCTCGAACTCGACTTCCTTTCATACAGTATCTCACTACACTTTCTTCCCCCAAGCTCCAAAATGGTCAAAAAGACGACTATCCTTTAGGTTTTTGACCCCATATCCCGCAGCCGCTATGCCACCTGTAAGAAGAGCCTTTCGGAAATGGTCAACCGCCACCCAATATTTCGAGTTCTTCGAGGTTCGAAGTGGTCAAGCTTCCGACCTGAGCATCGCGTTCTACCGGGGTGCGCACGGCGATTACGAGGCGTTCGACGGGCCCGGCGGAAGACTAGCTCATGCGTTCGCTCCGAGCGATGGTAGGTTTCATTACGATGCGGACGAGCCTTGGAACGTGGGGCCCAGGTTGAATTATTTCGACTTGGAAACTACTGCGGTGCATGAAATTGGACACCTTCTTGGGTTAGGACACAGCGAAGTTCCGGAGGCTATCATGTGGCCTACCATCCCACTTGGAGCAACCAAGAATATTCAATCTGATGATATTCAGGGAATTAGGGATTTATATAATTATTAAAATTATATATCGTGCCTTAATCTGTGTGTGTGTGAATTAATTATGCCCTCAAAGTTTTTAAGAATAAAATGTAATAAATAGTGTTTTCGGGGGAGTGAAAGAAATTAATTGAATTGAACGCATTGTGTGCCCAAAAGGCAAACAATAATGATAATTTTTGTAAATATATGAATATTTGTGTGGAATTTATAAAAGTGTTTCCTTTTTTTAGTGTGCAAACAATTGAGAGACTAATGGAAATTGTGCAAACAACTGTTGAACAGAGGGATTACAAAGTTTATTAGTACTCCCTCCGTCCCAAAGTAATTTGCACCACTTGGTTGCACGCAGATCAAGAAAAGTGATAAAATAGTGGCATGCGGGTAAATATGTGTATATTTAAATGAGTGTACACGCAAATCGGTGTTTCCTTTTTTGGTAGTGTCCAAATTTGTTTGGGACACCCCAATAAAAAAAGTGTGCAAATTCGTTTGGAACGGAGGGAGTATGAAATAAAAATCAAAATAGCAAAGTTTATTAAGTTGGAAGTTTATATATAAATATGGTCCATTTAATTTATAAATAATTTAATTATTAAATTCACAATCACATTTGTTCAAATATATTATGTTTCAATATTAATGAGTACCATGATGATGTCAAGAGTTGACAGCTCAGTTGATTGAGCCTACCACCTGAAACTCCAAAGGTCTTGAGTTCGAGATATGGAGAGACACTACAAAAAAAATGCCAATTTAAAGAGGGAATTTAACGAGTAAATATAAACCCTCGTTTTTGCAGAGGGTTTTGGTGAGGGAAAAATTTAAAGAGGGTTACAACGAGGGTAAAATTCCCATTGTAAACGACGAGCGATTTAACTAGGGAATTACCTCGCCTGACAAAGTCACGAGGGAAAATTCCCTCGCCTAAGTTGAACGAGGGTCAGAATCCCTCGGCTTCCTGCAGATGTCAGATCACGAGGGAAGTATTCCCTCGGCTTCCAGCAGATGTCAGATCACGAGGGAAGTATTCCCTCGGCTTCCTGCAGATGTCACATCACGAGGGTTTGTTTCCCTCGGCCAATGTTCAAATTGGTCTTGCATGCAGACGCTTTTCAGTGTAGTGGAGCAGAGAAAGGAATCTAGGGTGAAAGAGGGTTTTTTCCCTCGTGAAAACCCTCAGGAAACAACATCATTTACTCCCCATATCTACCTCATTTCTCAGCTCACAACAATTTGGTCGAAGGGAGAACGAAGAAAATCGGAGAGAGCTACGCCGGCGTGCCATAGCGTCCATTTTCGCCGGAAAATACATCCTCCACTTGTCGGGTTTTACTCTACATCTTCACGTCAATATTTCTACGGTAAGTTTTTTCATTTTCATGCTCAATTAAGCTATATGTTGATTAATTGCATATTATTAGTTAAATTATGAAATGACAATGTGTATATATGTTTGTGTATGTATATATATGAGTGCATGTTTAATTATTTATTTACACTGATTATTTTTTAATTTTATAGTATTAATTTATTAATTATTTGATATTAGCTACTAATTTTAAGTGTTCTAGTACGTGTTAATTACTAATTAATTTAATTTTGTGGTTTATATATCACATGTATTAGCTAGTATTGAATTTGCTTAATTTTTTTTGGATTAATTACTTTTATATATTAATTTTGAAATATTTTATATATAATTAATTAATTAGTACATAAATTATATATATTTTAATTAATTTATAAATTGTAATGTTGTTCATGCATATATATTATTAGAATATATACACACATAGGCATGTGTTATTAGTATATTAATATATAATGTTTAATTATAATTAAATAAATATTAGTATATTATTATTTGGTGCCCAATAAATTATGAAAATAAATTATGTTGTAGTGGAGCAAGGGTTGTTGATGAATATTTTGTTGTGGTAATTGTTTGTTGTATAGAATATGTGCGTTCCGGCTTGATTAATTATAATTAATTAAGTTAGAAATGGATGCACGTAGAAATCTTGATTAACTGGGGAATACGAAAAAACTAAATGAAATTCTGTCAAAATTTTTAGAAAATTAATTAATTATATATATTTAATATGAAACAGATTGATATGGATTATTCAAACCGTTTACGTTGGATGTATGGTCCAAGATCAATTAATGGCATGCTAGCTCCTGAATTTATTAGTGGACTCGATTCATTCGTAGAATTCGCCACTAGTAACCCGAATTGGATGAATCGAGGAAAGATTAGGTGTCCCTGCAATAAATTTAAATGTAGGAATAAGACGTTTCAGTACCCCGATGACGTGAAAGCTCATTTGTATAGAAATGGTTTCATGCCAAATTATTACAATTGAGTTTTTCACGGTGAGGAAATTTGGGGTCAAATTCCACATCAATACATTGATCAGGCGTCGGCTTCTCACGTGACGGTTGATGAGACAGCAGGATCAAGCTCGTACCACGATATGGTCACGGACTTAACTTCCGGGCCCCACTTTGGAAATGTGGATGATGAGCCGCCTGTTGAGGAACCCCCTAATCAGTATGCTGCACAGTTTTATGATATGCTTCGTGCAGCGGATCGGAATTTATATCCTGGATGCGATTCACACTCGCAATTGTCATTCAATGCCCGTATACTGAACATTAAAACTGAAAACAGACTATCTGAAAGGGGTTATAATCAAATCGTTGACCTGGTTCGTGAGATATGTCCTCCGGATAATTTGGTGCCCAGAAAGTTTTCCGATAGCAAACAGTTGATGGGTGAGATGGGGCTTCCTGTGGAGAGGATCGGCTGTTGTGCAGAGAATTGTATGTTATATTGGGGTGCGGACAGCGATCTTGAATATTGTAAGTTTTGCGGTCGGCCACGGTTCAAACCCGCTAGACGCGATGTGAATGGTCGACTGAAAAAGAAGAGCCCTTTCAAGGAGATGTTCTACTTTCCCATCATCCCTAGACTGCAAAGATTGTATCAGTCCAATGCAACTGCGAAAGATATGACATGTCATGCAAGTTGCTCTAATAATGATCAGTCTGGTGTTATGCGTCACCCTGCAGACTCGCAGGCTTGGAAACACTTGGACCAGTCGTATCCTGAATTCGGATCAGAAATTCGGAACGTGAGGTTGGGCTTGAGCACCGACGGTTTTCAGCCGTTTGGGCAGTCGGGGAAACAATACTCCTCATGGCCCGTGATACTGACGCCGTACAATCTACCGTCATGGATGTGCATGAAGGATCAATTCATGTTTCTTACGGTTCTGGTGCCTGGTCCAAAAAATCCAAAGGATAAATTGGATGTATTTTTACAACCATTGATCCGTGATTTGATAATTTTATGGGAATATGGAGTGGTAACGTACGATATTGCTACAAAGCATAATTTTTTTTATGTGGGCTGCACTAATCTGGACCATAAGTGACTTTCCAGCCTACTCGATGTTGTCTGGATGGAGCACATCTGGAAGGCTTGCTTGTCCATATTGTGCAGAATACACGGATGCTTTCACTTTGAGGCTCAGTCGAAAGCAGTCGTGGTTTGACAACCATCGTAAGTTCTTACCCAGATATCATCCGTATCGAAGGAACAAGACTGCATTCAGAAAGAACAAAACAGTTGATGATGATCCACCGCCCATCCGTACAGGTGTTTCCATCCTTGAGGAAATTAATTGGATTGGATTTATGAAAGTTACGGAAGAGGGTGCTGATGCTCACAACAAAGTTCTAGATGGGGGTTGGAAGAAGAAGAGCATTTTCTGGGATTTACCGTACTGGAGTATGCTGTTGATCCGACACAATTTGGATGTGATGCACATCGAAAAAAATGTGTTTGATAATCTCTTCTACACGGTGATGAATGTGGAAGGGAAAACGAAGGACACAAATAAATCTAGGGATGAGCTCAATGAATACTGTCGTCGACCCTCATTGCAGAGATGTCCAGATACAGGAAAGTACCCCAAAGTTGCTTATTCACTTGATAAGAGACAGAGAGATATTGTTTGCAAGTGGGTAGATGAATTGAAATTCCCTGATGATTATGTGTCCAACATGTCTCGTTGCGTAGACTGGAGCAAATTGAAGATGTTTGGGATGAAGAGTCATGATTGTCACGTGTTTATGCAGAGACTGCTTCCAATTGCTTTCCGTGAATTACTGTCGGCCAACATTTGGAAAGCTATCACTGAAATTAGTTTGTTTTTCAAGGAGTTAACATCTAGGACCATTACAGTGGAAAACATGACTAGGTTGGACCATGATATCCCAGACATCTTGTGCAAGTTGGAACGAATATTTCCACCCAGCTTCTTTAATTCAATGGAGCATCTACCTGTCCATCTTGCATATGAGGCAAAGATCGCTGGTCCAGTACAATACAGATTGATGTACCCATTTGAGAGGTAATCTATTAATTTACCTGTTTATTTTTAATATAATCTCGTTCGGGAATTACAGTAGCTCATCCGTGGACCTTGAATTAGGTATCTTCACAATTTAAAGTTAAGTGTGGGTAACAAGGCGCATGTGGAAGCTTCAATTGCAAATGCTTATTTAACAAAAGAAGCATCAATGTTTTGTTCCCATTATTTTGAGGACCATGTGCTGACGAGGCGACACAATGTACCTCGCAATTTCAGCGGTCGTGAAGTACCCGAAGCAGTTGAAGGTAATCTTTCGATATTTGTGCCTTCTGGTACACATCTTGGAAAGAAGGGTAAAAGATGGATTGTAGACTTAGAGAAGCAAGTTGCCCACACGTACGTGTTACTAAATTGCAATGAGGTGCAACTGTATATTGCGTAAGTTAACCTACCTCTTAGTGGAAACTTAAGTTGTTTTTTATCTTCTAATTTGTGCCTCAATCATATGTAGTATGTTTTTCGAGCAACTACTGCTTGTTCAACCGAATCTATCAGGTGCTGAAAAAGACGATGTGCTTCAAATGGAATTTGCGTCGTGGTTTGAACAACTTGTAAGTGATATATATGTATAAGTAACTTGTTATTATTAATTTTTATATATAATGGGATATATCGTAAAATTTTAAAATATAGGTGGAGAGAAATCGTATTCAGGATCAGTTTATACGTGCTCTCGCGGGCGGTCCTAGCAGTACTGTCACCACGTACCCTGGGTATTACGTGAATGGTTTCAAATTTCACACACGAGATTATGGTGCCTCTAAAGCAACCATGAACAGTGGAGTTTGCATTAAAGGAACAAACTATGATTCCAATGAAAATGATTTCTATGGGATACTCGAGGAAGTAGTGGTTTTGGAATACCCTGGACTTACTGAAAAAAAAGTTGTTCTGTTCAAATGTCAGTGGTTTGATCCTACTGTACCGAGGGGAACACGAATACATCCTCAGTATAAACTCGTGGACATTAATCCAAGAGGACGGTACGGTCGTTATGATCCATTCGTGCTTACAAGTCAAGCTACTCAGGTTTACTATTGTAAGTATCCCGGTGCATCTGTCCAACCGGGTCGAGAGTGGTGGGCAGTTTGCACCACCAAGGCGCGATCCTTAGTAGAAGTCGATAGAAAGAGTGAACCAGAGCTTCCTCCATTTCAAGAGGACGATATAATATCTCAGATGAATGTGCAAATAGATGATGATCTTGTCGTTTTGGCTGATTTTGACGCTGCACTAATTGAGGTAGGGAATGAAGAAGAGGAAGAAGGTGAAGAAGATGTTGAAAATGATGAAGAAGATGATGAAAATGATGAAGAAGAAGATGAAGAAGATGATGATGATGAAGAAGAAGATGAAGAAGATGAAGAAGATTGATGAATTCTGTATTTGTTGTGTTTGTTTGATGTATTGATGTGTTTGCTTGTTTTAATTAATTAATGGATTCTGTATTTGTTGTGTTTGTTTGATGTATTGATGTGTTACTTAATGTATTTATTCTGTATGGATTCTGTATTTAATTAATTAATGAATTTTGTATTATATTGTTACTTAATGTATTAATTGCTATGTATATAGATGACTGGAGGTAGAAGTATTCGTAACTTGTTCGGTGGCCGGCGATCGTCCTCTCGTACACCAGAGTCGGACCAAGAGAGAGTACCGGTACAACTCTTTTTAGTTGTCCCAACCAAAATATCTTGTACACATGTTATAACTGTACGTAATTGTTAAATACAGATGGAAACATCGGAAACAAATACAGGTCGACGCAGCTTTTGGGGATCCTCCTCCCAAACGGGAAGAGTACCGGTTCCTGATTTGCAGAATCAGAATGAAGAACCAGATATGGTTGAGGATGACCCCGTCGTTCCGGAAACTGCGGAAGAGCTCACCAATCATGCACCTCGTCTGAACCGGCTACGCATCTATACGTATCACAATGTGTATGTTAAATATAACTTTATCTTTTTTATTTAATTTTATTAAAATATATATATCAATGTGTGAAACAAAGTTTCTACAGATTGATGCCCTCGAATGCTGTTTCGAGGTTGATTCGGAACATCATGTCCCGTCGAATGGAGATGGGCGGTTTCACTTATAAGTTGGTGTCAGAAGGAAGGAGGAAAGAGTGGTGGGAGACATTCCAGGTAATTGTTAATTTTGTTAAATATGTAGTATTATATGTATGTCTACATTTTTACTTAATTAAAATAAACGTGATTGTATATATTTTCTTCAGAGGGAGACCTACTGGGATCCGACGACAGAAAATATGGTGGTAATTAAAAAGTTGTTCATCCAGAGGTGTAGAGAACGATTCTCGGATCTCCTCAGTCTTTGGAAGAGGATCCATCGACGTGAAGGAAAAAACCCACCTTGGGAGCCGACATTTTGGACTGCACTACTCGAGTATTGGCAATTGCCCGAAGTCATTGCCAAAAGCAACCAGTGTAGGACAAACCGCTTATCTTCGGTCGGAGGAAGAGGCCCCTCAAAACACAAAGGAGGGGCAAAAGGAGCTGCACAATGGACTGAGGAATACGTAAGTAATTAATCCTGCACTACAACATAGGGAGATTTTAATTACTTTATTATACATAACCCGAATTTTTTGGAATACAGGAGAAGAAATATAACCGGCTCCCAACTGAATGGGAAATTGTGCAACATTTCCACAACTGTGGGGAAGGGGAGTACACGTATGAGGGAATTGCTGAAATAATTGTAAGTATTTTACATTAACACTAGTGATCGTAAAACCCGTGCTTCGCACGGCCGAAATTTGTTACATTGTTTAAACTATACTCCCTCCGTTTCAAAATAAGTATTGTTTTAAAGGTTAAATCTTGTTTCAAAATAAGTGATTTTAACTATATTTTCATGTTTTTTTTTAATTTATCACGAATTCAAATTCAATTTATAAGAGATTTTTTAGGGATTATATTAAAATGGTAAACTCTCATATGCACCAAGTGCACGGTGCACTCATTCAACAGTTGCTCATATTTATACTGAAAAGTTTGTTTCACTTACACTGAAAAATGTGGTTGGATTACACTAAAAAATTTACTCTAAAAACTGATTTTCAGTGTAATCCAACCACACTTTTCAGTGTATTTGGAACAAACTTTTCAGTGTAAACAGGGGCAACTGTTGAGTGAGTGCACCATACACCAAGTGCACAAGAGAGTTGCTCTATTAATATATAACAGATTTGTTAAGGATTATCAAAATATTATAGATCTTTTAAAGATTATAAGGGGTATGTATGTCAAAATTTTGTAATTCTTAATTTGATAGAAAATCTCTAGAACGACACTTATTTTGAAACAGATGGAGTAATAATTACCGAATTTTAATTATAAAACTAAAAATCTACAATTTTTTTTTTAAGAAATATACCTAAAATTTTCCTTGAACTCAAATTAATGATATTTCTCATTAAATTTTTTATATTCCATTTACAGTATTAAATACTTTAAGATAATTTCGTGATAAGTTTATCATTAACCATTTTCATATAAAATTTACTCCTTGAATAGGATATAAATTGGACCTATCACACTAACATTTTAACATAGGTGTATTTAAATTTGTATTATCTAGTTTCATGAGACAATCTCACGTAATTTTAAGATGTAGTTTAAATACTTTAAACAACAATTTACAATATAACCAAAAAAAAAAAAAATTAAATAATACATTTTCTTTTAAAAAGAAAAAAAATTAAATGTCAAGATCAAACACATAAGAGTAATATATGACTTATTGAATATTAGTAAAAAGTAATTTTATTGGTTAAAAGAATGAGATGACACTCTACAAATAATTAAAAAACAGTAATCACTTTTTTTTAAACTACTTAAAAACTACTTTAAAAAAAACTACAGTCCATAACCGCACTTTGCACGGAAGTCATTTTCATTACTAAAATTTTAATATAATTCCTTATATCATTTTATGTTTTAACAAATGTCACAATTTCCTCGGGCAATAGTTTATCACAAATTTTTTAATACAACCTTTTCTAATTATGCGTAAGTGTAATATGAAAAATATCTATTTTTAGAGTAGGTCTTGAGTGAAATGGGCCATAAATTTATTTATAAATAATTTCATATTTAATTTGAGCAATAATTGAAAATTTAGTATGTATAGTGTGAAACTTGTTCATACATAAACCATTTTGCAGTAATTTTTAGTAGAACAACGCATACCCTTTAGTGAGAAAAACTAATATCTTTTAGTGTAACAATTCATACCATTTCGTACTCATCAACTGATACTCTCTAGTGTTGTTGTAACAATTCATACCATTTCATACCCATCAATTGATACTCTCTAGTGAAAACAACTTGTATCATCCACTACTAACACTCCTTAATGAAACAACTCATACCCTTTAACGTGGTTCATGTATGAATCAGTTTTATTTTATATTTTGCATTAAAAAATTTACACATTTGATTTTGAATTAAGATTTTTTTACCTAATAGTAAAATCAATGTTATTTTTAAACATTTCAAGAACTGATTCACGTTAAAGATTTGTTCGAAAAAAAATAAGCGACCAAGATTTAGATCTAAGGAATAGTGGTTAAACACACCATGCATATATTAATAAAAAATGAATAATCAAGATTTAATAAAAGTATCTAATCAAAGGCTAGAAACAAAATTGGAAATTTATATTAGGTGGTCTATAGTGTATCATATGTGCATAGATTGTCATCATAATATCCAAAGTCACTCCAAAGGTAATTTTGAGAATAGTCCAAAGAGTTCAAAAATATCAATATTATTTAAATAAACAATATTTTCTTATGGTATTCAAAAAAATATTGAACAATCATATATTAACTATGTAAATTTAAAATTTATTTTGTAGGTTGATTCTACATGTGATGATGCAACTTCTCCAAAGCAAATTAATCTTTCGTGATATTGACGTTGTTGATCTTAAAAAATGAAATCGGTAGCGTTGAATCATATAGTTAAACTATTAAAATAGAAAAAAAAACCTTACATATTCATACTTAAATGAACTCGAATATTTTTCAATAATGGATGGATCTGTATTGACCTTCACCACATTAATGTTCCATTTGAACGTGTAATATGCTCATTTTTCATTTGAATTATGAATAATAATTTATGTTCAAGCAAATCTTAAAGATTTTGATGAGTAGTCCAAATATATTATGCAATTAATTAAATAAAATAGTGGATGTATTT
Organism: Ballota nigra; assembly: GCA_947034835.1. Lineage (NCBI taxonomy): Eukaryota > Viridiplantae > Streptophyta > Magnoliopsida > Lamiales > Lamiaceae > Ballota > Ballota nigra. The sequence goes on along the minus strand of OX344722.1, from coordinate 111,881,803 downwards.
CTTTTTAATTGCACATCTATTGACTTTTGAGTTCTTAAATATAATCTATATACCATAATATTAAATATATAAGATATAAATTTTCTATACAGAAAAAATATTATTTATAAAGTGTAATTCTAACTAAGAAAATATTAAATAATTTTAATTATATAATAATAGTTAGATAAATTTTTTATTTCATTTAATAACATATGAGGAAAATTGTACCCACATGATTATCGATTATATTATTAGTAATATTGATTTTGACAAATATTAGGTCAATATGATTTGTATAATATTGTTCATTATATGTATTAATGAACACTTATATGCCAAAGATATTTGCAACCACTTTTTTATTAAATACATCCACCGCTAAATATACTTGCCCATTAATTAATACATTGTGAATACATTAACACCTAAAATACTTATAAACGACACCTATAAAAATGATGAATACATCAACACCTAAGATACTTACAAACAACACCTACAAAAATGATGAATAAACCAATTTCTAAATAGCAAATGTATTTAATAAAAGTGTGGGTGTAATTTTTAAATTGTGATGTCAGGTATAATATGGTTGTTAAGTTTTATTTATAAAAATATAAAAAACCAAAAATTTAGTGAACATAAAATAATCAAAATAATTAGGAAAGAAGTAAAGTTTGGTATCCACTTAAAACTATATACAACAATAGAAACAAATAAGATATTAAATAATTAAGATATGAATACTAATAATTCAAGTATATTGCACTTTTGATCTCAAGAGAATGAGTCTAATTTGAAATGGTCCTTTTTAACATTTTTAGTCCTGTAGTTTTATTCGGCACTTTTGGTCCCAAAATATTGCATTTTTGGTCCAAAGAAAATGAGTAATTTGAAGTTTTGGTTCCAATAAAATGTGATAAAATTACGGTTTTAGTCCTAAAAATTAGCATATATAACCAAAACTATTAAAAAAAAAGATCATTTTAGCAAATATGTACCAAAAGTATTTTGTTATAATCAAAAGTGCAATTTTTCCCTAATAATTCACTTGGTTTAGATATGTATTGAAAATGTGGTTATCTATGAAACCATTAAACTTAGCAATATGATTTAAAATTTTCATGAAAAGTTATAAATAAAAGAATAAATATGATCCTTGCTCAATTTTTTTTTTTTTATCATAAGTTTTAAGAATTTAGAGGCTTCAAGTTAACCTCTCTTTCAACAATTTCATCAATCTATATAAGGAGCAGAGGAAATGTAAAATATATTAGAAAGTAATATAATTCAATAACATATGTCTACATTACATAAATAATTTATTTTATTGAAAAGTTATACAAAAATTTACCCAATAGAAGATTCTTGTTCATTGAGTTATAAAACTTAACTCTTAAGAATTCCTTTAAAGTTTAAAGTAAGCCATCTTATTCATTAGAGTATTGAAATAAAATTAATCTGCTATGATAATTAAATTTCAATCCACAAACAAAGAACCTTCGAAAAATGTATCTTTGAATTTATCAGAATGATATGGTTTTATAATAGAGTGAATCCTATTGCACCAAAGATATAAACCAAAACCAATTATAACCATAACAATTTAGAAATTATAACATGGTTAAAAAAATCTTTAATTATTCAGAAATATATATTTCACAAATCACTTTTATGTACTAATTGAGTTACTTTTTGTGTTGAGACTATGTGTCACATTATCATGAAATTTGAGTTGTATATGGTGATGTTTCACTGTTATATTGGGTTAATTGATTGATTAATATGGTACAAAAGATACTTTACTTGGTATCTAAAATATTTTTGTATTATTCCTCATTAACACAATAAAGTAATAAAATTATACCTTGCAAAGCCTACTACAAACTTGAAAACGTCACTTTGATGTCTTACAGAACCAACTACAATTAAAAAATATATACAACTTATAAAAATAATATTATATTTAATGATTTCATAAAATATAAGGATAAATTTTATTTAATTATTCTAACATTAAAGAAAAATAATCACTGAACCAATTATATTGTTAAGGGGAAAATTGCAAATTTGGTACCGTAAAAAAATTTCAATAACAATTTTGACCCCTCGTTCAATTTTGGTCCCAATTTTTGTATTAATTCGAAAACTCAATGATTTCACCAACATTCAATAGTTCTAATTTTCATTCGATACCATCTTCAAAATTATTAATTTGACTTTCTACCTATGACGTTTTTAGGAAAATTTAAGTTGTCTATACATGATCTAAGGTAATTTTTCATCAATATTCAAACAGAAACTAATAAAAAAAAATTAGGATTAATATGTTACAAATATTCTTTTTTATCAAATTGACATAAAAAAAATTATAATGCATATCGACAAAATAGCTTGTTATGTTGGTTTCTTACACACTCAATTTTCAATTTTTAGGCCTAATAAATACTCCTAATCAAAAGATTGTTAATCATGTTTTATATCAATTGATTAGAGAGGTGGAGAAGTTGATATGTTTTGTGATTGTATTGAAATTAAATGGGACTGGTGGTGAGATTTTCTTTTAGGAATGTGGTGCAAGTATTATATATTGAATAAAATTATAATCTTATAGTGGATATATTTAGTAAAAAAAAATATAAAAATAATATGGTGGATTTAGAAGTAAGTGAACTAAATAAAATAATGGGTATAGAAAATCATAAAATAAATTTATCTAAAAACAATTTCGTATTTACTTTAATAAGTATTAATAATTTTCATATTTGATTTTTGAATAACTAAAAAAAAAAAAAACAAACTCAAAATACAAAATTTTAGCAAAACAAATAAAAGAATCAACAAAGTAACTTAATTAAAAGATTAGAGCAAAATATTATATGAAAATAATTCATAATAAGCTTATCATAAAATATTTTTAAAGTATCAAATATTTTATCAGGTTTATAAAAAATCTCATCAAGAGTATCATTAATCCGGTCAGTGGTATTATATTGTAACTGTTGTAGATTTTCTTGACCCTAACTTTTGGTACTCCTGATGAAATTTTTGGTACTCCTGATCAAATAATCAATACTTTAAAATAGTTTCATGATGAACTTATTATGAACCAATTTCATATCAAACCTACTCAAAGATTAATTAAGCATATCATGTATTCCCTCCGTCCACGAATCTTTTACCCCTTTATCGTAAGGGTATTGTGGAGGATATTATGGGACCCAACTACTTATTTTTTAGTGGTGTTTTAAAAAAAATGAGTAAAATATTGGTGGACAACTAAAAAAGAAAAGTGGATAAAATATTGGACGGAGGGAGTAGTATGTTCTATATAAAAAAATGATAACCACAATATATAAATATAACCTTTTTTGCGATAGATAAATAATGCAGGTGTGCAAAATATCACGGGATGGGGTAGTATATTACAATATAAATTTATTTTTAGGTTTTATTTTTTACTTTTAAAAATAAAATATGACGTGGCCTCCGATTGGAATAATGACGATGTAATTTCATTGACACTTTAACATTTGGACTGGGGTAAACTAACGAAAAGCTTCAATTGTATTTTTTTTTTAAATGGAGTTTAATTTGTAATATTTTAAATATTTAGATTAAACTGCAATTGAATCAAAAATTGTCGTGATTTTATTCACTATTACCCCTAAATATAAATTTATTGAGGATGAATTAAAGTAGATAAAATTTAGTTAATTGTTGTTAAAAGTGAATGTGCCATAATTTTTTTACATTATTAACCATAATTGAAGTAAGAGATTAATAAATTAATTACTTGCATTTTATATCAATCTATAAATTAATGTAACTAACATTTTATATATTTTTCTTTTACTATTGTGTTTTAATTAACTAAGAAGTAATTTCACATAAAAAATCATTAATAAAATAACATAAGGTAAATAAATGTTGTGACTTTGACTATATAAATTACATAACAATGAAAACAATATCAGTATTGCATGGTCTACGCAACAATAATGTTTTTCTTAATTTAATAATATAATTAATAAGTATAAGTATAATCATAATATATAGAACCAACAATTTCCGTGCAAATAATTAAGTAACTTTAAAAAAATAATATTGTATTGATCAATAAAGATGTTATTTAGAACTTATAAAAACATCATTATATCTAAAGATTTAAAGATTTAATAAAAAGTATTGTGGCATTACAAATTATAATCACTGAAATATTTATATTAATAAACAATGGCAATTTCAGAGATGGGTCAGTCCATACAGAGCTAAGTTCTGGCTTGAAAGGAGAATACCCGCTAGTGGACGGTGGGTTATGGGTCCCCCGGATTAGTCGGACAATGAGCCGGATACCGAGTACAAAAAAAAAAACAATGACAAATCATAGAGTGAAAATGGTTCATACATCATATTGCACAGTCTACTAATACTCTTTAAGTGGTTCGTGTATGAACCAATTTTCCTCTACCTTGTCACTGTTGTCAGTAAAAATAACTTACTGTGATCAGTTTATAACACCATTTTATAAAATTTAGATTGTATGTGGGGTTTCTATAACCACGACAATTGATTGTTTAATGAAATTTTAAGGGGAAAACAAAGATAGACAAATATATAAAATTAGAAACCTTGGAGGCATATAGAAATTGAAACGAATAAATTGGTTTGATAGACAATGTATTTAAGTTAAATTACCATTTTTTTTTATAATATTCCAGAAGTTTGGAAATTATGGATACTTACACAAATCAATTTATTTGATACACATTAATACAATTTCGTATTATAATAATCATAAATATATACTCATAAAATAAGATGCAAACTCAAACATATATAAATTAAATTCTTTTAAAAGAAAGATACACACTCAAACATGTATATATTAAATTATTTTAAAAAAAAACTCCTACAATTCCGGCATCATTAAATTGTGGGATTGAATTTTTATTACACATAAATTTATTAATATTAGATCAATCTCACAATTTGCAATTATCACATATTATTATATTTGGAAATTCGTAAATAGTGATTAAAATGTTGACTTTTTAAGAGTATAAATAGGCTACATTTATGTAAATGTTTTCTGTGCTTAGGATAGAATACACACTCAAACATATATACATTAAATTATTAAAAATAAACTCCTACAATTTCGGTATTACTATTAATAATAATAAATTTCCATATAATAATAAATAAAAAATCTATCAAACAATTTATAATTATCCCATACTTTGCGTAGTCTAAAGTATATTTTGCATAGTTTGAAAAATAATCACATTATTGTAATATAAATTGAAATTGATTATAACTATAGTATGAAGTTGGTTATAGCTATAGTCAAATTTACATTTAAAAGTTTAGTGAAATATTTGATTGCATAGTCTATGCAAATTGGTTATAACTATAGTCATGTTTATAATTAAACCTTTAGTAAATTAAATTGGTTATAACTATAGTCATCTTTGTGCAATCCAATACTTTTTTTAATAAATATATACCAAACTTTTGTTAGAGAAGCATGCAACAATTTGTGTCACAATTAAACCTAGATCTATATTAAATCAGGAACAACTTTTTAATTCTAATACACTTTAATATACTTAAACTTGAATTTTCACCATAAAAAATTTCACCCAACAACACTGATATGTGTTAAAAAGGGTTGAAAAACATATTAAATTTATAGATTCAATAAGAAATCTTTAAAAACCACTTATGCATAATAAAAATATAAATCTCATCACATGATTTAAATTGGGCATTATTGCATTTCAATGGTTATTATTTTTCTTTATAATAATCTGAAAAATGATCAATTTTACTTTCAGTTGATTTTTTTAAGAAGAAAAAACTTAAATTGTCTATATATAACATCTTTCATCGTCGTTCAAACAAACAGTAATTGAAAAAAAATAAAGTAAAAAAAAATTACAATTACGTAAAAAAAGATGTTTGTGTGTAAGTATTATATATTGGATAAAATTATAATATTAAAGTTGATATATTTAGAAAAAATTATACATTAGGTGGGTGAACAAAGTAAATAGTGGATGTAGATAGTTGTGTCCTATAATATTTTTATTACTCAACATTCGGTTCAAGAACCTACTAATTCGTGGGATCAAAATTGCTTCATATAATATATTTATCTATAAATAATTTCTTATTTAATTTGATTGAAAACTAATAATTTCAATATTGAAATTTTAATAAATATATAACAATAACACTAATAAAAGAAACATGTGTCAACATATATTTATTTACAACTTCCAATATATAATTGGAAAGACACATGTGCCAAAGTATCTTTATTTTAATGAAGAAATTTAAATTTAGTCGATTTAGAGTAAGTATGATTTTGAGGTACATGGATAATAAATTTGATAGTGGATAGTATGATCGTGTGAAATAGAAGCAATTATATGTATGATTTTTTTTTTTGTAATTATTTTATTGAAATAAGGGTATAATTGTTTAAATTTAAGGTGTTTTCAGCAATTTTTTAAAAGAAATTATATTTTAAATGAAGTATAAATAGTGATTGGATGTCCATACTATAAATCGTATTTTTTTCCAAATAATTATTCTATAATATTAGAGCTAAATATAGAAAGTGTAAAGTATATTTTGATTACAAAAGAGATGTACACAACATGTATATACAACTAATGATAAAATTTCTATACTAAGATTTACATTGACTAAATAAAAAATAATTAATAAAGAAGATATGACAAAATATAATTTATTGTAATTCATGAGATTCTGTTAATCTCTTATGATACAAAACACATTCAAATCAACATGAATATTCAAACATTTAATTTGTTGAATTGAAATTCCATTATTAAAATTATTAATTTCATAATTTAACACTAATCACTCAATTACATTTAATTTAAATTGTCATCAAAACATGCAAATAATATAGATACTATAATAGCAAAATTAACGTAAATCATTTAGTCTTCCCTTTTAGGAAAACGGAGCCAAAATAAATATGACATTAATTTTACAAATATATGCCTAATTTTTTGCAATTACTCTTAATTTAATATTAAATACATGTTATTAGGAAAATAATATGTAAAAGGGATAAGGTACAATTTGGATCCAAAATTATTGTTTAGGGTACAAATTGGACCTTCAACTATTTTTAAGGAACAAATAAACACTTTATCTTTCAAAATTGAACAAATGTGCTCTTCAATTAATTAAATGGGGGCATGGAAGCTCTTCTGTCAAATAAACACAAACAGCGTTAATAGCAGTAAATCATTGCGGTGCTCCTTCTCTAGAAATGCAAAGCCATGAGTGTTGGACTGTAATTAGACTATGTGAATGGTTCCCGTCAATATTTCATAATATAGTGTCAAATTGGGGTAAAAGTTCAGGTAGTAAAATGATTTTGCCTAAGGGTAAGGATTAAGGAGAAGGTGGCTGGTGGAGTAGTGGTGGTGGAAAGGGGAAGAGAAAGTGGGGCGGCGGCAAGCCGACGATGACAAAACAGGGCGGAAGCGGAATAGCCGCAGCATGGTTCAGTTTTTTGAAGATGAGGCGTATCACGTAGATGGGGGCGATTTTTTTTTTTTTTTAATTATAATTGATTGTGTGAAATTACTCACCTAAAGAAGCAGCTTTGAACTTGTTTTGTTTTTGGGCTGTGTTTTGGATCTTGCTTTGAAGCTTTCAAATATGACCACCTCATTTCGAAATGGAAAATGATAATTTCTTCTATTTAATGACCATCTCATTCTTGTTATTAGAAATGGTGGTCGGCTGCAAATGGCTAGTTCTTGACACCATTTCAGTTTATTTGACAGAATGGCTTACTTGTCCCATTTAATTAATTGGAGGGTAAATTTGTTTGATTTTAAAAAATTGGAATGTTTATTTGTACCATAAAAATAATTTAGGGTCCAATTTGTTCCTGACACAATATATATCTTGAACAAAAGTTCAAAATATATATATATATATATATATATATATATATGCATTAAAATATTGTTTCAATGAAATTCACAAATTTACTAAATTACATCTAAAAAATTTCTACACAACTAAGAAAATTGTACATAATTTCTTCACAAAAAAAAAAAGAACCTTCGATAAATAACACTAATAAATCTTCCACACGTCTTCAGATCGGTAATGAGGATTGGGCAGAAGCGGCGCTGTAGAGGCAGAGATTTCAGCTTCGAGGAGGTGTCGTAGGTGGCTGAAAGGTAAAACAAAGAGGAAACCTATTTACGCAAAAAAAAAAAGAACTACTTTATCTATACGGAAGAATGATACATCTACAAATACTGGAAACCTAATTACGAAAAAAAAACTAATCAAACAATAAAAAATACATACAAACAACTACATGGAATCGCTTGAAATTTCTTGGATGAATGAATGCAAAAAGAAGAGAAATGAGGACTATTGACCTTGAAAAGACAGCTACAATTTAGGGGTTGCATTAAAAAAAAATTCAAACATACCATAATAGTACAACAATAAAAAATGAACGACCGAGATTGAACCATAGAAAACCGATCAACGTACCAAAAAGTTTCCCGCCGAAACCTAGAATAGGCAATATAGTTTGTATTATATAGTTATAGATAGATGATTATGATTTATGATGATTATGATACCATTATGCTCCCTTCTATTCAAAATAAATGAAGTTTTGACTTTTTATTTTATTTGCAAATTAGATGGTGGTTTGCACTTCTCAGTGTATATTAATTGCATTTCTTTGAAAATACACCTAAAATTATTATAATATATAGATGGATGTGCTTTTGTAATGAGAAAGTCAATTTTTTTTTAAAGTATAGTAATAAACTAATTATTTCTTAAGATGTAAGCATTCAACCAAAATGACATATTTTTTTTAATAGGATGGAGTACTTCTTACAAATAATTTTATCATTTTTACGCAATCCAATAATATTCTAGGTTTTTTTTATCAAAATTATTTGCTTCAACATCAAAATTATTCTTGTTTCGACATCCATATCATTATATATACGTGAATAGGAAAAATTAACAAACCTGATAATATATAAATGTACACACCATAAACATGTTGATATTGATAGGAAAACTAATTACTATACAACAAATCATCACATTGACTTAGCTAAACATATTGATTTTGTGTTGGTCTTGTGTGTAACTATATATTTCACAATGAAATTGGTTCATGACTACTATCTTATAATAAAACACAAAGTATTCTTCAACTAATATCTTATATTTAAACAATTAATATCTTTTAAAAATAATACCTTATAGTATAAACAACTAACAAATTTTAATAAAACAACTAATACATTTCAAACCAATTTTATAGTGAAACTCGTTCACACAAAACTTTGGTTTTATTTTCTCACCAGCAATTGTTTTCCAAAGTAATACTATATTTTATCCTAGATATCTTATATACGAAAATTGGATCACATTGTATAGATTTACCATCTCTCATCAATAAATGGTACATGATTAAATAATTAATAAAGACAAAATATAGAGTGAAAATGGTACATACATGAATCATTGAAGGGTATTAGTTATTTTCACTTAAAAGTATTAGTTGATTTTAATGAAGGGTATTATTTGTTTTCACTGAAGAGTATTAGTTTTTTAGTGAAAACAAACTAAGACTCTTCAGTGAAGACAACTAATATTCTTCAGTGTAAATAATTAATACTCTTTAGTGAAAACAACTAATACCCTTCAATGATTCATGCATGAACCAATTTCACTCTTTACATATATTCATTTTATATTGAGACGCTAGAATTTCAAATCGTTAAATACACATATTGAATAGGAAATACTATATATATTTATTCATTATGGATCAATTAAGATAATAGAACATGACAAAAACTTGTATGAGACCTTCTCATAATATGAGAGAACACAAATTAACACCCACCCCTACCAAAGTGTTAATGAGTCAATGATAGTTATACTTATTTTCATTGTCTCATGCAAGACATACTCATAAAACATTTACTTATCATATTTTATTGAGTAAATAAATAATTAAAAAAAATAAAAATGTTATAGAATTTAATCATTTACCCAATAATGTTGTCTTTAATATTTAAAAAAAAATTAAGAATGATATTTATGACAATAAATTTAGAAGAATTTTTTTTAATATAATTTATATACCTCAAATATAGAAAACTATAAAAATTATCATTAACTCTTTTGCTAATTAATATAAATACATCCTTATTCGAACTTCTTGCAAAAAATACTGTGATCAAATAGCCCAAGACCCGAGATTAACATTTGATTTTTTTGTTGAGATTAAATAACCTAAAAGTATTGTAAATTTGAAATTATATCACTAACCTTATATTATTTAGAAGAAAACTATAATACGGTGCATGTAAAATGCGTGACGGTAATAAACTTATAGTGGTAAAGATTTATCAATTTTATTACCTATAACTTTATTATAAAATAATATGTCAAGATAAATATTCATTAATATTATATCTATCTTATTTTTTGTTAGAAATATAAACATTGAAACTAAAATTGAAAACTAAATTACACAAAATATAACACTTCCAGAAGTTAAATGCAATTCATTATAAACATATCATTTTATTAACTATAATTTGCAATATTAGTGAAAAATTATTGACACATAATATAATGGTTTAGTGAAAATGTACAATGATGTGGAACAGGTTAAGCTTGAAATTGAAAACTTTAGCAAGTGAATATGTATAGAGTGAAATTAGTTCATATATAAATCATTGAAGGGTATTAAAATGACGTTATAATAATTTTTATTTTCATTACATCTTTATAAGAATCAAATTATACTGATATATAAGTAATTTTTTACCTTATATATATATATATATATCAAATAATTAAATATTTTGAAATCATGTAGCAACAAATTTGCCAACTTCAAATGAATTTAAAATTAAATGATATTACTAATGACCCAACTTAATTATAAGATTTTTTTTATTGACATAGTTATATAGAGATGATTGTTTTACATTCAAGTGAATACATTTAATTTATATTTGACTTATTGAGTTGATTATTAAATTTTAATTTATTATAGTAGTGCTTTATAAATTTAAATATTTTAATTTTGAATTTGACCAAGATTATAGAAGAAGAAAATATTAAACAATTACTTTTAAATTTAAAAAGAATCTACGTTAAATGATATTTTAGCTATAATAATTTTAAATAATTTAGATGGAAATTTTTTTGTGAAGATTATTCAATCATACTTAAATAAGTTGTAGAACATGTTAAGTAACCATAAAATAATATAAAATACTATTAGAAAACATCAACAATTTAATCATTATAACTTGATACATCAAATAATAAATAAAAGTTCACAAATAATTTAAACAAAATATGATTAAAAGAAATTAAATATTAAATCCATTTGAAAATATTGATATTGTACATACCTAAATATATATATAATATCTAATAAATTTGGCCAAATAAAACAACGCCAATCTCATGAAAAATCCGATCAAATACATTTCAAATTTCTAATAAATATTTGTAGCAAATCATGAACACACCTTAAATAAATCAACATTCATTAATTAATTAAATCACCTTACTTGTATATGAGTTTTTACCACTAATGATACTACATACAAAATTTTATAAAGATAAAGCATTCTTTGCCAAGATGGGCCACACTATTTACTATTTGTCGAATCCAATGGAAACACATTTCATCAAACCAAGTCGCTGTATGAAGAATGTCACCAACAACACCCTAAAGCATGACAAATTAGATGAGCACCCTCTTAATACCTTCTTCTCTTGCAATCTCAAACCCTCTTTGCACTGTTAGTGCTTTCGGAGTTCCAAATCTTTAAAATATGTAGTGTCTAATCCGTGCAAACGGTGCATAAAAATAACAAATATTATGAAATACCTATTCAAATAATATTATGTGATAATTATAGATTCAAACTAAAGATACATACGAACTAAAAATTAAAAAACTGAAAACAAATGGAAGAAATTCAAGTACATTGAAGATTTGCATATTGGCAATGAGATAATGATGTGAAAGTAGAGTATAAATAGGATAAAAATATTAATGACTCCTAAATGTTTGCAAATGATTGGCGAAATTAACTCCAATTTACCATTAACATTGGACAAAACAAATGGACGCTTATGATCAAATAGAAAAAAGATGATCAACGGACCTGAAATGTTCCCTCCAAAACTATCTAAGGAAATTTTGCTCCTATTATATATTTATGATTAACAATATAAATAACACGTTTATATACTTTTTCATTTACATAATTTTGTATGTCTAGGGCTCCGTGGAGGAACGAGTCTCGCAATTACCGCCTTCAGCGGACGAAGATGAGCGCTTGTACCGATTGAGTCAAGCGTATGCTGAGACAGTGAGGCCAGAACACGGAAAAGTTAGGGGTCTCGGTCAAATGAAGACGATGCGCATACAATCTGGCCCAAGCGGGACATCATCTGGCACACACGTTGGCGGCTATGACCAAAGAGATGTTGATCGCTTGTTGGCTGAAGAGCGCGCGAGATATGAAAGAATGCTGGCGGAACAACAGAGACAATATAACGAAAATTTGCGTCAGGAAGTGCACAACCAGATGATGGCGTGGATGCAAGGACATCAGGGAAACCTACCTAGTGGGTTTTCCCAACCAGCTACTTCATATCCTCCTTGCCCAGCTTATCCTTCTTATCCTCCCGCCCCTGGTTACGCCCCTTGTCCTCCCACCGGTCCTTCTAGTGGTGTTCCTCCCGTTCCTCCTAGTGGTTTTCCCGCCGCCCCTTATCCTCAGGCCTCTCCTGCTCGTCCTCCAGCTTCTGGTCCTTCCCCGTCTCGTCGTAATTCTATATCTCCAACTGAATTTATAGACCTACTTGAAAGAGGTGCATATTCTGGTTACCCTCCGAGGGGTAATTATTCTGGAAATGAAAGAGGTGGTGATGATGATGATGATGATGTGAGATAGATGTCATGAATATTTGATCGTGTTTTTGAACTATATATGTTGGTTTAAGATTTTACTGTTTATTTAGATTTAATTGTCTGGATATTTGAGCATGTGTGGATATTTTAATTGTTATGTCTGGATATAATTGGAACTATATATGTTGGTTTGTTATTATTATTATTATTGATTTTAGTGAAAAACAATTTCAAAAATATTTATTTTAAAATTTTATTGATTTAATAAAAAAATAGACTTTATATGTGTATATGTGTACACATATATATTAGTAAATAGTGAAAATGAATTTAAAAAGTACTTTTATTTTATTTTATTGATTTTTAAAAAAATTAACGATCAATATATGTGTACACACATTAGTAAATAGTAAAAATAAATTAAAAAATATTTATTTTTAAAAACAAAAATAATCAATATATGTGTAATAATTAAAAGATATTTATTTTAAAATTATATTGATTTTTAATAATATATACAAGTGATAGTTTAATTTTATATGTAATGATAATTTTCATATAAAATATAAAAAACAATTAATATTAAATAGTATTATATTTAAAATATATAACAAAAAAAATATTAAACATATATATTACACTTGAAAACATAACAAGTAAATAGCCTTGCCCGAGCGGCACGGCGAAACACGCAAGGCCTCCGCATACATGGAGGTCGCGTGTTCGAAACCCTTGGGGGGCGAAAATTCGCCATTTACAGCCCTCAAGTAGGGGGTAAATATGACATTTCGCGTATAAAATGGTGTGGTGGGTGGTGGCCTAGTGGTTTCGCGGGTGTGGCTCGGGCCTGAGGTCGTGGGTTCGAAACCCACGATTTTTTTTTTAATAAGGAAGCAGGTTACACGAGGGCATTCACGAGGGATTTTCCCTCGCCACGTCAGCCGAGGGATTAATCCCTCGCCCAGTACCTGCAGGCCGCGTCAGACTTGTCGAGGGAAATGTTCCCTCGTGCAGCATTCCCGAGGGTTATTTCCCTCGCCCTTTACGAGGGTATAGCCGAGGGTTTTTTGTCGAGGGAAAATTCCCTCGTCCGTTCCCACACAAAATTCCCTCTCCAAGAGCCTCTTTATTTTTCGAGGGAATGTATTTTCCCTCGTGTAAAGGTTGGCGACGAGCCTTTTGGAGAGGGAAAATTTCCCTCTTCAAAACCCTCTCTATACTCAATTCCCTCTCCAAAACCCTCTCCAAATTAACATATTTTTGTGGTGAGAAAATTTATTTTCCTCTTGAGGTGGGTGATGTTCCCCTATTGTGATGTTTCCCTGTTGAGATGGGGTGGTGTTCCCCTATTGTAGTGCGGTGGTGTTTAACTCTTATAGTGGTTGCGGCTCCGACTGCGGTCAGGGGCAGAGCTATTCAAGGGCTGCACTGGACTTGAGCCCAGTGCAAGCCCAAACTGCTTTTGTATATATTATATACTCCACATGCCTAATTCTATTATTTGAGCTAGCCAACATATACCCAGCCCATCCCAAATAACACCAACTGAATTGTACTACTAGTAGTGCGTGAATTATTAATTATATCTTTCCTAATCCTACAATGCAAATTTGGCCCATTATTCAAGGTTTTTTAAATTCACTCAGCATTTTTTTTTGTATTTTCTTGCTATTATTTAGTGTTTAAATTCTATTATTAACCTACTTAGACTTTGTAATGTTTAAAATATGAGTTATTCGAATTGATTAATTATCATTAATTAACCAACACTAGCCTTCGTTTTCTATAATGGAAAATTGGGTATATAATTGAACTTGTTTGTTAATTAATTATATTATATAAATGATATAAATAAACTTGATCAATAAATAATTATCTCTAAACATGATTTGTTGGTGATTTTACACTAAACCATCAAACTATCAACGATTTTACACCTAAACTACCAAACTATATTTTTTTGGCTTTAATACATACAAACTAATAAATTTTGGCATGTAAAACACTAAACTTAATTTTTAGCAAAAAAAAAAAAAAAAAAAACTCCAATTTCAACTTATGAAGGGTATTTTTGTCAAAAAAAAAAAGTTCAATTGATGGCAAACAACACAAGAAGGTGGCACATGAGACGGAGAATGACGTCAAGGGATGGATGCACGAGGTTGTGTATGGCGGAACGAAGACACAAAGTGATAGACGGTGGATTTGATGATGAGTTTTGTGTATTTCTCGTTCCAATTGGAATGAAATTATGAAGACTTATGAGAAAAATATCATTTTCTAAGGCACGTGAGCGATAGTATATATATATTTTTGGAAAAAATTGATAAAAAATAAGTATAGTGTTTTATGTGCCAAAATTTAATAGTTTGTATGCATTAGCGCCAAGAAATATAGTTTGGTGATTTAGGTACAAAATCGCCGATAGTTTGGTGGGTTTAGTGCAATTAAGCCTTGTTATTTATTTTTCAACCCACCCCAATCTTAATTTCTGGATCCGCCCCTGGCTGCAGTGCGTTTGTGGTTCAGGAGTTGCAAGGTTCGGGTGGTCTCCCTCTTGTGGTGATTGCGGTTCCGGTCTACAACGAGATGAAAAGATGTTGCCATGTACCCGGTGCTCGAATGAACTATTGTAATTGATTATGTTCGGGTGGTCTCCCTCTTGTGGTTATTGTGGTTCCGGCCTACAGCGAGATGAAAAGATGTTGCCATGTACCCGGTGGTCAAATGAACTATTGTAATTAATTACCTTTTAAAAAATGAGTACCATGTTGATGATAGCAGGATGTGACAATAATTTAAAACATGGGGTATATATAGTTATAAAAGTTTCAGGCGGGTAGTTTTGTTTGATAACTCTCCTTTTCCTCTACTAAAAAGACTTAAAAGGAGAAAATAACAATGGATCCTGATATGCGTATAATAACACAAGAAAAAATTGCACTTTTGGTCCCAAGAGAATGGACCAATTGCAAAATGGTCATTTTTTAAGTATATTTAGTTCCATATGATTTTTCTATCAAACTTTTAACATAATTCATACTTTAATTGCACTCCGTCAACTAAAGGCCCATAATTAAATAAATACATACATGTGTTACAATGTATGAGTATATATATTTATATTTGTTTTCTTTAATTTATCATCTTTTGTTTTTCGAAATTCAAAATTAAATATTTTTAATTCTATTTGAACGTTTAATAATCAGTTTTTATTTAGTTTGAAAGGTTTTTTTTTTTTTTTGTAAATTATAGACATATTTTACATAAAATTAATGATTTTCATATTTTTACATATATTTTTATTATTGGTTTAAATTCTTTTTATTTTCAAATTATATAATCTTTTTATCCCAATATTAACTTCCCAAGTATTTTGTTGTTTTGTTAAAAAAGAATATTGTTTATTAATATAAGGTGGACACATATTGATTTTTGAGTGTCAAAGTAATGACTAGTGTTGAAATGTGAAAAAAAAAGGACATATTTGGTAATATTGTGTGAGCTTGAAGGTTAAAGATTATATGTTATAGAGTGTTGTTTTTGTTATTTATGGAATGAAAAAGTTATTGTGGGACGGTCCAAAATGAAAAGTGGAAAACTTACTCCAAAACGAAGGGAGTACAATTTTATCCCCAGATTTTGAAATAATTATTATTTTGTTCAAAAATACTTTTTGTATTTTAAATTATATTTAAAACTCAATTTTGGTCAAGGTTTTCATTAAAAAACTAACTGATGGGACCAAAACTGCAAAAAAAAAAAAAAAAGGACTAGTTCTGCACATAGGTATCGAATGTGATTTGGGTCAATTCTCTTGGGACCAAATATGCAATTAACCCAATAACACAAAAGATCCATATATAGGTACAGTGTAAGTTGCAAGGATGGTCCCATATGAATTCGCACTTGACAGATTTGGTCCCATGTTCTTTTTTGGTCCCATTTTTAGCAGAAAAGGTCCCATTCGTTAAATATTTAACAGTTTTCTACTGAAAACTAGATGGAAAAACCTTTTCAACTTGATTTTTGGAGGGAAATAGGTCAGCTTTTGCTATTAAATAGCCCGCCCATTACTCCCCCAACCACAATACTCCTCCTATGTGCAGAACTAGTCCTTTTTAATTTGAAAGCAACGAGGACGATGGAGGAACTCCCCCAACCACAATACTCCTTCCCCAATCCAACTGTAATTCCACAACCTCCTCCTAATCAATGGAGGAATACCCAAGGGTATCAAGGAGGCCAGCAGCCTCCTCAGAACCAATAGAGAAAGAATAAGAACTTCTCGTATGCCAATCCGAAGGCCGAAATTACAGTTCCTCCAGAGATTGATCCAGGTTCAAAGCCTCCGGGTGGAGAAGGCGGTGCCTCAACTGAGGAGATGCTGAGAGCTATCCTTAAGAAGGTGGAGGAAGGAAGCAAAATATTATCTTCTTTGGAGTATGATGTTAAAGAGTTGCATAAGAAAGGTGATCAGCGTGATCAAGAACTCCAGAAGAGAGATGTAGAGCTGAATCGAATTCAGCAAGAGAACATTAGGCGGTTCACTTCGATGGAGTACCAGATGAGCCAGATTGCAAAATCATTGGGAAGAGAGCCGGGTAAGTATCCTTCTATGCCAGAGGGGAACCCGAAAGAGTAATGTAAGACGATCCAGCTTAGAAGTGGAACCAACTATGATGGTCCCCAGATGCCAGCTGATTCTGAGATGCCCCAAGGAGAGGTTGAGTTAGAAGGGAAAGAGCATAAGGATGATAGAGATGAAGTTGAGAAGGTAGGAGTTGAGAAGAAGATAGAGGGTGAAGGCACTCAAGAGAGCAAAGAGCCTGAAGAGGAAGGCATTGAGAAGCGTGAGAGAGTTTCTAAGTGGAAGAAGGCAAATGAAGCAAGTGAGAAAGTGAAAGAGACCGAGCGTGATGAATGAGGGTACCCAAATCGGTGATACCCGTCCCATATCCACAGTGCTTCATCAAGAAAAAGCTTGATGAGAAATTCGCTAAATTCCTTGATGTTTTTAAGAAATTGTATATTAACATTCCTTTTTATGATGCTTTGGAACAGATGCCGAATTATGCCAAATTCCTGAAGGATTTAATTGCAAAGAGAAGGAGAGTTGATGAGCCCAAGTTGGTGCAGCTGAACCATGGGGTGAGTGCATTAGTGCACAAAGCGCTTCCACCGAAGTTGAAGGATCCCGGTAGTTTCACGATCTTATGTGATATCGGGAATGGAGTCAAGAAGGGAGCGTTGTGCGACCTTGGAGCGAGAATTAATCTGATGCCATTGTCGCTATTCAAGAAGTTGGAAGGTGGAGAACTTCAGTTGAAAATTATGACGCTTCAACTTGCCGACCGGTCTATTACTCGACCTCAAGGTGTAGTTGAAGACGTCCTCGTGAAAGTTGGGGATCACATCTTTCCAGCCGACTTTGTAGTGCTCGATATGGAGGAGGATGAGCATGTGCCTCTGATTTTAGGGAGACCGTTCTTAGCAATGGCCGGTGTGGTGCTAGATGTGGCAAATGGGAAGATCACATTGAAAGTTGACGATCAAGAGATAAAGATTTCCCTATATGAGGCCATGAAGTACCTGAAGGAGGATGAAAGCTGTTATTGCATGGACGCCATTGATCCTCGTGTTGAAGACACACCTCCTATCCCTAATCTTTCTTATATTCATGGTTTCGTTAGTCCTTCACTTGATGATTTAACCCATGAGCATTACGATCTTGATTATTTTGATAGGGATAAAGGGAAGAAGTTGAAGGATGAAGAAGTGAAAAATGTGGACGAGGTCCAGTTGGAGAGTAAAGGGGGAGTTAAGAAGAAAAATTCAAAAATTAGAAAACTGTTTAGTAAGACTCCTCCAGATAAAGGTGATAAGAAGTTGAGACCCCCACCACTTGGGGATGAGAAGGAAGCAAAGGAGCTCATGATGAAGGGGCATCAAGGAAAGGAATTTAACTACCACTATTATGAGAGTATAGGAGGTAATTTTGAGTATCATGTCCCATAAGCTCCTTTGAGCTCGGTCCGACATTAGGACCTTAAAAATAGCGCTGAATGAGAGGTAACCCATTTTTATTTGTTTTTCAGTGTTTCTATGTTATTAGGGTGTTGTTGAATCATAAGTTTTAACCTCGTACTTGAGAAGTTTATTTTGTAGGCTTGTCTCGAAGGAGTAAAGGTATCATGGAGTTATTCAGATTGAAGGAACCAATCGAGACCAAGGAGTGTGACACGTTGTTGAGAAACTTGAACTATTTGGATGAGGTAACCCACAACCCCAAACTTAGACCGCTTCACAAGGTCAAAGTTTTGGGGGTGGAGTTTTTATATGTATTATGGTTACATTGCACAGGCGCACACCCTCTCTTGAGTTGCGTTTGGTTATTTGGTACCTTGAGATGCTCCTTGGGCTGATATTGGTTTGATTTGCTACTACATATTTCATGCCTATCAACCATCTTATGCATGTTGATTGCTATTCTTGAGTATGTTTTGATGAGTAGAGTTAAGTTGTGAGGGTGAGTTAGGAAGTCTATTGTGTGAGTGTATGAGTTAGAGTTGATTTGAGAGTGAACTCGTATGCTTGCAAATTTTCCTTTTGGGTACTTGTGTGATGAAAGTGAGAATTCACTAGGACTAGCATGGATGTGAAAGCTGTGAGATTTGAGCCTTTTGAGATTAAGATACATGAATTGATCTCTTTGTTTGTGAGTGAGTCGTCACCTTAGAGGATGCTAGAACTTGTATGTGCTCTCGCTTCTTGATTGTGTCTAGTTTGATATGCCGAATGTGATCTTAGGCCATCTTTGTTTTGAATGAGTCACTTAGCCAAAAATTTTCCTTACCATTGGTATTTATCCCTTGTTAGCCAGTTTGAGCCTTAAGCCTATTTTATTTGCCAGCACATTTTAAACCAATCCAAATTCTTAAAACTCCTTTTGTCCCAATTTGAGTGGAGAATATGAAAATTGTGAATGTGAAGGGATTGATTTGAGTTGAAAAAGGAGAATTGTGATTGCTTGAGTGATTATGAGAAGAAGGTGTGATGAGGAATATGAGTTGTGGGAAAGACAAAAAAAATTGAGAATGAGCGAAAAAAGAAAAAAAAAAGAACTCATGTGTTTGTGCGAAAAAGAGAAAAGAAAAAAAAATTGAAGTGATTGAAAAAAAAGTGAAATGAGTTAGAAAAAAAAAATTGAAGTGTTGAGAGTATTGGAATTGAAAGTGTGTTGATTGAAAATGTTTGAAGTAGTCTGTTCCTAATCTCGAAGTACTAAAGTTTGAGTTTCTATTCTCCATTCACTTGAGTCACTTATCCATATTGTTATCCCACCTGTCCAAAGAGCTTACATTACAACCTTGAGAAAAATCATTTTTGATTCGGCATTGATTTCTAGAGTATGGTCGGAGTTGAGAGTGCTTACAAGCATATGGCTGCTGATATGTGTGATTGATTGATTGAGTGAGTCCCTTATTATTGATATACACTTGTGAGAGAGTGACACACATCGTTGAGTGCACATCCATGTTTGATGTTGGTGTTTCTTGTTGTTATTGCATGAGTATGATGAAGGGAGGTGAGTCAGTATATGTGTGATCGATCTTTGAAACTCGAGTTCATTTACTTGCATGATTTGATTCTTTGACTTATTCCTAACAATTTCACTTGACTTATTATTTCATTGCTTGAGGACAATCAATATGGTAAGTTTGGAGGGGTTGATTAGGCGTGAAATTGTCATGATGCGTCGTTAGAAATGCCCCAGTTTTGGTCGATTTTATTGAGTATTTAGAGTCAATTGAGTATTATTCCTACACATTGATGAATTTGTCTCTTTGATACTCAAAGGTAAATCAAGGGCGGAAAACGGAGTTCGTAGGACTTTGAATCGACTTAAACGGATGCCCGGATGAGAAGATACGGAAGAAATACGAAAAGTATTAGTTCGAGCGAGTAAAAGTGTCACCGGAGTACACAAGCTGAAGATGCTCGAGTAAACACTACTCAAGCACTCGAGTAGAGCACTCGAGCCATGCCTGGTCGAGTAGCTACTACTCGAGCACTCGAGTAGTGCACTTGAGTTGGTTGTGGTCGAGTAGTGACTACTCGAGCTAAGTAGCTCGAGTAGTTTTTGCATTCTGGACGATTTCAACACTCGAGCTTGCATTGCTCGAGTACTTTTTACTCGAGCTCTACTCGAGCAATACGTGGTTTTCGGCGCATGCAAGTCCAATTCGACCCGTTGCCTATATATACCTATTTCGAGCTGGTTTTTTAGAACCACTTGATACCACTTGATACTACATCACTTTTAGAGTTAGTTTTTTGGAGAGAGAAAGAGGGGAAGAGACGAGCAAGCTTAATTTTCACTTGTAATCGAGGTGTACTTACGAATTCATAGTTCGGTTTTGATTTTTTGTTTCTTTCCTTTGGATCTTTGTTCTTGAATACATTGAGACTCCATTTTATTAATTTTATTTCAGTTCTTAGCATTTATTTCTTTAAACCCTGGTTAATGTTTGTTAATTTCTTAGTTAAAATCATTATGTTCATGTTCGTTACTCCTTCGATTGTTTTTGTTTCCGTAAAAACCATGTCTAGCTAAAACCCTTGCATGCTTGGGGTAGGATGAACTCGTAGAAGTAGGACGTGGGTACGTAATTAGGGTAATTCGTGACGTTTGGTCTTAATTCTCTTAATTAATGAATTCTTAAAATCAATCTTAACTTTACCTTTGAATTTGGTTCGAAAAGTGTTCGAGAGAGGACGACCTTATCACTCTTTAACAACTAGTAGACTTAATGAGAGGGTTTAGAAAGGGTTAATTAATTTACCGATTTATCTAGGGAGGACGACCGCATCACCTTAGTTAAATTAGGGTCTCGTTAATTAAGCACAATCTATTAACTTGTTAGTGGATTAGTGAAGTCGATTGTTAGGATAAAGTATTAGGGTTTTAATTCTTGAGCTTTCATCTTGCAATATTTTACTTAGGTTATTTCTTGCGCGTCACGGTTATTTTGATTATGTACCAGCTCCGTTAGTGTACGTAGGAATTCCTATCCTGAGCATCATCATCTCATATTTGAAAACACACTTTTCCTTTTCGTAACTTAATTTTCCTTTTTGCATTCATAGAGTAATTTAGTTTAGATTATATTTTCTTCTTAAAAAAACCCAAAACATACACTCATATTAACTACGACGCGTAGATCTTCAGGGATCTGTTCGCATACACTCCTTCCCTTGGGTTCGATAATACTTGGTCGCTATACTTACTTATACTACAGTGAACCCGTACACTTGCGGGGAAACTACTAGTAGAAAGTCAGTATTTTCGCTTCAAGTCATCCACTCATCTAAGACATTCAATATATAACAACAATCAATATTTGAACAACCATATATGTTAAATATTTACAATTAACATGATTTGTACATATTCATATCTAAACAAAAATCTAAACGATTAACATTTTTATGCATACTCATATCTAAATAAGATTCTAAACAATTAACATGATTTCTACATACTCAATATATACAAAAATCTAACCATTTCACATTTTTATGTATACTCATATCTAAACAAAATTCTAAACAATTAACATGATTTCTACATACTCAATATAAAAAAAAATCTAACTAATTCACATTTTTATGCATACTCATATTTAAACAAAATTCTAAACAATTAGCCTAATTTCTACATACTCAATATAAACAAAAATCTAACCAGTTCACATTTTTATGCATACTAAACAAAATTCTAAAAAATTAACATGATTTCTACATACTCAATATAAAAAAAATCTAATCAAATATTTTAAAATGAAATTTAAACGGTAAAACATTGAAAAATTTACGATTAAAGGGTAGAGATCAACGAAAAATGAACTTTGATCGGGATGAAATTGGCTCATGACTGCTCGCTATACGTCGCCCTCTTCTTCTTTTTTTTTTGTTCGGATTTTGCTCGTGTGAAAAATGAGCTCGCCGGCGCTGCCTTATATAGGCAAACTAGTACAGAACCCGCGTACCACGCGGGATTAAAAAAAAAGTTGTACGAATATCTTAAAAAATATTATGTGGTATAATTGTCATTTTAAACACAATCATGGATGCTTAAAAATAATTAACTTTGAATATTGAGATATAGTTAATTCATTAATATTCTTTAATAAGTAAAAGAAAACTATTACTATGTTACAATGAGAAACCTAAAATATATTTGAACCTTAAAATTACGCATTGTGAGAGTTTACTAATAGAATCAATTATATTTTGTTAATACTTAGAATCCATAACTTTGATATCTTGTGTATTAGGGAATGTATATACTCTATACTTTCTTAAATTTCAATGAAATAGAGCTAATATAAAAGAACTCTAGGTTTGTTTAGGGTTTGAAAAATATACAATATTATTAAGTTTACAAAATTATATATATGTAAATGTATATAATTGTATTAATATGTTGTGTCTACGTTACATACACATATTGTTTAGAACATCAATCATAAAAAATCATATAATACATCCCTATTAATATTCCCAAACATCACAAAAAATCATGTAGTTCCATCTGCCACATTCCTTGAAAAAATTCAGCCTCAATTATCCAAAAATCTGAGCATTTTATCAACCCAAAAAAAATCACATAATACATCCCATTGATATTCCCAAACATAACTAAAACCATATACAATAACATCAAACCAAAACAATAATCAAAGTACTAAATATCAAGTCAAGCCTGTAAAGCAACAAAATATGTATACATTAAGAGTTGAATTACATCAGACTAAATCTTGTATATGAGCTAAATTATAGTATGCCTTTAAAACACATATTAATTACGTACGATATCTCCATGACTAACCCAAAATTTTACTAAAAAATGAAAAACATGGACATAATTCCAATAATCTATTAACGAACATGCAATTATTTTGGAACACAATTTCCAGTTACTCGAGGAAATTGAGGGAGTGCTTGCAAATTCAGCTCATAGGTTAGAAACACTTCTCAAAAGTTAATGATGTGAAGGAGACAACTTAAAAAAAAGTGCTTCCATCTCCACTTGAGCTTACAAATAATCCCTGAATTATTGAATATCAGCACACTTCAGTTTCTCCAACTCAATGAAAATAAATAATCATTCAGAGGTACTACAAAACTTCTGAGATAGAGTAGATAGAGTGAAAGTAAATCGACTGTGTATACTGTATATGAAGCAAAAAATTAAGAATTGATAATCGCCAATTCAAAGCGAAAATTAAAACACAGTATGCGTTCCAAACTGGTAAAAGAGTTTAATTTTTTTATCAGTAAAAGACAACTTTTATTTCAAAGGCATGAGAGATACCATTATATCATTTACACCCAAACCACAACCGCTACTTTATAAATCTATTTATTAAGATTGTAGGTGCTAATCTATTATTTAGACTCCAAGAAATAATCTGAAATTTTCTGACAACAATAAAAATTAAAATTATTACATCTCTTTTCCTTATCCATGATCCAACTCCAACTTTGAGTTTTCACTTTTTCCACTATCCTGTGATGGGAGCTTTCTACCTATTCAAAATCCTCCCCTTGAAGTAGGCATGCTAATGAAGAGTTTGAATTATTTAGCAACTGCCATTAACATCAAGCATACTCCAGTATTACAACGTGTATGCTCACTGATGACACTCTTCAAAACACATTGTAAAAACAAAATAGTATAATATAAAGTTGCAAAATTTTTTAATATAATAAGCCGAAACTTAATTAAACTATAACACCGGAATTCTATCAAACATCTGGACTTGTATTGCTCAACCAATGAAGGGGTATGACGGAGAGGGAGGGAAGAGAGAGATACATAAACAATTTTTTTTTAAGTTATTGATAATGAAGAAAGAATTGCAGATAAAATTTCAGATGTCTCATTAGCATTAAGGCAAATTATGCACACATATATAAATTCGTTAATTAATTTAAAAAGTTACCTGTGAAGGCTATAGATTAGTTATGATTGTACCAAAATATGAAATATTGCATTTCTGAAGCATCCCGACGTTAGAATAATGCAGTATTTCAAAGGACAGAAAATGAGAGATTAATAACAGAATGACAAATATATAATATTACCAAAACATGGGAAAGTTTTGATATTCATAGGAAAATAGAGATTAATGAAACTATGAATATGAAGCATACGGAAGAAAGAAATAATAGAGCCATACTCCTGAGAGATCATACCTGTTTGCAAAAGGGGGGATTTTTAACTGTAGAGGTGAAGATAATTAGGGCATAGACCAGATTTCCGGAAATTAAAGACGCTAAATGCTTGCAACACTAAAACTTGATCGGCAACACTAAAGAATTAGAAGTAGAATGAAGGAGAAAAAAAATCCACAAACAACAATATAAACTTTAGGTTAAATTATCCTTATCATGTGAAAAAATCAATTAGAAAATAGATAATTTAAATCGAACTTCAATTTTAGACAGCGACTGTTTTTGGAAATTGAGAAATCACGATTGTCATCGCAGGGTAAGCAACCAAGCAATTGTGAACAGAGAAATAAAGCAATTCAATCCAAAAATCAATTGATCCATGAAATTGAATCGTGACACCAGAAAAAGAATCGAATAAAAAAAAACAGAACAACCCTTGCATAAAATTCGAGAAATGGGAAGAAAGAAGAAGAATGAAGTTGTCCCTGCTGTTATCACTATGGGGGAATCAGTTCTCTCTACACCCCGAATGTGAAGCATGAAAGAAAAGCATTGAACCATAAATGAGAATGAAAATTACCCGAGAGAGTAGGACACCGCGGGAATGGTGGAGGCACGTCGGAGGTCTGGCTGTACTGTGGATGGAATAGGAAGAACTGTCGGGGAAAGTTGATTTAGGAGAGATAATTAGATCAGCAGTTACATTTGCTTGAATCCTTGAAGAACAAATACGATTTTCCAATATCCGTGTCATCGGGGATGAAGGAAAATTTGCAACAGACAGATAAAATTGTAGTTTATTGTCTTCAAATGTACAACGGTTGAAGAAGATGGAGAGGACGGTTTCCAATTGTATTGCAGTTTTTTTTTAAGAATTCACTACAAGAAAACCCAATTTTACCAACTGATTTTACCAACTGATGTCATTAGTTGGTAAATACAAACCCAATAACAACAGATTTAAAACGGAATTCATATTTTAAGTTCTAAAACAGATTTACCAACAATTTAGCAACAAAAGTTTATAAACGGACTTAATTTGTTGGTAATTGTGGCGCACTTTTTTCGCGCCAACTTTACCAACTACTTAACAACGAAATATTAACGAACTTTACTTACTGATGTTTGTCGTTGACAATATTTGTTGGGAAAAAACATTGCATCACCAACCAAAATATATGTTAGTAATTTCCTACGAGTTTGTTGTGTGTTGGTAAGTGCTAACAGACGTGTCATCCATTGTTAATTACCAACAAATTATCAATTAGTTGGTAATTACTAATAGATATGTCGGTTTATAAATACTAATGAACATAAATACGTTGGTAAAATATCAATTTGATCATCAGTTGGTGAATACAAACAGAATAACAACAGATTAGAAATAAAATTCATATTTTAAGTTCAATAATAAATTTACCAACAATTTAGCAACACAAGTTTACAAACGGACTTAATTTGTTGGTAATTATGACATACTCTTTTTTTACTTCAACTTTAGAAACTACTTAACAACAAATTATTAACGGAATTTACTAATTAATGTTTGTCGTTGGTAATATTTGTTAGGGAAAAAAAAGCATTGCATCCCCAATTAAAAAGTCTATTAGTATTTTCAAATAAGATTGTCATGTGTTGGTATGTGTTATTAAATTTATCGTCTTGGCAATTTCCAACAAATTCAATTAATTGTATGAATATTTTGCTTTGTAATTATTAATGCAAATAAAGTGTTGGTTGACTTGAAGCGAATATACTAGCTTTTACTAGTAGCTTTCCCGCAAGAGTACGGGTTCACTGTAGTAGTGGCAAGTATAGGGACCAAGTATTATCGAACCCAAGGGAAAGTGTGTATGCGAATAGATCCCTGAAGATCTACGCATCGTAGTTAATATGAGTGTATGTTTGGGGATTGAAAATTAAAAGAATTAAGTCTAAACTAAATTATTCTACGAATGCAAAAGGAAAATTAAACTAAGGTGTGTATGCAAGTATGAGATGGTGATGCTCAGGATAGGAATCCCTACGTATACTAACGGAGCAGGTACATAATCAAAGTAATCGTGACAAACAAGAATTAACCTAAGTAAAAGATCGCAGAATGAAAGCTCAAGATTTCTAACCCTAATACTTTATCCAAGCAATTGACTTCACTAATCCACTAACAAGTTAATAGATAGCGCTTAATTAATGAGACCCTAATTTAACTAAGGTGATGCGGTCGTCCTCCTTCGCTAAACCGGTAGATGAATTAACCTTTCCTAAACCCTCTCGTTAAGTCTACTCGTTATTAAAGAGTGATACGGTCGTCCTCTCTCTAACACCTTTCGAACGAAATTCAAGAGCGAAGTCTAGATTAATTTTAAGAATTCATTAACTAAGAGAATTAAAACTAACGTCACGAATTACCCTAATTACGTACCCACATCCTACTTCTACAAGTTCATCCTACCCTAAGCATGCAAGGGTTTTAGCCGGACATGGCTTTGACAAACATAAAAGTAATAGAAGAAACAACGAACACAAACATAGTGAATTGAACGAAGAAAATAAGAAACATGAACTAGGGTTTTAAAAGAAATAAATATTCAGAACTGAAATTGAATTGATAAAAACAAAGTTTAGAACGTTTAGAGTAATCAAGCTAAGGAAAAGAAACTGAGAAACGAAATTAAACTAAGAATTCGTACGAAAAACCTCAACAACGTAAAAGTAAAGCTTGCTCGTTCTTCTCCTTTTCCTCTCTCTAAAAACTAAGTCTAAAATTGATTTCTAAAGTTCGGGATCAGTCAAAACGTGTTTAGAAGAGGTATATATAGGCACCGGGTTGAAATGAGAGTTAATGGGCCGAAAAAACGCATCCGGAGACAAAAATAGGCAAGTGCTCGAGCTAGGACACGCTCGAGCGGGGCGCTCGAGCTGTTTTGGTCGAATGAAACAGGTGGTCGAGCGGAGCGCTCGAGCCTATGTGGTCGAGCACTTTTCAACATCCGTCACTTGTTCGTAAAATCTTCATATCTCCTCAACCGGGAGTCCGTTTTGGCCGATTCAAAGTCCTACGAACTCCTCTTTTCGCCCTCTATCCATCTATGAAAACCAAAGAGACAAATTAATGATTTTATAAAAATGATACTCATTTGACTCCAAACACTAATCGAAAACACTCAAAACATGGGCAAATCGGGCACCAAAACATAACAATTTCACGCCTAATCAACCCCCCCAAACTTACCATGTTGTTTGTCCTCAAGCAACGAAATAATAAGTCAAGTGAAATTGTTAGGAATGAGTCAAAGAATCAAATCATGCTAGTAAATGAACTCCAGCTTTAAAGATCAATCACATGTATACTCACTCACCTTCCTTCATCATACTCATGCAACAACAACAAGAACCACCAAGATCAAACATGGATGTGCTCTCAACGATGTGTTTCACTCCCTCACAAGTGTATATCAATGATTAAGGGACTCACTCAAACAATCAATCACTCATATCGGCAGCCATAGACTTGTAAGCACTCTCAACTCCGACCATACTCTAGAAATCAAGGCCGAATCAAAAAGGACTTTTCTCAAGGTTGTAATGTAGGCTCTTTGGACGGGTGGGATAACAATATACGGTAAGTGACTCAAGTGAATGGAGAATAGAAAATCAAACTTTGGCACTTCGAGATTAGGAACAGAATACTTCAAACATTTCCAATCAACACTCTTTCAATTCCATACTCTCAACACTTCAATTTTTTCTCTTTCTCACTCTTTTCATTTTTTTTCAATCACTTCATTTTTTTCTTTTTCGCACAAACACATGAGCTCATTTTTTCTTTTGCTCATTCTCAATTTTTTTTTTGTTCTTTCCCACAACTCAAATCTCATTCACACCCTTATTTTATCACCACTCAACCATCAATAACTCTCCTTTTTCAACTCAAATCAATCCCTTCAATATTCACACTTTTCCTATTCTCCACTCAAATTGGGACAAAAAGCTTAGGAACTGGAATAGTGTTTAAATGTGCTAGCAAATAAAATAGGCTTTAGGCTCAACGGGGCTAACAAGGGACAAATATCAATGGTAAGGAAATTTTTTGGCTAAGTGACTCATTCAAATCAAAGATGGCCTAAGATCACATTCGGCATATCAAACTAGACACAATCAAGAAGTGAGAGCACACACAAGTTCTAGCATCCTCTAAGGTGACGATCCACTCACAAACGAAGAGATCAATTAATGCATCAAAATCTCATAAGGCTCAAGTCTCTCGGCTTTCACATCCATGCTAGTCTAGTGCATTCTCACAATCATCACACAAGCATTCAGAAGGAAAATTTGTAAGCATATGGGTTCTCTCTCAAATCAACTCTAACTCAAACACTCACACAATAAACTCCTAACTCAACCTCACAACTCAACTCTACTCATCACGTCATACTCAAAGATAATAATCAACAAGCATAAGATAATTGATAGGCATGAAATATGCAATAGCGAGTCAACTCAAAATCACCCCAAGGAGTATCTCAACAAACCAATAATCAATCAAATTCAACTCAAAGATAAGGGCGTGCATGCATGTGCAATGTAACATTAAAACAAATAACAAACTCCACCCCCCCCCCCCAAACTTCGACCTTGCTAGAGGTCTAAGTTTGGGGTTGTGGGTTACCTCAACCAAATAATTCAATTTCTCTCAATAGCTTTGCACACTCCCTTGTCTCAAGTTGGTTCCTTCAATCTAAATACTCCATCATTCCTTTACTCCTTTAGAGACAAGCCTACAAAATAAAACTCTCAAGTACGAGGTTAAACATACGACTCAAAATAACTCCCTAATAACTGAAAAACTCAAAGCAAATAAAAAAATAATGGGTTGCCTCCCATTCAGCGCTATTTTTAAGGTCCTCATGCCGGACCAAGCTCAAAGGAGCTTATGGGACATCATACTCAAATTTACCTCCCTTACTCTCATAAGAGTGGTGTTTGAACTCCTTTCCTTGAAGCCCCACCATCATGAGCCCTTTTGCTTTCTTCTCATTCCCAAGTGTTATGGGTCTCAACTCCTTCTCCCCTTTATCTGGGGGAGTCTTACTAAACACTTTCTTGAATTTTGACTTTTTCTTCTTATCTCCTCCTTTCCCTTCCAACTGGATCACGTCCACTTTCTTCACATCTTCATCCTTCAACTTCTTCACTTTATCCCTATCAAAATAATCAAGATCATAATGCTCATGGGTTACATAATCAAGTGAAGGACTAACAAAATCATGAATATGAGAAGGATTAGGGATAGGAAGCGTGTCTTCAACACGAGGATCAATGACATCCATGCAATACAAGCTCTCATCCTCCTTCGGGTGCTTCATGGCTTCATATAGGGAAATCTTCACTTCTTGATCATCAACCTTCAACGTAATCTTCCCATTCGCCACGTCTAGCACCATCCCCGCCGTAGCTAAGAACGGTCTTCCCAAGATTAGGGGCACGTGCTCATCTTCCTCCATCTCTAGGACTACAAAGTCTGCTGGAAAGATGTGATCTCCAACTCTCACTAAGACGTCTTCAACCACACCTTGAGGTCGAGTAATAGACCGGTCGGCAAGTTGAAGCGTAATCATTGTGGGTTGAAGTTCACCACCTTCCAACTTCTTGAAAAGCGACAGGGGCATGAGATTGATGCTCGCCCCGAGGTCGCACAACGCTCCCTTCTTGATCCCGTTCCCAATGTCACATAAGATCGTGAAGCTCCCGGGATCCTTCAGCTTTGGAGGAAGCGCCTTGTGCACTAATGCACTCACCTCGTGGTTCAACTGCACAAACTTTGGCTCATCCACTCGCCGCCTTTTCGCGATCAAATCCTTCAGAAACTTTGCATAATGCGGCATCTATTCCAAAGCATCATAAAAATGAATGTTAATGTGAAGTTGTTTAAAAACATCAAGAAATTTTGCAAATTTTTCATCAAGCTTCTTTTTCATGAAGCGCTGTGGATACGGGACGGGTATCACAGATTTGGGTACCCCCATTCATCTCTTTCTGTTTCTTTCACTTTCTCCCTTGCTTCTTTTGCCTTTTTCCACTTTGGAACCCTCTCAATCTCCTCACTTTCCTTGCCCTTCTGGGACTCTTCATGCTTCTCAATCCCTTCACTTTCAATCCCCTTCTCAACTTGGGGCGTCTCAGAATCAGCAGGCATCTGAGGACCATCATAGTTGGTTCCACTTCTAAGCTGGATAGCCTTACAATGCTCTTTAGGATTACCCTAAGGCATTGAAGGATATTTTCCCGGCAATCTATTCACCATCTTTGCAATCTGGCTCATCTGGAACTCTATAGAAGTGAACCTTCTATTGTTCTCTTGTTGAGTTCTAGTCCACTCAACGTTCATCTTCTGGAGCTCTTGATCACGATGATCACCCTTTTTATGTAACTCTTTCACATCGTACTCTAAGGATGACAATCTCTTACTTCCTTCCTCCACCTTCTGTAGGATCGCTCTCAACATCTCCTCGGTTGAGGCACCGCCTTCTCCACCCGGAGGCTTTGAACCCGGATCAACACCTGCAGGAACAGTAACACCAGCTTTTGGGTTAGCATAAGAAAAGTTCTCATTCTTCCTCCATGTGTTTTAAGGAGGCTGCTGGCCTCCTTGAACTCCTTGTGTGTTCCTCCATTGATTTTGAAGTGGCTGTGGGCCTGGAGGTACAAATGGTTGACCATAAGAAGGCCTTCCATACTGATTTCCACCTTGGTAGCCATTCTGATTGTAATATGGACCTCCCATGTAATTGGCTACCTCTTGTTGTCCACTTGGTTGGTCTACTCTCTCATTCTCTACTGCATGCTCTCCAACCAAACTTTTCCCCAACTCGAGGTTGTTGATCTTTTCCATCATGGTCATCAGCAGCCTTCTCGTTCCTTCTCCCTCTTCAACCTAATGCACTCTCTGAAAATCTGCATCTCCACTCCAAGCACCGGCATTTGTGACAATGTTGTCCACGATCTCCCTACACCTCTCTATGCCTTAATTTAGGAATGCTCCTCCCGCACAGACGTCTAAATGGTCTTGCCCCGCCTTGTTGACACCACTATAGAAGAATGCCATAATGTCTCCCTCATTGTACCCGTGCTGCGGGCACTCTATCAGCATGTTTGAGTATCTCTCCCACGCTTGGCGTAAATCCTCTCCAGGCTTCTGTCGAAAGGACGAGATCTCAATTCTAGCCTTGATCGTCCTAGATGGAGGGTAGAATCGCTCGAGGAACAGACGCTCGAGCTCGGCCCAAGTGGTAATACCTCCCCGCGGGAGCGTATTATCGTACCACTCCTTGGCTATTCCCGTCAGTGAGAATGGGAACAGCCTAAGCCTCTTGGCATCTTCAGACATGCCATTGTAATTAAATGTTGAGGCTATCATGAGAAAACTCCTCAAGTGAGTGTGAGGATTCTCCTTCCCGATCACCCCCTTGAACTGATTCTCGGTAAGCAACTTTAGAATTCCCGGGGAAATCGAGAAGTTGTTCGCCTCAATAGGAGGCAACGCCACTTCATCATAGTACCGTTGTGGCCGCGCTGCAAACCTCCCTCGAATAGCCATATTGTGATCTACGTTCTGAGGAACATGTTGAGGATTAGCAGCAGGTACTGGTACTTGTTGGGGTGGTGGTGGGTAAACAGGTGGTTGGTTGTAGACATGAGGTGGATGATATGGGTATGGTGGGTAAGGATAAGGTGGGTATGGGTAATGTTGGTATACTGGGTTGTTGAAAGGGTTATTTGGGTTTTGGTGGATAATCTGGTTTTGGTTCTGGTTTTGGGGTTGTGTATGTGTAGAGTTGATTGAGTTTTGCGGGTTTGGGAGTTGGTTCTGAGCTTCCCCTATGGGTTTTTGCTGGTTACTGCTCTCAACTCCAACCGCCTGCTCCACTAAAACAGTATACTCTGCAGCTATTTTGTCTAAGTCCCCATCTCCATCCAGATTCATGTTGTCTTTGTCTCCAGCAGTAGTCATTCTTCTCAAGAAAGCTCGGTTCCTTCTGGCTATCGTCTCAGGGTCTGACAGGATTCTTTCTTCGCCCGTATTGCCTTGTGAGCGTGTTTTCATAAACCTGAAACACTAGCAAAAGGATCAAAACGCAACTGCTGAACAAATAAAAATAAACAGAAAATAAGTCACTCACTACTAACTACTAAGCTATCGACAAGTCCTATTCAAAAGACATACAATGCCATCCCCGACAACGACGCCATTGACTTGAAGCGAATATACTAGCTTTTACTAGTAGCTTCCCCGCAAGAGTACAGGTTCACTGTAGTAGTGGCAAGTATAGGGACCAAGTATTATCGAACCCAAGGGAAAGTGTGTATGCGAATAGATCCCTGAAGATCTACGCGTCGTAGTTAATATGAGTGTATGTTTGGGGATTGAAAATTAAAAGAATTAAGTCTAAACTAAATTACTCTACGAATGCAAAAGGAAAATTAAACTAAGTATCTAAGGTGTGTATGCAAGTATGAGATGGTGATGCTCAAGATAGGAATCCCTACGTATACTAACGGAGCAGGTACATAATCAAAGTAATCGTGACAAACAAGAATTAACCTAAGTAAAAGATCGCAGAATGAAAGCTCAAGATTTCTAACCCTAATACTTTACCCAAGCAATTGACTTCACTAATCCACTAACAAGTTAATAGATAGCGCTTAATTAATGAGACCCTAATTTAACTAAGGTGATGCGGTCGTCCTCCTTCGCTAAACCGGTAGATGAATTAACCTTTCCTAAACCCTCTCGTTAAGTCTACTCGTTGTTAAAGAGTGATACGGTCGTCCTCTCTCTAACACCTTTCTTACGAAATTCAAGAGCGAAGTCTAGATTAATTTTAAGAATTCATTAACTAAGAGAATTAAAACTAACGTCACGAATTACCCTAATTACGTACCCACATCCTACTTCTACAAGTTCATCCTACCCTAAGCATGCAAGGGTTTTAGCCGGACATGGCTTTGACAAACATAAAAGTAATAGAAGAAACAACGAACATAAACATAATGAATTGAACGAAGAAAATAAGAAACATGAACTAGGGTTTTAAAAGAAATAAATATTCAGAACTGAAATTGAATTGATAAAAACAAAGTTTAGAACGTTTAGAGTAATCAAGCTAAGGAAAAGAAACTGAGAAACGAAATTAAACTAAGAATTCGTACGAAAAACCTCAACAACGTAAAAGTAAAGCTTGCTCGTTCTTCTCCTCTTCCTCTCTCTAAAAACTAAGTCTAAAAGTGATTTCTAAAGTTCGGGATCAGTCAAA
The DNA here is from genome assembly GCA_947034835.1 of Ballota nigra. Lineage (NCBI taxonomy): Eukaryota > Viridiplantae > Streptophyta > Magnoliopsida > Lamiales > Lamiaceae > Ballota > Ballota nigra. Next base: position 111,847,267 of record OX344722.1, on the reverse strand, counting down.
ACGTGTTTGGAAGAGGTATATATAGGCACCGGGTCGAAATGGGAGTTAATGGGCCGAAAAAACGCATCCGGAAGCAAAAATAGGCAAGTGCTCGAGCTAGGACACGCTCGAGCGGGGCTCTCGAGCTGTTTTGGTCGAATGAAACAGGTGGTCGAGCGGAGCGCTCGAGCCTATGTGGTCGAGCACTTTTCAGCATCCGTCACTTGTTCGTAAAATCTTCATATCTCCTCAACCGGGAGTCCGTTTTGGCCGATTCAAAGTCCTACGAACTCCTCTTTTCGCCCTCTATCCATCTATGAAAACCAAAGAGACAAATTAATGATTTTATAAAAATGATACTCATTTGACTCCAAACACTAATCGAAAACACTCAAAACATGGGCAAATCGGGCACCAAAACATAACAATTTCACGCCTAATCATTGGTAAACACCAATTTTTTTTTATTTGTTATTAATTATTTTTGAACTTCACATTGCTGCTAATCACCAACATATTTATAGAGTATTTATAGAGTAAAATTAGCTTATAAATAGTTCGAGATATTTTTTTCAAATATGTATATAATTATCTTGTATTAGTATTTTAATTAAATAAATTAAATATAAGTGTTGTGCCACATCATAGATTTGGCTATCAAACCCGTATATTTGCAAATACTTTTATGATATATTAATTATATTTTATATCAAATACATGTAATTGTCATATATTTTCTTTAATTGATAAATAAATTATAAAAGTCATTTAAATAAATTCGATAATAAACTAAAGATAAAGTATAGAGTGAAAATGGTTCGTACATAAATTATTTAAGAGTATTAGTAGTTGTTTACTAGTTTACACTGAAGAGTCTTAGTTGTTCAGTAAAAACAACTAATACCCTTCAGTGAAAATAACTAATATTTTTCAGTGAAAATAACTAATTCGCTTCAATTATTCATGTATGAACCAATTTCACTCTATACACACTCTATACTCAAATAAAATGTGAAATAATTAAATGAAATCTAAATTTATTTTGATTATTCTTAAAACTTATCACATATACCAAATATTTAAATAAAAAAATGGTAAAATATACCATAAATATTGAAAAGCTTTAAAAGTAATTTAATTTTATAATTTCCGTGATTAAACAAATTGAACTTTCCTGTTATTTTCTTTATAAAAAAAATATTCTTTACTTATATTATATTTCTTTGAATGGGTCATATTTAAAAAAAAAAAAAAAGGGAAGCATACTTTAAATCTCTCATTTTCTTGTGTGAAGTTTTATTCATATAATTTCATCTATGTATATATGAAAAATATTTTTTCATTTTTTAATCTAATTTCATTAAGCCGTCTCCCAAATTTTATCAACATATTATGTCGAAATGAATTCAGTTAATTGATATTCATGGTAGCGAGTGATCATATTTATTCATTTCAAATAGAGTATGTACAAGGAAAATTAGTTCATACATGAATTATTGAAGGACATTAGTTGTTTACACTAAAGAGTATTAATTATTTTCACTGAAGGGTATTAATTGTTTATACTGAAGAGTATTAGTATATTTTCACTAAACGATTAATATTCTTTGGTGAAAACAACAAATATTTTTCAGTGAAAATAACTAATATCTTTCAATTGTTCATGTGCGAACTATTTTCACTCTACACTTTATCTTTCAAATATTATTAATTTCGAGCTCATCAAGATACAATACCACAATTCTACAATGAAGGAGCCTAATGCCAAGTAATAAGCTTTTCTAAAGTTGAAATTCAAAGTAATTAGCTTTTATAATGTTGGGTTGGATAATGTCAAGCTCTAACTCAACTCGATCGAGCGTTTAGCATTTTGTAGTTGGAGCACGACTCAAAGTAGCACTCGGTGCTATCGATCTTGAGTCGTGCCTCTACCACTTAAATAACTAATGCAATTTGATAACTTATATAATTTGAAGTTCGTCCTGATTCAATTCATTAATAAATATATATTTATAATTTGGAAGTATATATATATTAATTGTAAAATAGTAAAACATGTCAAATCTACTTGAATTAGCCCCACCCAACTACCACATCACTATAATGGATGATAAAAAAATTTAATCGATATAATAACTTGAAAATTATATGATTGTGAATAATTTTAAGTTACGAAAGAGTAAATATAATGGGTCGGAACACATTATTAAAAATTGATGTGTTTGGTATTATATCATTGCATTAATTGTTAACATACCACCTCCATCCCACGAGTATTTTTACATTTTTTTTATTAGAACGTTCCACAACTACTTTCACACTTTAAAAAATGAAATAATATTCTCTCACAATAGTTAATAATATAAAAAATGTTATTATTTTACTTAACCCCACGTTCATATAGTCCATTTTTCTTTTAAAAAAAGTGTCATTCTCCACTACGAAAGTTTTGGGATGGAGGGAGTAATAAAAAAAATTAATTAATACATACACATATATATATATAAAGATATTCTACTAAAATAAATTTCACTAACTAATGTCTCATTTTGTCATGTGTAAACCAAATATTGGTAGAGGAAATAAATTAATTTATAAATAAATAAAGGACAAAGTATAGAATGAAAATAGTTTATACATAAATCATTGAAAAATATTAGTTGTTTTCCAAAAAGAGTATTAGTTATTTTTAATAAAGGGTATTAGTTGTCTTTATTAAAAAGCCTTAGTTTAATCAACTAAGACTTTTTAGTGGAAACAACTAATACTCTTCAACAATTAATGTATGAACCAATTTAACTCTCTACATAATTTAGAGACAAAATAAAAAATTAACATAAAAATTGATATAAGTATATAATTACACCTTATTAAATAAAAAGCATTACAGAAAAGTTATTAACTCATTTTATTAAATATAATAATAAACTTATTATTTCACTACGTGCATGAAAAGGAAAAAAAAATTACTAAAAGTTATTTTCTTATTCTAAAAAGGTAAAAAAAAAAAAACGTCTTACTTTGTTCGTTGAAAAAGAAAAGTTTCTTTAAATAATTGAAAACGCATTATTATTTAACCAAATTATCTAATAATTAATTAACACATTTGAAATTATTAAGAATGAATCAATCAAATAAAATAATTTTGTATTTAAAAAAGATTTGTTGTATTTTTTCATATTTTGTACATTGACTAATTCCTTTATATAATTCTTCTATATAAGAGGAACCGATAATTTACAATTAATATAGAAACCATCTTCCTAATTCCTATAGGAATTATCGTCAAGTCCTATTGGTTTAAAAAAAAGGGGGAAAGAAAAAGCCTAATTGTATTTTATTACAAGAATATCTAAAATCTATTCCCACTCACTCATCAGTTATACAATTCCATTCCATTTGCCTTGATAGTTACCTTCTTCCCCACTAATCAATATTTAGCATAAATTTCTCATCCCTCACTCAACACGTCCCTCTCCATTCCCTCTCCATTGCTATGCAGGTTGAAATTTTAATTCCAATAACTGTAATTTTAAGCGGAAAGTTGGGCGTGAGAGATGAAAGGAATACTGTATATATCGATCCAAAGAATTACCAACAGGTAAGAGTTACTTTTCTTTATTAAATTAATATTTTAACTGCATTCGTTCCTCAACCTTCTTATAATGTTCTTTAATTTATGGTTAGGGTTCCAGAATTAATTTTTAGGTTGATTTGACATCTTCCAGTAATCTTATCCGCATCTATGATACTTTTATGGTAATTTGATGTTTTGTATTCTTTATTCAAATATGAAACTTGTATAATATTATAGAGGCTAACATCTGTATATTGATCAAGTTATTTCTTCATTTATTGCATAATTTATTAATTTTGTTCTATCTATTTTTTTAATAGTATTATGGCTAGAACAAGTTTTCGAGATCAAGTGACAGCTTCAAATCCCATTAGCAATTCTAAGCCACAACTACGGATAGCTTACGATGTGTAAGTGTACAATTGTTTCTAAATTTCAATTAGCATGTCCATAATTATTTACTTTTACAATTCTCATTAACCTTGATTTATATATTTTACATTGTTTTTTGTCTTATATGTTGCTTCGATTACAATGAGGAAATGCATAAAGCAACACCTTCACAAAGAAGGGTATACTTGACCTAAAGTTCCCAAGCACATTAAAGGATGTTATTGGAATGTATTTAAGGTATTTGTTCTTGCTATAACTAAAGTAAATCCTTTATCTTATTTAATAAATATTGTTAATACAATTTTTTTAAGTGATGCACTCAAATTAAATGTAAGTTATACCAAATTCAAATATAAAGAGATTAGAGAATCAGTCTATATACTCACCATATTTTATTATAGGTGCATTACAAGAAATATTTTTTCTAGATTAAAAAGAAATTTATATTTCAGTTTTGATTTGTATGATAAGATGCATTTTTACCTCTCTACCGCATAAGAATTTGTATTTGATAAATTGATGTTGACTTCAAATATTTTTCTTTTGATAGAGAAGCCATATTATTTGTAATCTTCAATATTTAATTAGGCAAATAGAGGGCAACTTTGAGGTGTATTCTTTAGTGGTTGTAGGTGTTTCTTGTTATAGTTAAGAATACAATGTTGATTCTTGACCATTACATTAAGGAGTTGGTCGTAGAATTCGATGTAGCATTTGCAATGTGTTGAGCTTGATCATACATTAGCTAAGTAAGAATATTCAATTGAATAGAAATATGAGCTAATTATTGGTTATTTTTTTATTTATTAACTCATATTTTTGTTGCCTTTTAAAAATTATAAGTATTTATAATAAGAACTTTATTTATATGTTTGGTTCGTTATTTTACATTCGCAGACATATTTTAAATTTGATCGGGATTTGTCTGTAGTTTGGGTTATTTGGGAGCGCCAGACTGCAAAGTGTTATTTCGGCATGTTGTATGAACGGAGGACATAAGACAACAATTTGTATATGTTCCAAAAGTGACTTGGATAGTTGGCAGCAACATTGTGCTACTTCAGGAGCAAGTGTGATAAAGCATACAAAATTGTTTGACTATACTCAAGTGAGGAACAAGTGTGATCTTGAACTTTTGTTTCTCTTTAAGCATCATATTTTACATAATCACCATTTTGTGTAAATTTGGGCATTTTAAATACATGCAATCTTTTATTCGTTTTACTTGTACATATGTTATTTTATTAGGTACTTTGAAGATTATAAGGGATGGTCACTATTAGGTTGATGTTAATAGGCATTTCAATTTATTACAAACAATATGTTTGCATTTTCAATTTTTTTTATATATTGAAAAATTATGATATTATTAATTTTATTTTTAATTAGTATATCAACAAATATTCATCAATTGATCCCCATAAAATTATCAACAAAAATGTTAATTTATCAGTATTTTACCTACAAAACTACTTGTCAAGGAAATGTTCATTAGTAAATTATACACAGATTACCAATAGAATCTTAGTCATAAGTAATAAAAATTACTAACGATAATTGATTTACTAACAATTTTGTCAACGGTGACTTGGTTGGTGATTTAGTAAAGGCAATGTCCTTCAATTGGTATTTCGTCCATAAAGAAAAAAAAATACCAACAAAATGAGATTTATCGACAACCTTTCCAATGTTGACTTGGTTGGTATTTTAGCAACGACAATGTCCTTCCATTGGCATTTAGTCCATAAGAAAAAAAAAATACTAACGAAAAGAGATTTACTGACAACTTTTCTAACGATGACTTGGTTGGTAATATAGCAACAACGTCGTCCTTTCATTTGCTTTCCGTCCATAACCAAATGAATTTTACCAACGACCGTAAATTTACCAATAAATTTACAAATGATAAGTTGGTTGGTAATTTAGCAATGACGTCATCCTTTCGTTGACAGTCCGTTTGTAATTTCTCAACGGACCTAAAAACTGTGTTGGTAAAATTTACCAACTAGAGGTTTCCCAACAAATGAAAAATTGTTGCTAATCCGTTGGTAAACATATTTACCAACGAATTTTCTTAATTAGCAACGAATTTTTTCCGTTGTTAATTTCGTGTTTTCTTGTAGTAATTAAAAAATTAAAATAGGTAAAATTATAGGAACGCAGGATTTCAAAATAAAAGAAGGCTAAGTATGCCACGTAGGAGTATGGAGAACTGACAAATATAATAGATAAAGATTTTTTTTACGACGGATCCTGTCCCGTCGCTAAAATTGCCGCATTTAGGCCAAAGCGGCGTCGTGTTTTCTGATTTACGACGGGTGAGCCCGTCGTAAATCGATCTTCGGTAATAAATTTCCACCGCTTCTCGAAAAATTATGGCCAAAACGTCAGGATTTACGACGTAAATCATAAAATTGAATTTTACGATGGCATCCCGTTGTAAACTTGTCGGCCACAATAAGTTTGCACCGGTTCCGAAAGGACGCGGTCAACGATTGGAATTTTACAACGATCACTACAAAAAAGCATTGTTCTGCGACGGAATTTGCGACGTAAAATCCGTCGCAAACAGTGTTTTGCGACGGATTCTGCGACGGACACGTATCCGTTCCTAAAACAGCCGTAGCTAATTTTTGCGACGGATTTTGCACTCCGTCGCAAATTAACGACGGAGAAATCCGTCGCAAATTTGGCGGGTCAGACCCGTCCGGGTCGCACAGAATTTGTTCGGGTTAGACAACAACATTTGCGACGGCCACATTCCGTCGCAAATGTTTATATATATATTTTTTTATGTTATAATTTGCGACGGACTGTTTTCCGTCGCAAAATTCAATATTTGCGATGAAGTTTGGCCGTCGCAAATTACCGAGCCTATACAAAAAAAAAGTGGCTCGCGTGGTTCGAGCCCGGGCACCCGGGGCAGGCGGGGCGGGCGTGGACCACTGGGCCACCCGGCCCATTCCTTGTTATATGCGGCCCACCTTCTATATTAGTCTTATTAGACCTTGAACAATTAATCCATTTTTGCGTCCAAGGGGAATCGAACACGGGACCTCTTGTGCAAGAGAAGGGGGCGCGCGCCACTAGGGCACAAGCTACTTTCGTTCATTTTTATGCAATTAATTGTATATGTATTCAAATTAAGTCATTTTTTATAATTCACCAATTAATTTCTTTTCGTATCTAAGTTGTTTATTAAAATATTTTGCCCAACTATTTTTTTTATTTTGTAAAATTATTTATTTCGACAATGCATAATTTTATAATTCGTTAATTTGTACGCAATTAATTGTATATGTATCCAAATTGACTCATTTTTTTTCTATAATTCACCAAATTAATTCATTTTTGTTTCTCACTTGTTTTTATAAATGTTGTGGCCATTTAATTTTCATTAGTTTGGTAAAATTATTTATTTCGACTCCCGCTTAAAATTATAATTCGTTCATTTGTACGCAATTAATTGTATATGTATCCAAATTGACTCATTTTTTCTATAATTCACCAAATTAATTCATTTTTGTTTCTCACTTGTTTTTATAAATGTTGTGGCCATTTAATTTTTATTAGTTTGATAAAATTATTTATTTCGACTCCCGCTTAAAATTATTATTCGTTCATTTGTATGTAATTAATTGTATATGTATCCAATTGACTTATTTTTTTCCATAATTCACCAAATTAATTCATTTTCATTTCTAACTTGTTTTTATAAATATTGGGGCCATTTAATTTTTATTATTTCTGTAAAATTATTTCGACTCCCGCTTAAAATTATAATTCGTTCATTTGTATGCAATTAATTGTATATGTATCCAAATTGACTCATTTTTTTTCCATAATTCACCAAATTAATTCATTTTCGTTTCTCACTTGTTTTTATAAATGTTGTGTCCATTAAATAAAAGTAAATTCAAACTAAAATAAATTCACAAAATTATAAATCATAGCGAATATCTGTCATCACGCCTGCATGGCGGTTGTATACTCCTGCACCTCGACCCGATACCGCTCCATCTCGGCTGTATACCGGTCGTGCGCCTCTCGCTGCTGCCTCTCATACTCTTCCTTCTCTCGCTGCTGCCTCTGCATGTTCTTCATCTGCTCCACCACCGTGGCAAGCTGCCTCTCGACCTCACTGAGATGAGAGTCAATGGAAGACTGAGAGGAGGATGAGCCTGAGCCATGAGGTCGGAAAAAGTTCTTTCCGAAGCTGCCCAATCCAGCGAACCGCCCCTTTTCAGCCTTGACGTTCTTGAAGTACAATTCATTTTGAACGTCAACAGAAGGCTGTGTGGGGGGCATCGACCCCGACCCCGACCCCTCTGCCGTTTCCTCAGGCTGAGGCTGAGAGGCAAAGTCCTCGAGCATCTTTCTCTGCAAATTAATTATACAAAAAATTAAATAAATTGAACACGAAATATAAAAAATACTTTTAATATTAAAAATTTAAATAATACTATTAATATTGAAATAATACTTACGTGGATCTCGGTGGTACGGCCGTAGGTAGACTTCCCAGTCTCCTAATTAGAACAAAAGATAGTAAAAATTAATAACACTCATAAAAATTAGAAAAAAAAATAATATAAATTCAAAAACTACAAAATTGAAGACGAAACTTACAAATCTCAACCCGTGCTCATAAATTGACCGAGAACCGGCCCGATGTCTCGCCATCCCTTCTCCATCAGGGTCACTATGCCGATTCGCCTTGTTTTTCGCCGACTTCTCTTTGAATGCAGGAGAATCCCAGTACCGGAGGAATTGGTCCAAATCGGCCGCCTTTCACTGTCAGTCCCCATGTCGGTGGCCACTCCATCCTTGTACCACCTCTCCCTCATTCTGTAAAGGAGGTCCCTGTATCTTTCTGTCGCATATTTTTCAAAATTCCTCAACATTTGGTCATCGTGCTCCGGTGCCCAGACACATTCTTTCTGCAATTACAATTTAAATGTAAATTTTTGTTTATATATTTGATATTAATAAATGGTGAATTAATAAATTAAATTAATACCTTAAACTCCTCGAAGTATGTCTTTTTTCTTGCATCGAATACTAACCCCCAACTGTAAGCGATGAGCTCGAATCCACCGCGAAAGATGGACTTGGAAACCTGATTAGCAGCCTCATGACCCGGAATCCAACTGTAAAATTAAAACTTCAAAGTTAGTAAAATAATTAGGATTTAATTAATAAAAAAATTGAGTGCAAAATATTAAAACTTACGTATGACCACATGGCTGAACAGGCATCCGTGCTTGAACAACCGGATGCTGGCGGGAGGAGGATGAGCCCTCAGCAGTCTGCTGTGATGAGGAGGAGGAGGAGCCCGCACCAGGTTGTGAAGAGGTCTCTGATAGAGACCTCAGCCTGAAAATAGGTGGAACCACGGGTCTTAGTGAGGCCCGTCGTCTCCTCCCTCCTCGTCCTCCTCGACTCGCCTCCTCATCCCTCGGAGGCTGCTGACTGTCGTTGCCACTACCTTGTCCGCTCATCTATAACAAATTTATTCAATCAACTAAACTAAAATCAATCAACTAATAATATTATTTTGTAAAATTATTAAACTTAAATCAAGCAACTAATATTATTCAAACTACCCACTCAACTAAATTCATTCAACTAAACTAAAATCAATCAACTAATAATATTATTTTGTAAAATTATTAAACTTAAATCAAGCAACTAATATTATTCAAACTACCTACTCAACTAAATTCATTCAACTAAACTAAAATCAATCAACTAATAATATTATTTTGTAAAATTATTAAACTTAAATCAAGCAACTAATATTATTCAAACTACCTACTCAACTAAATTCAACTAAATTAAAATCAATCAACTAATAATATTATTTTGTAAAATTATTAAACTTAAATCAAGCAACTAATATTATTCAAACTACCTACTCAACTAAATTCATTCAACTAAATTAAAATCAATCAACTAATAATATTATTTTGTAAAATTATTAAACTTAAATCAAGCAACTAATATTATTCAAACTACCTACTCAACTAAATTCATTCAACTAAATTAAAATCAATCAACTAATATTATTTTGTAAGATTATTAAACTTAAATCAAGCAACTAATATTATTTAAAATCATTAAACTAAAATCAAATAACTAATATAATTCAAACTACCTACTCAACTTATATTAATCAACTAATATTATTTTGTAAAATTATATATTAAACTTAAATCAAACAACTAATATTATTTAAAATCAAACAACTAATATTACTTAAAATCAATTAACTACCTACTCAACTAAATTCAATCAACTAATATTATTGTATAAAATTATATATTAAACTTAAATCAAACAACTAATATTATTTAAAATCATTAAACTACCTACTCAACTAAAATCAAACAACTTATAAATATTATTTTGTAAAATTATATATTAAACTTTAATCAATTTACTAATATTATTTTGTAAAATTATTAAACAATTCAACTAAAATCAATCAACTAAAATTATTTTGTAATATTATTTAAACATGCTTACCAATTAAAAATTAACAAATTACTAAAACAATTCAACTAAAATCAAACAACTAAAATTACTAAAATTAAAAATATAATATAAACTTAACAATTCAACTAAATTCAATTCTAAACTTAACAAATTCTAAACATGCTTGGAAATTAAATTTTAAACGGTAAAAATGAAGAAAACTTACGATTTAATAAAGAAACGAGCACTCGGTTGGGACGGATTGGCTCTACAACGACTGCACCCGACTTCTCCCTCCTTTTCCTCTTCTTCCTCTTATTCTTCTCGCCGCCTGCGCTGTTCTATATATAAGGGGAAAAAATTTACGACGGACGCCTGTCCGTCGCAAATTGCGACCGCCAAACACCTGAACGACATCGTTTTTTAGTATTTGCGATGGCCAAGCCGTCACAAATGTGAAATTTAAAACTTTGCGACGGACACTCCGTCGCAAATCAGTCAACGCGACGTTTCCCGAAAGGTCACGCAAAACCGGATCAATATTTGCGACGGAATAGGCCGTCGTAAATTCGAAGTTAAAAATTGCGACGGCAATATCCGTTGCAAAATTAGTCAAGTGGTCCGTTTCCCCAACGGTTATTTTTTAACGGGTCGGTTTGCGACGGACGTGAAATTGAAATTTGCGACAGCTAATCCGTCGCAAAATTTGTCGGTATGCAACGAAATTAATGGACCCCACACTTTGCGACGGAGTAGCAGTCGCAAAACAGTGCAGTTTGCGACGGTTTTTTTATTTCGTCGCAAATTATCTTTTTTTCCGACGGGTCTCCAATATCCATCGCAAATTCATGAAATTTGCGACGGATAATTGTCCGTCTCAAGTTTCCCGTAGCAAAATAATGTTTTTTTTGTAGTGGATAATGCCGTCGTTAATTTCTATTTTAAATTCTACGACAGGTTTTCTGTCGTTAAATTTGGCGGATTAAACAAAGATTGAGACCTACTAGTTTTACGATGGCCTTCCTGTCGTTAATTCTCTACATTAACGACGGGTTTTTTCCTTCCGCCGTAAAATTTAAGGCTCGGACGAGCATTGGTTAATATTCATCGTAAAATGTGTGTATTTGCGAAGGAGTCGATGTCCATCGTTAATTTCCGTCGTAAAAACGTGTGTTTTTTGTAGTGTTAAGTTAATTTATTATTCAACTTTTTCTAACTTATAATTAAACTTGTATCAGAACATATATTTACATATTTAATTAACGATTTTAATGACATTATATTGTAAAGAATTGTTTAAGTTCAACTTTTATTATTCAACTAAAATTACTAACGTTAAAAAAAATAGAGTGTTATTTTAATTTCTGCCCAAAGAATTCCTTTAAAATAAGGTTATATTGAGAGACCAACTAATTAAATAATGTAACTACAAAAAAATAAGTAAATTAAGTAAATAAAAATTACATTAAAAGACTTATACAGTAGATAGGGACTTACATTTAAAAAAGAGAACGTTGAATAATATTACAAAATAAAAAAAATAATACAAACACTTTAGTAATAAAAAAATGAAGTCCAAAGTGAAAGCCTATAGTTAATGTAACACACGAATAAAGCCAGTTAGTATTATTTTAAAATTTTCTGAATCATTAACAAATTTATTGGAAGTGGAGATTAGACTCGAATGGGACTTATTCAACGGGAAAATCATATAAAGTATATGCACAGGAGTAGAAGGGAAGTGAATATTGTTGCGAGGTCTGAAGTCTTTTTCACATTATGCACTCGTTGCCTATAGAATTAGAATTGCCTATAAAAATTTTTCAACAAAAAAGTTTGTAGTAAGAATTGTCTACGTACAAAATTATCTAACTACGAAAGCATCTACATTTCTCAACCTAAAAACAATTTGCCTACGGAATTAATTTGCCTTCGAAATGAAATCCCTAGTATAATTACCTACAAGTCATTTGCCTACAAAGATTTACTTACACCACAACTAGCTTACGGAATCTCCGTAGGCAAATTATTTTGTAGGTGAGGAAGGAAGATACCTATACAATTAGAAATTTCTGTAGGCAATTCGGCGGCAATCCCTACTATGAATTTTTGTTGTTGGAAATTCAGTAGCCATATTAACAATTTTGGTAGGAAATTTTATCTTGTAGAGATATATGGATTTATGTACCTAGAAAATGTGTTGTGATTGCTAGCAAATTAATTAGAGGAATGCTTGCCACCGTAGATGTAATACCCCGTCCCGTTCTGTACCCTTTTCTTAATTAGAAACCTTTTTATTTTATTTTATTTTATTTTCTCTTCTTTGTTTCTTTTATTTTAATTATTTTGTGTGCTATTTGTGTATTTAAATATACATACCCTTTTTATAAAACTCCTAAATTCGAAGAAAGAAAACGAATTCTTTCAAACGAATAAAGGACTACGAGAAATTAATTATTCAAATTAAATTAAGAATTTCGATCCGTTTAATTTATTGAGAAAAATCAAAATACAATAAAATATTACTTGAGTTTAAAAACTTTATTATTTTCTGAATCGGAATTATACTCGTGAACAAAACGATCCCTGAACCGTATTATTTGGGAACGAAAATATCGAAAATTTTTGGATAAGTTTTGAGGAGTAGATAAGTTTGGAAAGAGGGAGTATAAATAGGAAAAGCCAAAATTCTCTCCTCATTTTTCTTCTTTCATTTCACGCAAAAAAAAATTTCCTCTCTCTTTTCCTCTCACTTCCTTCGGCCTCCTCCTTCCTCTTCTCTCCACCGCCTCCTTCCTCCCCCTCCGGCGTCTCGCCGCCGCGCCCCTCCGCCTCGCCGTTCCGCCCACCTCTCGCCCAGCCGCGACGCCCAGCGTCTCCTCCCTTCGCCCAGCCGAACGCCGCTGTCCTCTGTACTCCGGCGAACGACGCCGCCGCCGCGGCCCAGACGCAGCGCCGCCGTGCCCAGCGCCTCTCTCTCCTTCGGTCGCGACGCAGACCACCAGAGAGCGCCACCGTCTCTCCGTCGCACTCCCCCTCTCCCCTGCTCCCGTCGCTCGCTCTCTCTCTCTCCGTTGGAACCGAGCGCCGCCGCTCCGCCGAAGCCGTAGCTCCGCCGCCGCCGCCGTCTCCTCCTCCACCTCCAGTAAGATGGATTTCTTCCTTCTTACTTCGAATTTCATTTTCGTTTAATTCGATTTCGATTACCGAACTATTTCAATTTCTAATCGTAGCTTTCTTTTCGTTAAATTCCGATCGATATTTGACGCCGTTGAACCGGTTGTTATCGCCAAATTTCTGGAATTTCAAACCGACGCCGTTAGGTTGCCCAAATCGTTTTTCCGAATTCCCGAACAACGCCGTAAGGCTGCCCAATTTTCGTGAACAATTTCCGGGTTTCGAAATGACGCCGTTAGGCCGCCCGTTTAACGTCTCAAACTGAAGCTCGTAAGGTTTCTATCTTCGTTTTTACCTTGGGTAGATTTTTGGGTTATTTTGCTAATTGTTAGAGCTTAGAACAAGAAAAGAAATGAAAGAAAACTTACTGTTAGTGGTTAGATGGATTAGTATTAGTTATGGACTTATTTAGTACTATTGTTTTGTTTCACTTGTATCACTCTTTAGAAGTGAGTTTTTGGATAGATTGTTTCTTTGTTTTATTTCTTTCACAAACCATAAGATTGGTTTCTTAGTTTAGTATTTAGTATTAGTAATTGAATGTTGAAATATTATTGTTTTAGATGAATGGTAGTAATGACTTAGAAGACTAGTATTATTCTTATGAATGTTTAGTATCATTGTTTTTAGTATTATGATGATATTAGCAAAATCCTTTAGTATCCTTGTTTTGACGTTTTTCAAGGATAAAAACACGTTTGAGTAAATTTCGTAATCAAAGGGAAACTCGTCTTCACCTCGTAACCCTACTAGAATTTTAGAAAACGCAAAAATAAAGTCTTTTAATAAGTTTAGAAAAGAAAAGTTTTATATTCAAGTTTTCGTTTAAAAACGAGAATTAGGATTCGTAAGAAAGAATAACCTTTTCTTTAATTTTATTAAGTAATAATCTTATTTTTCTAAGTATTTTCCAAGTTTAATAATTATATTTTTCCTTAAAAGGCCTTTTTGAGAACACCACTCAATTCAGTAAATACACCCCCTGTTACACCACCAATTTCAGTAAATACACCCCCTGTTACACCACCAATTTCAGTAAATACACCCTCTGTTACACCACCAATTTCAGTAAATACACCTCCTGTTACACCACCAATTTCAGTAAATACACCCTCTGTTACAGCACCAATTTCAGTAAATACACCCCCTGATTACATCACTAAATTTAGTAAATGCACTCCCCTAATACAGCTCCCCTTTAAAAGAGGTGTACTTATCAATTTGAAATCAACCTTTGGAAACTTTAGTTTTCAATAATTTTCTGAAGACAACGACCTACTCAATCCTCGAGTTTCGCGCTCTTAAGCTTTTCAAATTCAAAAGTCAATCTTTTAATCGAAATACTCCTTCTTAGGATTCTGTACTTTTCGGAACACGCGCGAAGGACTCGACTGTCTGCCTACCCAATATTCCCGAAACGCAGAACAATCAGGTGGGTGATGATCCGTTGATTGATCTGCTATTAATAACGTCGTGCTGGTATTTTCTGAACTCGACTAAATCAAATCAAAAATATCTAATCCAACATAAATGTAACACCTATTATATAACTGTTTGGATTATGTGATATGACTATATATGTTATATATTAGCCTGTTGTTTTGTGAATCGATTACCACTGCATGAGTAAACACCATACGTGAGCATGAATTAGTTCGGTTATCAGTCAAGTGTTATTCTTTGTAACGTTTATTGAGTCAGTTTTGTGGAAGGTCAGTATGTTTGGAGTCGGGATCGAGTTTTAAATCCGACCTCCGGGGCTGCTGTCGGGGACGCCCTCGGAATCAAGGTTGTTGATCAAGTAGATCTGGTCCCCGGTCAGCTGTCGTTTGACGCACTGGGAAGAAGGCCATTGATACTTGCTTATTTTGAGGGATGTTATAAGGTTGGATGATGTGAGCTTGTGTGATTGGATGAAGTAAGTTTTGGTTGGAGTTGAAAAGGATAACTTTGTTGATTTGTTGGAGTTGAAAAGAGTAACTTTGTTGGAAGTGGAATTGTCGTACATTTATGGTTTGTCAGTTTGTGATAATACGTGATATGACTTTGGGCTTTGCCCTAATGTGAACCAACTTGTGCTATTTCAATTATATCATGCGCAATATGCTTAATCACCGTTTAAATCTTTATAATCTTTTATATACGACAACTGATTAAATATAATAAACTTTTTATTAATGAGTATAACGTAATATATTTCGGATTTACCAATCCCATGATGTTGCAATCACCCATAAGTGAGAATTCAATTCTCACGCCCCCTTTTCCTAACCCCTTGCAGATTACAACTATGGGGAGCAAGGACAGTGACACAGAAGACACAAAGTCTCCCTTTTTCTTAAAATATATTATTATTAATACAATGATGCCTATCATTTCTATTTTCCCAATAAATGTTATCGATGCTGCCATGTAAGACGATATTCTTTCCATGTGTTTAAATTATCCAAACTCAGTGTGTATTATTCTGATGATACAGAACCCTCTATCCATCTTTATATATATATACAAATATACTTACGTTATAATATTCCTTCCCACTTATCCGCTGCATGAAACTTCTCTCTCTCATTTCAGTTATATTTCCTTTCAAAAAATTTATAATTCGGACTTTTGATCACAATAACACTTCGAATCCGATATAATTAATATATTCTGGGTTCGGGGCGTTACAGTAGATAATCTTAAAAGACGGGGTATCTTTAATTCATTTGGAGGACGAAACGCGATGCAAATTATGTGAGGTAGGGGTAGAATCTTCATCCCATATGCTTACAAAATGTTCAACAACAAGAAGTTTGGAAGGGCATAATTAAATGGTTGGGGACGGCTCAGGAATGCACTATGACAGGTATCAATTTCTTGCATTTTAGCAGCTTGATCAGTGAAGAAAAGGGAATGCAAAAGGTGGCAACCTCCATTTGAGTTGAAGTGGTTTGGAGGCTGTGGAAAGCCACAAATGATATGATTTTTAATGATAAAAAACCATAAATAAGAAGACTTGTAGAAGATGTGAAAATTAGACTTGGTCGTGGATTTCAACAATAAATTTGTTGGATAGAGAGAAAGGTGGATTGAGGTGGATGAAAGAATCGAGAGAATGTTTTCGGTAAGTATAGGATTTGGGGAAAGGAGAGATCTCTATTCACGGTTGTAATTCTCTTTAGTTGTACGAGTTGAATACTCCTTATGCTCGATATCATAATGCAATTTCATTTTACTATTAAAAAAAATCAACAAATTTATAATCTATTCAGCATAATTATTAAATTGATTATATCCTCAAAATCGTTTCAAATCCTAATGAATCTAAATGGTGGATGCATCATACTTTCAAATGGAAAAACTCATACGGACCTCGTTTGCTTACTTGTGAATTTTGAAGCTCCAGTCCAATAATATTTACACTACAAAAAACTCGTTGATTAGTGACGGATGCCTTATCCATCGGTAATCGTAGTTTTTTGTGGCGGATTAGCGACGAGTTTTGACTAGTAGTCGTAAATGCTAAGAATTAGCCACGACAGACTTATCCATTGTATTATAATTAGGTTTTGCGATGGACAATGCCGTCGCAAAAGAAGGGACCGTCACCGTCGAACTTTGTCTCTTCCTCAAAAATTTGCGACGGAATGTCCCTCACAAATTTCAAAGTTGGAATTAGCGTCAAATATTTGTGATGGAATATTCTCCACAAATTTTAAAGTTGGAATTAGCGAGGGACATAGCCGACACAAATTTGACCGCGACCTGTTTGGCCGACTAGATTACGATGGAATATCTGTTGCAAATTTCAAAGAATGAATTAGTGACGGACATAGCTGTCACAAAATTGACCTGTTTGACCGAGACCCATTTGGCCAACCGAATTGCTAACAGATAGAGCCGTCACAAAATTTAATTTGATAATTTGCGATGGTTTAGCCATCACAAATTGTAAAAATGATGCCATTTTGGATGTAAGGTTGGACACAAATAAGTCAATTTGGATACATATACAATTAATTGCGTACAACTGAACGAATTATAAATTTAAGCGCAGTCGAAATAAAGAATTTTACCAAAAAAGGTGGGCACATCATTTTTTCAAATAAGTTAGAATATTGAAAAGGAATTAACTTGGTGAATTATGGAAAAAAATGAGTTAATTTGGATACATATACAATTAATTGCGTACAAATTAACAAATTATAAATTTACGAGTTGTCGAAATAAATAATTTTACAAAGAACACAACATTTATATAAACAAGTTAGAAACGAAAATGAATTAATTTGGCGAATTATTAAAAAATAGACCTAATTTCGATACATATACAATTAATAGTATACAAATGAACATTAGAAGCTCGTGTCCAAGCGGCGCACGCCTCCTCCTCATGTACGTGAGGTCGTGTTGTTTTAACAATGGACAAGTGTTCGTCGCAAACAATGTTTTAACAATAGATACGTGTTCGCGCAAACAGTGTTTTGTGATGAATTTTCCATTGAAAATTCCATAGCTGGACCGCGCTGTCGAGGCGCGCCAAATTACAATAAATAAATAACCCTTAATTACTCTACTAACTCGTAGTAGTGGCAAGCAAGGGGTCGATCCATGGAGAACGTAGAAATCAAAATTTATGCCTTTTGGAATAATTAATGGGACAAACAAGTAAGGGGGAGTTTGGATTGATTTTTCTAACACTACTAAAACAATAATTAAAATTAAATAAACTAAGGAAACAAATAACACAATGGATATTCAATTAACGGATTCCAATTTGCGATTCATTCACCACTTGGTCTTGACTAAGTTAATCAAACGTATTATTCGCTCAACTTTTCCCACAGATTAATGACCCTCGATAAACAACAAGCTCTGTTCACCAGTTTTATCCTTTAATATTATTTCTATTGAAACAAGCACTTCAATGAATCTTTCTAACCAAACAGTCTAGATACGATCTAAATTTAATTTTGTAGAAGCATTAAACCCTAGGATAAAGGTCAAACAAATTCCCAAACACGCAAGTTCGGTTCGAAAAAATCCGATCTATATCACCATAGTAAAAATTACTAGTTGCTACCAATTGTCATATAATCGCAACAATTACGGATTACGACATACGATCTAGCAGACATACACAAAATAAGGGATTTAAACCAAATTCGTCCTCTATCTTTTCACCTTTATCTAAATGGTCCTCTATTTATTTGCTTTATTAGTATAGTCCTGTATTTCTTCAAGTTTCACCAAAATGGTCCTAATTTGGTGAAAAATTGTTCTAATTGATTTTTTGTATTTTATTTCAATTTTTTTATTTGGCAAAGATGACCACCTAGCGTGCAACATTGAAAAAAAAAACACATCACAGGCTTCCCCCGAAAAAACTAGTGGGTGGCATTTTATGCTTTATCCGTTCAATTAGGACCTAATTGGAGAAATGTGAATTGATACAAGACTAAATTGATAAAGAAAAAAATATAGGACCAAAACTGTGAGGTTTTGTACATTTTTAGGCCAATTAGGATCATTTTGGCGAAATTTGAAAAGATACGGGACTAAATTGATAAAACAACTAAATAGAGGACCATTTTGATAAAGGTAAAACTTTAGAGGACGGATTTGGTTTAAATCCCCACAAAATAATTAACTTAGGTGATCAAGCTAAATTAATTACTCAAACAATTAAACAATGAAAATAGATGATATAAATAATCCGGGTAAAAGTCTCACGAATAATATAGGACTCAATTAACAATAATCAAAACACAAGTTTAGAAATCCTCAGAATTGAAATAAAAACAAACAAACTAGAAGTTGTTGTGGGCATCTCCGTAAAAATCTTCTCTCACGTTGCATTGTTGCTCACGTCCGAACTACTCCCTTGCCTAAGCACGTCAAACCCTCCTTGGCTTGGTTGCTGGGTTTAATCTCCTCGCGTCATTGCCCCTTTTATAATAGTGAAAGGGCTGGTCATTCATATGGGCCTTCACTTATGGGCTAACACGTCACCCTTCAAACTTGGTAACTAAATTTGGTGGAATCCTCAACCATCCATCAACGTGCCACACTTTCCTTATAATTAAGATTTGATTCTTTTTGCGAAAGAAATCAACTTACAATCAATTCTTTAATTGGAACCGAAAGTGGGCTGTTATACTAGGCCTGATTTTCGCCTAAATCCGCGAGTAATCGGGCTGCTGCGCACCAATTTTATTTTGATCATATTTTGAGCTCTCGAACTCCGATTGACTCGATTCTTTTTTTGTAATGATTCTAATTTCGAGACGCTTCACATGGATCAAGTATCTTCTCCAATACTCATCTGTAGCAGTCTCAGTAATTTTTTTCCTCTCACTTAAAATATTCCAAAATACTCTAAAATTCATAAAAAAATATAAAATCAATGCATTGAGACCATAATAGCATAAGTCGAATACTTACGAGCAAAATATAAAATTATTGTTATAAAAAAACCAATTAAAACACACAAATTACTCAATAATTCCGACTTATCAATAGCTAATTAGCGTATTTTTTGTAGTGTTAAAAAAGAAAAAAATAATTAACTCAAATATTAAAGAAAACTCTATTTCACACAAAATTCCCTCAGTTCTACATTAAATCTAAAAAGACCAACATAAGCCCACCACTTATTTTCACACGAGCAAAGAAGGGATTACACTCAATCCAAAATGTATAAGCATAATAAATGATTTTGTGTTTTACCCATCAACTAAATACTGGAATGATATGAGAAGTCAAACACCTTGCTCTGAACAAAATTGCAATTGCATTTCCAAGTTCTGTAATTTTTTTCCCGCAGGTAGCTGGGCAAATATTCTCGCTACTTGAGGATTAATTGGTAGATATTTGCGACTAAAAATTAAGGAGCACGATTTAATTTGTAAAATGCAGAAATGAGAATTTATAGGTGATTTTTTTCTAAAAAATCACAATTGCAACCTAGTGCAAAAACAGGAGTTAAGCCACGTCCTCTATCTTTTCACCTTTATCAAAATGATCCTCTATTTATTTGCTTTATCAATTTAGTCCTGCATCTATTCAAGTTTCGCCAAATTGGCCTAAAAATGTACAAAACCTCACTGTTTTGGTCCTCTATTTATTTACTTTACCAATTTAGTCCCGTATTAATTCACATATCTCCAATTGGGTCCTAATTGAATGCAAAAGACATAAAATGCCACTTTTTTAGTCAAGTACACTAGTTTTTCGGGGGAAGCCTATGATGTTTTTTTTCCTCAATGTGACACGCCAGGTGGTAGTCTTTGCTAAATTAAAGAAAACTTGAAAAAAACTACAAAAAAATCAATTAGGACCATTTTTCACCACATTAGGACCATTTTGTTGAAACTTGAACAAATACAGGACTGCATCGATAAAACAAATAAATAGAGGACCATTTAAATAAAGGTGAAAAGATAGAGGACGAATTTGGTTTAAATCCCGGCAAAAACTATTAATCTCTGATTTGGAAATTTTGAGCTGAATGAAAGTTGGGTTTATGGCTGTCAATGAAACTTGGGGTTTTATACTCAATTCAGAGAAGT
This sequence comes from Ballota nigra, assembly GCA_947034835.1. Lineage (NCBI taxonomy): Eukaryota > Viridiplantae > Streptophyta > Magnoliopsida > Lamiales > Lamiaceae > Ballota > Ballota nigra. The sequence goes on along the minus strand of OX344722.1, from coordinate 111,826,108 downwards.
TGAAAGATCACTAAGTTAGGCCTCCAAAGAAAATGATTCTTCAGGAATATCAGGGATTATTTCAGTCTGATTTCCAATCCAGAAGTAAATGTAATATATAATAACATTCCAAACATGCTTCTCTCGATAAATAAAATGAAAATCAGGGATTGGTTTATTAAATAAAGGAAATATTAATTTTTTTAATGTAAAATTTTGAAGTTATTGGTGGCAGGTGTTGATATCCTGAAGTTCTGACACACAAAATAATGAACGACATTCATGATTTAATAAAATTGATTAAATAAAGAATACATATCAGAATAAAATGATACGAATTAAATTGCAATTATTGTTCATGCAAATATATGCCGCGTGTAATTCACGGATGCACGGTAAGGAGAGTGTCATGACACTTGCCCAGAAATAGCTCCTCCACATTTGACTATACATGTGAGTAATTTTTTGGTCCCATAACTTGTCTAGGATATAATTTTGGTCCCAAAAAATTTAACTTTTCAATTTTGGTCCCATAACTTATTGAATTGTCAAATTTTGGTACCATTTTCACCAGAAAGTAAAAATCAACATCGTTTGGTATGTCGAAATGGCATCATTTTTTAACTTTCGGTGAAAATGAGACCAAAATTGGACGATTCAACAAGTTATGAGACCAAAAGTGAAAGGTAAAACTTTTTGGGACCAAAATTGAACATTAGACAAGTTATGGGACGAAAAAACTATTTTTCTTATGAACCAGTATTGATCATTATATACTTCATTTTTTTTCTAAATGGGCTAAACCTCGATTAAAATTATACCAATTACACTGTATAATTGGTGCGTAAATATTTTGAATCACTCTCCTATGAAACTTGTTCATAACATGAAATTGATATTATAACATTCGTTCAGTGATATCTTATAAACTAATATTCATAGCATTTTACACAGTAATATTAATTAGTTAATAAGTGTAGTAATATCACTAAATAAATGTTAATTTAATTTTAAATTTCATACTATATATATATATGAGCTAGTTCCATAAAAGATCGTGTGTGCTTTTTCTCTTTTTTCTTTCCCTAATTCCTAACCCTTAGGTTACCAAACTTATAATTAAAGTTATACCTAGTATTAATTTGTGATTATTAATTCATGTTAATACGAATGTCAAAACTCAATAGCAATAACAGTGGACTTTTGGCCATAATATATAAAAGATGTGTCAATTATGAGTATAAAATGAATTTTTATTATGTGACTTGAAAGATATTTAACTATCGATATAGAACTGAAAATTTTAACACTGACGTCACATCAACTTGCCACATAATTTCCATGACAAGATTTATACAGTATGCGTAGTGTGAAATTTGTACATTAATTGGTATATAAATTTTTTTGTAATATCTTTTTAATAGAATAATTTATACCTTTTACTGTGAACAACAAATACATTTGAGTGAAAAGATTCATACCCTTTGTACCCGATCATACTCTGTAGTGAAAATAATTTGTGTACTCTAAAATTAATATCCTTTATGGTATACCCAACGGCAACTTGTACTAGGCGGCAGCCTTTTTTCAACACGAATTATTTAAATTATAAGTAAAGTAATTGAATTCATGAAAATAATTGCAAAAAATTCTTCTTAAATTAATTTTATGATGTAAGAGTTGTATTCTTATATTATTTGTTTAGTGTGACTGTAATGATTAAATGATTTTATTATTTTAAAATATTAGAGAGGTGTGTAAATTGGTAATTGATAGATTTTATAGGTTAGTATTAGTAAAAATCAGATTTTTAAAATTCAAATTATAATTAATTTTAAATTTCAATATCTAAATCCACGTTGTTAGACCAAAAAAGAACATACCCATAATGTAGTATTACCTCTTTTTTTTATTCCCTACATCTAGGAATACGGTATTACCGAACGACAACTTGTACTAGGCGGCTGCCCTTTTTCAACACGAATTATTTAAATTAAAAGTAAAATCATTGAAATCTTGAAAATAATTGCAAAAAGATCTTTTTAAATTAATTTATCCAGAACTCTATCCCTTATGACCAGAAATTATAGACTATTTAGAGTTACTATTATTGTTAATTACTTAATTCTGTCAATTATTGATAAAACTACTTGCTATTTCTATAAATAGACACATATCCCTAAATTACAGTTTTAATTAATTACTTCAATCCATGGCTCTTAAACGTCCTTTCAATTTCCTGTCCTTTATTTTGCTCCTCTTTCTAAACGGAGACGTCACAAATGGTCAACAATCATCAGTTTTCGATTTCATCAAATGTTGGAAATTGGTTTTTTTGTAAAGGTTTCATACCCTTACTTTGATCAATTTTTTTAGGAGTAAAAACGTTAGTTTTTGGGAAAATAAAATTAACGATGTTGTTCTACTCGCGGAGTAGATGAGCGTGGTATATTTAATATCTCAAAACCGATTTCCGGTGAGTGAGAAATTAATTTGGGAAGTTGAAGTGTTAATCATGTGTGTTGAATAATTCCATGGGAATGGAAAATAAAGTTCCATCCCACATTGAAAAATTACAAGAAGTTTGTCTTGTATATAAGTAGCAATTTATTCATGTTCTCTAAATTGGGACATGGGGACCCTAACCATGGAACACACATGCGCGCGCGCGCGCGCGCCCCGCCCGGGCCCGGGCCCGGGTCCGGGTTCTTGGCAATTGGGCTTTGGTGCCATACCTATATTTTTAGAGTACCAAAAATATGAAATAGCCCATTATCTTTTTGGATCCAATCGGATTGGGTGACCCGTATGGAATTGGGTCGGCCCATTTCGGTTGGCCCATTTAGAATTGGGTCGGCCCACGAAAATGTTTAATACACTCACGATTTTGATTAATACACTCCAGAGAATCTGGAATATTCCGTCTTGCTTCCCATGACTGAGAAACTGCGTTTCTCTCCACCACAAGAACGTGGGTGATCCATGATCACCACGTACTCCACTCCAGCAGCCCTCAAATGGGTCATAATTCCGCCTATATATACCCCCTTCATCCAGTCTTTCCAAAATAATCAGACGAACCCAGAAATTCCCAAAATTCCGACTCTCCACAAAATCCCGTTTAACTCATAAATTCCGATTTCGTTCGCCGGAGATTCATACACGGTAGTGCTACCGGTGTGAATAGACAAAACCGTTTTACCTTTGGGGATCCGTACGCATAATCCGTAAGCACTGTACGGGCGTATTCGATCTTGCGGGCATAGGTTTTACCTAGACTCGGTTTTACACGAATTAGTTTCGTACTCTTTTTCTTTCCCATTTCAGTGTTTCGATTTTTCACACCCCAGTTTATAACAATCGCAAGATCGAATATACTATCCTTCGAAACACTGAAATATATCGAACCATAACTCTGATAACGAGATGGACGTATCCTCACCAACTAAAAATGATGTCTCTAATCCAGTACCTGCGAATCCGACTGCCGATGGTAATCCGACTACCGATGGTAATCCGACTACCATTCCCCCTTTCCAGTTTGGAAATTTTGGAGACATCCTTGCTGAATGGATGAAAGCTAATGGCAATCCCTTCGTGGGAAATGTCAATCCCTTTGTGGGAACCTCTAGCACTAATCCCTTCGTGGGAAGCTCTAGTGCTAATCCCTTCGTGGGAAATGCTGGCGGCAATCCTTTTGTAGGAAATGCCGGTGTCAATCCTCTTTTGACAACCAACCAGGCCTCTCTTCAAGGGGCTGTTAGGCCGGTGGTAGTAAAAGGGGAGAAACCCGAAAAGTTTTCGGGAAGTGATTTTAAAAGGTGGCAAAAGAAGATGCACTTCTATTTGACCACCATCTCTTTGGTGAAATTTATCAAAGAGGATTGTCCGAATGCTCCTGCTGATGATGCTACTCGTGAGACAAGGATCGCTTACGATACTTGGATCCACGATGACTATCTTTGCAGGAACTACATTCTGAATGGGCTGTCTGATGCCCTTTGTGACGTGTACGATGAGTACCCGACTTCCAAAGCTCTATGGGAGTCCTTGGAGAAGAAGTACAAGACTGAAGACGCGGGAACTAGCAAGTTCGTCGTCTCCACCTTGTACGACTTCAAGATGGAAGACAACAAATCTGTTGTCGAGCAAGTGCAGAAGCTGCAAGTTATCTTCCATAACATTGCAGTGCAAGGGATGGAGCTGCCTGAAGCCTTTCAGGTAGCAACTGTGATTGACAGACTCCCTCCATCTTGGAAGGAGTTCAAGTCCTACCTCAAGCACAAGCGAAAGCAAGTGACGATGGAGGACCTTGTTACCCGACTCCGGATCGGGGAGGATAACAAGAAGAGGGAGAGGGGCTCGATTGCTTCCATCGAGGCCAAAGCTAACCTGATGGAGAAAGGCGAACCATCAAAGAAAATGAAGCGACAAGACGACAAGGGCAAAGGCAAGGCTGTTGCTGCTGCTCCTGCCCCGAAGAAGTTCAGCGGGAAGTGCTACAACTGTGGCAAACCCAACCATCGGGCAGCTGATTGTCGTCAGCCCAAGAAAGAGGACAAGGGAAAGAAGAACTCCGTGAACGTTGCTGAACGTGAGCTTACGGAGATGGACATGTCCGCTGTGGTGACCGAGGTCAACATAGTGGACAACAAGAAGAGTTGGTTCGTGGACACTGGTGCCACTTGCCACGTTTGCTCGGAGAAGTCTGCCTTCTCCACTTATTCTCCTGCTGAAGGGAGAAAGCTCTACATGGGCAACCAAGCCTCGTCTGAAGTGGCTGGTGTCGGAATGGTGGTGATCAAACTGACTTCGGGAAAGGAGATGAAACTGAAGGACGTGCTGCATGTCCCGGACATCCGGAAGAATCTGATTTCGGGGTCTCTTTTAGTTAGTAGTCAGTTTAAGTTAGTGTTTGAGTCAAACGGTGTTGTACTTAGCAAGTTTGGCATCTTCCTAGGTAAGGGTTACCTCGAGAAGGGCCTTTTCAAGATGTCTGTGATGACTGTAAGCCGTGATGGCAAAAACACTATTATGAATGAGAATGCTTCTACTTCTGCTTATATCGTTGAGTGTTCCTCTTTATGGCATTTTAGATTAGGACATGTTAATCTAAAATCTATAAAACGATTAGTAAATTTAGATTTACTTAAAATTGATAATGTTGACACATCCAAAAGATGTGAAATTTGTGTAGAAGCAAAAATGACTAAATTACCATTTAAGTCAGTTGAAAGGAACACTACTCCTCTAGAATTAATTCACACTGATGTATGTGATTTAAAATTTGTGCAAACTAGGGGTGGAAAAAAGTATTTTATTACTTTTATTGATGATAGCACAAGATTCTGCTACGTTTACTTACTTCGAAGTAAAGATGAAGCTATTGAAACTTTTAAAAACTATAAAAGTGAAGTAGAGAATCAAATGAACACTACAATTAAAGCAATTCGTAGTGATAGAGGTGGAGAGTATGTGGCTCCGTTTGAACAATTATGTGCCGAATTCGGCATCATACATCAAACGACAGCTCCCTACTCACCACAATCAAATGGTATTGCGGAGAGGAAAAACCGAACTTTGAAAGAGATGATGAACGCAATGTTAATCAGCTCAAGTTTACCTCACAACATGTGGGGGGAAGCTATTCTGTCAGCTAACCACATTTTAAATAAAATTCCACTTAAGACTCAAGATAAGACACCTTATGAGTTGTGGAAAAATCGCAAACCATCATACAAATACCTCAAAGTGTGGGGGTGTTTGGCTAAAGTTGAAGTGCCACTTCCTAAACAAGTGAAAATCGGACCTAAGACATTTGATGGGATCTTTATAGGATACGCCTTCAACAGTAGTGCCTATCGGTTCTTGATTCATAAATCAGAGATACCCGATATGACAGTAGGTACTACCATAGAATCAAGGAATGCCGTGTTCTTTGAAAATGTGTTCCCGTGTAGGGACAAAGAAGAAGTGAGTTCAAATAAACGAAATCATGAAGAATCAAGTGAAGCTGCAGGTCCTTCCACTCAGCAGAGTGAAGCACCAAGACGCAGTAAACGAGCTAGAATTGATAAGACCTATGGTCCAGACTTCATCACGTATGTGTTAGAAGATGAACCTAGGACTATCAAAGAAGCTCTTTCCAGACCAGATGCGTCTCTCTGGAAAGAAGCAATAAAAAGTGAATATGATTCAATTCTGCAAAATCATACATGGGAGTTGGTTGACCTCCCTAGAGGTTGCAAGACCTTAGGATGTAAATGGATCCTTAAAAGAAAGTACAAAGCAGATGGATCTATTGAAAAGTATAAAGCCCGTTTGGTAGCAAAGGGTTTTAAACAAAGAGAATGACATGATTTCTTTGACACCTACTCTCCGGTAACAAGGATTACATCCATTCGTGTACTTGTCGCGATTGCTGCTTTGCATAATCTCGAAATACATCAAATGGATGTAAAGACTGCTTTTCTTAATGGAGAGATGGATGCTGAAATATACATGGATCAACCAGAGGGTTATGTTGTACCCGGGAACGAGAAAAAAGTTTGTAAACTCGTTCGATCGTTGTATGGACTTAAACAAGTTCCAGTACAATGGCATTTGAAATTTGACAATATTATGTTGTCAAATGGATTTCGAATTAACGAATGTGACAAGTGTGTGTATGTGAAAGATACACCAAATGGATTTGTTATCGTATGTCTATATGTTGATGACATGTTAATCATAGGTAACAATTCAAATGTGATCGTTAATACGAAAAACATGTTAAAGAGAAATTTTGACATGAAAGATATGGGTTTAGCAGACGTGATTCTAGGAATCAAGATTGAAAGAACCTCAAATGGAATTTCTTTAACACAATCTCATTATGTTGAGAAAGTCTTGAAGAAATTCAATGCATTTGATGATCCACCTGCTAAAACTCCACTTGAACAAAATGTTCATCTGAAGAAAAATAGAGGTGAACCTGTGAATCAGTTGGAATATGCAAGGATCATTGGAAGCGTGATGTACATTACTAATTGCACACGTCCAGATCTTGCATGTTCTGTGAACAAACTAAGCAGGTACACGAGCAATCCAAGTCATGAACATTGGAAAGCTCTGAAAAGGGTCTTGAGATACTTGAAGTATACTCTTGACTTCGGGCTACACTACACGCGACATCCAGCTGTACTTGAAGGGTACAGTGATGCTAATTGGATATCCGATAGTAAAGACTCATTCTCGACTAGTGGATATGTATTCACTATTGGAGGAGCTGCAGTATCGTGGAAATCCACAAAACAGACGTGTATTGCCCGTTCCACAATGGAATCTGAATTCATCGCTTTGGATCAAGCTGGTGAAGAAGCTGAATGGCTTCACAATTTCTTAGAAGATATTCCTTGTTGGAACAAACCAGTATCATCTGTAATGATACATTGTGACTGTCAAGCTGCTATTGGTAGAGCTTTGAACAGTATGTACAACGGAAAGTCGAGACATATTCGTCGTCGACATAACTCCGTTAGACATTTGATCTCAACTGGTATAATAACAATTGATTATGTAAGATCAGTTGATAACATAGCGGATCCGCTCACGAAGAGCTTGAATCGAGATCAAATGAATAAGCTGATAGAGGGAATGGGTCTGAAATCCACAAATAAAACTGAAACAGTGGTAACCCAACCATGATGACTGGAGATCCCAAGAACTTGGTTCAAAAGGGAAAACTAAGCTGTGAATGTTAGTTGTACAACACTTGAAAATCATGACCATTCCTGACAGCACTGTGTCAAGTGTTAGTGAACCCGTGAGTTGTGGTAAAGGATAAGTCTTTGACTTTTAATGATTCCTATGAGTCCATGTGGGACTGAGTATGACGGGATACTCGAAAGGAGATCACCTATATAAACGAGAAGTGAGGGCCGCTTCGACCAAATATTTATGAATACAAAGGGCGTCCAGGGCCAAAATGGACAAAAACGTGAGAACAAATCGGAATCGAGATTGACTTGTGTCTGTACTATCTGTAAGGTATACACTAAGGAGGATTAGTTCAAGGCATCGTGTCCACTAAGCCGCCGGTATACCCGATGGTGCCGGGCTACGAAAAGTTCAAAACTATTGGTTACTTATCCGAAAGCAATGAGGTCTCACATGAGCTGAACGAAGAAGCTTGACTCTGTATAGGTGCAATTCTCACTCATGTGGGGGATTGTTGGAAATTGGTTTTTTGTAAAGGTTTCATACCCTTACTTTGATCAATTTTTTGAGGAGTAAAAACGTTAGTTTTTGGGAAAATAAAATTAACGATGTTGTTCTACTCGCGGAGTAGATGAGCGTGGTATATTTAATATCTCAAAACCGATTTCCGGTGAGTGAGAAATTAATTTGGGAAATTGAAGTGTTAATCATGTGTGTTGAATAATTCCATTGGAATGGAAAATAAAGTTCCATCCCACATTGGAAAATTACAAGAAGTTTGTCTTGTATATAAATAGCAATTTATTCATGTTCTCTAAATTGGGACATGGGGACCCTAACCATGGACCACACACGCGCGCGCGCGCGCGCCCCCCACCAGGGCCAGGGACCGGGTCCGGGTCCGGGTTCGTGGTTCTTGGCAATTGGGCTTTGGTGCCATACCTATATTTTTAGAGTACCAAAAATATGAAATAGTCCATTATCTTTTTGGATCCAATCGGATTGGGTGACCCGTATGGAATTGGGTCGGCCCATTTCGGTTGGCCCATTTAGAATTGGGTCGGCCCACGAACATGTTTAATACACTCACGATTTTGATTAATACACTCCAGAGAATCTGGAATATTCCGTCTTGCTTCCCATGACTGAGAAACTGCGTTTCTCTCCACCACAAGAACGTGGGTGATCCATGATCACCACGTACTCCACTCCAGCAGCCCTCAAATGGGTCATAATTCCGCCTATATATACCCCCTTCATCCAGTCTTTCCAAAATAATCAGACGAACCCAGAAATTCCCGAAATTCTGACTCTCCACAAAATCCCGTTTAGCTCATAAATTCCGATTTCGTTCGCCGGAGATTCATACACGGTAGTGCTACCGGTGTGAATAGACAAAACCGTTTTACCTTTGGGGATCCTTACGCATAATCCGTAAGCACTGTACGGGCGTATTCGATCTTGCGGGCATAGGTTTCACCTAGACTCGGTTTTACACGAATTAGTTTCGTACTCCTTTTCTTTCCCATTTCAGTGTTTCAATTTTTCACACCCCAGTTTATAACATCAAACAATTAGGAGGATGCCACAAAGGTAACAGATCAGAAGGGATCCAACGGCTCAAACTCTACCTCAAAGTGGATTAGTACAAAAAAATAAATTTTAAGTAATGAACCAATTAATATAAAAGCCACATCTAACAAAAATAACATGTGCACACAAAATCTTTAACCAGCGTAAAAGCCCTATCAGTGTAACCCCTAACCTAAATCAACGTTTGGACACTACACTTCATCTTCAAATATCCCCTGTTTTAGCAATGAGAAGATTTTAGGAAAGGGAGAGGAATTTTGGAGACTTGTGTCATTTGGGGGAAGGGGAATTCAATTTTAGCAAATAATTATATTTAAAAAGTCCCTTGTTTCAGCAGTGTGACTATATGGCCAAATGAGTGAATTAACACACTAATTTATCATACACTTTCATTTAGAACTTTTGTCAAACACTTGGTGGGCATCTATATTACTGAAAATTTTCTTAGACAAATATTTTGTGTAATTCATGCATCATTATCACCATACTACATAATGTATGGCCAAAAGAGTTGATTTTCATACCTTGTTGAGATAAATCGAATTCACATTCAATCCTTTTTGCCCTCCTCTTTTGGTGGTGATACCTTGCCTACAAAACAATGGTGTTGCATTTTTTGTATGGGTATATTATATGAATAGATTTGACCTCTCAAACTCTCAATTTATGCTTGTATTGTGTCAATCCCTACTATTGAGAAACTGACGAAAACTGCGAGAAAAGGGAACAACAGCGTCAAGTTCTTTCTCTTCGTTTTTTTTTTAATTACTTATTTAGTAAAATTGCAGTTTTTAAATTTAAGGTGTGTTTGGATATAAGGAAATAGCAGTATTGGAATAGGAAATAAGAAGGGAATTGGAATATGAACTAAAAAGGGTACTCTGGACAATTTAACCCAAAAAATGGTAAAATACATATTTTTTAATAAATTAGGCAAAAAACAATTGCTCCCTAATAAAACAACGTGCTATTTCTATAAATAAACACATTCCTTCCACAATCCAATATGCCTAAATTACAATCTTAATTATTTCATTCCATGGCTCTTAAACCTTTCCATTTCCTGTCCTTCATTTTGCTCCTCTTCCTAAACGGAGACATCACAAGTGGCAAAAATTCATCAGTTTTCGATTTCATCGAACGATTAGGAGGATGCCACAAGGGTAACAAATCAGAAGGGATCCAACGGCTCAGACTCTACCTCAAAGAATTCGGTTATCTCCCGCCCCAAGGCCAAGCCAACTCCAATTATTACGATTATGCCCTCGAATCCGCCGTCAAAACCTACCAACAAAATTTCGGAATTAAACCCTCGGGAGCCCTCGATCCGAAAACAGTATCAACAATGATGGCCCCACGATGTGGGGTCCCCGATATTGTGAACAGTACTAATCACATGAAACGTCATAACAAAACGAGCTCGACTTCCTTTCATACAGTATCTCACTTATTTTCGGGTTTCTCCCCTTTTACTACCACCGGCCTAACAGTCCCTTGAAGGGAGGCCTGGTTGGTAGCCAAAAGTGGATTGACTCAGGCATTTCCTACAAAAGGATTGCCGCCAACATTTCCCACGAAGGGATTAGCACTAGAGCTTCCCACAAAGGGATTAGTGCTAGAGTTTCCCACAAAGGGATTAGCATTTCCCACGAAGGGATTGCCATTAGCTTTCATCCATTCAGCAAGGATGTCGCCAAAATTTCCAAACTGGAAAGGAGGAATGGTAGTCGGATTACCATCCTTAGTCGGATTTTTTAGCCGCAGGTACTGGAGTAGAGACATCATCCTTAGTCGGTGAAGACAAGTCCATCTCGTTATCAGAGTTATGGTTCGACATTTCAGTGTTTCGAAATGAGGGTTTATATTCGATCTTGCGACTGTTAGAAAAAGGGTGTGTTTATTTCGAAACGCTGAAAAAGGAAAGAAAAGGAAAACACGAAATAAATTCGTGAAAAACCTAGTCTAGGAATAACCTATTCCCGCAAGATCGAATACGCTCGTACAATGCTTACGGTATAATGCGTACGGATCCCCAAAGGTAAAACGGTTTATCTATTCACACTGGTAGCACTACCGAGTATGAATTTCCAGTGAACTAAATCGGAATTATGAGCTAAACGGGAATTTCTGCAGAGAAAGGATTTTGGGAAATTCTGGGTTCGTAAGTGATTCTGGAAAAACTGGACGAAAAAGGGTATATATAGGCGGAAATCCGACCCATTTGAGGGCTGCTGGAGTGGAGTACGTGGTGATCATGGATCACCCACGTTTTGTCGTGGAGAAAAACGCAGTTTCTCAGTATTGGGAAGCAAGACGGAATATTCCAGATCCTCTGGAGTGTATTAATCAAAATCGTAGTGTATTAAACATGTTCGTGGGCCAACCCAATTCTAAATGGGCCAACCGAAATGGGCCGACCCAATTCCATACGGGTCACCCGATCCGATTGGATCCAAAAAAGGTATTGGGCTATTTTATATTTTTGGTACTCTAAAAATATAGGTATGGCACCAAAGCCCACCCAAAGCCCAATTGCCAAGAACCAAGAACCACAAACACGGACCCGGTCCCGGTCCCGGGCGCGGGCGCGCGCGCGCGCGTGTGGTCCATGGTTAGGGTCCCCATGTCCCAATTTAGAGAACATGAATAATTTTCTACTTATATACAAGACAATCTTCTTGTAATTTTCCAATGTGGGATGGAACATCATTTTCCATTTCCCATGGAATTATCCAACACACATGAATAATACTACAACTTCCCAAATTAATTTCTCACTCACCGGAAATCGGTTTTGAGATATTAAATATATCACGCTCATCTACTCCGAGAGTAGAACAACATCGTTAATTTTATTTTCCAAAAAACTAACGTTTTTACTCCTCAAAAAATTGATCAAAGTAAGGGTATGAAACCTTTACAAAACCAATTTCCAACAATCCCCCACATGAGTGAGAATTGCACCTATACAGAGTCAAGCTTCTTCGTTCAGCTCATGTGAGACCTCATTGCTTCCGGATAAGTAACTAATGGTTTTGAACTTTCCGTAGCCCGGCACCATCGGGTATACTGGCGGCTTAGTGGACACGATGTCTTGAACTAATCCTCCTTACTGTATACCTTACAGATAGTGCAGACACAAGTCAGTCTCGATTCTGATTTGTTCTCACGTTTTTGTCCATTTTGGCCCTGGATGCCCTTTGTATTCATAAATGTTTGGTCGAAGCGGCCCTCACTTCTCATTTATATAGGTGATCTCCTTTCGAGTATCCCGTCATACTCAGTCCCACATGGACTCATAGGAACCATTAAAAGTCAAAGACTTATCCTTTACCACAACTCACGGGTTCACTAACACTTGACACAGTGCTGTCAGGAACGGTCATGATTTTCAAGTGTTGTACAACTAACATTCACAGCTTAGTTTTCCCTTTTGAACCAAGTTCTTGGGATCTCCAGTCATTATGGTTGGGTTACCACTGTTTCATTTTTATTTGTGGATTTCAGACCCATTCCCTCTATCAGCTTATTCATTTGATCTTGGTTCAAGCTCTTCGTGAGCGGATCCGCTATGTTGTCAACTGATCTTACATAATCAATTGTTATTATACCAGTTGAGATCAAATGTCTAACGAAGTTATGTCGACGACGAATATGTCTCGACTTTCCGTTGTACATACTGTTCAAAGCTCTACAAATAGCAGCTTGACAGTCACAATGTATCATTACAGATGATACCGGTTTGTTCCAACAAGGAATATCTTCTAAGAAATTGTGAAGCCATTCAGCTTCTTCACCAGCTTGATCCAAAGCGATGAATTCAGATTCCATTGTGGAACGGGCAATACACGTCTGTTTTGTGGATTTCCACGATACTGCAGCTCCTCCAATAGTGAATACATATCCACCAGTCGAGAAAGAGTCTTTACTATCGGATATCCAATTAGCATCACTGTAACCTTCAAGTACAGCTGGATGTCGCGTGTAGTGTAGCCCGAAATCAAGGGTATACTTCAAGTATCGCAAGACCCTTTTCAGAGCTTTCCAATGTTCATGACTTGGATTGCTCGTGTACCTGCTTAATTTGTTCACAGAACACGCAAGATCTGGACGTGTGCAATTTGTAATGTACATCACGCTTCCAATGATCCTTGCATATTCCAACTGATTCACAGGTTCACCTCTGTTTTTCTTCAGATGAACATTTTGTTCAAGTGGAGTTTTAGAAGGTGGATCATCAAATGCATTAAATTTCTTCAAGACTTTCTCAACATAATGAGACTGTGTTAAAGAAATTCCATTTGAGGTTCTTTCGATCTTGATTCCTAGAACCACGTCTGCTAAACCCATATCTTTCATGTCAAAATTTCTCTTTAACATGTTTTTCGTATTAACGATCACATTTGAATTGTTACCTATGATTAACATGTCATCAACATATAAGCATACGATAACAAATCCATTTGGTGTATCTTTCACATACACACACTTGTCACATTCGTTAATTCGAAATCCATTTGACAACATAATATTGTCAAATTTCAAATGCCATTGTACAGGAGCTTGTTTAAGTCCATACAACGACTGAACGAGTTTACAAACCTCTTTCTCGCTCCCGGGTACAACATAACCCTCTGGTTGATCCATGTATATCTCAGCATCCATCTCTCCATTAAGAAAAGCAGTCTTTACATCCATTTGATGTATTTCGAGATTGTGCAAAGCAGCAATCGCGACAAGTACACGAATGGATGTAATCCTTGTTACCGGAGAGTAGGTGTCAAAGAAATCATGTCCTTCTCTTTGTTTAAAACCCTTTGCAACCAAACGGGCTTTATACTTTTCAATAGATCCATCTGCTTTGTACTTTCTTTTAAGGATCCACTTACATCCTAAGGTCTTGCAACCTTTAGGGAGGTCAACCAACTCCCATGTATGATTTTGCAGAATTGAATCATATTCACTTTTTATTGCTTCTTTCCAGAGAGACGCATCTGGTCAGGAAAGAGCTTCTTTGATAGTCCTAGGTTCATCTTCTAACACATACGTGATGAAGTCTGGACCATAGGTCTTATCAATTCTAGCTCGTTTACTGCGTCTTGGTTCTTCACTCTGCTGAGTGGAAGGACCTGCAGCTCCACTTGATTCTTCATAAGTTCATTTATTTGAACTCACTTCTTCTTTGCCCCTACACGGGAACACATTTTCAAAGAACACAGTATTCCTTGATTCTATGGTAGTACCTACTGTCATATCGGGTATCTTTGATTTATGAATCAAGAACCGATAGACACTACTGTTGAAGGCGTATCCTATAAAGATCCCATCGACTGTCTTAGGTCCGATTTTAACTTGTTTAGGAAGTGGCACTTCAACTTTAGCCAAACACCCCCACACTTTGAGGTATTTGTATGATGGTTTGCGATTTTTCCACAACTCATAAGGTGTCTTTTCTTGAGTCTTAAGTGGAATTTTATTTAAAATGTGGTTAGCTGACAGAATAGCTTCCCCCCCACATGTTCTGAGGTAAACCCAAGCTGATTAACATTGCGTTCATCATCTCTTTCAAAGTTCGGTTTTTCCTCTCCGCAATACCATTCGATTGAGGTGAGTAGGGAGCTGTCGTTTGATGTATGATGCCGAATTCGGCACATAATTGTTTAAACGGAGCCACATACTCTCGGCCTCTATCACTACGAATTGCTTTAATTGTAGTGTTCATTTGATTCTCTACTTCACTTTTATAATTTTTAAAAGCTTCGATAGCTTCATCTTTACTTCGAAGTAAGTAAACGTAGCAGAATCTTGTGCTATCATCAATAAAAGTAATAAAATACATTTTTCCACCTCTAGTTTGCACAAATTTTAAATCACATACATAAGTGTGAATTAATTCTAGAGGAGTAGTGTTCCTTTCAACTGACTTAAATGGTAATTTAGTCATCTTTGCTTCTACACAAATTTCACATCTTTTGGATGTATGAACATTATCAATTTTAAGTAAATCTAAATTTACTAATCGTTTTATAGATTTTAGATTAACATGTCCTAATCTAAAATGCCATAAAGAGGAACACTCAACGATATAAGCAGAAGTAGAAGCATTCTCATTAATAATAGTATTTTTGCCATCACGGCTTACAGTCATCACAGACATCTTGAAAAGACCCTTCTCGAGGTAACCCTTTCCTAGGAAGATGCCAAACTTGCTAAGTACAACGTCATTTGACTCAAACACTAACTTAAACTGACTACTAACTAAAAGTGACCCTGGAATCAGATTCTTCCGGATGTCTGGGACATGCAGCACGTCCTTCAGTTTCAGCTCCTTTCCCGAAGTCAGTTTGATTACCACCATCCCTACACCAGCCACTTCAGACGAGGCTTGGTTGCCCATGTAGAGCTTTCTCCCTTCAGCAGGAGAATAAGTAGAGAAGGCAGACTTCTCCGAGCAAACATGGCAAGTGGCACCAGTGTCCACGAACCAACTCTTCTTGTTGTCCACCAAGTTGACCTCGGTCACCACAGCGGACATGTCCATCTCCGTAAGCTCACGTTCAGCAACGTTCACAGAGTTCTTCTTCCCTTTGTCTTCTTTCTTGGGTTAACGACAATCAGCTGCCCGATGGTTGAGTTTGCCACAGTTGTAGCACTTCCCGCTGAACTTCTTCGGGGCAGGAGCAGCAGCAACAGTCTTGCCTTTGCCCTTGTCGTCTTGTCGCTTCCTTTTCTTTGATGGTTCACCTTTCTCCATCAGGTTAGCTTTGGCCTCGATGGAAGCAATCGAGCCCCTCTTGTCCCTCTTTTTGTTATCCTCCTCGATCCGGGGTCGGGTAACAAGGTCCTCCACCGTCACTTGCTTTCGCTTGTGCTTGAGGTAGGACTTGAACTCCTTCCAAGATGGAGGGAGTCTGTCAATCACAGTTGCTACCTGAAAGGCTTCAGGCAGCTCCATTCCTTGCACTGCAATATTGTGGAAGATCACTTGCAGCTTCTGCACTTGCTCGACAACAAATTTGTTGTCCTCCATCTTGAAGTCGTACAAGGTGGAGATGACGAACTTGCTAGTTCCCACGTCTTCAGTCTTATACTTCTTCTCCAAGGACTTCCATAGAGCTTTGGAAGTCGGGTACTCATCGTACACATCACAGAGGGCATCAGACAACCCATTCAGTATGTAGTTCATGCAGATATAGTCATCGTGGATCCAAGTGTCATAAGCAATCCTGGTCTCACGATTAGCATCTTCAGCAGGAGCATTCGGACAATCCTCCTTGATGTATTTCACCAAAGAGATGGTGGTCAAATAGAAGTGCATCTTCTTTTGCCACCGTTTAAAGTCATTTCCCGAAAACTTTTCGGGTTTCTCCCCTTTTACTACCACCGGCCTAACAGTCCCTTGAAGGGAGGCCTGGTTGGTAGCCAAAAGTGGATTGACTCAGGCATTTCCTACAAAAGGATTGCCGCCAACATTTCCCACGAAGGGATTAGCACTAGAGCTTCCCACAAAGGGATTAGTGCTAGAGTTTCCCACAAAGGGATTAGCATTTCCCACGAAGGGATTGCCATTAGCTTTCATCCATTCAGCAAGGATGTCGCCAAAATTTCCAAACTGGAAAGGAGGAATGGTAGTCGGATTACCATCCTTAGTCGGATTTATACCCGCAGGTACTGGAGTAGAGACATCATCCTTAGTCGGTGAAGACAAGTCCATCTCGTTATCAGAGTTATGGTTCGACATTTCAGTGTTTCGAAATGAGGGTTTATATTCGATCTTGCGACTGTTAGAAAAAGGGTGTGTTTATTTC
Source organism: Ballota nigra (assembly GCA_947034835.1). Taxonomy (NCBI): domain Eukaryota; kingdom Viridiplantae; phylum Streptophyta; class Magnoliopsida; order Lamiales; family Lamiaceae; genus Ballota; species Ballota nigra. The sequence goes on along the minus strand of OX344722.1, from coordinate 111,809,030 downwards.
GAAACGCTGAAAAAGGAAAGAAAAGGAAAACACGAAATAAATTCGTGAAAAACCGAGTCTAGGAATAACCTATTCCCGCAAGATCGAATACGCTCGTACAATGCTTACGGTATAATACGTACGGATCCCCAAAGGTAAAACGGTTTATCTATTCACAATGGTAGCACTACCGAGTATGAATTTCCAGCGAACTAAATCAGAATTATGAGCTAAACGGGAATTTCTGCAGAGAAATGATTTTGGGAAATTCTGGGTTCGTAAGTGATTCTGGAAAAACTGGACGAAAAGGGGTATATATATGCGGAAATCCGACCCATTTGAGGGCTGCCGGAGTGGAGTACGTGGTGATCATGGATCACCCACGTTTTGTCGTGGAGAAAAACGCAGTTTCTCAGTACTGGGAAGCAAGACGGAATATTCCAGATCCTCTGGAGTGTATTAATCAAAATCGTAGTGTATTAAACAGTTCGTGGGCCGACCCAATTCTAAATGGGCCAACCGAAATGGGCCGACCCAATTCCATACGGGTCACCCGATCCGATTGGATCCAAAAAAGGTATTGGGCTATTTTATATTTTTGGTACTCTAAAAATATAGGTATGGCACCAAAGCCCACCCAAAGCCTAATTGCCAAGAACCAAGAACCACAAACACGGACCCGGTCCCGGTCCCGGGCGCGGGTGCGGGCTCTGGAGGGGCGGGGCGCGCGCGCGCGCGTGTGGTCCATGGTTAGGGTCCCCATGTCCCAATTTAGAGAACATGAATAATTTTCTACTTATATACAAGACAATCTTCTTATAATTTTCCAATGTGGGATGAAACTTCATTTTCCATTTCCCATGGAATTATCCAACACACATGAATAATACTACAACTTCCCAAATTAATTTCTCACTCACCGGAAATCGGTTTTGAGATATTAAATATATCACGCTCATCTACTCCAAGAGTAGAACAACATCGTTAATTTTATTTTCCAAAAAACTAATGTTTTTACTCCTAAAAAAATTGATCAAAGTAAGGGTATGAAACCTTTACAAAACCAATTTCCAACAATCCCCCACATGAGTGAGAATTGCACCTATACAGAGTCTAGCTTCTTCGTTCAGCTCATGTGAGACCTCATTGCTTCCAGATAAGTAACCAATGGTTTTGAACTTTCCGTAGCCCGGCACCATCGGGTATACCAGCGGCTTAGTGGACACGATGCCTTGAACTAATCCTCCTTAGTGTATACCTTACAGATAGTGCAGACACAAGTCAGTCTCGATTCCGATTTGTTCTCACGTTTTTGTCCATTTTGGCCCTAGACACCCTTTGTATTCATAAATGTTTGGTCGAAGCGGCCCTCACTTCTCATTTATATTGGTGATCTCCTTTCGAGTATCCCGTCATACTCAGTCCCACATGGACTCATAGGAATCATTAAAAGTCAAAGACTTATCCTTTACCACAACTCACGGGTTCACTAACACTTGACACAGTGCTGCCAGGAACGGTCATGATTTTCAAGTGTTGTACAACTAACATTCACAGCTTAGTTTTCCCTTTTGAACCAAGTTCTTGGTTTCTCCAGTCATCATGGTTGAGTTACTACTGTTTCAGTTTTATTTGTGGATTTCAGACCTATTCCCTCTATCAGCTTATTCATTTGATCTCGGTTCAAGCTCTTCGTGAGCAGATCCGCTATGTTGTCAACTGATCTTACATAATCAATTGTTATTATACCAGTTGAGATCAAATGTCTAACGGAGTTATGTCGACGATGAATATGTCTCGACTTTCCGTTGTACATACTGTTCAAAACTCTACCAATAGCAGCTTGACAGTAACAATGTATCATTACAGATGATACCGGTTATTTCCAACAAGGAATATCTTCTAAGAAATTGTGAAGCCATTCAGCTTCTTCACCAGCTTGATCCAAAGCGATGAATTCAGATTCCATTGTGGAACGGGCAATACATGTCTGTTTTGTGGATTTCCACGATACTGCAGCTCCTCCAATAGTGAATACACATCCACTAGTCGAGAAAGAGTCTTTACTATCGGATATCCAATTAGCATCACTGTACCCTTCAAGTACAGCTGGATGTCGCGTGTAGTGTAGCCCGAAATCAAGAGTATACTTCAAGTATCTCAAGACCCTTTTCAGAGCTTTCCAATGTTCATGACTTGGATTGCTCGTGTACCTGCTTAGTTTGTTCACAGAAAACGCAAGATCTGGACGTGTGCAATTTGTAATGTACATCACGCTTCCAATGATCCTTGCATATTCCAACTGATTCACAGGTTCACCTCTGTTTTTCTTCAGATGAACATTTTGTTCAAGTGGAGTTTTAGCAGGTGGATCATCAAATGCATTAAATTTCTTCAAGACTTTCTCAACATAATGAGATTGTGTTAAAGAAATTCCATTTGAGGTTCTTTCGATCTTGATTCCTAGAATCACGTCTGCTAAACCCATATCTTTCATGTCAATATTTCTCTTTAACATGTTTTTCGTATTAACGATCACATTTGAATTGTTACCTATGATTAACATGTCATCAACATATAAGCATACGATAACAAATCCATTTGGTGTATCTTTCACATACACACACTTGTCACATTCGTTAATTCGAAATCCATTTGACAATATAATATTGTCAAATTTCAAATGCCATTGTACAGGAGCTTGTTTAAGTCCATACAACGACCGAACGAGTTTACAAACCTTTTTCTCGCTCCCGGGTACAACATAACCCTCTGGTTGATCCATGTATATCTTAGCATCCATCTCTCCATTAAGAAAAACAGTCTTTACATCCATTTGATGTATTTCGAGATTGTGCAAAGCAGCAATCGCGACAAGTACACGAATGGGCCAATCAAAATCGTAGGTATATTAAACATGTTCGTGGGCCAACCCAATTCTAAATGGGCCAACCGAAATGGGCAGACCCAATTCCATACGGGTCACCCGATCCGATTGGATCCAAAAAAGGTATTGGGTCATTTTATATTTTTGGTACTCTAAGAATATAGGTATGGCACCAAAGCCCAATTGCCAATTGCCAAAAACCACGAAACAAGAACCACGGACCCGGTCCCGGGCGGGGCTCGCGCGCGCGCGCGCGTGTGGTCCATGGTTAGGGTCCCCATGTCCCAATTTAGAGAACATGAATAATTTCCTATTTATATACAAAACAATCTTCTTGTAATTTTCCAATGTGGGATGGAACTTCATTTTCCATTTCCCATGGATTTATCCAACACACATGAATAATACTACAACTTCCCAAATTAATTTCTCACTCAACGGAAATCGGTTTTGAGATATTAAATATACCACGCTCATCTACTCCGCGAGTAGAACAACATCGTTAATTTTATTTTCCAAAAAACTAACGTTTTTACTCCTCAAAAAATTGATTAAAGTAAGGGTATGAAACCTTTACAAAACCAATTTCCAACAAGCATCGCGTTCTACCGTGGCGCGCACGGCGACAGGGAGGCCTTCGACGGGTTCGGTGGAATCCTAGCTCATGCGTTCGCTCCGACCGACGGTAGGTTTCATTACGATGTGGGCGAGCTCTGGTCCGTGGGGCCGGGGCCCAGGTTGAATTATGTCGACTTGGAAAGTGTTGCGGTGCATGAAATTGGGCACCTTCTTGGGTTAGGACACAGCCAATTTCAGGAGGCTGTCATGTTCCCGACCATTCTACGTGGAACAACAAAAAGTATACCACAATCTGACGATATTCGGGGAATTAGGGATTTATACAATTTTTAAAACGGACAATACACAAAAGTGCCCAAAATTTAAGGGGACACTTGATTTTTGCCCCTTCTTTTTCAAAAGATGTATATTGCCCAAAAAATATTGACAAAAGGTTGGTGAATGGTTGGCACACAGGTTGGCATGAGTGCCAACCCTTTGCCAACCGTTTTGCCAATATTTTTTGGGCAAAAAACATCTTTTGAAAAAAAAAAGGCAAAAATCAAGTGCCCCCTAAATTTTGGGCAATTTTGCTTTTCTCCCTTTTTAAAATTAAGAGTGACACTTGAATTTTGACTCCATTTTCAAATTAATTTTGATTTTTCAAAACCCAATTCATTTATTGAGAAATCAAAATTAATTTAAAATTAAACTCAAAGTCCAAATGGAGTGTAAAATTTAATATTGTGCCTTAATGTGTGTGTACGTGTGAAGTTTGTATATATATGAAATAATTACAAAGTTTATTATGAAATAAAAATCAAAATGACAAAATTTATTAAGTTGAAATTTTATTTTTCCAAACATATATATAAATGTGGTTGCATTTAATTTATAAGTCTAATAATTTAATTATTAATAAAATTTACATTTGCTCAAATTTATCATGTTGTAATATTAATGAGTCTCATGACAATGGTTAGCAGGATGTGACAGAAATTTAAAACATAGGGTAGATATATATTTCTCCGTCCAATATTAGTAGTCCTGTTTTTCGAACTGTTATTTTTTTGTCATAAATTGGAAGGTATTATGAGGTATTATAGGTCTATTTATTATTAAATTTATTGTTTATAAAAATATAAATATTATATTTTTCATAAACAATCATTATATTTATAAATGGATCGACCTCATAGTATCTTGCAACTTATGCCAAAAAATAACAAATAAGAAAACAGGATTACTAATATTGGACGGAGGAAGTATATTTTATTGTTTTATAACTGCCATCTTCATCTGTCAAAAGACTAATGATATCTTCAGGGCGAAAGTAGAGAGAATGTAAGAGGGGAAAACAACACAACTAACAATGAATCCTCATATGAAACATTTATTTTAGTGTGATTAATATCATTTTGCAACCCGTACTATTATCACTCTTCAAATTGCAACCCGTACTTTTTTTTTAATCAAATTGCAACCTGCACAAAGTAAATTTGACAGTTACTTACCTACTCTCATTTCTAATATCATTTTCCGGCAAATATAATAATTCCCAAAGGTTATAATTGTCTTTCCAATTATTAAGTATTTTATGAATTTAAAAATACCTGTGGTAAATATACCTTAATTTTAACCCTAATTCATAACATCTAATTTCTACCAAGATCACGCAGGAGCAACTGATGGCGAACTTCCTACCAAGGGATGACACGACACAGAAAAATTCTAAAATGGGACGCAGTTGTGTCGAGTCGCATTTAGTGGTTATTGTTTGTGTATTAATTTTCTAGGAACATATTGCTGCAGTGAGCCAAGGTATATGTAGGAGTTTTATTGTAGTAGGCGTCTCTTTTTTTCAATTTGAAAATTAGATGGACACTTCTATCTTTTTAGTTCGTTTCATGCTTTGGTGCTTGCTCTGCTTGTGCAGTTGGAATAGAATTCATAGGATGACAAAAATAATCTGAATTATGCGTATAAAGACACACATTCAAACATACACAAGAATTGTATAAGCACGACACAAGGTTCAGGAAGAAAAATTCCATACACCCTCAATTGTTCAGGAAGAAAATTTCATAAGGTTTTTTCTCCGTTAGTTGCTCCCGCTTGATCTTGGTAGAAATTAGATGTTATGAATTAGGGTTAAAATTAAGGTATATTTACCACATGCTTTTTTATTATCATAAAATAATTAATAATTGGAAAGACAATTATAACCTTTGGGAATTTTTGTATTCGCCGGAAAATGATATCAGAAATGAGAGTAGGTAGGTAACTGTCAAATTTACTTAGTGCGGGTTGCAATTTGATTAAAAAAAAATACGGATTGCAATTTGGAAAAGTGATGATAGTACGAGTTGCAAAATGATATTAACCCTTAAAAAGACGAAAGACTCTTAGCACATAAAAATTATATGTTTAATGATTCCTGGAATTCCAAAAAACGTGCTTACATATTATGCAATATTTTTGTAATTTTCCATTAATTAAAATTAAGTTAATTTATTATGAATTTTTTTTCTAACTTATAACCTAATTATAACAAACTTTTTTTCTGATTGTTTGCATTTTTATCTTTTATTTACATAGGTTCACAGAATCACAGTGAATGATCATAAAAATTGGGGTGAGTCACATATAAACACACTTCCTAAGCCATTATTGCAATTTACCCTACCAATTTCTCTTCATTACAAATCACCATACTTTGGTGGACCACCACCACAAAAGCTCTCAGCAGACCACCCCCTCCTTCCTGACTGATTTGACTTGTTTTGCAACATTTTTCTTTTTTCTTTTTTAATTTTTTTTTTCAATTTTTTTTTTATAATTTCATTTCCCCTCATTTTCGGTTATGGGCTGGGCTTTTAATTTTTGGGCTTCAATCAGACCTTATTTTTTGACCTTTTTTTTCTACAATTCTTACTTATTTTTTTTGGGCCCTAATTTCGGGCTTCTAATTTTTTGGTAGATTTTCAACTTTTGCATAACAAAAAAAAAAACATAGTTTTGCATAATAACATTTTTATTTAGAGAGAAAAATTGAAGAATAATTACATAAAAATTGCATTATGCAATAAATTACATAATTCTAGAATTACAAAATTACATTATGCAACAAATTAATTGCATTATGCAAACATAAAAATTTGCAGAATACAAACATAAAATTTGCAGAATGTATTCTAACCTCACTATTCATATGATTTCAGAATGTAGTCCAACTTCACCCTCTCCACAACTCAAAGCCTCCATAAATACTACCTCCAAAATTGGGTAAATTATTCAATTCGTTTGTAAATTTATTTCTTCAAAAGGAATTGATATAGCAAATATAAGAGCAAAATCCCAAGCAAAATATATAATGTGGCAGAAATCGGCATAATATATAATTGACTATTAAAATCGGTAGCAATTTAATGTGGGTGAATTAAAATTGGCAGAAATTTAACTCAGATTAATTCAACAAACAATCACAAGCTACAACCCAAAATAAGGGTGAATTAAAATCGACAGAAATTTAAAATACTAGTAACCATCATTTTAATATACCAGAAAATCAGAAATCCGCCCAAATACAACCCAAAATTTTTGAAAATCGGCAGAAATTTAAAATTCTACCAGGCGAATCAAACGAAGCGGTGTGGGGATAGATCGAGGCAGCATGGGGGCGGATCAATCCGTCCGAACCCTCAAACCCTAGATCGAGGCGGTGTGGTGGCGGATCGGTGGTTCAAATAGATCCGGCGTCCCTACACCGTCGACGTCGAAGCGCGGCGGCCGAATCACCATGGCAGCTATGGTGACGGCGGTGGGCAGCGGCCCCTCTTTTCTCCGTTGCCGCCGCTTTCTTGTCGTCGTTGCCGGCCGAATCAACATGGCGGTGGTGGTTTGTGGTGGCAGCCGAGGGGATCAGGTGTAGGTGTAGGTGTGTTGTGAAGGTGGTGGTGTGTGGTGGTGTGAGAGAAGGAAGAGAGAGAGAGTGGTGAGGATAGAATGCGGGGACCGATTTATTCTGCTAATGATGAGAGAGAAAGAGATGGGGAGTTATGGGTATATTAAGGAAAAAAATTAAATATTATCCCATGTGGGTTTCACCACAAAATAAAAAGTGTGGTGTTTTGAAATGAAGGGAAATTGATGGGGCTTACATCAATTAGGGTGAAAATAGTATGCCTCCATATAATTATTTCTAAAAACTGACATGTTGAGGAGTTGAATGCAAACTATATAATTAATTGATATAGCTAGGCCGATGGTATGTATAGCGTTGTGGTTTGATTGATAAGACTTTGAATTGAAGCTAAATGTTCAATGGGTTAAATGCAAGAATTTAATGGATACAACCTTAAAGTTAAATGCAAAAATAATTTTAATTCATAAAAAGTTAAACGTTGTGTTGTTTCAATGGTAACTATACGTGTTTGGGGTGAATGCTTATGTGGTTTTTTTTTTTAATTGATTTATGTTTATATGTGGAGTTAAATGCATATATTGACTATTGAGCATTATTAAGTTAATTTCACAATTCTCTACCACTAGTCTTTTAGATGAAATAAAATTCATTTACAGTAACATAGTCTTTGGTGCGACACACAATGATGTTGGTAACCGAAGAAGCTAGAATACGAAAAATGTTGTTAATCGGTCTATATTCCTCAACGCTAATCGGATGCTCTTTTTTGGAATTAAAGAAATGAAAGATGCATTTCCTCCTTTTTACAAATTTTCCATTCCTCTCAAATTTAGTTACGAAGCAAAGATGTCCTCGTTGACAATATCCCACATCTGCCTTATAAATTGGAAGTTAAAACCATCCGGTCCTTTCCACACTGCCGAACAACTCTCCTAATTTCATTTTGGGTAAAGCCTCTGACCAATTTCTCATTGTCCTTGCTGTCGAGCTTCAAGAAAGTCCCTTCTCCAATACTTGGTCATTGACTCCAGCTTCCCTCCATGAAGTGATTTTGGAAATAATTTTTTATCGCCACTTTTGTTTTTTTAACCCCTTTGACCCCAGCTCTGTTCACAAAAATCTCATGTATGATTTAAGATGGCGTGAAAATAATTTGAGTTTTCCTCACCATCTTTTAACCATGCATCACTTGTTGAAATTTTATACTATAAACATTCTAGATGCGGAAATTTTAGGACAACAACATGCTCTATCATCAAGGATTAATGAATTTAGTGAAATACCTGGATCTATAGTAATATTTTGTATAGGAAAAACCTCACCAATGCAACATGAGTGAAAAGGGATGGTTTTATGGCCTTCCTCAACTAAATCTCCGTATGGGTCCTTCGTTTCCCCTCTTGATGGGGAGAGTAGAAAACTGTATGTGATTTAGTGTGTTGGGGGCCATAACCATGGTGTTCTTTATATAGTGCTCAATTAGAGTTCCCATAATCCCCACAATTGAGTCCTACGTGGTATCTGACTTGAAGCGAATATACTAGCTTTCTACTAGTAGTTACCCCGCAAGAGTACGGGTTCACAGTAGTATGGACAAGTATAGGGACCAAGTAGTATCGAACCCAAGGGATGGTGTATATGCGAATAGATCCCTGAAGATCTCGCGTCGTAGTTAATATGAGTGTAATGTTTTTGGGTTTTTTGAGAGATTAATTAAAAGACTAAATTAAACTAAGTAAACTAAAATACTAAAGAAATCTAATTAACTAAGGGTTGTGTTCTAATGAGAGATGGTGATGCTTAAGATAGGAATCCCTACGTATACTAACGGAGCAGGTACATAATCAAAATAACTGTGACACACAAGAATTAACCTAAGTCTAAGAATGCAAGGTGAAAGCTCAAGATTCTAAACCCTAATACTTTACCCTAACACTCGACTTCACTAATCTACTAACAAGTTAATAGATTGTGCTTAATTAATGAGACCCTAATTTAACTAAGGTGATGCGGTCGTCCTCCTTCGCTAAACCGGTAAATGAATTAACCCTTTCTAAACCTTCTCGTCAAGACTACTAATTGTTATTGAGTGATGCAGTCGTCCTCTCTCTAACACTTTCGTACGAAATTCAAAGGTAAAGTTAAGATTAATTATAAGAATTCATTAACTAAGAGAATTAAAACTAACGTCACAAATTACCCTAATTACGTACCCACTGTTGATAGGCGAACATCATCCAGCATGAAGCGAACAAGAGTTACGGGCTTAAACAAAGATAGTCAACATTGGGGTGCATCTACCAATCTGAGAGGTGTATAAAGTGACGAACAACTCCCCCGACGAACAACTAATGGGCGAACAGGTATTAAGACCCGAGACCAAGAATGAGTCAACTGTGAAGTCATCAATGACGAACAACTTGGTCAAACTATGATACAACAGACAAGGAGGTGTGTACAAGTGAACAAAGGACAAAGATCCCAAAGCCAAGCTGAACAAAGCCATAAGGCGAACAACTTCCAAAGTACAACCTCAAGAGGCGAACAACTTTCAGTTGGAGAATCAACAAGATCAATCAAGCCGACCTAGGCGAACAACAATGAGTCCGAGATAAGACCAAAGAAGACTTTGTAACTAAGATTCAGCTTAGATAAGATCAAAGGTACACATGTCAAGCATGCAGGCTAGGGAGGCCAAGAGTCTTGGACACCTCATGCTTGCTAGTCTCTATAAATAGTTGTTCTCCAGCTTATGAAAAAAGAAGTTAAGTTAAAAAAAAAGTTCAAATGCATAAACAATTCCAAAACACACACAAATACACCTAAAACGCCCACACATACGAAATCAGTTCAATTTCGACTATCGAATTTACTAATTCGATAAATTCACACCTCGATTTACCAATTACGGTGGTAATCAATCACACGTATTGATTGGTGACGTAACACAGATTTAAACAGCCATTAATCCATCCGATTAAATACGTTCATCAACAATTTGGAGCTAGAAGAAGGGATCGAACCTCCGATTCAGTGTGATTGCTCAAGAACTTCGAGTCTGAAACTTGAAGATTCAAGGAAATCCTCAAGAAATTCTTAAAGATACAAGCAAAAGTGTTCTTGGTGTTCTTGGTGTTCTTCAATAACAATTTGAAGATTCAGAGATTAAGAAACTAATCCAACATTAGGATGCCTCAATCCAAGCAAACACAAGGATCACGCCTGTCAAGGAGAGCATCTCCTACTCGGGCCTCGACAGCAGACCATCAAGACCGTGATCCTAAGCACGCGAACAGATCACAGTATACAGCCATAACACATAACCTCCCGCCTGAAATGGAGGCTCTGGCGAACAACCCTAACGAGTTGGTTAAGACCATAGCAGCTCTCCAAGCCCTCCAGAAACAACAGGAACAAGCTAGACCTTCCCAAGCAAGGCCTAGGGATAAGTCTCTGGGAGTTGTGAGGGCTAAAACTGTTAGGGGCGAACAACATGAGGTGAACAGCGCTCAAGTTAGGCGGGACAAGGGCAAGGCCAAAATGGCTGACCTAAGAGAAGAGCAGGCTGAGTCTGCCCGTGGGCGAACAACTTTGTCAAGCCATGTGACTACTCGTTCCAGTGCCCAGGACAGACTTGGTCAACCACAACATGTCATGGAAGCTGCTCGCCAGAGAGCAGGTGATGGGCGAACAACTCTTGAACAGCCTCGCCCATCAGTACATGAAAGATTATCTCAGTCCGCCTTCAGACACCTAGGGCCGAATGCGGCGAACAACCCTAGGAAGCAACTCCAGGAGGAGCCCACTCCGAGTGAGGGACTGCGACGAACAGAAAGGCATGCGCCTTTGTTCGCCGAACAGCCTCCAAGTCAGGGGGCACCTTTGGATGAGTTGGCCAGTTTAAGAAAGACAGTGGAAAGCATGCAGGGGCAATTGGACCAACAGAGAGGTATGGGGACGACCAACATGCCATTATCCCCATTAGCCCCTCACATTTTAAAAGCCCCAATTCAAAAGAAGATTCAGTTTCCGGCAAGCATCCAGTATGAAGGCCTGGCAGACCCCCGAGTCCACCTTACCAAATATACGGACTACATGGTTTCCGTGGGGGCCAGCGACGCCACCCAATGCCGGAAATTTCCATTGACGTTGGGTGACCGGGTTCACAAATGGTTTTCAGCAATGCCACCGGCATCAATCAACTCGTTTGCCCAACTGAGTCGGGAGTTTCTTTCACACTTTTCAACAGCTGGCTCGTATCTTTCCCAGAAACATCGACTGTCAGATTTAAGACAAAATGACGACGAATCTGACAGAGCATTCATGGAAAGATTCGATAAAGTATTGTTGGAAGGAGAACCGGTCAGCGAGGACACTAAAATTGTTGCTGTTATGGCAGGACTGAAAAAAGGGCCAGAACTATGGAAAGAGGTACGTCTGAAGTGCCCAAAGAATTACGCCGAGTTCAGAAATCAGGCCGGCGTGTTCGTTTCCATGCATGAGGCCCTAGAAGCAAACTTGGGGGAGAACAAAGTAGACCCCAAGGAGAACAACAAAAAACCTGGTGCAACAAGCTATCGAGTCCCTAAAAACATGAAGGCATTCACTGAAGGGACGGAACTCAAAGAAAAGTTGAACCAGGTGCTAACAGTGTCAGTCGATACTGTTTATGAGAATGTGAAGGATAAGGAGTTGCTCTCCCCTCCCCGGAAAATTCGCCAAGACTCTGGCAAACTCAATCCTAACAAGTACTGTGCCTACCATCAAAGCGTGGGGCACTTTACAAGTGAGTGTAGAGATTTGCTCAAGCAACTCTGGCGATTTTATGAGGAGGGAAAGCTCTCCGAATTTGATAATAGACAGCCCGGCAAAAGAGGCCGGGAGAGCAGCCCGGGGGAAGAAAGCGACGAACAGCCTCAACGGAATAATCGCCCCGGACGACCAGTTCCCGCTGCAGCTGCACGCCCATTGGAGGATATTTTCATGATGGAGCCTTCCGGCTCTGCCGAAGGTTGTTCTGATGGACGTCCACCAATGTCGAACAGAAAGAAGAAGGCAGAGTTACGAGCTATGGGCCAAGTTCAGGAAATGGGGATCAAACCAACCATCATGCAAACAGCAAAGTTGACCTTTACCGAAGAAGATTTGGAAGGAATCTCGACCCCACATAATGATGCGCTCGTAGTCTGTATCAAAATTATGGGAACAAGAGTCCACAGACTTTTGGTGGACACCGGAGCCTATACCAACATCATATTCAAGAAGACGCTCGACCAACTGGAAGATTGTTAGGGCTACATTCAAAGTACAACTCATAGAATTGTAGGTTTCGGAAATGCTGTAACCACTCCAGTAGGGGAAATTAGACTATCTGTACAACTTGTAACGGCCAATGAACCCGAAAAGAATATTACACGAATGGTTGATTTTTTGGTTGTAGACCAGGAATCAACTTACAACGGGTTCCTTGGTCGCCCCTTTTTAAATGAATTCAAAGCTGCATGTTCCACTTACCACTATTGTATAAAATTTCCAAAACAAGTGGGACAGGCACAGTGAGAGGAGACCAAAGAAGAGCTCGGGAGTGTCTCCTACAATTAAAAGCAAAGTTTACTCAAGTGTCCATGATGGAGGCTACCACAAGCTATCCTGACGATGAGCCGTCAGTACTGGAGAACATGATGGACATGGACGACCACATGGACACTGACGAACAACACTTGGACGAGCAAGTGTTGGACGAGCAACTCACCACCACCATTGAGGAACTTCCAGCTGACGAACAAAGATGTGGTGGTGACGAGCAACCTTCATCAAGCAACTTGGAGGGCCGGGTACTGGCTAACAACAACGGATCAGAGCCGACGAATGATCTAGATCCCCGCCTGGGGGCAGAGCCCATGGACATCGAAAATGATACTAATCTTGAGAGGCCAATACTTGATCCCCGTTGGAAAGGACAAAAACGACGAGCAACTCCAGTCGAAGAACTAGAGGCGTTCAGAGTTAACCTTGACAACGAGGATCTTGAGCTTTACATAGGATCTGAGCTCCCTGAGCCATACAGATCCCGGATGAAAGAATTCCTCCTCAAGAATCTAGATGTTTTTGCATGGTCTCATGCAGACATGGTGGGGATAGATCCAAAGCATGCTAGCCACAGGCTCAACATTAATCAAGCCAAGAGGTCAGTCCATCAAAAACGAAGGAAGTACGGCCCGGACAAATACCAAGCGTTGAATGAAGAAGTTAAAAAGCTTTTAGACAACGATCTGATCCGTCAAGCACTTTGTCCACAATGGGTAGCAAACCCTGTGCTGGTGAGGAAACCAAACGGAACCTGGAGGCTATGCATAGACTTTACAGATCTGAATGCAGCATGCCCGAAGGACAACTTTCCTCTCCCGCACATCGATCAATTGGTGGACAGCACTGCGGGTCACAAAATGCTAACATTCATGGATGCTTTTGCAGGGTATCATCAAATCCCAATGCATCCTGACGATCAAGAAAGCACAACTTTTTACACTAACAAAAACTTGCTGTGCTGGAAGAGAATGCCCTTCGGCCTCATCAATGCCGGGGCAACTTATCAAAGGCTGGTGAACAAGATGTTTGACCAACAAATTGGAGACACGGTGGAAGTCTATGTAGACGATATCGTGGTCAAAAGCCCCAAGAGAGGAGATCATCTCCAACATTTGACCCAAGTGTTCGAGATTCTTCGGCATTATAACATGAAGCTAAATCCGAAGAAGAGCAGCTTTGGTGTCCATTCGGGGAAATTCTTGGGACATCTTGTTAGCCAGCGGGGAATTGAGGCCAACCCAGCAAAAGTTAAAGCCATTATGGATATGCAACCTCCACGATCAGTAAAAGAGGTGCAAAGGCTCACAGGATGCCTAGCAGCTTTGAATCGGTTCATATCCAGATCGGGGGACAAATGCCGTCCATTCTTTGAGGCCATCAAAAAAGGAAGCTTCTCATGGACTAACAACTGTCAAAGGGCCTTTGATCAACTCAAAGACTACCTGGGAGATGTTAAAATCCTATCAAAACCAGTCCCAGGAGAGAAGTTATTCCTATACTTAGCCGCATCAGAAGTTGCCATCAGCTCTGTTCTGGTGAGCGAAGACGGCAAATTTCACCAACCTATATACTACGTCAGCCAAGCCTTGCATGAAGCAGAGATCAAATACTCCCCAACTGAGAAGTTGGCGTATGCCCTGGTCATGAGTGTGCGAAAGTTAAGACCATACTTTTTCGATCATCAAGTCGAAGTACTAACAACTTTTCCGCTCAGACAAATCCTCCATCGCCCCGACACAGCTGGTCGTCTATTAAAATGGTCACTAGAGATTAGCCAATTCGGGGTGACCTATGCTCCTCGAACAGCGATCAAAGGGCAAGCGTTAGCCGACTTTATAGTCGAACTAACCTTCCCACCAGATCCGACGAGAGGACTTGATCACCCCTGGCATCTTTATATTGACGGATCTTCGACTAACATAGCTTCGGGGGCGGGAGTGGTTCTAATTAGTCCAGACAGACAAGTATTCACTTCGGCAATCAGATTTGGCTTTATGGCAACCAACAACGAAGACGAGTATGAAGCTCTCATTGCTGGTCTTCACCTATCCCTTGCCGTAGGTGTTAGGCGGTTACAAATCTTCGGAGACTCACAACTGATTGTGAACCAAGTCCGAGGTGAATACGAGGCGAAAGATGATCATATGATTGGCTATCAACAGATTGTTTCTCACCTTATGTCCATGTTAGATCAAGTCTTCATCGAACAAATCCCACGGACAAGCAACACTCAGGCAGATGCTCTGGCCCGACTAGCAACAAGTGAAGGGCCAGCAGAGTTGGCAGACATTATAATTACAAAGATGAATGATCCATCAACAGTAAGCTATAATGTCAACCAATTTGATGATCAAACTGCCGATGAGGACGACTGGAGAACAAATATAGTCAAATACTTGAGAAATGGGGAAAAACCAAACAACCCTTTTGAAGCTGCCAAGCTAGTGAAGCGAACCGCCAGATATACTCTGGTGGGAGAACAACTTTACAAAAGGGGACTATCAGTCCCACTTCTCAAGTGTTTGCCTAGGGAGCAAGGACGAGCAGTCCTCGAAGAAATTCACGCCGGAGTATGTGGAAATCACACTGGGGGGCAAGCCTTGGCGTACAAAACCATCAGGCAAGGATATTATTGGCCGACATTACGTCAGGATGCAATCAAGAAAGCAAAAACTTGCCATCAGTGTTAGATTTTTGCCCCGAACATTCATACCCCGGCCCAAGAGCTCGTGTCAGTTTACAGCCCATGGCCTTTTGCAAGATGGGGGATGGACATCATTGGTCCTTTCCCGGCTGGAGTCGGAAATGTTCGATTTGCCGTTGTGGCAGTCGATTATTACACTAAATGGGCAGAAGCAGAGGCCATGGTGAACATCACGCAGCAGAAGATGATCAACTTTATTTGGAAGAACATTGTCTGTCGTTTTGGAGTTCCACAGGTAATTGTGACAGACAATGGTCCACAGTTTGATGGACAAAAGTTGAGAGAATTCTGTGCGAAGTGGGGGATCAAAAAGCATTACTCCACACCTTATCATCCCCAGTCAAACGGACAAGTTGAAGCTGTGAACAAGATAATCAAGCATACATTAAAAGTAAGACTGGCGGAGAGCAAAAGTGGTTGGTCTATCGAACTCCCGGAAGTCTTGTGGGCATACAGAGTTTCTCCCAGGTCTAGCACCGGAGAAACACCCTTTGCTATGGCTTTCGGAACAGAAGCAGTAATACCTATTGAGTTAAGGACCAGCACGATTAGGACGACCAACTTTGATGAACAAGCAAACAATTCTGCTCTAAGTGCTGAAATGGATTTGCTCGAAGAAAAAAGACTCAATGCTGAGTTAAAAAATGCAACATACAAGCAAAGAGCGGAACGTTATTATAATTCCCGTGTAAAAGTCCGGGAATTCAGAGTTGGAGATTTGGTTCTAAGAAAACTGCTCGCCCAACCTTCAGGAGTACTGGGACCAACTTGGGAGGGCCCATATCGTATAACGGAAAAATTCGTAAATGGCGTATACGATCTCGAAGATATGGAAGGCAAGCCGGCCTCATACTCTTGGAATGCCGTACATCTCAAGAAGTACTATCAATGAATGGGCGAACAATTATCTTGGGGGCAAGTATGGCGAATGAAGTGAATCAAGCAAATGGAATGGATCAAAAACTTGCATAATTTTTTAAAAATTTGGCTAAGTATAGATTAAAAAGTTGCTCGGCACATTGTATAGTCTGGTGCTGCGTCTTTTATTTTTGAATAGAGTTGCTCGGCAAAAATTTATAAGCGAGCAAGTTTTTAGTTTGTGTTCAAAGTTGTTCGTCATATTGTATATGTTAGTGATGAACAATCTTATAACACTTGTAATTTGTTCAAAATGTAAATACAGTAGTTGTTCGTCAACAAAAGAAAAGTCCAAAGCTCGAGGTACCAGTCCATTCAAGGACCAAAGCCAGTCAAAGGTTGTTCGTCTTTTAAGATGAGCAGAACCTAAGGCTAAACCCTATTCCATCAAAGGCAAAGTTCAAAAAGCGAACAAAGCCCAATACAATATGTTATAATTGCAAAAGCATTTCATGAAAATGTAAAGGCAATTAACATATAAGAAGATGAGCGAACAAAAGAAAGACATTCATTGAATTAATGGCTTTAAGCCCAAAAGATAGTACAAGCTGAAAGTAGCCATTACAAGTACTACAAAAAAGGAACGAACAATTATTACAAAAGAAAACAAAAAAAGCTAAGTCCTAAGAATTTATTGTTGCTCGGCGGGGGGAGGATCTTGAGCTTGCTCGGCGGGAGGTTCAACAATCATATCTAGAGCCAAGTCTTCGGCTGCCTTATCCTCCGCCTCTTTAGCACTCTGTTCGACAGCGGTGGCCACCTCTTCCTCTTGTTCGCCTTCATCAACTGGAGGAGGAGGATGAGTGATGGAAATACTGGGGTCAAGTTTGTCAAGTTTAACCCCTAGTACAGCCATATCCGCCAGCTGGACCTCAATGTTGTTCGGTGGCGGGTAGTTGTCGAGGAATACGTTAAGATCTTTGGCCATCTCCTCCACCATATCTTTGTAATCATAGGCATCGGCCATACGGATGCCATCCGCGTAAGCACAAATATAGCCCAAGTTGGAGATAGGCCCACTCCGAGCCTGGTACTCTTGCTCGGCCTGTTCCCGAGTAAGCATCTCAGCCATTTGCTCCTTCAAGCGAGCAAGTTCCGTTTCAGCCTCTCCCCTGGCTTTCCTTTCCTCCTCCAACACAGTAATAAAGGAAAGTAGCTCGGCCTTTGCATCCTTAAGCTCACCAGAGACAAGCTGATAGTCCTCGATGCGCTTCTTCTCCATGTCATTGGCCAGCTTTAGTTGATCCTTTAGGCGAACAATCTGGCCATTGAAGTTGTTTGCCAGTTTCTCTTTTTCCTCAGTAAGCTGGCAAACAGAAGCAGCATGATGACGAGTAGTCTCCTCTAGCTCTGCTACTTGAGCCATTCCCCTTTGAGCTGAGACAAGGGAGTTTGCGGCTTGGACCATTGATAAGTGAAAATTATCAATGGGGCCCTGGGCGAGGACGGCTTTGTTCAGCGGCCGTGACCAGGCGCGAGCAACAATCTCAGCTGCCCGAAGAACATGTTCATCCGGAATGTCACGGAAGCTCGCCGGGGTCTTAGAACAGGCAAACTGGTGAACCAGGTCTGCTCGCCCTGGGTAATCACTGGGCCGGTATCTGCGTACAAAAAGAAGGTCAACACTTGAAAATTTTGGCAAATAAAAAACTTGTTCGGCAAGAAAGTAAGAACTTACTCAGAGAATTTTCGCTCATCCCGGCCTAAGTATGTAATGTCCTCTGGGCCTCTGGGGGAGCCTATGTCCTTGCTCGCCTTGCCAGACCTCTCCGTGAGCTCTACGGATGAGCGGCGTACAACATCCCCTTCAGGGCGAGCATGGCTCGAGCCCACCTTCTCCTTCCCCTTGTCGGGAACATCATGGGACACTGGAGTCCCGTCTACCTTCTTTAAACGTTTCCCCCCACGAGGAGGGGAAATGGGAGGAGAATGAACTTGAGTGGGGGGGCAGCCTGTCTTGGAACTCTAGCCCCCTCAGGTTTGTTCGTCATGGCGAGCACCTTTTGAGGTGGGTCACCTCTCCTTTTCTTCCCTTTTGGCGGCGCCATTTCGAGAACCCTTTGCTCAAGGAGGGCGTATGAGGGAGGAACGACAACTGTCACTTGCTCAGCTAAAAAAAAAAAGAAAAAGAAAAGAAAAGAAAGTTAGACGAGCAAGTTAAGAAAACTCAATAACGAACAAGGTTTAAACCCAAGATTTAGAGATTCATACCTGGGGGCACCTCGACCTGGGCCTCCAAGTGGTGTGGGTATGTCAAAAGGCGAGCAGCTCTTAAACACCTTGTTCGGCAAAGGTAGTCAATGGTCCTATCTGCCCTGTTGCGGAGGCCAACCAAGCACGAAGTAAATAAAAACTCGGAGCTCAACTCCTCCTCTTCCGAATCCCACTTGGGTAGACGAGGGCCTGCGAACAAACAAGAAAAGTTAAATTAGAACAACTTAGCCCATAGGCGAGCAAGAAAAGAACTTACGTTTCAGTTTTCCATAAACTGCTGGAGAATTTATTCATCCAGGGCCGCCGTGTGGACCGGAAGATGCTCGCCAATCACCCCCAATAAAGAAGAAGAGTTGCTTCCAGTTGTAAACCTTGTTCGGCACATCTTCCACCATTTTTAGCCCGGTTCTGGCCTTGAAATAGTGGTAACCTTCTTCTCCTTAGGGGCACTTTGTAATTGTCATCAGGTAGTTGATCTCTTCCGCAGTAAGCCGATCAACGTACCCCTCCAAGGCAAACAAGCACATGGATCCTAGAAGATTCATCCACCCAATTGGAGTAATTTGGGTGATGGCCAAGTTGGTCGCCTCCAAGAATCGACCAACGATGGGTGGAAGAGGCAACTTTAATCCAGCGATCAAGGTATGAATATTGATCGCCGTGCATCCTGGGGGTGGGCGATCTGCTCTTTCCTTTCTTCGAGGGGCCCATATTTGAATATCAAATGGGATTTTGTAATCCCTACGGATAGAGTCCAGATCATCTTCGCGAACAACACTTTTGATCTTGCTCGCTTGATATCCAGTCTTCACCTTATCCATAATTTTCCTCTGTGGACGAGGAAAACTGTTCGCATACTCCTCAGCGTATGCTTGCCATTCGAATGGCCGAGCAACTCCTGTTGGAATCTCATTTTCCAACATCTTTGGGGATGGGAAGTTAATGCCCTCCAAGAACTCGCGGGTAAGTTCGTCAAGATCTGGATCTTCAGATTCAGCGGAAGATGAAGAGTTGTCGTTCAAATTGTTGTTCGTCGCAACTGTCAGTTCTCTCCCAGAAGGGCCCACCCCAGTGTTTTCCACAGAGCGAACAACTGAGTCCACGTGAGCGTTCGACGCTGAGGAAACTTCAACTGGTTCTAGATCGTGAGCAACAATGGGAAAAAGGGGATCTAAGGTCTCCTCGGTTTTATTGCTTGAATGCGAAGATATAGGAGGGAGAGAAAAATCCAGACGGCGGTGGAGAGAGTGTTGCAGACGGCGGCGCTTTCCCGGAGAAGACAGTGGCGCTCGGATCCACACGGCGGCGAAAGAAATTTTGGAACAAAAAGTAGAGAAAAATAGAGAGAAAAAAGAGTAACTACCTGGGAATTGGAATTTGGAACCAAATGCTGGAAGGTGGACGTCGGAAAGCTTGGAATCGCCGGAGGAAAGTGGAAATCGCCGGAGCACTGTAGCAAGAGGGGGAAAAGTGGGAAAAATTTCAGTTTTCCCACTATTTATACCCCAAGCAAAAACGGGGTCCAAGGCATAATTTTCTGAAAGGTCAGGGACTCAACTGAGAGAAGACGGGGTCAATTCCGAGCTAAACTAAAAGTTGAAGGACCTATAGGCAATTATATGAGCGCGTGGCCTCGGGGCTGCTCGCGCGTGAACGGCGTGCAATCATTGCGCTGGCGTCATCTTCGTGATCTTCCTAGATCATGGGAAGACGAAACGGTTATCCCGATGTTGCTCGTCACAAAGATGTTGTTCGTCCAAGTCTTGACCAGAACAATACCCTAACTACAGTTGCTCGCCACAAAGTTGCTCGTCTGATACAACATCTAGTCAGGATAGGGGGCAATTGTTGATAGGCGAACATCATCCAGCATGAAGCGAACAAGAGTTACGGGCTTAAACAAAGATAGTCAACATTGGGGTGCATCTACCAATCTGAGAGGTGTATAAAGTGACGAACAACTCCCCCGACGAACAACTAATGGGCGAACAGGTATTAAGACCCGAGACCAAGAATGAGCCAACTGTAAAGTCATCAATGACGAACAACTTGGTCAAACTATGATACAACAGCCAAGGAGGTGTGTACAAGTGAACAAAGGACAAAGATCCCAAAGCCAAGCTGAACAAAGCCATAAGGCGAACAACTTCCAAAGTACAACCTCAAGAGGCGAACAACTTTCAGTTGGAGAATCAACAAGATCAATCAAGCCGACCTAGGCGAACAACAATGAGTCCGAGATAAGACCAAAGAAGACTTTGTAACTAAGATTCAGCTTAGATAAGATCAAAGGGACACATGTCAAGCATGCAGGCTAGGGAGGCCAAGAGTCTTGGACACCTCATGCTTGCTAGTCTCTATAAATAGTTGTTCTCCAGCTTATAAAAAAGGAGTTAAGTTAAAAAAAAAGTTCAAATGCATAAACAATTCCAAAACACACACAAATACACCTAAAACGCCCACACATACGAAATCAGTTCAATTTCGACTACCGAATTTACTAATTCGATAAATTCACACCTCGATTTACCAATTACGGTGGTAATCAATCACACGTATTGATTGGTGACGTAACACAGATTTAAACAGCCATTAATCTATCCGATTAAATACGTTCATCAACACCCACATCCTACTTCTACGAGTTCATCCTACCCTAAGCATACAAGGGTTTTAGCCGGACATGGCTTTAACAAACATAAAAGCAATAGAAGAAACAACGAACATAAACATAATGAATTGAACGAAGAAAATAAGAAACATGAACTAGGGTTTTTAAAAGAAAATAAATCTGAGAACTGAAATTTAATTAACTCAAACGAAGTTTCAAAGTGTTTAAAGAAATCAAACTAACGAAAAGAAACTAATAAACGAAAAGAAACTAAGAATTCGTATGCAAAACCTCAACAAAACGTAAAATTAAACTTGCTCGTCTCCTTCCTCTCCAAAAACTAAGTCTAAAAGTGATTTCTAAATTCCGGGATCCTTCAAAACGTGTTTGGAAGAGCTATATATAGGCAACGGGACGATTTGTGAACTCGTGGGCCGAAAAACGTAAGTTGGTGAAAGTGCCTTGGAAGCGCTCGAGCAGACCCGCTCGAGCTGTTGTGGTCGAGCGGATCTTGTGCTCGAGCGGGGCACTCGAGCTCTCTTGGTCGTGCAGTTCTGGTGCTCGAGCGGGGCGCTCAAGCTATCTCCCTCGAGCGGCCCAAACGTTCTGTATGTTTTTAGGCGCTCGATCTACTTCACTCGAGCGGGGCGCTCGAGTGATGATGCTCGAATGGGCCTTCCTTCCTTTGCAACTAACACTTTTCTTCGCACGTACTAATACCAATTGTATTTCTTCGATATCTTCTCATCCGGGCATCCGTTTGAGTCGATTCAAAGTCCTACGAACTCCGTTTTTCATCCTCGATTCACCTATGAGTATCGAAGAGACAAATTCATCAATGTATAGAAATAGTACTCATTTGGCTCTAAAAACTCAATAAATTCGACCAAAACTAGGGCGTTTCTAGCTACGAATCTTGACAATTTCACGCCTAATCAACCCCCCCAAACTTACCATATTGCTTGTCCTCAAGCAATGAAATAATAAGTCAAGTGAAATTGTTAGGGATGAGTAAAAAAAAAAATCAATCATGTAAGCTAATGAACTCAAGCTTCAAAAGTCAATCACCCGTATACTCACTCACTTTCTTTTATCATACTCATGCAACAATTACAAGAAACACCAAGATCAAGCATGGATGTGCACTCAACGATGTGTTTCGCTCCCTCACAAGTGTATAACAATGATCAAGGGACTCACTCATACAATCAATCACACAAATTGGCAGCCATAGGCTTGTAAGTGCTCTTAACTTCAACCGTACTCTAGAAATCCATGCCGAATCAAAAAGGACTTTTCTCAAGGTTGTAATATCGGCTCTTTGGACAGGTAGGATAACAATATGGGTAAAGTGACTAAAGTGAATGGAGAATAGAAAGTCAAACTTTGGCACTTCGAGATTAGGAACAGACTACTTCAAACATATTCAATCAACACCCTTTCAATTCCATACTCTCGATACTTCAATTTTTTCTTTCTCACTCTTTCACTTATTTTTTCAATCACTTCACTTTTTTTTTTCTTTTTCGCACAAACACATGAACTCATTTTTTTTCTTTTGCTTATTCTCAAATTTTTTTCTTTTTCCCACAACTCAAAACTTCATTACACCTTCTTCTCATATTCACTCAACAAACAACCTTTCCCTTTTTCAACTCAATTCACTCCCTTCACATTCACACTTTCCTATTCTCCACTCAAATTGGGACAAAAAGGCTTAGGAATTGGAATAGTGTTCATATGTGCTAGCAAATAAAATAGGCTTTAGGCTCAACGGGCTAACAAGGGGTCAATGTCATTGGTAAGGAAAATTTTGGCTAAGTGACTCAATTAAATCAAAGACGGCCTAAGATCACATTCGGCATATCAAACTAGACACAATCAAGAAGCAAGAGCACACACAAGTTCTAGCATCCTCTAAGGTGACGATCCACTCACAAACGAAGAGATTAAATCATGCATCAAAATCTCATAAGGCTCAAATCTCACGGCTTTCACATCCATGCTAGTCTAGTGCATTCTCACTCTCATTACACAAGTACTCAAAAGAAAAATTCACAAGCATACAAGTTCTTTCTCAAATCAGCTCAAACTCAAACACTCACACAAAAGAATTTCTAACTCACTCTTACAACTCACTCTACTCATCAAATCATACTCAAAGATAGCAATCAACAAGTATAAGATGATTGATAGGCATGAAATATGCAATAGCGAGTCAAATCAAAATCACCCCAAGGAGTATCTCAACAAACCAATAATCAATCAAACTCAACGCAAAGATAAGGGCGTGCATGCATGTGCAATGTAACAAGAAACATAAAAAAACTCCACCTCCCCAAACTTCGACCTTGCTAGAGGTCCAAGTTTGGGGTTGTGGGTTACCTCAACCAAACAATTCAGTTTCTCTCAATAGCTTTGCACACTTCCTTGTCTCACGTTGGTTCCTTCAATCTCCACTCCTTTGGCACTCCTTCGAGACAAGCCTACAAGCAACTTACTCAAATACGAGGTTAAACATACGACTCAACAACATCCTAATAACATAAAAGGGAAAAAAAAAACTAAAAACACTCAAAAGCAAATAAAAATAATGGGTTGCCTCCCATTCAGCGCTATTTTTAAAGTCCTCATGCCGGACCGAGCTCAAAGGAGCTTATGGGACATCATACTCAAAGTTACCTCCCTTACTCTCATAAGAGTGGTGTTTGAACTCCTTTCCTTGATGTCTCTCCATCATGAGTTCCTTTCCTCTTTTCTCATTCCCAAGTGTTATGGGTCTCAACTCCTTCTTTCCTTTATCTGGAGGAGTCTTACCAAACAATTTCTTGAATTTGGATTTTTTCTTCTTAACTCCGCCTTTTCCCTCTAGCTGAACCACGTCCACTTTCTTCACCTCTTCATCCTTCAACTTCTTCACTTCATCCCTATCAAAATAATCAAGCTCATAATGCTCATGGGTTAAATAATTAAGTGAAGGACTAACAAAATCATGAATATCAGAAGGATTAGGGATAGGAGGTGTGTCTTCAACACGAGGATCAATGACATCCATGCAATACAAGCTTTCATCCTCTTTCGGGGGCTTCATGGCTTCATATAGGGAGATCTTCACTTCTTGATCATCAACCTTCAATGTAATCTTCCCATTTGCCACGTCTAGCACCATCCCCGCTGTAGCTAAGAACGGTCTTCCCAAGATCAGGGGCACGTGCTCATCTTCCTCCATCTCTAGCACCACAAAGTCGGCTGGAAAAATGTGATCTCCAACTCTCACGAGAACGTCTTCAACCACACCTTGAGGTCGAGTAATAGACCGGTCGGCAAGTTGAAGCGTCATCATTGTGGGTTGAAGTTCTCCACCTTCCAACTTCTTGAAAAGCGATAACGGCATAAAATTAATGCTCGCTCCGAGGTCGCACAACGCTCCCTTCTTGATCCCGTTCCCTATGTCACAAAGAAACGTGAAGCTCCCGGGATCCTTCAACTTTGGTGAAAGCGCCTTGTGCACTAATGCACTCACCTCGTGGTTCAGCTGCACCAACTTCGGCTCATCCACTCACCGTCTTTTCGCAATCAAGTCCTTCAGAAACTTTGCATAATGCGGCATCTGTTCCAAAGCATCATAAAAAGGAATGTTAATGTGAAGTTGTTTAAAAACATCAAGAAATTTTGCAAATTTTTCATCAAGCTTCTTTTTCATGAAGCGCTGTGGATATGGGACGGGTACCACAGATTTGGGTAACCCCCATTCATCTCGCTCGGTCACTTTCACTTTATCCCTTACTTCCTTTGCCTTCTTCCACTTTGGAACTCTCTCAACCTCCTTACTTTCCTTGCCCTTCTGGGACTCATCCATATCTTCATGCTTCTCAATCCCTTCACTTTCAATCCACTTCTGAATTTGAGGCGTCTCAGAATCAGCAGGCATCTGAGGACCTTCATAGTTGGTTCCACTTCTAAGCTGGATCGCCTTGCACTGCTCTTTCGGGTTCCCCTCCGGCATGGAAGGATATTTTCCCGGCTCTCTATTCACCATCTTTGCAATCTAGCTCATCTGGAACTCTATAGAAGTAAACCTTCGATTGTTCTCTTGTTGAGTTCTAGTCCACTCAACATTCATCTTCTGGAGCTCTTGATCACGTTGATCACCCTTCTTATGCAACTCCTTCACATCGTACTCCAAGGATGACAATCTCTTGCTACCTTCCTCAACCTTCTGAAGGATCGTTCTCAATATTTCTTCGGTTGAGGCACCGCCTTCTCCACCCGGAGGCTTTGAACCCGGATCAACACCTGCAGGAACAGTAACACCAGCTTTTGGGTTAGCATAAGAAAAGTTCTCATTCTTCCTCCATGTGTTTTGAGGAGGCTGTTGGCCTCCTTAAACTCCTTGTGTGTTCCTCCATTGATTTTGAGGCGGCTGTGGGCCTGGAGGTACAAATGGCTGACCATAAGAAGGCCTTCCATACTGATTTCCACCTTGGTAGCCATTCTGGTTGTAATACGGACCTCCCATGTAATTGGCTACCTCTTGCTGCCCACTTGGTTGGTCTACTCTCTCATTTTCTACTGCATGCTCTCCAACCAAATTCTTCCCCAACTCGAGGTTGTTGATCTTTTCCATCATGGCCATCAGCAGCCTTCTCGTTCCTTCTCCCTCTTCAACCTGATGCACTCTCTGAAAATCTGCATCCACACCCCAAGCACCGGCATTCGTGAAAATGTTGTCCACGATCTCCCTACACCTCTCTATGCCTTGATTCAGGAATGCTCCGCCCGCACAGGCGTCTAAATGGTCTTGCCCCGCCTTGTTGGCACCACTATAGAAGAATGCCATAATGTCTCCCTCGTTGTACCCGTGCTGCGGGCACTCAATCAGCATGTTTGAGTATCTCTCCCACGCTTGGCGTAAATCTTATCCAGACTTCTGGCGAAAGGACGAGATCTCAATTCTAGCCTTGATCGTCCTAGATGGAGGGTAGAATCGCTCGAGGAACAGACGCTCGAGCTCAGTCCAAGTGGTAATACCTCCCCGCGGGAGCGTATTATCGTACCACTCCTTGGCTATTCCCGTCAATGAGAATGGGAACAGCCTGAGCCTCTTGGCATCTTCAGACATGCCATTGTAATTGAATGTGGAGGCTATCATGAGAAAGCTCCTCAGATGTGTATGAGGGTTCTCCTTCCCGATCACCCCTTTGAACTGATTCTCGGTAAGCAGCTTTAAAATCCCCGGGGATATCGAGAAGTTGTTCGCCTCAACAGGAGGCAAAGCCACTCCATCATAGTACCGCTGTGGTTGCGCTGCAAACCTCCCTCGAATAGCCATATTGTGATCTACGTTCTGAGGAAGGTGTTGAGGATTAGCAGCAGGTACTGGTACTTGTTGGGGTGGTGGTGGGTAAACAGGTGGTTGATTATAGACTGGGGGTGGAGGATACGGGTATGGTGGGTAAGGATAAGGTGGGTATGGGTAATGTTGGTATACTGGGTTGTTGAAAGGGTTATTTGGGTTTTGTGGGTAAGCAGGGTTTTGGTTCTGGTTTTGGGGTTGTGTTTGTGCAGAGTTGATTGTGTCTTGTGGGTTCGGGTGTGGGCTCTCAGTTCCCCCTATGGGTATCTGCTGATTACTGCTGTTTCCATTGGCACCCTCTGCCCGTTCCACAAGAGCAGTATACTCTGCAACTATTTTGTCTAACTCCCCAAGTTCATCAGAAATCTTGTCTTTGTTTCCCGCGGCAGTAGTCATTCTTCTCAGGAAGTCTCGGTTCCTTCTAGCTATTGTCTCAGGATCTGCAGGTAACCTCTCTTCGCTCGTATTGCCTTGTGAGCGTGTTTTCATAAACCTGAAACACTAGCAGAAGGATCAAAACGCAACTGCCTAATGAATAAAAATAAAAACAGAAACTAAATCACCCACTACTAACTACTAAGCTATCTACAAGTCCTATTCAAAAAGCATATAACGTCATCTCCGACAACGGCGCCATTGACTTGAAGCGAATATACTAGCTTTCTACTAGTAGTTACCCCGCAAGAGTACGGGTTCACAGTAGTATGGGCAAGTATAGGGACCAAGTAGTATCGAACCCAAGGGATGGTGTATATGCGAATAGATCCCTGAAGATCTACGCGTCGTAGTTAATATGAGTGTAATGTTTTTGGGTTTTTTGAGAGATTAATTAAAAAACTAAATTAAACTAAGTAAACTAAAATATTAAAGAAATCTAATTAACTAAGGGTTGTGTTCTAATGAGAGATGGTGATGCTTAAGATAGGAATCCCTACGTATACTAACGGAGCAGGTACATAATCAAAATAACTGTGACACACAAGAATTAACCTAAGTCTAAGAATGCAAGGTGAAAGCTCAAGATTCTAAACCCTAATACTTTACCCTAACACTCGACTTCACTAATCTACTAACAAGTTAATAGATTGTGCTTAATTAATGAGACCCTAATTTAACTAAGGTGATGCGGTCGTCCTCCTTCGCTAAACCGGTAAATGAATTAACCCTTTCTAAACCTTCTCGTCAAGACTACTAATTGTTATTGAGTGATGCGGCCGTCCTCTCTCTAACACTTTCGTACGAAATTCAAAGGTAAAGTTAAGATTAATTATAAGAATTCATTAACTAAGAAAATTAAAACTAACGTCACAAATTACCCTAATTACGTACCCACATCCTACTTCTACGAGTTCATCCTACCCTAAGCATACAAGGGTTTTAGCCGGACATGGCTTTACCAAACATAAAAGCAATAGAAGAAACAACAAACATAAACATAATGAATTGAACGAAGAAAATAAGAAACATGAACTAGGGTTTTTAAAAGAAAATAAATCTGAGAACTGAAATTTAATTAACTCAAACGAAGTTTCAAAGTGTTTAAACAAATCAAACTAACGAAAAGAAACTAATAAACGAAAAGAAACTAAGAATTCGTATGCAAAACCTCAACAAAACGTAAAATTAAACTTGCTCGTCTCCTTCCTCTCCAAAAACTAAGTCTAAAAGTGATTTCTAAATTACGGGATCCTTCAAAACGTGTTTGGAAGAGGTATATATAGGCAACGGGCCGATTTGTGAACTCGTGGGCCGAAAAACGTAAGTTGGTGAAAGTGCCTTGGAAGCGCTCGAGCAGACCCGCTCGAGCGGGTCGCTCGAGCTGTTGTGGTCGAGCGGATCTTGTGCTCGAGCGGGGCGCTCGAGCTCTCTTGGTCGTTCGAGCGGCCCAAACGTTCTGTATGTTTTTAGGCGCTCGATCTACTTCACTCGAGCGGGGCGTTCGAGTGATGATGCTCGAATGGGCCTTCCTTCCTTTGCAACTAACACTTTTCTTCGCACGTACTAATACCAATCGTATTTCTTCGATATCTTCTCATCCGGGCATCCGTTTGAGTCGATTCAAAGTCCTACGAACTCCGTTTTTCGTCCTCGATTCACCTATGAGTATCGAAGAGACATATTCATCAATGTATAGAAATAGTACTCATTTGGCTCTAAAAACTCAATAAATTCGACCAAAACTAGGGCGTTTCTAGCTACGAATCTTGACAATTTCACGCCTAATCAGTATCTACTCATAATTCCATATCAAATTCAATAATCATTGGCTTCTCCTATAATTAGATCACTCAATTTAAGCCTAATTACAATTATGAATGACTAATATGATTGCATAAAATATGTGGCCCATATATAGGAAATAATAATTTCCTAACATCACTGTACCAACAAATCACAATGATCGGAAATCGATCGAGGAAGAGCCCTGAGTGCAATGGAGTTCCAATGAGCTGCCCCCAACTGGTTGATGAACACTATATCTATATATTTGTGTCATCGCCGTTCCGTTTGATTTTTCTTCCAGTAACATTTAGTTCCTCAAGACCACAAGCACAGATAAAGTCCTCGAACTTATGACATTCGTTAGTGGCGTGTTGAAATCCCCAGCGAAACACAGAATGGAATCATTGATCCCTTTATAAATTTCCCTCCAGCGTTCAAAAATTTCAAATCTCTCTATTCTTCTAGCTGCAAGGTAAATACTCATAGAGCATCTAATTTTATCTTTCCCCCAAAACCTATGATTTCCAACGCCCCTCCTCTGTCTAAACACTCTTCCATTGAGAATTTACACTTTCTCCAAGTACAAAGAACCGCCCCCTCATACATGAAAAAATATTAGTTGTACATTGAAATATTAATACTGTTCAGCCTTCAAATTTTCTTTTGTATGAACTAGGAGAAAAATAGTATTTTGGTCCCGTAACTTGTCTAGTGTCCAATTTTTGTCCCAAAAAAATTAACTTTTCAATTTTGATCCCATAACCTACTAAATTGTCCAATTTTAATTAGTCCCATTTTCGCCAGAAAGTAAAAAATGATGCCGTTTTGGCACATACCAAACGGTGTCATTTTCAACTTTCCGGTGAAATGAGACCAAAATTGGACGATTCAGTAAGTTATGGGACCAAATTGAAAAGTTAAATTATTTGGGACCAAAATTGGACACGAGACAAGCTATGGGACCAAAATACTATTTTTCTCACACTTCTCTGTATATGAAGTCGCATTAATAATAGAGCCAAGGATGAAAATATTGGTATCGGTGGATATATCGGTACTTAAAATTTACGGATATATCGATATCGAATATCGATATCGGTAAAAAATAAAAAATTGACGGAAATTTAACATGAAAGTTTAGGGTATATTGTAACTAACTTTAATATATATAAATTTAACTTAAACTAAAAAAAATGAATTATTTATAGCAAATATATCAATAACAAAATATTTAAGCAATCTAAAATGATACAATAATTGTTCATAATAATTTAATTCAATACAAATAATACAACTAAGCATAAATAAACATTTTTCTTGGAAGATTTGTGAATAAATGGTGGTTTAGTAACTAAATCTTCTCAAATTTTAAAATAAAATTCATGGATAATAAACGAAGAAGGGATTAATTTTTTTTCGATTTTTACCGATATTTCCTCGAAATTTTCGGATATTTGGTAAATTTTGAACTACAGCTCATCGATATCGACATCGATATTGATAATATTTCTCGATATTTTACCAATATTTTGAAAAAAATCTCGTTCTGGTGGATATCCATATCGAAACTTCTCAAAAACTGAAATATCGGCGAAATTTCGCAAAATTTTCGTCCTTGAATAGAGCAATGCAACTACTTAATTAATATTGTACTTTTAGGAGTATAGTTGATGCAACAGAATCGCAATACAATAGCATAAAATCCATTGATTTCGAGAATTCCCGAAATATGAAACATGATTAATGTGTTAATTTCATTGATTCAAAAATGAATATTTGAAAAACGTCGATAAAATACGAAAATGGAATAACCTAATATTTTTCTATTCAAACAATTATTGTTTAAGATGAATTACAACGCTCCCATAATACTAATAATGAAATTTTAATTACTAACTAGGAATATAAATCGCGGTAGAGTAAATAAAATAATAAATATATAACTTTTCTATAAATTTTGATTCTCCAAATCTTCGTAAAATAATCCTAGGTCGCTATCGCGATCTCGTCTTCATCAATAGTACATAGATGATTATTTATATATTTCATAATATTAACTTATAATGTAATATTATTACTGTAATTATTTCAAAGCACAATATGGAATTATAAAATTGGAACAACTCTCATGCTCGTCATCGATATTTTAGAAAATGTTATTTTATCTTCCAGGATCTACATATATGATTAATTATGTAGTGTTTGATATATATATATATATATATATATATACAATTAATGAATATAAAATAATAGTTTTTTGATCCCGTAACTTGTCTAGTGTACAAAATTTGGTCCTAAAAATTTAACTTTTCAATTTTGATCCCATAACTTATTGAATTTATCCAATTTTGGTCCTGTTTTCACCGGAAAGTAAAAGAACAACGTCGTTTGGCACGTCGAAACGCATCATTTTTTAATTTTGGGTGAAAATAGAACCAAAAGTGGACGATTCAATAAGTTATGGGACCAAAAGTGAAAAGTTAAAATTTTTGGGATCTTTGCTTGATATTAGGCAAGTTACAGCACCAAAAAACTATTTTTCTCTATGAACTATTTTTTTTCATATAAACTAATGTTGATCATTATATACCCCAATTTTGTTTCCTGAATGAGCTAAACATCAGTTAAAATTATCCCGATTACACCGTACAATCGGTGCGTAAATTTTTTGAATCACTCTCCTGTGAAACTTGTTCATAATATGAAATTGATATTATAACATTTATTCAGTGATATAATTGCTCTTATAAACAAATACTCATAGCATTTTACACAATAATAATAATTAGTTAATAAGTGTAGTAGTATCACTGAATAAATGTTTACATATCACTAGTGAATGTATTAATTAAATTTCATACTTATATATGAACTAATTCCATAAGAGATCGTGTGTGATTTTTTTTTTTTTTTCCTTTTCTCTTTTTTCTTTCCCTAATTCCTAACCCTTAGGTTACCAAACTTATAATTAAAGTCATACCTAGTATTTGTGATTATTAATTCATGTTAATACGAATGCCAAAACTCAATAGCAATAACAGTGGACTTTTGACCATAATATATCACAGTTTTTTGTATTCTAAAAATTTGAAAGATATTTAACTCAAAATTTTAACACTGACGTCACAACAACTTGCCACATAATTTCCATGACAAGATTTATACCGTATGTGTAGTGTAAAATTTATACATTAGTATATAAACTATTTTGTAATATTTTTTAATAAAATAATTTATACCTTTTATTGTAAACAACAGATACATTTGAGTGAAAAAATTTATACCCTTTATACCCACTCATACTCTTTAATGAAAATAATAATATATAATTAATATCCTTTATGCATGGTATACCCAAGGACAACTTGTACTAGGCGGCTGACCTTTTTCAATACGAATTATTTAAATTATAAGTAAAGTAATTGAATTCATGAAAAGAATTGCAAAAAGTTCTTTTTAAATTAATTATACGATGTAAGATATGTATTCTTGTATTATTTGTTTAGTGTGATTATAGTGATTAAATGATTTTATTATTTTAAAATATGAGGGAGAGGTGTGTAAATTGATAATTGATAGATTTTATATGTTATTTACGAAGACATACTATTAGTAAAAACCAGATTATAATTAATTTTAAATTTCGAAATCTAAACCCACATTATTAAACCAAAAAAGAACATACCCATAATGTAGTACTACCTCTTTTTTTTTTTTTAATTCCCTACATCTAGGAATACGGTATACCGAACGACAACTTGTACTAGGCAACTGCCCTTTTTCAACACGAATTATTTAAATTAAAAGTAAAGTCATTGAATTCATGAAAATAATTGCAAAAAGATCTTTTTAAATTAGTTTATCCAGAACTCTATTCCTTATGACCAGAAATTATAGACTATTTAGAGTTACTATTATTGTTAATTACTTAATTCTGTTAATTATTGATAAAACTACTCTCTATTTCTATAAGACTATAAATAGACACATATTCCTTCCACAATCCCATATCCCTAAATTACAGTCTTAATTAATTACTTCAATCCATGGCTCTTAAACCTTTCCATTTCTTGTCCTTTATTTTGCTCCTCTTCCTAAACGGAGACGTCACAAATGGTAAAAAATCATCAGTTTTCGATTTCATCAAACAATTGGGAGGATGCCACAAAGGTAACAGATCAGAAGGGATCCAACGGCTCAAACTCTACCTCAAAGAATTCGGTTATCTCCCGCCCCAAGCCCAAACCAACTCCGATTATTACGACAATGCCCTCGAATCCGCCATCAAAACATACCAACAAAATTTCCAACTTAAACCCTCGGGAACCCTAGATCCTATAACGGTATCAACAATGATGGGCCCACGATGTGGGGTCCCTGATATTGTCAACGGTACTAATTACATGCAACCTCATACAAAAACGAGGTCGACTTTCTTTCATACAATATCTCACTACACTTTCTTCTCCGGAAGCCCGAAGTGGTCCAAAAGACAACTGAGTTTTAGGTTTTTGTCGGGCTTCCCGACAGGGGCCATGGCTCCCGTGAGAAGCGCCTTCCAAAAATGGTCGATTGCCACACAATATTTCAATTTCTCCGAGGTTCAAACGAGTCAAGTTTCCGATCTGAGCGTAGGGTTCTACCGCGGCTGGCACGGCGACAATGGGCCGTTCGACGGGCCCGGTGGAACCCTAGCTCATGCGTACGCTCCGACTGATGGTAGGTTCCATTACGATGCGGACGAGCGCTGGTCCGTGGGGCCCAGGTGGAATTATTTCGACTTGGAAACTGTTGCGGTGCATGAAATTGGGCACCTTCTTGGGTTAGGGCACAGCCAAGTTAGGGAGGCTATCATGTACCCTAGCATCGCACCTGGAACGACCAAAAGTATTCAATCTGATGATATTCAGGGAATTAGGGCTTTATATAATTATTAAAATTATGTGTCGTGCCTTAATGTGTGAGTTTGAAGTTTATGAAATAATTACAAAGTTTACTATATATGAGATAGAAGTCAAAATGACAAAATTTATTAAGTTGGAATTTCAAAGTCTCAAACATATAGATGTGGTAATAGATCTAATATTAAATATATATTAGTTAGATTCACAATTACATCTGTTCAAATTTATCACGTTTTAATACTCACTCCGTCCTACAAGTGTTTGCACCATAGTTTGGACACAACTTTTAAGACAAAAGTGTAATGAATAGTGTTTTGTAGGGTATAAAGTGAGCTTGAATTGAGTGTATTGTGGGCCCAAAAAGTAAAAAATAATGACAATTTTTGTATATGTGAATATTGTGAGGATGAAGTTTATAAAATTGTTTCCTTTTATGGGTGTGCAAACAATTGTGGGACGGACGAATAAGGAAAGTGTGCAAACAATTATGAGACGGAGGGAATATTAATTAGACTAATGACTATGGTTAGCAGGACGTGACAAAAAATTAAAACATGGGGTAGTTATAAAATTTTAAAGCTTTTGTTTAATAACTTCCATCTCCCTCCGTCAAAAGACTTACGATATCACCACAAGTAAGAAAGTAGAGAGAATGTATGAAACGTGTTCTATGTTACTTACTAAAGTGTAAGAGAATCGTGTAATAAAAGTAAGTGTAGCGGCAGCGCTATTGCGTTAATAAATCGGAGATGGCGGCGATTTCTAAGAATACCTAGACGTAAACGCGATTAACATTACAAAAAGATTGATCTTTAATTTAATGACAGAGATCCTGTCACTATTGCTTTTCAAGCTAAAAGTCTTTAACGACAAAATAACAATCTTTAGTGACAAGCTCTGTCATTAAAGATCAATTTCATATCACTAAAAACTTTTAACTAGAGGAGCAATAATGATATAATTTTGTCATTAAATGTCAACTTTTTTGTAGTGTAAAACCATTAATCCATCGATTTTCACATGAATTCTGGAATCAGAATAATTAATTAAAATACGAAAAGGGAATAAAACCCAATATTTTCAATATCAATAAACAACACTATCACAATGATACTAAAACTCATATTTATAATAACTAAACTAGGGTTTTAGGTGTATAAGACATAAAAGCTCGATCCAATAACAATAAATTAAAACTTAAAGAAAGCCCTAAAACTATAAAAATAATTAACTTACAATCTTTATCTCCATCAAGTGCCTGGTTAAATTATCGATCCACATGACTAGTGATAATGTATCCCTAATACTATGTGTCGATGCGTGATTGTAGTGCTAATCATCATTTTGAAAATTTTTATTTTCTAAAAAAAAATTCAATTAAAGCAACTAAACAAGTGTAAACAATTAACCAAATAAAAGCAATAAACAATTTTAGTGATTTTTTAACAATTAAATGAAGGGTGTTCGGGTGTTCATCATAATATGGGAATCAAGCACGAGTTCAATAAGAAATCACTATTCTAATTTCTGGTCAATTATAGAAGTAATCACTAAGCATAACGTGTTCACTGCACTAGGTAAGCCTAGGTAAACACGTTGATGAAAACATCACATTGTTAGGATGAGCCTACTGTTTTCCACCTGGGTAATCACACGAGTCAATAGGTAAAACCTAACGTGCTTTTCCACTTGAATACTAAGGTAGTCTCTCCTCTCGTCTTCTCACTCGCTAACCGACGATTAAATTAAGTAACAAATGTAGAATATATGTGCTTCTAATGAAAATACTCAACTCTCGTTGCCACATTGCAATATGAAGTAAAGAAAGCTCATGCAATTTATCTATCAAAACCATAATCCTAATAGATTGACCATCAACTTGAATAGGGTCACAAATCGAAACCAATATTCAACTACCCATGCAAATTCAAACACCCAATTACAATAGAAATTAGTCAATCATGAAACTAAGCAAACCCATAAGATAAGAAATGCAAACATTGAAATTAACCCATAAAAACAACAACTAATGATAGAAGTCGCCTAATTAGGAGCAATGATGAAAATATCGCTATCACTACTAATATCGCAACCTTAAATTTATGGAAATATCGATGGATATATCGATATTACATATCGATATCGTAATTTTTTTGATAAAAAGACGAAAACTTTATTAAAGTTTTGGAAATTTAACATGAAATTTTAGGGAGTATTATAATATGATGTTATACATATGTTCTGTTTTAAATCACTATAAAATTACATGTTTAAAGCAAGCATATATATAGATAATAAACTATATAAACATTGTCTAACGTAAAATAATCGATAATATAATACATTATACAATAATGCATAATACAATACAAGATATAATGCATAATAGAATACAAGATGATGAATATTACATGATACAATACAATTAGTACCAAAATGATGACCTATGAGATTTAAATTCAGAGGATGAAATATCAACTTAATATTGATACCAACTCATCAAATTGATAATCCTGGATAATGGGTATTAGTTGATGACCTATTAGTTATTTTTACTAAAGAGTATTAGTTTTGGAGGGTATTAGTTGTTTCTACTAAAGGGTGCGAAGAACATTAATTATTTAAGTAAACGTATCAGTTGGTTACACTAAAGAGTATTAATTGATTAGACCAAAAAGTATTGCAAAGTGAATCATGTTACATGTATGAACCAATTTCACTTTATACTTGTTGTAGCCATTTCGTACCACAGGTCGGCACCGACCTAAAATAGACTGGAAATGACAGAGCAACACGTCCGCGATGGTACCGATCCGCCCGGACGGTTTTTGATCTCCACGAGTTCCGACCCCACTTTTTGACCTAAAAAATGAGGTCGGAAACAAGCTTAAAATGCCCGTCTACCTCTACCAAGATACAGGTCAAATGGGCCGGGACCGGGCCGGTCTGGCCTCAACCAAATTAAACCAATAGAGGTCGCTGGGGCACGGCCAACGATCAAGAAGGCTTTCCGACCTCAAGACCCACCGGGAGACCGGCCTCCGACCTCAAATTGTCCCCGACCTACAAAATGGAAGAAGAGCACGTGACAAAATCAGGCAAGATCAACCTCCAAGAGGAAAAGAGCCGCCTCCGTACACTGCGACAGAGAGAATATTCCTCCCAAATGAGGAAAGTTCTCAGAGAATCGTCCTTTTATGGATACGTGTCAACACGCCAGTGGTCGGCCACCTGCAGGATATAGCATACGGGAACTCACGCGTCCTCAGAGACTGGGGGCATTTAATTCCCCTGTCCCCTGAGGGGTCAAAAATGACAATCATACCCATGTAGGGAGAAAACTATAAATAGCCCCACACTTGTAACAAGAATGGAGAGTTCAACACATTCTATCAAAAAAACAATACAATTTGCATTTAAGTCCAGGGATTAGAAACCTCTGGCAATTCTTGGTGTTCTTACTTTCAGTTCATCATCATCATTAATCTTCTTCATCGTATTCATTCATTCAGCATTTATGATTTCAATCATTTGATGTTTTTCCAAAGCTCTCTTAAATAGCCATTAATTCCTAGCCTCATTTATTTGGCAAACAACATTTGGCGCTAGAAGGAGGGTATCCAACCCATTAAACTCATCTTCTCTTTCTACCTCTTTGAAGAACACTCTCTGTTCTTCAAAGCTTCCCATCTTCAAATCTTCAAACTTTCAGATTACAAGCTTCTCCCTGCAAAACAATGACGAACCAAAAGTCATCTCAGGCCCATAGAGCCATCAGAGCTCCGGCCACGCCACGGGATCCCGCGGCTTGGGCCTCAGGGGAACCGACCCCCGCTCTCCACGGGAAGGCCACACGCGTGACCTCTCCAATCCATTTTTCGGAAGAGTCTCACCCATCTCAAGGACGGAATTTCCTTACTCCTGACCAAGCCGGGTCAGGACGACGCCGTCAGGCCAACGAGGCGAGGGGGAGCCAAAGCACTCCTTCTGCCCCAAAGAGGAAGGCGCACGCCCGCGCCCTTAAGGGAAAGCCAGTCCCGCGGCACCGCCCATCCAGTTTTCGGCTGCCTGGGCTCGAGCGATCCCTCCTGGTACCCCAGCCATCTCCCCAGTTATGACACTGGATATAGAGATATAGAGTCTATCTCCAACACGTGGAGTACGGCGTAGATGCCCCTCAAGAGGGCGGCCGAGGTCAGCCTGGCCCCGGCCAACTCAGCCAGGCGCAAGCTTAGCTTCGCCCAAAGTGGGCTGTTGGGACGCGACACCCCTCGAGCGGCTGTATTCGACCGAATCGGCCCCATGGCCGATGGTGGCGATCAGCTGATCGAGACTCAAAAGCCGGAGATCGTCAAGATTCAAAAGCAGCTTGATGAGATGAAGGCGCTCATGGAAGCGCAAGGCCAACCTAAGGCCCGGCCAGTCGCAAACGAGCCCTTGACCGTCGACATCGAGCTCGCCCCGGTCCAACTCAAAATCGTTCCACCGCCGACCCCTCTGTACGAAAGGAAGACGGACCCGGAAACTCACCTGAGTAAATTCCGAATTTACATGACCGGACGGGGTGCGACCGACGCCACAAAGTGTAGGCTCTTCCCGCTCACCTTGGATGACCTCGCCCACAGATGGTACGTATCACTCCCATCCCGATCAATTGATTCCTTCGCCACTTTGAGCGCTCAGTTTGCATCCTATTTTGCGGCAAAAATCGCCCTGCCGGAGAACTGGCACCGTTTGATGCGAATCCGCCAAGAGAAGGAAGAGTCCGACGAGGATTATATCGCACGGGTGAACGAGGTCATCTTGACCGGTGAGCCGATCGGTGACCAGCTGGCCCTACACGCCGCCTTAGGAGGCTTCCATGGCCGATCTCTGATGTTCAGGCATCTCACCAAGGACTTCCCAAAAACATATGCCGACTTCCGAGCTCGGGCAGACGATTACTTAGCTCGAAGGAAGCTACTGGCACTCAGGCTGGGTGAGTCCAAACCAGCGACCAAGGAGCCAGAGGCCTCCGTCCAGGCCTCCCCCAAGGGCGGTCCCAAGGCCAGGAGGGTGACCAAGCCGCCCGGAAACTTCAAGTCCTTCGAGGACGTTGAGGTTCACCTCACCCAGGCCCTGAGGCAATCCACGGCCCACATTTTCAATGCGATCCAACACAGGGATATGCTTCCCCGGCTGAGACCCTTTACGGGAGACCGGTCCCGGCTGGACCCAAAAAAGATCTGCGCCTATCACGACTCTATTGGCCACAATACGAGCCAGTGTCGTGATCTCCTAAAATAGTTATGGAAACTATTTGACGAAGGGCATCTGAACGACCTTCTACAAAGGCCAGTCGGCCGTCAAGAGCCCTAGCAGCAGCAACAGCAGCGTCCTCCTCGGAGGAACGAGGAAGGAGGCATGCCTCTCAGGCCGGTCGCAGCATTGGATGAGGATGACAATGATGATGACGACGACCTCCCCCCGATGAACCCCGGTGGCCGGGTCAACATGATCCAGGCCGGCGGGGGAAACTTGGGCGGCCTCACTCCCATCTCCACACTCTCTAACAGAAAACGCAAGGCCGAAGTCCGGGCCGTGACCAATGTAAACCTGGTCACTCCACCCGAGCCCAAAATCCACAAAGATCTAGAGATCACTTTCTCCAACCGAGATCGGAGCGGGGTGCTGTACCCCAATGGGGATGCTTTGGTGATCGCTGCCTGCATTCTGGGAAAAGAGGTCCAACGAGTTTTTATCGACAATGGGTGCTTCTGCAACATCATATTCAAAGCAGCCCTAGATCAGCTCGGTGATCTCATCAGCTTCATAAAGCCAATCGACCTCTAGCTGAAAGGTTTTGGGGATGCGACGATCGCTGCCTATGGAAGGATAAAGCTCTCGGTAGAGCTCGTCTGCTTTTATGACGAGAAGGTTAGGATTACTAGGCCGCTGGACTTTATAATTGTAGACCAGCCGAGTTACTATAACGACTTCTTAGGTAGGCCTTTCTTAGAATTTTTCGAGGCCGTAGCTTCCTCTTACTACTACTGTACAAGTTTCCCACCCCTGAGGGGGTGGTCGGCACCGTTAGAGGTGATCAATTAATGGCCAGAAAATGTTTGAACTATTTCGATTCTTGTTTGTTCCCAATTTGTAACGATCAAACGTTAGATAAGTTGCAAGCCGACCTCGAAAGGACCCTTACGACCACTGAAGTCATAAGGGAGGTCGGGTCCACCTCGGCTGGCCCCGATAATGGCCCCGACTTATAGCCAATGCAAGCTGATGATCTCGAACCGAGGATCGACTTCGAGCCTTCCGAGCTCGACCTCAACCAAAGGTTCGACACAAGCGACCGGCGAAGCTACCAAAAAGCCACGGCCTTGGAGGACTTGGAACACATTCTAGTCGATCCTTCGAGGCCAAAATTAGAAGTCCTGATCGGCTCTCGCATACCAACCGAAATGCGGGGGGAAGTGATCGAGTTCCTCAAGGCCAACATAGGAGTTTTTGCTTGGTCTCACCAAGACATGGTCGGAATAGACCCAAAACACGCCTGCCATCGATTGAAGATCGACCCTAACAGGAGGCCAGTCCATCGGAAAAGAAGAAAGTTCGGCCCGGAAAAATATGAAGCCCTGGCCCAAGAGGTCAAGAAATTGTTGGACAACAAACTGATCGAGCAAGCCAAGGACGAGCCCCAATGGGTCGCCAACGCCAACCTAGTTAAGAAAACAAACAACACTTGGTGGCTGTGCATCGATTTCACCGACCTCAATGCAGCATGCCCAAAAGATCATTTTCCGATGCCACACATTGACCATCTAGTGGATAGCACGGCCGGCCATGAGATGATGACCTTCATGGATGCCTTCGCCGGCTATCATCAAATTCCAATGGCCTTACGGAAAATGACATTTTTTCTTGGCTCCGAATGCCTTTCGGCCTG
Source organism: Ballota nigra (assembly GCA_947034835.1). Lineage (NCBI taxonomy): Eukaryota > Viridiplantae > Streptophyta > Magnoliopsida > Lamiales > Lamiaceae > Ballota > Ballota nigra. The sequence continues at coordinate 111,768,225 of OX344722.1, read as the reverse complement.
ATCAACACCGACGCGACCTACCAACAGTTGGGCAACACAATGTTCGCAGATCAGATCAGAAAGACCATGGAGGTCTACATCGACGAAATCGTGGTAAAAAGCTTAAAAAGGAAGACCACCTCAGAGACCTCGCGGAGACCTTCAAGATCCTCGAGGCATACAATATGAAGCTGAACCCAAAGAAATGCAACTTCGGGGTGGAGGCCGGAAAGTTCCTTGGGCACATCGTTAGCCAGCGGGGAATTGAGGCCAACCCGACCAAGATCAAGGCCATCCTCGACATGCAGGAGCCCAGAACGATCAAGCAAGTACAACGCCTGATTGGCTGCCTAGCTTCACTAAACAGATTCATAGCCTGGCTCGGGGACAAAAGTAAGCCTTTCTTCTCAACTATTAAAAATGGCAAGTTTTCATGGAATAGGGAAAGCCAAGTAGTCTTCTCAAAATTAAAGGAGTACTTGACAAACCCACAAATTCTAGTCAAACCGGTCCTAGGAGAGAAGCTTTACTTATATCTCGCGGCCTCCGAGGTCGCCCTCAGAGCGGTGCTTGTCCGGGCGGATGGTCAAAACTATCTCGCGATCTACTTCGTGAGTCAAGCCCTACACGACGCCGAGCTCAGATATACCCCACTCGAAAAATTGGCTTACGCTCTGGTTATGAGCGTGAGAAAGCTGAGACCCTACTTTTTCAACCACCAAGTGGAGGTCCTCACCACTCTACCATTGAGGCAAGTCTTACACCGGCCGGACACCAGCGACAGGTTATTGAAGCGGTCATTAGAGATAGCTCAGTACAGAGTCACATACGCCCCGAGAATGGCCATCAAGGGCCAGGCATTGGCCTACTTCACAGTGGAGCTCACTTTCCCTCAAAAGTTCACAAGAATCGACCATCCCTCTTGGAAACTCTATGTGGACGGATCGTCAACCAATACTTGCACCGGGGCCGGAATCGTTCTGGTCGGGCCGGAGGGCCAGAGTTTCACTCATACGGTCTGTTTCAGCTTCCCGGCCACTAACAACGAGGCTGAGTATGAGGCCTTGGTCGGGGGCCTCGAGCTCGCGATCGCCATCAGAGTGTGCCGACTACATGTTTTCATGGACTCCCTACTTGTAGTAAATCAAATAAAAGGAGAGTATGAGCCTCGGGGGGAGCAAATGGTGAAATATCTCGACCATGGTCACGACATTGTGCGAGAAATTTCACCAAGTCTTTATAGAGCAAATCCCGAGGGAACACAACACCCAAGCCGACGCCCTTTCTAAACTTGCAACCGCGGAAGGGGCCGCCGACCTCGCCAACATCCAGCTCTCTACGCTCGGGACCCCCACAGTGATCTGCGCACAAGTGTCAACCGTTTTAAGCACCGACGAAAATTAGATGACTCCGATCGTAAAATACTTGAAGACCGGCACACTCCCAGAAGACAGAGTTCGGGCCCGACAGCTACAACTCCGGTCATCAAGGTACACTCTCATTGACAACCTCCTGTACAAAAAAAGCTTCACCCTCCCACTCCTGAAATGTATAAACCCCGAGCAAGGTCTGACCATTCTGGTCGAGATCTATGAGGGGGTATGTGGGAACCACGCCGGAGGCTGGGCCCTAGCCCATAAAGTGATTAGGCAAGGATATTTCTGGCCGACCCTGAACAAGGACGCTGTCAATTTTGCAAGATCGTGCCACAGATGCCAAATCTTGGGACCCAACATCAAGTTGTCCCCCGAGCAGCTCTCCTCCATGTACAGCCCTTGGCCTTTTGCCCAGTGGGGCATCGACCTGATCGAACTGATGCCCACTGCACCCGGGGGCCACAAATTCACCGTCGTGGCCGTCAATTATTTTACAAAGTGGGTGGAGGCCGAGCCACTCAATAAGATCAGCCAAACCCAGATCATAAAGTTCATCTGGAAGAACATCGTCTACCGTTTCGGCCTACCTCAAGCGATCATCTCCGACAATGGAAAACAATTCGACGGTCTCCAGATGATTCAGTTTTGTGAAAAATAGAAAATTAAGAAAAATTTCTCCACCCCCTACCACCCGCAGACGAACGGCCAGGTGGAGGCCGTAAAAAAAATCCTCAAGCACACCATTAAAGCGAAGCTTGAGGACAAAAAAGGGAGGTGGGCAGCCGAGCTCCCCGACGTGCTTTGGTCGTACCAGACGACTACCAGAAACTCGACAGGTGAAATACCTTTCGCTTTGGCTTTCGGAACCGAGACCGTCATCCCATCGGAGGACTCCCTCCCGAGCCACCGAACAGCCCAAACAATCACTGAAGACAACGACACCGCCCGGATGATCGATCTGGACATGCTAGAAGAACGAAGACTTAACTCCGATCTCCGGAACGCGGCCTACAAGAAGAAATCCAAAAAAAATTCAACTCCAAAGTGAAGGCCAGACAATTCCAGGTCGGCGACCTCGTCCTCAAGAAGGTTCAAGTTCCTAAAGGGGTATTCGGCCTGAACTGGGAGGGCCCGTTTAGAATATCTAAGTGGCTCTCCAAGGGAGCTTACGAGCTGGAACTTATGGATGGCACTCTGGACCAATACCCCTGGAAAGAAATTCACTTGAAGAAATACTATCAGTAATCAAGTTGTACTATGTAGTCAAAGTTCTTATCAATACAAAGTTCTACGCGCAGCTCAATCTCAACTAAAAACTCGAGCTCAGTTCAAAAGCATGTGCCGACCGTATCGAGGTCAGCATATACACTTGAGCTCTGGAAGGCCACCCAAGGCCATCTAAAAAACCGAGCTCAATTCAAAAGCATATGCCGATCGTATCGAGGTCGGCATATCACACTTGAGCTCGTGTAGGCCACCCAAGCCATTTTGAATACCGAGCTCAGTTCAAAAGCGTATGCCGACCGTATCGAGGTCGGCATACCAAACTTGAACTCGGCAAGACAACCAAGGCCATACCAAACACCGGGCTCAGTCCAAAGCATATGCCGACCATGTCAAGGTCGGCATATCTCACTTATGCCCGGGAGAAATCTCATACACACTTGTTAAAAATTTAAACATTTTTAACAAGGATAAACAGCAAGGTGATTAACAACGAAACAACAAAGTTAAGAAAAACTGATATTAATAGCAAATTCGGTCTAAAGCCGGAGAGGAGTACAATGGTTCAAAAGACAGAAAACAGATCTGGTCCGAAGCCGGTTACATTCAGATAGAAGTAAAATACTAAAATAGAAGGAAGACATCTTCAAGGGTCGACCGCCCCGCCCGCCAGGCTCGCCTGCTCTCCTGACCCAGTCATGAATTCATTGACACAGGCCTCCGCCTGGGCTGCACTTCCGCCCGGCGCCTGGTGGCCTTCCGGAGGAGCTTCTTCTTCTTCTTCTTCTTCAGGTCCACCCCATAGTCGGTCTCGAGATCGAGGAAGGGGAAGCCAGTAGCCTTCATGGATGGGATTTTTGGCAACATACTCACAAAAGTAGGTCTCCTGAGCTTTGGTGTCGGCACCGGCCTGATGACCAACCCGGATCAGATTGGCAGTGGCCATATAGAAGCAGAATTCGGAGAAGAGCACCGGGCTGGTGGCCGGATTATCCGGATCGTAGGCCAGCCGACTCAGAGCGACAGCCAACTCACCAGTCTTCTTCTGGACCTCTCCTTCCAGCTCGGCCTGCCGGGCACGAGCCTGATCGGCATCCCCCCGGGCCCTATGCACCTCCAGTCGCAGCTCGGCGTTGGCATCCTCCATTTAAGCAACCCGGTTCCGGGCATCCGCCAGGGCTTTATACGCCATCTCCGCCCGGCCTAAAACTTCATCCTTCTCCTTCAGGATGACCTCCATCTGGCCGACCGCTTGATCTATTTTTTTCTTAAGCACGATATTCTCACTCTCGAAGCCGACCCTCTCCTCCCGGGTATGGGCCAGGGCGCATTCTGCCTTCTGGAGCGATCTGACGGTATTGTTGAGATCATTCTCCGTCAGGTTGACCATGATCGCCACCTGGTTGATCAGCGCAACACTGGCTCGGCCAGCGTATCGAGGGCGATGCTCAGCGATATCAGCCAACTCCCGAGTCCAAGACTGGGGCAGAGAATTCATCGTCCGGCTCATGTAGTCCGGCATATCAATGGTCGAGCCCGGAGCTCGGGAGGACATGAAGTCAAGCACCAATGGAGGGAGGTTGGAATCATTACGCGTAAGCCTGGATAAAAAGAAAAGAACCAAGTCAGATACAAACAAACAGTTTAAATAAAGAGAACTGTTAAAGTTGAACAGCTTACGCTTGGAAACGGCCCGGATCGCGACCAAAATAGGTCTTATCGTCATCCCGGCCGGGAGCTTGCGCCACTTGGGCAATGGTATCCGTTCCTACTGGCCGGGGACCGGGAGGTGTGTCATCCGAGATGTCGATGGCGGCCGGGCTCGATCCGTACAGGCCGGCCTCTTCGCTTTTAGCCTTCTCCCGGCCTCTTTTCTTACCGGTAATAGGGGAGGAAGTCGGTGCCTCGGCAGCAGCTGCCCCGACGGCCGAAACAGACTGGAGGGGGAGAGGCTCTTCAATCACAATCCCGGTCTGGGCGCCGGTCCCTTTCTTCTTCGTCCCTTTGGCCACCTTCTTCACCGCACAGGCACCAAGCAGGGAAAATATCTCAGGACAGTGGTCGAAAAGCTCTGGTGGGCACCTTTTCACGACCGGAAACTCAAGCACTGCAATATCAAAATGCGAAGTGTTAAAAAAATACTACTACTACAACTCGAGACCCGAGCTCAAACAATAACTTACCCGTCAAATTCAGATGGCGCGGAAACTGGAAGAAACGGCTGGAAATGCAAGCTTGTCGAGTCCGTAGGATAGCTTGGTTCCTCTCTGCGGCCGGCAAGGACAATATTCGCTCATGAACGACCGCGAAGTCGAAGGTTAACTCGCGATCGGAAGGACAGGGGTAGCCTGCAAAGAAAGATAAAAAAATTAGATCAGTAATTTTTATTCAAAGATGAGTTAAAAATTTCTTACTAGGGTGCTTAAGACGGATGTTGGTCGGAACCCCGATCTCGAGTCCGCCCGGGTACCCGGTCTACCAAGCCTCTTCCACGAAGAACCACTTCTTCCGGTCATTACGGGCCTTGCTAGGGAGACCGGTCACCAGCTTCTGCCCTTTGGTCTGAATGAAGACCTCGCTGGTCCCACTCCTCTCACTCTGAACCCGGTAGAGATAAGTCATCTCTCCCGGGGTCGGCATCCGGTACAGCCGATTCTGACTGAGCAGTGCCATAACGCTCAAGATGATCATCCACGCGTTCGGCAGTAGTTGGATGGGCGCCTGGTCCCAGTAATTCAACATATAGGAGATGATCGGATGGAGGGGGAAGCGAAGTCCGACCTCCATCATGTTTTGAGTGACGGCCACCATCCCGTGAGGAGGTTGATCAGCCCGTTCGTTTGGTTCCGGGGCAAAGAGCTGAACGTCATAGGGAATATCCCATTCGGCCAGCATCTCGTCGAGGTGGTTTTGGGTCATTTTGCTCTGAACTTGACCAATGGTCCACCTCTGGGACTCCTCCAGGTCGGCTATTCGTATGGTGGCCGAATCGCGAACGGTCGGCCCCCGCGGGAAATGATCTCGGTGTCCCTCGAAGTCAAAATCAAGGGGTTCGACTTCGTCTTTTTCCTCCACGTATTCCGACCATAGGCGGAAGGCTCGCCTAACCTAGTCCCGCCGATCCTGGCTAACACTCCGGCCTACGACGAATAGCCCTCCAACCTCCTCAGACCCCGATCCCGAGTCCTCGTCCACCATTCTGAGCCTCTCTTTAATTTGCTCGGCCGTGAGATTTTGGAACAATAGGCTGTGGGCCAAGTCGTCGCCCTCGCCGTGACCGCCGCCCTCTTTATCTTCTTCCAGAAGATCATCCAACGTTTCTGACTCTCTACTAGAGGAGCCGTCGTCTCGATCTGAGATCTCTCAACCATGGCCGGACCCCTCTCCCTGGCGCCCTCGCCCAGTAACGACCGGCCCGGGCTCGGGAAGAGCGCATCCAAGCCATCATCGTTGCGAGCCCAGATCGAGCTCGCACTCAGGCGCGACGGAGAAGCTCCTCCTCCGCCGCTTGAGCTCCCTCCTTCGTCGAAGAGCCGCCAATTGGCTCCACCACCGCCGCCGCCGCTAGAAGAGGTGCCGCCCCTTTACCCTGGCAGAGGACCAGTCCACCGCCGCACCATATTTAAAAAGAAGGAGTAAAATTTCGAGTTCAGAAGTAAAGATTACCTTTCTCAACCGCCTAAATCGCCGCCGTACGAAGTCAAACGCCGCCTCAGGAAGTTCGCCGGAAAAATCACTAGGTTTGCAACGCTTGCTGAGAATATTCAAAATACACGAAAGTGGAAAACTTGAAATGGTAGAGATCCCTCCTATTTATAAGAAATGGTGAGGGGACTATTTCGAAATAAATTTCTAGGCCTAGGGGCCTAAGTGCAAAAAGCTGAAGCGACAGGCCCCGCATCGAAACGGTTGTGCACGCCATCAGTGAATGTGCGGGATCCGAAATATCGCATGACGTCACGCACGTCTTTTTAGGCGTGCTTACCCACACACATCTACTCAAACGTCAGGCCATAAGAGGCCGACCTACGGTCGTCCCGGGAAGTTGAGGACCGGCGCCGACGACCAATAACAGACGACCACCTCGCCTCTCATCAACCCTGAGAGCCGAGCTGGGGGGGCAATTGTTGTAGCCATTTCGTACCACAGGTCGGCACCGACCTAAAATAGGCCAGAAATGACGGAGCAACACGGCCGCGATGGTACCGATCCGCCCGGACGATTTTCGACCTCCACGGGTTCTGACCCCACTTTCTGACCTAAAAATCGAGGTCGGAAACAAGCTTAAAACGCTCGTCTACCTCTACCAAGATACATATCAAATGGGCCGGGACTGGGCCGGTCCGGCCTCAACCAAATTAAACAATAGAGGTCGCTGGGGCACGGCCAACGATCAGGAAGGCTTTCCGACCTCAAGACCCACCGGGAGACCGGCCTCCGACCTCGAATTGTCCCCGACCTACAGAATGGAAGAAGAACACGTGACAGAATCAGGTAAGATCTATCTCCAAGAGGAAAAGAGTCGCCTCCGTACACAGCGACAGAGAGAATATTCCTCCCAAATGAGGAAAGTTCTCAGAGAATCGTCCTTTTATGGATACATGTCAACACGCCAGTGGTCGGCCACCTGCAGGATATAGCATACGGGCACTCGCGCGTCCTCAAAGACTGGGGGCATTTAATGCCCCTGTCCCCTGAGGGGTCGGAAATGACAATCATACCCCTGTAGGGAGAAAACTATAAATAGCCCCACACTTGTAACAAGAATGGAGAGTTCAACACGTTCTATAAAAAAATGTTATACAATTTGCATTTAAGTCCAGGGATTAGAAACCCCTAACAATTCTTGGTGTTCTTACTTTCAGTTCATCATCATCATTAATCTTCTTCATCGTATTCATTCATTCAGCATTTATGATTTCAATCATTTGATGTTTTTGCCAAAGCTCTCTTAAATAGCCATTAATTCCCAGCCTCATTTATTTGGCAAACAACAATACTTACTCACTTTAATGCTAGACCAACTTAGAAAAATAATAAACATATAAACACATAAAAAAATAAACATAAAAACAATAAACATAAAAAAATTGCGATAATTTTATATATCTGCGATATATCTACGATATTTCATGATTCTCATTCATTTTTGTACCTCAAGTGAACCGATATTGAAATCGATATCGATAATTTACGATATATCCGCGATACCCTGTAAATAATACATTGCACCTCAACACCCGTATCCCAATCTCAAAATTTGGGATATATCGCGATATTTTCATCCTTGATTAGGAGTGATTACAACTTTAATATTCTACTTGCACTTGAATCTCTATGCTAATTTTACGGTAATGCTTGAGAGAAAACTAAATTTTAGAGATAAGAAACTAAACTAAACAAAACTAAATTAAACTAAACTAGTGTGTAGGGTGTGTCTGCTAATGGAGCATGTGGTGTTAGGGCTCTCCAAAAATCTGAAATTGTGTGCGTCTCTCCGTGAATCCTCTGCTTCTTATATATGTGGGATATAATTTTTTTACGTCCCATAATTTTTTTAAAGCGTCCCAGAAAAGTTAATTCTTCAATTACGTCTCAATTTTTTGGCTAAGTGTACAATTTTACATCCCAAAATTATCGGAATTGACAAAATACAGTCGTTTTACCCCATGTGTCGCGCACATGCTCGTTAAATTTGGGAATTTCCTGTGAATATGCTTAGGTGAACCTTTGTGGCGAGCCGACCGCAGTATGTAGCCAATGAAGTTGAAGAAAATAGACACATCATATATTGAAACTAATAACTATTTAAAGTTTTACAAATAAAATATAAAATCTACTAACTTAATCTAAAATTAGGAAATAAATATATAATTTACTTTGAAAAAAAAATTGAAAAAGAGTCCCCCCATATCAACCTCCCCGAAATAAAACGACGTCTTTTTCCTCGCCGCCACCCACCCTTCTCTTCAAAACATATTTAATATCCACATAAGCAAAAAATGCCCGAAAAAAAACTAAATTTAATATTGACTGCATTTTGTCAATTCCGATAAAATTTGGACGTAAATTATACACTTAGTCTAAAATTGAGATATAATTGGAGAAATTAATTTTTTGGGATGTAAATTGTATACTTAGCCCAAAATTAAGACGTAATTGGATAAATTAACTTTTTTGAGACGTAAATTATACTTTTAGTAAAAAATTGGGACGTAATTGGAGAAATTTATTTTTTTGGAGACATTTATGAAAGTAGTAAAAAATTATGATTGTATAGGCTGCTCCTGATTCTCATAATTTTAAATTGCTGGGATAGAAATGCACTTTCTGTTATGTATTTTTGTGCTGAGGATGAAAGCAAAGTAGCACTTCTCCCCTAGCATTTACTCGCGTGGGTCCCGCTGAAACATTTGTTTGGTTCCAATTGCAATAAGCTGGATAATTTTGCTATGCAATCAAATGTATAAATGGCAGCCACTTACTGTTGCTTGATCATTAATGCGCGTACATGGAGTGGGGAATGGCAAATACTTGGGCTTCTAATTTTCTGAAGATGGGTTTCAATTACTTTGGGCCTCAAGTTCTCTACTTTTCTTTTGATTCCTTTTATTCTCGAGCCCAATTGCAATTTTTTTCCTCGATTCACTTTAAATAAAAGACACGTGTTTTTGTTCTCAAAATTTTCTAATTTCCTATCAAATAAATAAAACAATACTTTTATTGACATTTAGGGACAATAAATTGAATCTAATGTAAATAAATACAAAAAATTCACTAAATTTAGCAAATTAAATACATGAATTAATTTCAAAACAATTTTCACGCTAATCAACGTGAGAGGGAGAAAAACAATGCAAAGTAGAAAATAACAATGAATCCTGATATACATATATAATTTTATTCTTTATTTTAGTGTTTATTAAAAGACGAAAGATCCTTAAGTACATAACATATATGTTTATTCCTTCATGATTCCAGGAATTCCAAAAAAAAAAAAAAAAAAAAGTGCTTACATATTATGCAACATTGTTGTTATTTTCCATTAAGTAAAAATAAGTTAATTTATTATGCATTTTTTCTAACTTATAAGCTAATTAACTTTTTTTTTTCTGATTGTTTTTGTTGTAAATCCAGTAGATTTAATATATCAAATCCAGAAGATTTGATGTGGACATTACTTATGGGCCTAATAACCTAAACAGTGTTGATGAACGTATTTAATCGGATGGATTAATGGCTGTTTAAATCTGTGTTACGTCACCAAACAATACGTGTGATTGATTACCACCGTAATTGGTAAACGAGGTGTGAATTTATCGAATTAGTAAATTCGGTAGTCGAAATTGAACTGATTTCGTATGTGTGGGCGTTTTAGGTGTATTTGTGTGTTTTGGAATTGTTTATGTATTTTAACTTTTTTTGAACTTCAATTTCACAGCTGGAGAACAACTATTTATAGAGACTAGCAAGCATGGGGTGTCCAAGACTCTTGGTCTCCCTAGCCTGCATGCTTGACATGTGTCCCTTTGATCTTATCTAAGCTGAATCTTAGCTACAAAGTCTTCTTTGGTCTTATCTCGGACTCATTGTTGTTCGCCTAGGTCGGCTTGATTGATCTTGTTGATTCTCCAACTGAAAGTTGTTCGCCTCTTGAGGTTGTACTTTGGAAGTTGTTCGCCTTATGGCTTTGTTCAGCTTGGTTTTGGGATCTTTGTCCTTTGTTCACTTGTACACACTTCCTTGGCTGTTTGTTGTATCATAGTTTGACCAAGTTGTTCGTCATTGATGACTTCACAGTTGGCTCATTCTTGGTCTCGGGTCTTAATACTTGTTCGCCCATTAGTTGTTCGTCGGGGAAGTTGTTCGTCACTTTATACACCTCTCAGATTGGTAGATGCACCCCAACTTGATTTTCTTTGTTGATCACCCTTGATTTGAGGTTGGCTCTTCATAATCTTTGATGTAGCTTTAATCCTTGTTCGTCATTTATTAATAATTGTTCGCCTATCAACAATTGCCCCCTATCCTAGCTATATGTTGCTCCAGACGAGCAACTTTGTGGCGAGCAACTATAGTTAGGATATCAAAATGATGAGGGTTGGGACGAACATCATTGATATGGGCGAGCAATATATGGTCTGTCGTTTTGTCTCCCCAAGGTCTGGGGGTTGTACGAAGATGACGTGGGCGGCATGGCTGTGCGCCGCCCACGCGCGAGCAATCCCGAGGCCACGCGCCCCTATATTTACATATAGGCCCTTCAATTTTTGAACTTGTTTGGAAATTACCCCGTTTTCTCTCAATTTGGCCCGTATTTTGTTGGAAATTGCGTTCTGTACCCCGTTTTTTGCTTGGGGTATAAATAGAAGGGGGAAACAAATTTTTCCCACTTTTTCATCTCTTGCTACAGTACTCCAGCGATTCTTCCTTCTCCGGCGATCCCAAGCTTCTCCGGCATCTGTTCTTCCAGTGTTTGGCCTCCAATCCTCGAAGCAAGGTAGTTATCCTCTTATTTCTTTTCTTTTTTCTCTTTTTCATCCTCGGAAATTCCCATTGCCGCCGTGTGGAAATTAGCGTCGTCGTCTTCTCCGGGAATCGCTGCAGTCTGCAAGTGGTGTCGCCGCCGTCTGCGTTCTTCTATCTTTCTTCCATGTCTTCACATTCGAGCAACAAATCTGAGGAAACCCTTGATCCCCTCTTTCCCGTTGTGGCACATCAAGATCAACCTCCTTTTGAGATTTCCTCGGCATCGAACCCCCACGTGGACTCGGTTGTTCGATCGGTGGAAGATACTGGTGCTCGCCCGTCAGAGAGATCCGGAAGGGAGTTGGTTGCTATCGCGAGCAGGAATTCGGAGGAAAGCTCCTCGTCCGGCTCTGAATCCGAGGAAGATCCGTTTTTTGACGAACTCACTCCCGAGTTCTTAAAGAGTATTGAATTCCCGTCCCCCAAAATGTTGGAGAATGAAATCCCAGTAGGAGTTGCTCGACCCTTCGAATGGCGAGCATATGTCGAGGAGCATGCGAACAGTTTTGCTCGCCCACATAGACAAATAATGGACTTAATAAAAACTGACTTTCAGGCGAGCAAGATCAAGAGTGTTGTTCGCGAGGATGAGTTGGACTCAATCCGGGAGACCTACAAGATTCCCTATGATATTCACATGTGGGCTTCCCGGAAGAAAGAGAGAGCCGATCGCCCACCTCCCGGATGCACCGCGATCAACATTGACACCCTGATCGCTGGTCTAAAGTTGCCTCTACCCCCAGTTGTTGGGCGCTTCCTCGAGGCGACCAATCTTGCTATTACACAGATCACACCATGGGTTTATTTGCCCTAGAGGGATACGTTGATCGCCTTACTGCGGAGGAAATCAACTATCTCATGACGATCACCAGATGTCCCATTGGTGAAGAAGGCTACTACTACCTCAAGGCCAGGACCGGACTTAAGATGGTAGAAGGTGTGCCGAACAAGATCAGAGATTGGAAACAGCACTTTTTCTTCATAGGGGGTGATTGGCGAGCATCTTCTGGTCCACACGGTGGCATTGGGCGAATAAACTCTCCCGCAGCTTACGGAATAATTAAGCGTAAGTTTTACTTTGCTCGCCTTCGAAATGTGTTGTTCTAATTTAACTTTTATTGTTTGCTCGCAGGTCCTCGATTGCTCAAGTGGAACTCGGAAGGAGAAGAGATCGGGGACGAGTTCCTGTTCACCTCTTGTTTGGTCGGCTTGCGCAACAGAGCGGACAGGACCATCCAATACCTAAGCGACGAGAAGCGTCAAAGAGCTGCTCGTTTGCTTACTTATCCCCATCACTTGGAAGCACAGATTGAAGTGCCCCCTGGTATATCAAAAATTTCTAACTCCAAAAACCAATTTTGCTCGTCATTTGACTTCTATAACTTGCTCGTCTAACTCATTTTTTTTCCTTTTTTTTTTTTTAGCCGAGCAAGTCACAGTTGCCGTTCCACCTTGTTTTGCTTTCCTCGAACATAGAGTTTTTGAGATGGCGCCTCCAAAGGGACGGAAAATGAGGGGTGATCCGCCTACCAAAATTCTGGCGATGACGAACAAAACCGAGGGGGCCAAGGTTCCTCGGTCCGCGGCACCCTCCGGCCATGCTCGGCCAGTTCCCCCGATTTCTCCTCCTCAAGGGGGGAAACGCTTAAAGAAGGCGGACGGGACTCCGCTGGCCCAAGATGTCGCCGGTGGTGGCAAAGGGAAGGAGAAGGTGGACCACAGTCATGCTCGCCAAGAGGGGGATATTGTCCGCCGCTCATCCGTCGAGCCTATGGAGACGACGGGCAAAGCGGGCAAAAGTGTTACCCCAATCCGCGGCCCTGAGGATATCACCATATTGGGTTGGGACGAGCGAAAGTTCCAAGAGTAAGCATATCTAGCTTTATGGCCGGCGAACAGCTTTTAAGAGCATCTTGTAACTTGGGTTTTTGTTCGCAGGTATCGGCCTAATGACCATCCTGGGCGAGCAGCTGCGGTCCATCAATACGCCTGCTCAAAAACTCCGGTTAACATTCGCGAGATCCCGGGCGAACATGTTCGTCGGGCAACTGAGTTGATCGCCCGATCGTGGACCCGGCCTCTGGAGACGACCGTTTCTGCCCAAAGCATTGCGGACAACTTCCACTTTTCTTTGATGCATCATGCAAACGGCCTTGCCATCGCCCAGAAGGGAATGATCCAGCTCGCCGAGCTCGAAGATGTTGTTCGTCGCTACGCGAGTACAGCTCGGCAGCTGACCGAAGAGAAGGATGGCCTGGTCGGCCAATATGAGGCCAAAATTGCTCGCCTTAATAACCAGATCTCCCTCTACCTTGACAATGAGCAAAAACACCTTGAAGAAATTCAAGGTTTATCCAGAGAATTGGGAGGCAAAGAAGCCATGCTCGGCGAGGAGAAGAGCAAACTGTCAGCGGCCGAGCAGAAAATCGCCGATCTAGAGGCGGAGGTTGCTCGTCTCCGGGAGTCAGAAACCAACCTCTTCACACGCGAGCAACTTGAAGAGGAAGTTCAGGCTCGGACTGCTCCCATTTCCATCCTTGGATATATTTGCGCCTACGCAGACAGCATCCGCTCGGCCGATGCTTATGACTACAAGGACTTGGTGGAAGAAATGAGTAAGAACTTGAATGAGTTCATCGAACAATATCCGCCGCCGAACAACATTGAGATCCAGCTGGCGGACCTGGCTGAATTGGGGGTCAAGATTGATAAGCTTGACTCTAGCATTACTGTTACCCATCCTCCTCACCATGCTATTGAAGACGAGCAAGAGGGAGAGCCGGCCGCTGCTGACGAACAAACTGCTAAAGAGGCGGAAGATAAGGCAGCTGAAGACCTTGCTCGGGACATGATTGTCGACCCTTCTGCCGAACAAATTCAAGATCCTCCTTCCACCGAGCAGCAGTAGTTTTAGGACTTAGCTTTCTTCTTCATCTTTTTTGTAATAGTTGTTCGTTCCTTTTTTGTAGTACTTGTAATGGCTACTTTCAGCTTGTACTATCTTTTGGGCTTAAAGCCTTTAATTCAATGAATGTCTTTCTTTTGTTCGCTCATCTTCTTATATGTTAATTGTCTTTACATTTTCATGAAATGCTTTTGCAATTATAACATATTGTATTAGGCTTTGTTCGCTTTTTGAACTTTGCCTTTGATGGAATAGGGTTTAGCCTTAAGTTCTGCTCATCTTAAAAGACGAACAACCTTTGACTGGCTTTGGTCCTTGAATGGACTGGTACCTCGAGCTTTGGACTTTTCTTTTGTTGACGAACAACTACTGTATTTACATTTTGAACAAATTACAAGTGTTATAAGACTGTTCATCACTAACATATACAATATGACGAACAACTTTGAACACAAACTAAAAACTTGCTCGCTTATAAATTTTTGCCGAGCAACTCTATTCAAAAATAAAAGACGCAGCACCAGACTATACAATGTGCCGAGCAACTTTTTAATCTATACTTAGCCAAATTTTCAAAAAATTATGCAAGTTTTTTATCCATTCCATTTGCTTGATTCACTTCATTCGCCATACTTGCCCCCAAGATAATTGTTCGCCCATTCATTGATAGTACTTCTTGAGATGTACGACATTCCAAGAGTATGAGGCCGGCTTGCCTTTCATATCTTCGAGATCATATACGCCATTTACGAATTTTTCCGTTATACGATATGGGCCCTCCCAAGTTGGTCCCAGTACTCCTGAAGGTTGGGCGAGCAGTTTTCTTAGAACCAAATCTCCAACTCTGAATTCCCGGACTTTTACACGGGAATTATAATAACGTTCCGCTCTTTGCTTGTATGTTGCATTTTTTAACTCAGCATTGAGTCTTTTTTCTTCGAGCAAATCCATTTCAGCACTTAGAGCAGAATTGTTTGCTTGTTCATCAAAGTTGGTCGTCCTAATCGCGCTAGTCCTTAACTCAATAGGTATTACTGCTTCTGTTCCGAAAGCCATAACAAAGGGTGTTTCTCCGGTGCTAGACCTGGGAGAAACTCTGTATGCCCACAAGACTTCCGGGAGTTCGATAGACCAACCACTTTTGCTCTCCGCCAGTCTTACTTTTAATGTATGCTTGATTATCTTGTTCACAGCTTCAACTTGTCCGTTTGACTGGGGATGATAAGGTGTGGAGTAATGCTTTTTGATCCCCCACTTCGCACAGAATTCTCTCAACTCTTGTCCATCAAACTGTGGACCATTGTCTGTCACAATTGCCTGTGGAACTCCAAAACGACAGACAATGTTCTTCCAAATAAAGTTGATCATCTTCTGCTGCGTGATGTTCACCATGGCCTCTGCTTCTGCCCATTTAGTGTAATAATCGACTGCCACAACGGCAAATCGAACATTTCCGACTCCAGCCGGGAAAGGACCAATGATGTCCATCCCCCATCTTGCAAAAGGCCATGGGCTGTAAACTGACACGAGCTCTTGGGCCGGGGTATGAATGTTCGGGGCAAAAATCTGACACTGATGGCAAGTTTTTGCTTTCTTGATCGCATCCTGGCGTAATGTCGGCCAATAATATCCTTGCCTGATGGTTTTGTACGCCAAGGCTTGCCCCCCAGTGTGATTTCCACATACTCCAGCGTGAATTTCTTCGAGGACTGCTCGTCCTTGCCCCCTAGGCAAACACTTGAGAAGTGGGACTGATATTCCCCTTTTGTAAAGCTGTTCTCCCACCAGAGTATATCTGGCGGCTCGCTTCACTAGCTTGGCAGCTTCAAAAGGGTTGTTTGGTTTTTCCCCATTTCTCAATTATTTGACTATATTTGTTCTCCAGTCGTCCTCATCGGCAGTTTGATCGTCAAATTGGTTGACATTATAGCTTACTGTTGATGGATCATTCATCTTTGTAATTATAATGTCTGCCAACTCTGCTGGCCCTTCACTTGTTGCTAGTCGGGCCAGAGCATCTGCCTGAGTGTTGCTTGTCCGTAGGATTTGTTCGATGAAGACTTGATCTAACATGGACATAAGGTGAGCAACAATCTGTTGATAGCCAATCATATGATCATCTTTCGCCTCGTATTCACCTCGGACTTGGTTCACAATCAGTTGTGAGTCTCCGAAGATTTGTAACCGTCTAACACCTACGGCAAGGGATAGGTGAAGACCAGCAATGAGAGCTTCATACTCTGCTTCGTTGTTGGTTGCCATAAAACCGAATTTGATTGCCGAAGTGAATACTTGTCTTTCAGGGCTAATTAGTACCACTCCTGCACCTGACGCCACATTTGTCGAGGATCCATCAACATAGAGATGCTAGGGGTGATCTAGTCCTCTCGTCGGATCTGGTAGGAAAGTTAGTTCGACTATAAAGTCGGTTAATGCTTGCCCTTTGATCGCTGTTCGAGGAGCATAGGTCACCCCAAATTGGCTAATCTCTAGTGACCATTTTAGAAGACGTCCAGCAGTGTCAGGGCGATGGAGGATTTGTCTGAGCGGGAAAGTTGTTAGTACTTCGACTTGATGATCGAAAAAGTATGGTCTTAACTTTCGCACACTCATGACCAGGGCATATGCCAGCTTCTCAGTTGGGGAGTATTTGATCTCTGCTTCATGCAAGGCTTGGCTGACGTAGTATATAGGTTGGTGGAATTTGCCGTCTTCGCGCACCAGAACAGAGCTGATGGCAACTTCTGATGCGGCTAAGTATAGGAATAACTTCTCTCCTGGGACTGGTTTTGATAGAATTTTAACATCTCCCAGGTAGTCTTTGAGTTGATCAAAGGCCCTTTGACAGTTGTTAGTTCATGAGAAGCTTCCTTTTTTGATGGCCTCAAAGAATGGACGGCATTTGTCCCCCGATCTGGATATGAACCGATTCAAAGCTGCTAGGCATCCTGTGAGCCTTTGCACCTCTTTTACTGATCGTGGAGGTTGCATATCCACAATGGCTTTAACTTTTGCTAGGTTGGCCTCAATTCCCCGCTGGCTAACAAGATGTCCCAAGAATTTCCCCGAATGGACACCAAAGCTGCTCTTCTTCGGATTTAGCTTCATGTTATAATGCCGAAGAATCTCGAACACTTGAGTCAAATGCTGGAGATGGTCTCCTCTCTTGGGGCTTTTGACCACGATGTCGTCTACATAGACTTCCACCGTGTCTCCGATTTGTTGGTCAAACATCTTGTTCACCAGCCTTTGATAAGTTGCCCCGGCATTGATGAGGCCGAAGGGCATTCTCTTCCAGCACAACAAGTTTTTGTTAGTGTAAAAAGCTGTGCTTTCTTGATCGCCAGGATGCATTGGGATTTGATGATACCCTGCAAAAGCATCCATGAATGTTGGCATTTCGTGACCCGCAGTGCTGTCCACCAATTGATCGATGTGCGGGAGAGGAAAGTTGTCCTTCGGGCATGCTGCATTCAGATCTGTAAAGTCTATGCATAGCCTCCAGGTTCCGTTTGGCTTCCTCACCAGCACAGGGTTTGCTACCCATTGTGGACAAAGTGCTTGACAGATCAGATCGTTGTCTAACAGCTTTTTAACTTCTTCATTCAACGCTTGATATTTGTCCGGGCTGTACTTCCTTTGTTTTTGATGGACTGGCCTCTTGGCATGATTAATGTTGAGCCTGTGGCAAGCATGCTTTGGATCTATCCCCACCATGTCTGCATGAGACCATGCAAAAACATCTAGATTCTTGAGGAGGAATTCTTTCATCCGGGATCTGTATGGCTCAGGGAGCTCAGATCCTATGTAAAGCTCAAGATCCTCGTTGTTAGGGTTAACTCTGAACGCCTCTAGTTCTTCGACTAGAGTTGCTCGTCGTTTTTGTCCTTTCCAACGGGGATCAAGTATTGGCCCCTCAAGATTTGTATCATTTTCGATGTCCATGGGCTCTGCCCCCAGGCGGGGATCTAGATCATTCGTCGGCTCTGATCCGTTGTTGTTAGCCAGTACCCGGCCCTCCAAGTTGCTTGATGAAGGTTGCTCGTCACCACCACTTCTTTGTTCGTCAGCTGGAAGTTCCTCAATGGTGGTGGTGAGTTGCTCGTCCAACACTTGCTCGTCCAAGTGTTGTTCGTCAGTGTCCATGTGGTCATCCATGTCCATCATGTTCTCCAGTACTGACGGCTCATCGTCAGGATAGTTTGTGGTAGCCTCAATCATGGACACTTGAGTAAACTTTGCTTTTAATTGTAGGAGACACTCCCGAGCTCTTCTTTGGTCTCCTCTCACTATGCCTGTCCCACTTGCTGTTGGAAATTTTATACAATAGTGGTAAGTGGAACATGCAGCTTTGAATTCATTTAAAAAGGGGCGACCAAGAAACCCGTTGTAAGTTGATTCCTGGTCTACGACCAAAAAATCAACCATTCGTGTAATATTCTTTTTGGGTTCATTGGCCGTTACAAGTTGTACAGATAATCTAATTTCCCCTACTGGAGTGGTTACAGCATTTCCGAAGCCTACAATTCTATGAGTTGTACTTTGAATGTAGCCCGAACAATCTTCCAGTTGGTCGAGTGTCTTCTTGAATATGATGTTGGTATAGGCTCCGGTGTCCACCAAAAGTCTGTGAACTCTTGTTCCCATAATTTTGACACAGACTACGAGCGCATCGTTAAGTGGGGTCGAGATTCCTTCCAAATCTTCTTTGGTAAAGGTCAACTTTGCCGTTTGCATGATGGTTGGTTTGATCCCCATTTCTTGAACTTGGCCCATAGCTCGTAACTCTGCCTTCTTCTTTCTGTTCGACTTTGGTGGACGTCCATCAGAACAACCTCCGGCAGAGCCGGAAGGCTCCATCATGAAAATATCCTCCAATGGGCGTGCAGCTGCAGCGGGAACTGGTCGTCCGGGGCGATTATTCCGTTGAGGCTGTTCGTCGCTTTCTTCCCCCGGGCTGCTCTCCCGGTCTCTTTTGCCGGGCTGTCTATTAACAAATTCGGAGAGCTTTCCCTCCTCATAAAATCGCCAGAGTTGCTTGAGCAAATCTCTACACTCACTTGTAAAGTGCCCCACGCTTTGATGGTAGGCACAGTACTTGTTGGGGTTGAGTTTGCCAGTGTCCTGACGGATTCTTCGCGGAGGGGAGAGCAACTCCTTGCCTTTTACATTATCATAAACAGTGTCAACTGACACTGTTAGCACCTGGTTGAGCTTTTCTTTCAATTATGTCCCTTCGTTGAATGCTTTCATGTTCTTCGGGACTCTGTATCCTGTTCCACCAGGCTTTTTGTTGTTCTCCTTGGGGTCTACTTTGTTCTCCCCCAAGTTTGCTTCTAGGGCCTCATGCATGGAAACGAACACGCCGGCCTGATTTCTGAACTCGGCGTAATTCTTTGGGCACTTCAGACGTACCTCTTTCCATAGTTCTGACCCTTTTTTCAGTCCTGCCATAACAGCGACAATTTTAGTGTCCTCGCTGACCGGTTCTCCTTCCAACAACACTTTATCGAATCTTTCCATGAATGCTCTGTCAGATTCGTCGTCATTTTGTCTTAAATCTGACAGTCGATGTTTCTGGGAAAGATACGAGCCAGCTGTTGAAAAGTGTGAAAGAAACTCCCGACTCAGTTGGGCAAACGAGTTGATTGATGCCGGTGGCATTGCTGAAAACCATTTGTGAACCCGGTCGCCCAACATCAATGGAAAGTTCCGGCACTGGGTGGCATCGCTGGCCCCCACGGAAACCATGTAGTCCGTATATTTGGTAAGGTGGACTCGGGGGTCTGCCAGGCCTTCATACTGGATGCTTGCCGGAAACTGAATCTTCTTTTGAATTGGGGCTTTTAAAATGTGAGGGGCTAATGGGGATAATGGCATGCTGGTCGTCCCCATACCTCTATGTTGGTGCAATTGCCCCTGCATGCTTTCCACTGCCTTTCTTAAACTGGCCAACTCATCCAAAGGTGCCCCCTGACTTGGAGGCTGTTCGGCGAACAAAGGCGCATGCCTTTCTGTTCGTCGCAGTCCCTCACTCGGAGTGGGCTCCTCCTGGAGTTGCTTCCTAGGGTTGTTCGCCACATTCGGCCCTAGGCGTCTGAAGGTGGACTGAGATAATCTTTCATGTACTGATGGGCGAGGCTGTTCAAGAGTTGTTCGCCCATCACCTGCTCTCTGGCGAGCAGCTTCCATGACATGTTGTGGTTGACCAAGTCTGTCCTGGGCACTGGAACGAGTAGTCCCATGGCTTGACAAAGTTTCTGGAGGGCTTGGAGAGCTGCTATGGTCTTAGCCAACTCGTTAGGGTTGTTCGCCAGAGCCTCCATTTCAGGCGGGAGGTTATGTGTTATGGCTGTATGCTGTGATCTGTTCGTGTGCTTAGGATCACGGTCTTGATGGTCTGCTGTCGAGGCCCGAGTAGGAGATGCTCTCCGTGACAGGCGTGATCCTTGTGTTTGCTTGGATTGAGGCATCCTAATGTTGGATTAGTTTCTTAATCTTTGAATCTTCAAATTGTTATTGAAGAACACCAAGAACACCAATAACACTTTTGCTTGTATCTTCAAGAATTTCTTGAGGATTTCTTTGAATCTTCAAGTTTCAGACTCGAAGTTCTTGAGCAATCACACTGAATCGAAGGTTCGAACCCACCCTTCTTCTACCACCAAATTGTTGATGAACGTATTTAATCGAATGGATTAATGGCTGTTTAAATCTGTGTTACGTCACCAAACAATACGTGTGATTGATTACCACCGTAATTGGTAAATCGAGGTGTGAATTTATCGAATTAGTAAATTCGGTAGTCGAAATTGTACTGATTTCGTATGTGTGGGCGTTTTAGGTGTATTTGTGTGTTTTGGAATTGTTTGTGTATTTTAACTTTTTTTGAACTTCTATTTCACAGCTGGAGAACAACTATTTATAGAGACTAGCAAGCATGAGGTGTCCAAGACTCTTGGTCTCCCTAGCTTGCATGCTTGACATGTGTCCCTTTGATCTTATCTAAGCTGAATCTTAGCTACAAAGTCTTCTTTGGTCTTATCTCGGACTCATTGTTGTTCGCCTAGGTCGGCTTGATTGATCTTGTTGATTCTCCAACTGAAAGTTGTTCGCCTCTTGAGGTTGTACTTTGGAAGTTGTTCGCCTTATGACTTTGTTCAGCTTGGCTTTGGGATCTTTGTCCTTTGTTCACTTGTACACACTTCCTTGGCTGTTTGTTGTATCATAGTTTGACCAAGTTGTTCGTCATTGATGACTTCACAGTTGGCTCATTCTTGGTCTCGGGTCTTAATACCTGTTCGCCCATTAGTTGTTCGTCGGGGAAGTTGTTCGTCACTTTATACACCTCTCAGATTGGTAGATGCACCCCAACTTGATTTTCTTTGTTGATCACCCTTGATTTGAGGTCGGCTCTTCATAATCTTTGATGTAGCTTTAATCCTTGTTCGTCATTTATTAATAATTGTTCGCCTATCAACAAACAGGCTTTAGGGTTTAGATTCGGGTTTCTCTATTATAAATAGATCCCTGTACTCAGTATTATATACACACAAAAATATTAGTGAAAACTCCTAACTTGGTACGCCCCCAAACGTAGTCGTTATCAGTGAGAACTAGGTAAACAAATCGGTGTCTCTATTTTGCGTTTATATTTTACAACATGTTATTAGCACGAGTCTCTACCCACAGTTATTCGGTACAAATCTCGAGTTATTTTTCAATAGCATGATAATTAATTATCTATTTAATTATCGTATCAATTTATAAATCCTTATGTGCCATGAACTTATATGTCACTATGCACTTAATTTATACATTGCATCCATATTCATAAATTCACATTTGTTTAATATTTTGGATCGAAAGAAAAAAAATCACTTTATGGCCGCACCGCTGTCGAGCGACAGCAGCCGCCACTGCCGTGTCGCCTCGCGTCGCCGGCGCCATCACCGCGTTGCCTCGAGCCACCATCAAGCGACGACCGGTGCCATCACCGCATCGCCTCGAGCCACCATCAAGTGACGGCCGGCGCCATCGACGCACTCCGCGCTGCGCCTCCCTGAAGCTCCGCTGCCTCGCAGCGTTTGAGCGACAGTCGCGTGCCGCCGGGCGACAGTGGTCACCGCCGCGTCGCCACGCAACACACGAGCGTAGGACCACGCCACTGCCGTACCGTGCCTTTCCTGATGCCGCATCGCCATCGCAGCGTCTGAGCAACGGACGCACGCCGCAGGCCGCCGGGCGACAACGGCCACCGTCGCATCGCTGCACAATGGCCAAGCTCAGGCATGTCCGCGCCGCCGCCCGCATGCAGGCCGGCTGCAGCCTCCAGCCACGGCTGTTCTAACCTCCTCGCGCACATTCGTGCCCTGCCCCCTTCCTCTCTATTGGGCTTGCAGCCCAACTATTGGACCGAAGAAAAAAAATTCCTTTGGGCCAAAAAAAAAAAGAAAAAAATTGGGCTTTTTATCTGATACTTTTTGGGCCCTTTTAAATATTTTCAATTGGATAATTAATTATATTGGGTCTATTATAAATGAACTTTCAACTATTTCTTTTTTTAATTTCGGCCTTATTAATCAAATTATTTTGATTTTTCTTTTTTACAAGGGCCTAATTAAATTATTCATTTTAAGAGCCCTTAAATTAATTTATTAGGGTCAATCCTTTTATGAAAACAAAAAGTAATAATTTGTTGCATATTGATTAAGCTCAATTTTTTTAAAATTAAATTTAAAATTAGTTCTCAATAAATTATTATTTTATGTGTTATATGCGTATGCTATTTATGATTGATTCTCATGCATGCATATTACTTTTGCACGTAGTTCTTATTTTATAGTCCGCATAAATTGTCTGGGTAGGCGGCGCCCAGTACTTATCATGCCGTAAATTATGTTTTGAGTAGACAACGCCCAATTATTGCTCCTATGTGCTTGAACATGATTAAATAAATGTTTATTTCTCTGTTGTCAATGAAAGGTCACAAAACTCACCATGTCACTTTAAATATTGTAGTGAGAATGTCTGATATTACCAAAAGAAAATTCGTTGAGCTTGCTCTTGATGTTAGTAATTACCTGACATGAGCTCTAAATGTTGAGATCCATCTAGACTCAACTGAGTTGAGCGGAGCCATTGTCGAAGGTTCAAAATCCACTAATGCCCAAAAGGCGAAAGCGTTGATTTTTCTCAGGCACTACCTGAATCAGGACCTGAAAAAGACCCCGGAGCATTGTAGAAGTCCCTGAAGGACCGTTTCCAACAACAAAATGATATACTCCTTCCTCAGGCACAATACGATTGGTTGAACCTCCGTTTACAAAACTTTAAGTCTGTGATGGAGTACAATTCTGCCTCGCACTGTATTGTATCCCAGTTAAAGCTATGCAAGCAAGCTATAATTGAGCCGAGTTGATACATAAAAATCTATCAACATTCCACGCTAGTAACCTTGTACTCCAACAGCAGTACAGGGCCAAAAATTACACTGTCCACTCTGAGCTAATTTCTGTACTTCTAGTAACAGAATAGCACAACCAACTCCTGAAGAAGAATCATAATTCTAGACCAGTTGGCATCCTGTTTTTAGATACTTTATTTCATCTTTGGAATGACATTTATAATTTAGCTTTGATATGTTTACCTTAATATATGTTATCTGTTATATTTTGTGGATATTGCTATTCTTATACATGGCTTGTAAACATATCAGCTATTAGGTTTGGGCATTTTCCTCTAGCCTGATGGATACAAATTGTGATTTATGTTTGGTAGATAGTGTCACCACACACACAATCTTAAAAGATAGGAAGTATTTTCATAACTTGATAGAAAGAAGAGGGAGTGTAACTACGATAGCCAATGATAATATTATGATAGTGGGCTCTGGAAGAGCCTCTGTCATCCTCCCTATGGTTACCGAACTCATAATTGACAATGCTTTGTTGTTTCCACAATCGAAGCGTACCCTTCTCAGTTTTAAAGATACAAGAACTAATGGCTATCGCATTAAAACTGAAACTGAGAACAATAATTAATACCTTTTGATGACTATTTCTCGAGGTAGTCGTAAGCAAGTTATTGAAAAACTTCCCTCCTTCTCTTCCGGATTGTACTATTCCTACATCCGGCCGTCTAATCTCCATATAGCCATGGGTATGAAATTTCATGACCCGAACTCTTTTAAATTATGAAATCAACGGTTAGGTCATCCAGGACAAATAATGATACGTAGGATTCTATCTAATTCTATTGGTCATAATATTTCGAATAATTGAATCCCTCCTGTCGATGAATTTATCTGTGATGCATGTTCAAAGGATAAATTAATAGTGTGCCCGTCGCGCACCAAGGTGGGACTTGAATCCCCAGTTTCCTTGAACGGATTCATGGAGATATTTGTGGACCGATTCACCCAGCATCAGAACCATTTCGGTATTTCATGGTCTTAATTGATGCCTCCACTAGGTGGACATATGCCTGTTTGCTGTCTACCCGCAATCAAGATTTTGCCAAGCTTATTGCGAAAACTATTGAACTTCGAGCTCAGTTCCCAGATTATCTAATAAAATCAATTCGTTTGGATAATGCTATTGAGTTTACCTCAAAAGCCTTTACTGATTACTGTATGGCACTGAGAATTAAAGTGGAGCATTCGGTCCCTTACGTCCACACCCAAAATGATCTTGTTGAAGCGCTAATAAAACATATCAAATTAATCGCTAGACCATTATTTATGAACTCAAACTTACCCACTTCATGTTGGGGGCATGCAGTCCTGCATGCATCACATCTAGTACAATTTCGTCCAACTGCATACAATGATTATTCCCCCTACAGCTAGTGCGTGGAAAAGAACCCAACATTTCCTATCTGCGTATATTTAGATGTGCGGTGTATGTTCCGATAATATTACTGAAGCGTACCTCTATGGGCCCACAAGGAAGCTCGATATTAGGGGGAGATCCGAATTCAAAATTGAATGAATGCCGGGAACTTACGTGGAACGTAAATGATCTTCAGTATCTAGATCCACAAACTAGTCAATCTGAACTAGAAGTTCAGAAGATCATTAACTTGCAACATTTAGCACACGATCTGTCAGATGGGTTTACTGACCATAGAGGTGTAATTAAATCGCATATACCTGCAGTAATGCACCCCAAAGGGTTGAGGTTCCAAGAAAAACAAGTATACATGCCCCCATACGCCAGAAGCGTAAAGGACCTATAAATGATACAAACACACCTAGAATGAAAGCTAGCAAAACTGGTCAGTTAAACTTGAAATCTCCAGAAGAAATTCGTCCATAAAACTTAAAATCTCCAGAAGAGATTCGTCTAGAAGATGAGCATCCTAGTAATGAAGCACGTGCCCAAAATATTCAACGCACTGTGACTACGGAACGACCAGAACTAGATACACTGAGAAATAAAGATGGCCTGGTTGACATAAACGTTGATGTCTCTATGAATTTCATAGATACATGAGAAACTTATAATAGAAATATTATTGTCGTCGACGACACATTTGCAACAATAATTTCTCTTTTTGTTATAAATAATGATCTAGATTCAGAACCCAAATCAATAGCTTAGTACCGGAAGCACTCAGATTGGGTGAAATGGAAAGAGACAATTGAAGTAGAGCTCGCATCGCTATATAAAAGAAAATTATTTGATTCTATCGTACGTACACCCGCGCGCACTATCCCTGTAGGATATAAATGGGTTTTGTACGAAACGAAATGAGAATAATACTGTGGAGAGATACAAAGCAAGGCTGGTAGCTTAAGGGTTTTCGCAGAGACTCGGTATTAATTTCGATCAAACCTATTCTTCTGTAATGGACGCAATAACGTTCCCCTACTTAATATCTTTGTCAGTTAAACTAAACCTCCTGATGAGATGGATGGATATTGTAACCGCATATTTATACGAATCACTAGATGCTGACATCTATATGAAAATCCTTGATGGATTTAAGATTCCCCAGATAAGGAATGGTGAAAACCGCAGTATGTATAACATAAAACTGCAAAAGTCGTTGTACGGCCTAAAGCAATCAGGTCTAATATGGTACAACCGCCTTAGTGGATTCCTCCAGGAGAAGGGATACACTAATGATATAGCTTTCCCATGCGTATTTATAAAGAAATCGCAAATTGGTTTTTGCATCATATCCATATATATTGACGATCTAAACATAATCGGGACATACAAAGAGATTGAAGAAGCTAATTCAATCTTGAAAGCTGAATTTGAAATACAATCTTGGGTTAAACCAAGTATTGCCTCGGCCTGCAGATCGAGCAACTCCCAAAAGGAATCCTTATACACTAGTCAACCTACGTGAAAAAGGTATTATAGAGATTTCACATGGATAAATCTCATCCACTCAGCACACCTATGGTTGTCCGATCCCTCGAAGTGGATAAAGACTCATTTAGACCAAGAGAAGATACAGAAGAAATTATGGGGCCAAAAGTTCCTTATCTTAGCGCTGTTGGTGCATTACTCTATCTTGCAAACTGCACTAGACCAGATATTTTATTTGCAGTTAATTTGCTTGCAAGATATAGCGCTTCTCCTACAAGGAGACATTGGAATAGTGTTAAGCACGTCCTACAGTTTCTCCAAGGATCTCAAGATCTTGGATTGTTTTACCCTAGGAACCAAGATAAAACCTTGGTAGGTTACGCGGATGCTGGTTACTTGTCTGATCCCCACAATGCCGTATCCCAGACTGGTTATGTTTTTCTCTATGGTGGTATCGCAATCTCATGGACATCGGTTAAACAAACTATGGTTACTACATCTTCAAACCACTCAGAGATAATAACTTTGTTTGAAGCCTCATGAGAATGCGTTTGGTTGAGGTCATTGGTAAAACACATTGGTGACTCGTGTAGTATCGCTAAAAACGATACATCCACTACCGTTATATTTGAAGACAACCCAGCTTGCATCACACAAATGAGTAATGGGTACGTCAAGGGAAACCTGACGAAACATATTTCACCGAAATTTTTCTACCCATACGAATTCCAAAAGAGTGGCGTAATTAACATACAAAAGGTGCGATCTAATGACAATCTAGCATATCTGTTCACTAAGTCCCTTCCTACCTCTACTTTTGAGAAGTATATTCATGGTATCAATATGCAAAAGCTTAAAGGGTTGTTGTCTTCAGGAGGAGTGGTAACCTCAAAATAATCCTAAAGATTGGATCCGGAAGATCAATAATTGCACTCCTCCCTAGCTAAATATTATTATCGCTACCTAGCATGTGGAGATTTTCTGACGAGACAAATACGTTGTGTCGTAATGTCCAAGGGGGAGTGTTGTAAATCCAGTAGATTTAATATACCAAATTCAGAATATTTGATGTGGACTTTACTTATGGGCCTAATAACCTAAACAGACTTTAGGGTTTAGATTAGGGTTTCTCTATTATAAATAGATCCATGTACTCAGTATTGTATACACACAAAAATATTAGTGAAAACTCCTGGCTTGGTACGCCCCCAAATGTAGTTATTATCGGCGAATTGGGTAAATAAACCGGTGTTTCTATTTCGCGTTTATATTTTACAATAGTTGTCATCTGTATCTAGTATTGAGGAGCTGAATGCAAACACTTATATGTTGAGGAGCAATTTGTCCTTTTTTAATTTCTGCAGTTTTGGTCTTGAAATTAACGGATGAGATCAAAACTGCAAAAATTAAAATATCCCCGTCTTGTCGTAATCCATAGTGTTTGTGGGTTATTTTTAAACATAATTCCGTCGGCATTCTTAGTGAGTAAGTCATGCACGCGAGACAATTAACGCTAGCTAGGTTTTATTGAAACATAAAGGAAAAACCGATCGAGAAGCTTATACAGTATAATGTAATAAAAATTAAAGAGTAAGGAACAAGAAATACAAATTGGAAATTCGTGGAAGAATTAAAGAGTGAGGAACAAGAAATACAAATTGGAAATTCGTGGAAGAATTAAAGAGTGAGGACAAGAAATACAAATAGGAAATTCGTGGAAGGAGCCCATTATTATTTTTCAAAGGACATAAACACACTTAAACAGACCAAGAACATGAGGATTCGAGGAAGGTTACAATAAATATAGACATTAAGATATTAGGAGAAGGTGGTTGGAGAAATTTTTGATATATATATTGTAATTACTTCAATGGAATATCATCCTCATCCTCCCTGGCTGATGCTTCTTATGCGCGTTTCCACCTGCATACATATAATTACATGTTAATTTCATCAACTCATTACAGAAGCAGTTAATAATTATATTAAACTCCATAGGGTACTCAATGAAATTCTTTTATGGTATCAGAACCAAAGATACTCATTACAAAAATGACTCTGATTTGCAACGGAATTTCTGTCGCAACAAGTGTTTTGCGATGGTGTTTACGATGAACAGGTGTCCGTAGTCAAAACGATCGTAGCAAAATTTTGCGATGGATTTTCGGTGACCGTCGCATAGTTACGACGGTCGTACCGTCACAAAAACCCGATCCATTTCCCAAATTTTGCAACGGACAAAACCCCGTCGCAAAAACTCCTGAATTTTTGTTATTTGTTTCACCCGGAAAATATTTACGACGGTCAGTTTTCTGTCGCAGATTTTATATTTGCGACAGAGGTGTTCCGTCGCAAATCACGTTTCTAACTTGTTTTAATAAATGCTATTACCAATTATATTTTTTGTTTTGTAAATTTATTTAATTCGACAACAAGTAATATTATAATCCATTCATTTGTATGTAATTAATTGTATATGTATCCAAATTGAGTCATTTTTTATAATTCATCAAATTAATTACTTTTCGTTTCTAACTTGTTTTAGTAAATGTTGTTACCAATTATATTTTTTTTTATTTTGTATATTTATTTACTTCGACAACGAGTAATATTATAACACGTTCATTTGTACATAATTAATTGTATATGTATCCAAATTGATTCATTTTTTTTATAATTCATCAAATTAATTCCTTTTCGTTTCTAACTTGTTTAAATATATGTTATTATCAATTATATATTTTTTTGTTTTGTAAATTTTTATTTAATTCGAGAATATAAATTTATAATTCGTTCGTTTGTAGAATAAAAAATATAAATTATTCATCTAATAAAAATATAAAATTGACAAAAAAATAAATAAAGTAAAAGTAATGTCAATTAAAAAATATTCAATACATTATATAAAAGAAAATATTTAAGTTTTCCTAATCATCAGAATTAAATCTTACATCATCCCCCACTTCATCCTCCTCATCCTCCTTCAAGTTTTGGAGCGGTGATGACGGCTGCAGGATCTGAGGCTGCAACGGGTCCGACGGTGGTGGTATAGGACTCCACTTAATGTGGAGGTGACTAGTCTCCACCACTTCTTCATTTTCTCCACATTCTTCTGGGTAGCCTCCTCTGCCGCGGCTTGCTGTTGCTTGAGGAGCCTCATCTGCTTCACGACATTTGAAAATTGTCTCTCCATCTCGTTGGGATGAGAGTCGATGGAAGACTGGGAGGAGGATGAGCCCGATCCACGAGATTTGAGCAAATATTTTCCATAACCACCAAATCCTACGAACCGCCATTTTTTAGCCTTGACGTTCTTAAAGTAAGGCTCATTTTAACGTCAACAGAAGGCTCTGGGGGGAGGAGGGGAGGGGGGCATAGGGCTCGACCCATCCGCCCCATCCTGAGGCTGAGTCTGGGAGACAAGGTCATCGAGCATCTTCCTCTGTAAATTAACAATATTTTTAATTAATCCGATTCTGATCAACTGGATGCAGGTGGGAGGAAGATTAGCCCTCACCCGCTTGGGGTGCGGATGGAGTTCCCTCAGGCGGGACAATCGGAGCAACCACGAGTCTGAGTGATCCCCTCCGTCTCCTCCCTCTTCCACTCCCACTACCAGATCCAGATCCACTCTCTTGTCCACTCATCTATAAAGAAATTCAATAAAATATTAACAATCCTAAAATATTAAAAATTTAAAACATTCTATATAATATTTATCCTAATATACTAAAAATCTAAAACAATCCATATAATAAATCAACAATTACACTAAAATATTAATAATCTAAAATAATCTATATAATAAATCAACAATTATTCTAAAATATTAACAATCTAAAACAATCCATATATTAAATCAATAATTATCCTAAAATATTAACAATCTAAAACAATCCATATATAATACAATCAACAATTATCCTACATTATTAAAAATCTAAAACATTCAATATAATTAATACAATCAACATATATATATATACATATATATATATATATATAAATCTAAACATTTATCCTAAAATATTACAATCTAAAACATTTAATATAATTAATACAATCAATATATATAAGCTTCTTTTCTTCTTCTCTCTTTCTCTCTTGTGGGTGATATGAGCTCGGCGGGAATTCCTTTTATTGGTAACTTTTTTTGCGACAAACTGGTGATCGTCGCAAAGTTTTCCGCCTTAAGCATAAAAACGGTGTCGTTTTTAGACATTTGCGATGGACAATCCATCGCAAATGTGGAATTTTAAAATTGCGACGGGCATATCCGTCGTATATCAGTTGCCGGTAATAAATATGTGCCGGTTCCCGAAGAGTCACGATCAAACGGTCACACTTTGCGATTGAAAAATCCATCGCAAATTACCAATTTAAAATTCCCCCAATAAATTTGCACCGTTTCAGAAAGGAGAGGTCCAACGGTTCGGTTTTGTGACGGACATGTCTGTCGCAAACTATTATCTTGAAATTTACGACGACATGTCCGTCGTAAATTTTGGTGGTTCATTATCCACCTCACTTTCAGCGGCCAAATCCGTCGCATATTTTAGAATTTGCGATGGATTTTACCTGTCCGTCGCAAATCGACATCGTTGACGAGTACTGGTTGTGGTTCGTCGTTAGTCTGTCGTAAATTTCAAATATTTATGATAGAATCTTTTTCCGTCGCAAATTTCCCTCGCAAATCTCCATCTTTTTTTGTAGTGTCTTGTGTTCGATTCTCACCGAGAGCAATTCCACCCACATTTTGTTTCCCACTCATTGGGTTCCACAATGAGGGAAAATTGAGTTCGGCCCATGAGTAAAGGGGAGTGTAATGGAAATAATTACATTAATTAATTTCACACCTCTCTACATGTTTGAACTTTTATATGAGATATAATTCTTTCACATAAAATTAAATGCATAAAAATGAAAAAAGGAAAAATTTATGAGTAGTCTAAATCAATAAATTTACGAAATAAAAAAAAGTTGGTAAAAACATTTTTACAGACAAATTAGAAACGAAAAGAAATTAACTAAATTACTCAAATTAATATTAGTTGCTTGATTTAAGTTAAATAATTTTACAAAATAATATTATTAGTTGATTGATTTTAGTTTAGTTGAATGAATTTAGTTGAGTAGGTAGTTTGAATAATATTAGTTGCTTGATTTAAGTTTAATTATTTTACAAAATAATATTATTAGTTGATTGATTTTAGTTTAGTTAAATTAATTTAGTTGAGTAGGTAGTTTGAATAATATTAGTTGCTTGATTTAAGTTTAATAATTTTACAAAATAATATTATTAGTTGATTGATTTTAGTTTAGTTGAATGAATTTAGTTGAGTAGGTAGTTTGAATAATATTAGTTGCTTGATTCAAGTATAATAATTTTACAAAATAATATTATTAGTTGATTGATTTTAGTTTAGTTGAATGAATTTAGTTGAGTAGGTAGTTTGAATAATATTAGTAGCTTGATTTAAGTTTAATAATTTTACAAAATAATATTATTAGTTGATTGATTTTAGTTTAGTTGAATAATATTAGTTGATTGATTTTATTAGTTGAATTTAAAATTATTACAGATGAACCCAGGTCAAGATAATTTTCTCACTGTCATCATAGTCGACAACAAGTATTTTTTAATGAATATGTATACTTTTAATTATATATATTAATATAATTAACTTGATTTTTTAATTTTGTTGTCACAGACTGCTTCCAGCCCATGAGACTAGCTCAATCGTCTCACAAATCATTAGGATGAGACAGTTTGAGTATGGTGCCCACTCGTGGAGTCAAGTGTCCGAGCAAAAGAGGATGGAGTACTTTGATGACTTCAAGGTATAAAAAATTTATTTATTATGATTTTAATTTAACTTTTAATTTAACTTTTAATTTATTCGTTAATATTTTATTTTTAATTTATTTGCATAGGCGGTGCGTTTGGGACCCTGCCAACGATAGTATTATGTACCAATTGTTCTGTGCGAAAGCGCAGGAACGGTACAAAAATATTATCTACGGCCTGAAGAAGCGGTGGGAGCGTGGGGATCGGGTGGAGTTGGGTCGAGCACCAGACGGACGATCGATATGGGATGGTTTGGTGGATCACTGGAACAGTGAACCATCATTCAGAAGAAGATCATGAAGAGAGAGAGAGAGAGAGAGAGAGTGGAGAGGGAGAGAAGAGAGAGTCAGTTTGAACAATTTATTTATATTTTTTAAACAATTTTTGTAGCATCATTCCCGGTCACAAGGTTTCCGCCATTATTATAGAGATAATGAGGGATAATCTAGAGGAGAACGCAATGAAGTTCAAACTCGTCTCGTCGCAGCGGAAGCAGTACTACTTGGATGAGTTTCGGGTATATATATGGAAATAAGTTGGTTTAAAAATATTTGCATATATATACCCGAAACTCATCCAAGTAGTACTGCTTCCGCTGCGACGAGACGAGTTTGAACTTCATTGCTTTCTCCTCTAGATTATCTCTCATTATCTCTGTAATAATGGCGGAAACCTTGTGACCGGGAATGCTTAGATTCAGTGTTAATTAATTAATTACTTGTAGCAAACATATACATGATCTTAGATCATGTTGCTCTATTATTCATTTATATACATCGTGAGTTTCATTTAAATGGTCACAACATATATAAAAATAAGTGAGAAACGAAAATGAATTAATTTGGCGAATTTTGAAAAAAAAAAGAGTCAATTTGGATACATATACAATTAATTGTGTACAAATGAACGAATTATAAATTTAAACGGGAGTTGAAATAAATAAGTTTACCAAAAAAATATTAAATAGCCACAAAATTTATAAAAACAAGTGAGAAACGAAAATGAATTAATTTGGAGAATTATGGAAAAAAAAAACGAGTCAATTTGGATACATATACAATTAATTGCATACAAATGAACGAATTATAATTTTAAGCGGGAGTCGAAATAAATAATTTTACAGAAATAATAAAAATTAAATGGCCCCAATATTTATAAAACAAGTTAGAAACGAAAATGAATTAATTTGGTGAATTATGGAAAAGACGAGTCAATTGGATACATATACAATTAATTGCATACAAATGAATGAATTATAATTTTAAGCGGGAGTCGAAATAAATAATTTTACCAAACTAATAAAAATTAAATGGCCACAACATTTATAAAAACAAGTGAGAAACAAAAATGAATTAATTTGGTGAATTATAGAAAAAAAATGAGTCCATTTGGATACATATACAATTAATTGCGTACAAATGAACGAATTATAATTTTAAGCGGGAGTCGAAATAAATAATTTTACCAAACTAATAAAAATTAAATGGCCACAACATTTATAAAAACAAGTGAGAAACAAAAATGAATTAATTTGGTGAATTATAGAAAAAAAATTAGTCAATTTGGATACATATACAATTAATTGCGTACAAATGAACGAATTATAAATTTAAGCGGGAGTCGAAATAAATAATTTTACCAAACTAATAAAAATTAAATGGCCACAACATTTATAAAAACAAGTGAGAAACAAAAATGAATTAATTTGGTGAATTATAGAAAAAAAAATGAGTCAATTTGGATACATATACAATTAATTGCGTACAAATGAACGAATTATAAAATTATGGGGTAAATTGCAAGGATGGTCCCATGAGAATTTGTACTTGACAGATTTGGTCCCATTTTTAGCAGAAAAGGTCCCTTGCGTTAAATATTTTACAGTTTTCTATGGAATACTGGATGGAAAAACCTTTTCAACTTAATTTTTGGAGGGAAATGGGCGAGCTTTTGCTATTAACAATCATTTCAATGTAAAATACTAGTATGGAGGCGATTCTGCAACTTTAGTTCGTAGAGTTTTAAGAAGTTGGAAATTAATTATTTTTAAGTTGAGAATCATACGCGCTAGTTTTTGGTAGAAAACTAACGGGCATGTGGGCCTCATGCTCGTTAATCCGTTATTTTTTTACGGAAAAATCGTATGGGACTATATGCGCTAAAAAAGGACCAAATTCATGAGGACCAATTTTTATGGGACCATTTCTGCAATTTCCCCTAAAATTATGCATTGTCGAAATAAATAATTTTACAAAATAAAAAAAATAGTTGGGCAAAATATTTTAATAAACAACTTAGATACGAAAATAAATTAATTTGGTGAATTATAAAAAAAATGACTTAATTTGAATACATATACAATTAATTGCATAAAATGAACGAAAGTAGCTTGTGCCCTAGTGGCGCGCACCCCGGGTGCCCGGGCTCGAACCACGCGAGCCATTTTTTTTTTGTATAGGCTCGGTGTAACGCCCCGAACCCAGAATATATTAATTATATCAGATTCGAAGTGTTATTGTGATCAAAAGTCCGAACTATAAAATTTTTGAAGGAAAAATAACTGAATTGAGAGATAAGTTACATGCAGCGGATAAGTGGGAAGAAATAATATAATAATGTATCACACACATAGGTATATCTATATATATATATATGAGGATGGAATAAAGGTTCTGTATCTTTATGATAATACACACTGAGTTTGGGTAATTGAAACATACGGTAAGAAGTATCGTCTTGCCTAGCAGTAGCGAAATCATTTATTTAGGAATAGAAATAATAGGCATCATTGTATTATTAATAGTATTTTAGGCAAACGAGAAACTTTGTGTCTTCTGTATCACTGTCCTTGCTCCCCGTAATTGTAATCTGCAAGGGGTTAGGAAAAAGGGGCGTGAGAATTGAATTCTCACATATGGGTGATTTGCAACATCATGGGATTGGTAAATCCGAAATAGATTAAGTTATACTCATTGATAAAGTGTTTATTTTATTTAATCAGTTGACATATATATAAGATTACGAGGTTTAAGCGATATTTAAACATATTTCGCATGGTATAATTGAAATAACACAAGTTGGTTCACGTTAGGGCAGAGCCCAAAACATAATCACGTATTGTCACAAACTGTCAAACCATATTCGTACGATCGTTCCACTTCCAACAAAGTTACTCTTTTCAACTCCAACCAAAACTTACTTCATCCAACCACACAAACTCACATCATCCAACCATAACATCCCTCAAAATAAGCAAGTATCAATGACCTTATTCCCAGTGCGTCCAACGACAGCTGACCGGGGACCAGATCTACTTGATCAACAACCTTGATTCCGAGGGCGTCCCCGACAGCGGCCCCGGAGGTCGGATTTTAAACTCGATCCCGACTCCGTACATACTGACTTTCCACAAAACTGACTCAATAAACTTTACAGAGAATAATACTTGATTGACAACCGAACTGATTCATGCTCACATAAGGTGTTTACTCATGCAATGGTGATCGATTCACAAAACAACAGGCTAATGTATAACATATATAGTTATATCACATAATCCAAACAGTTATATAGATAGGTGTTACATTTATGTTGGATTAGATATTTTTGATTTGTTTTAATCGAGTTCAGGAAATACCGGCACGACGTTATTATTAGCAGATCAATCAACAGATCATCACCCACCTGATTGTTCTGAGTCCTGAGAATATTGTGTATGCAGACGGTCGAGTCCTTCGTGCGTGTCCCGAAAAGTACAGAATCCTAATAAGGAGTATTCCGATTAAAAGATTGACTTTTGAATTTGAAAAGCTTTAGAGTGTGAAACTCGAGGATTGAGTAGATTGTCGTCTTTAGAAAACTATGGAAAACTAAAGTTTTCAAAGGTTGATTTCCAAATGATAAGTACACCCCTTTTTAAGAGGAGGTGTATTAGGGGGGTGTATTTACTAATTTAATTGGTGTCCTTAGTAAAGACCTTTTAAGGAAAAAATATAATTATTAAACTTGGAATTACTTAGAAAAAAAATAAGATTATTACTTATAAAAATTAATAAAATTAAAGAAAAGGTTTTTCTTTCTTAAGAATTCTATTTCTCATTTTTAAAAGAATTTATTAATTTTTCCCAAGGAAACTCTTTTACTAAATTGGATATTTTTTTTTTTAAAAGACTTATCTTTTGGTTCTTAAATTTCTAACGGTCGCACAAGGGGAAGACGAGTTTCCCTTTGTCTATGGATTCAAAACAAAAGTGTTTTACCCTTGAAAATCATCATCCAAATAATAATAATACCAACTCATCAAAACAGGGATACTAAAGGACTATACTAAAAATCACCATAACACTAAAACAGTGATACTAAACATCCACAAGAATAATACTAGTCCACTAAGTCATTAATACCATACATCTAAAACATTAATACATATCAACCGGTCAACTAAAAATTAATATACTAACTCAGCTAATTCCAACAGTCAAACTCATGTTTGTGAAGGAATAAAAACAAGGAAAAAAATATCCAAATCCTACTTCTAAAGAGTGATACAAAAGGACTAAACAACAATACTAAACAAGTCAACTAACAATACTAAACCATCTAACCAACTAACAGTAAGTTTTTTCATTTCTTTTCCTTGTCCCACGATTCGAACAAATTAATCAAAATAAACCAGAATTTACCCAAGAAGAAAAACGAAGGTAGAAACCTTACGATTCCGGTTCGAGGTGTTAAACGGGCGGCCTAACGGCGTCGATTGGGAAATCGATAATTCGTTCGAAGAATTGGGCAGCCTAACTGCGTCGTTCGGGAATTCGGAAAACGAATTTGAACAGCCTGACAACGTCGATCGGGATTTCCAGAAATTTCGGCAGCATCAACCGGTTTAACGGCGTCAAATTGAACGGAAAATTAAACGAAAAGAAGGTCTCGGTTAGAAATTGGAATAATCTTCAAAGAGTGAAATTGAAAGGGGGCATTTGAAATTACTCACTGGAAAGGGAGAATTAAAGAGGCGGCGGCGCTTCGGCGGTGGCGTCGCTGGGCTAAGGCAGCGACGCAGCTTCGGCTTCGACGGAGGACAGGGGAGAGAGCGACGACGGCTGTGTGGTTTGTGTGAGGCGAAGAGGACGGCGGTGAGCGGCGTCGCGTCTGGAGCGAGGCACGGCGATGGCCTCGTGGTGGCGCGACGGCGGCGGTCGGAGCTGGGCCGCGGCGGTGTCGCTGCAAGAGAGGCGTGAGTTGGGGCTTCGATCGAGAAGAGAGAGCGCGACGGCGAGGGGGGCGTCGCGGCTTCGTGGAGGAGGCACGACGGAGAGGCTCGGCGGCGGCTGTTCGCCGGAAGGAGAAAAAAGATGGGAAGGCGTTTGGCGGTGAACGAGAGAGACGAGAGAAGAGAAACTGAGTGAAAGAAAGATAAGGAGGAAAATGAGGAGAGAGAAAGGGAGTTAGGCTTTTATACTAATCTTTCAAAATTTAACTTGTCCTTATCTCTTAAGATTTTTACTATTAATTTAATTAGTTTAAGAAAATGAAAAGGATTTGCATTAGTTTAAGAAAATGAAAAGGATTTGCACGGTTGAGAATTAAAGAAGAGGTTTTCATGAGATTTTAACTTAATTGCTAGGAATTTAATTAGGGCTCGTTTGGTTTTCGAGGATTTAATTTGAGATTAACAGTATCTTTTAATTAATCAATTAATTACTGAAATTTTGATTATCCACAAAATTACACGGATCGAAATTCTTAATTTAATTTAATTCTCGTAGTTCCTTTATTCGTTTGAAAGATTCGATTTCTTTCTTCGAATTTAGGAATTTATAAAAAGGGTATATATATATTTAATTACACAAATAACACACAAAATAATTAAATTTAAAAGAAACAAGAAAAGAAAAGAAAATAAAAAATAAGGTTTCTAATTAAGAAAAAAGGTACAGAACGGGACGGGGTATTAAACTCGGTAATTTGCGACGGCCGAAATCTGTCGCAAATATTGAATTTTGTGACGGAAAACAGCCCGTCGCAAATTATAACAGAAAAAAATAAAAAAAATATATAAACATTTGCGACGGAATGCGGCCGTCGCAAATTTTGTTGACCCGAACGGGTCTAACCCGAAAGATTTACGACGGACTACTGTCCGTCGCAAATTTTGTGCGACCCGGCCGGGTCTAACCCGCCAAATTTGCGACGGATTTGTCCGTCGTTAATTTGCGATGGAGAGCAAAATCCATCGCAAAAATTAGCTACGACTGTTTTAGGGACGGATACGTGTCCGTCGCAGAATCCGTCGCAAAACACTGTTTGCGACGGATTTTCCGTCGCAAATTCCGTCGCAAAACAGTATTTTTTTTTGTAGTGAGTGCTCTCCAATGGGGGAGGTAAATCTTGTGTCAAATTGCCACAAATGAAAGCAATGAGGCAAATTCTCCTCCTCCCTTCTTGGAGGCAAATGTATTTTTTTTTCATTTTATTTACTTGATATATTATGTGATATATATTTTGAGTTAATATAATATTATGTATTGATTTTAGATTTATTTCTAATATTATGTGACATAAAAATTTAATATTAAAAATATAAACCTTAATAAAAAAATATAAATTGTAACTAATTGAAATATAATAAGACAACATTAAAGAAAATACTAATTTAAATTACAAAATAAATACAAATTAAACATGCACAATACGAACTTAGTAGTCTCCAAGGCCACTTCCAGATCCTCCAATATCACCAAAATATTGTCCATAAATATCGTGATGATTACCAAATTGAGTTTGAGTAGAACTTTTTTGCATAATTTTTAATTGCTCAATTCGAAACCATTCACGCCTAGCCGGATCAATAATGGTCGTCAAATCTTTGTCCATGATTTTATCATCCCTTCTTTGTTCAGCTCTTTTTGCAAATTCATCTATGGCTCTTTTTTGTTGTACGTTTGATTCAGTCATTATATCGTCAATCCTATTGCTTGATTCTTCCACGGATTTTATAATACGATACGCATCTTCTCCTTTTTTTTTCTTTTGAATTTAGCTTTTTTCACTCCCTCTGGTCGCATTTGAGATGATGAACCACCATCAGTGTCGTCACTTAAGTTGATATTGAACTGAGATATTCCCGATGAAGAATATACAAGAGAATCTGGCACTGATGCATCTGATTGTGATGAAGCAGTGAGATTGATTTTTTTGTTGCGTCTCTGATTGCCCTTTCCTGTATCCACATGATCTTTTATTTGTGTGAACACATGATCATAATTGAATCCCTTTGTATACTTCGGATCAGTCATGAACATAAGTTTTCCTCTATGCATTTGCACGATTTATATATAGAAAATTAATATTGAAAACTTCTACAAATTTTACATATAATAAAACAAAAATATCAACTTACAATATCTTCTTTTGAAGCACCACTCGGATCCTGACGTTCAACTTGCGCAATGCATCCATTCAATGACTTAACTGCTGCTTTGATAAGATTAAAACGATCCATCAAAGACTTTATATTTCGAGTTGCAGTGATGGTATCTGGTCGAGTAGAATTATAGTTGGCTTCTATACGTGACCAAAATCTATTTCCAGATTGACCTTTTCCTACAATTGGATCTTGAGACACTTGAACATATACTTCACAAAGGAGTATATCTTCCTCAGGCAAATAAAAGGAAGATCGGTAGGTCGACATTGTAAATTTTCTAAGCTAGAATAGAGAAATAAGACACGAAACTGAAATTGAAATGAGATAGCTACTCCAAAGAGTATTTATAAAATGGATTGTGCTTGTTAACACACTCACAACTTTTTAGATTGAAGCTACGGTGGAGATTAAACGATCGAATTGACTATCAATGGCTACGGTTGAATGCACATGGATTGTGCTTTCCAACACACTTACTACTTTTCAAATTAAAGCTACGGTAGAGATTAAAAGACCGGATTGACTATCAATGGCTACGGTTGAATGCACATGGATTATGCTTTCCAACACACTCACTACTTTTCAGATTAAAGCTACGGTGGAGATTAAAAGATCGGATTGACTATAAATGCCTACGGTTGAATGCACATGGATTGTGCTTTCCAACACACTCACTACTTTTCAGATTAAAACTACGGTGGAGATTAAAAGATCGGATTGACTATCAATGGCTACGGTTGAATGCACATGGATTGTGCTTTCCAACACACTCACTACTTTTCAGATTAAAGCTATGGTGGAGATTAAAAGATCGGATTGACTATCAATGGCTACGGTTGAATGCACATGGATTGTGCTTTCCAACACACTCACTACTTTTCAGATTAAAGCTACGGTGGAGATTAAAAGATCGGATTGACCATCAATGGTTACGGTTGAATGCACGCGGATTATGTTTTTCAATATTATTGCCTATAAAAAGAGTATCATCTGCTGTGTTTCTTAATTCAATTTTCTCATTCTTATTTTTCATCTTTACATTTACTTATTCAAAGATTTTTATTTTTCTCACTATTTTCATACTATGAATTCCAATTTCGCTAGCTCCTCTTATATATCGTCTTCTTCTGATGATGATATTGAAGAGTATGCACGCATCATAACCAATTTCCATCAACAAAATTAAAATCTTTATGAGATAGCAAAGTCCAATAATAAACTCCTTAGTGAGTGGCTAACAGATTCAAATCTAGAGCCTACTTGTGGAGTCTCAGTTGCTGGTCATAGAATGATACATCATGATCGAGAAATTGTAGATCGTAATCTATTTGATGATTACTTTGCTGAAAATCCAACGTATAATGAATCAATGTTTCGTCGGTGGTTTCGCATGTCTCGAAGTTTATTTCTCCAAATTGCTGATGCAGTTAGTCGTCATGATCTTTATTTTGTACAAAGAAGAGATGCAACTGGTAGGCTTGGTTTGTCTACCCTTGAAAAGATAACAACTGCATTTCGGATTCTAGCGTATGGGGTTACTGCAGACGCAACTGATGAATATATCAAAATTGGAGAGTCTACTGCAGTTGAATGCGTTAAATGTTTTTGTCGTGCTATAGTGGAGGTTTTCTCAGAGAAATATTTACGATCACCGACGGCTGATGATGTTGCGAGGCTACTTCATATAGGTGCGCAACGTGGCTTCCTAGGAATGTTAGGTAGCCTTGATTGTATGCATTGGAAGTGGAAAATTATCCTACTGCATGGGCTGGAAATTATACAGGACGGAGCGGTTCAACATCGATCATCCTTGAAGCTGTTGCTGATTATGATCTTTGGATCTGGCATGCATATTTTGGTATGCCAGGATCTAATAATTATATCAATGTGTTAGAGAGGTCTCATCTTTTCTCCGATCTAACTAGAGGTATTTCTCCTCCTGCGCATTATGTTATCCAAGGAAAATAATACAATACAGGGTATTATTTAGCAGATGGCATATACCCCAAATGGTCAACTATTGTACAAACAATTCGTGATCCACGTGGTAGAAAAAATAAGAATTTTGCTTAAAAGCAAGAATCGTGTAGAAAAGATGTGGAACGTGCATTTGGAGTTCTCCAAAGTCGATTTACAATTATAGCAAATCCTGCTCAATTTTTTATTACTGGTGATTTGCATGATGTAATGACTGCGTGCATTATAATGCATAATATGATAATCGAGGATGAACGAGATCTCAGTGCCCCAATAATAGAAGCAACATAAATGACACCTCCACAGGTTGAAAGGGCAGATAATGAAAATTCGACATTTCAAAGATTTCTTGATCGACATAGAAAAATCAAGAATGCAGATGCTCATTTCGAACTTCGAAATGCTTTGATTGAACATCTTTGGGAAGAATATACTAATTCAGAAAATTAGTGGCTATCAATATGTAATTTTCATTTCTTTGCATTTTTTTTAATTTGCATTATGTTGTATTAACTATGTAAGTTTTCTAATATTAATATGTAATTGTGATGAATTATGTTATTGAACTTTGTTATTTTATATCAAGTATTTTTTTTTAAAAATTGTACCATTAGATCATTATTATTTAATATTTTATTAATCATATCATATTTTTATTTTGTGAAATTTTTTAAGAATTTTAACATTAATATAAAATTATAATTTTATCTTATACAAATATAAGATAAAATAGGAAACAAAATTGAATAATTAAGAATATTCCACGAGAATATTCCTTTTGAGTTAAAATTTGAGTATGATGATTGGGGATGATTTTACTGTTGGAGGCAAATTTAGTGACAAATGGAAGATTTTTGAGGCAAATTTGCCACAAACCATTGGGAATGCTCTAACAAGTTAAAGAATGAATATGGATCATCTCATTAAAAAATCAAACTTAAAAGATCAAATTTAAAGAGAGGTGTGAAGTTATTTAATTAATTAATAAGTATGGCCAGAAATATACTATTTAGATTTTAGAGTTATGTACGTACTATCATTGTTAATAGTGTTACGTACTATCATTATTAATTAATTATTTGCATTATTGATATTACGTACCAAGATTTTATATAAATAGCAAAATTCCTCCCATAGTAATCCCATGAACTGATGCAAATGAGAGATATGGTACAAAAGATCACAACCACTGAAGATAGCCAAATTAAGATCAGAATCAACAAAATATTGTGCATTAATTATTTTTTGTATAAACAATTTTTATAAATATATTGTTTCTTTGTACGCAGATTTTAGGTATATTTTAGCTAGATATATTTCCACTAGAGCAAGAAACTGTATATATACTATATAGTGTACAATATCAATGAATAAAATTCATCTTTACCCTAATTCATATTTTCTATAATTTATACTCCCTCCGTCCCAGATCAGTTTTCACACTTTCCTTTTCTATCCGTCCCACATTAGTTTTCACACCCCAAAAAGGAAAATTTTCTTATAACTTTTATCCTCAAAGTTCTCACTTATTTACCCATATGCCACTACTTTTCTTACACAAACAAACCACGACCACACAATTAAAGTTGATTTGACATAAAGTTCCCACTTTATCACTTTAACTATATAAAATAATAAATTTTCTTAATTACCGTGCCCAGATCAGTGTGAAAACTGATCTGGGACGGAGGGAGTATCTTTCAATCGATATCGATGGCTCTCAAACCTTTCAATTTCTTGTCCTTAATTCTGATTCTCTTGTTCTCTTCCATTGGGCATGCTAAGGGAGACAATAATAATATAACTGGAAAAAAGGCGTAAGTTTTCAACTTCATCAAACTAGTAGGATGCCAGAAGGGTAACAAATCAGAGGGC
Source organism: Ballota nigra (assembly GCA_947034835.1). Lineage (NCBI taxonomy): Eukaryota > Viridiplantae > Streptophyta > Magnoliopsida > Lamiales > Lamiaceae > Ballota > Ballota nigra. Next base: position 111,724,760 of record OX344722.1, on the reverse strand, counting down.
ATCCAACACCTCGGACTTTACCTCAGCAAATTCGGTTATCCCCCTCCCCAAGAAGCCCAAATCAACTCCGATTAGTTCGATAATGCCCTCGAATCCGCTGTCAAAACCTAACAACAAAATTTCAAAATTAAACACTCGGAACCCTAGATGCCACAACGGTATCCACGATGTGGGGTGCCCGATATTGTCAACGGTACTAATCACATGCAACCGGGCTCGGGCTCGAGATTCTTTCACACAGTATCTCACTACGCTTTAGATACAAAGTGGTCAAAAAGACAACTATCTTTTAGGTTTTTGGCCGGCTTTCCCACAGGTGCTATGCAACCTGTGAGAAGAGCCTTTCAGAAATGGTCAACCGCCACGGGATATGATATTTCAATTTCTCCGAGGTTCCAACTAATCAACATTCCGATCTGGGCATAGGATTCCACCGAGGGGCGCATGGGGACAATGCGCCGTTCGACGGGCCCGGTGGTCCATGGGGGCGGGGGCCATGCCGAATAATCACCACTTGGAAACAGTTGTGCTGCATGAAATTGGACACCTTCTTGTGTTACGCCAAAGCCAAGTTGAAGATGCCATCATGTGGCCTTACGTTGGCCGTGGAGTAATAAAAAATATTCAATCCGATGATCTTCAGGGAATGAGGGCTTTATATATGTAGAAAAGATATACTGGAATGCACGATTTATTCATTCACTGATATGGAGTATATATACAACCAAAAGGGTATCTACAGCTAATTTACCCAATATTTACAAAGGAAAGAACATAATTACAAATCATATAATTAATGAAAGAATATCTACATAATTAATGAAAGAATATTTTCAGGATCTTGACTTCATTTGTTGTGGATCTCTGATATCTGATTTCTCATCCTTCGATTCTGTTTCCATAGTAACAACATCTCTAATAGGCCCCCACAAGATGGAGGATCCGTTGGAGACACCAATCTTGGAACGTAACACATTGAACTTTTGTGAGGGAAGGGATTTAGTAAGAATGTCAGCAAATTGGTCATGTGTGTAGATGTAGGATACAAGAAACGATCCAGAGGTGACATGATTACGGACAAAGTGATAGTCGATAGCTATATGCTTCACACGAGAGTGAAATAGCACAAAGATAAGTAGCAGCCAAGTTATCACAAAAGAGAGTGGGGGGAGAAGGAAGAGAGACACGAAATTCAGACAAAAGATTAGTTAGCCAGAGTATCTCAGTTGAACAGGAGGCAAGCGACCGGTATTCGGCCTCAGTGGATGAGCGAACGACCGTACGTTGCTTCTTTGAGGACCAAGAGATGGGATAACTACCGAGGTAAGTGATGTGAGCAGAGGTCGAGGTGCGATCGTCCTGATTGCCAGCCCAATCAAAATCAAAGAAAGCAGTGAGTGGTAGGGATTGACCACGACGGAGAAGGAGCCCATGAAAGATTGTTGACTTGAGATAATGAAGGACGCGTTGACTGTCGTAAGGTGGGTGACGGTGGGATGATGCATGAACAGAGATAGTTTACCGACAGCAAAGGAGATGTCAGGACGGGTTAGAGATAGATAGTCATCGGTTTTGGCGGAGCCATCATGAAGAGTGAGAGTAGTGGGAGAGGAAAGAGGAGTCGTGACTTCCTTAGCACCAAGCATGTTAGTTTTCGAGAGAAGATCATGAATGTACTTGTGTTGACTAAGAAAAATAGAGGTAGGGGTGCGAATGACCTCAACGCCGAGAAAGTATTCGAGGGAATCGAGGTCTTTAACAGAGAAAGCGAGAAGAGAGAGCACGAATGAAGGATTCTAGGGCAGAGGGGTTGTTGCCAGTAACAAGGAGATCATCAACGTAGACAAGGAAGTAAAGCGTGACGTTGGATTTGGAGAAGAAGAAGAGAGATGTATCCGAGTGAGAGTTGGTGAAGCCATATTGAAAGGACTTTAGAGCCAAGTACCACTCACGAGGAGCCTGATGAAGACCATAGATGGCATTATTAAGAGAACACACGTAATCGGGATGTTGGGCGTCGCAAAAGTCAGGGGGCTGAGACATATAGACGGGGTCGGGGAGAGTGCCATGAAGAAAAGCGTTATTAACATCGAGTTGACGGATGGGCCAAAAGTAGTGGAGAGCAAGAGAGAAAGATTCGAATGGTAGCGGGTTTAACAACCAGACTAAATGTTTCATGGAAGTCTATACCAGGGCATTGGTGGAAGCCCTTTGCGACGAGGCGAGCTTTATACTAAGAGATGGAGCCATTGGGATTACGAGCTTTATACTAAGAGATGGAGCCATTGGGATTACGTTTGGTACGAAAAACCCACTTGCAGCCAATAATGTTAGCCGAGGGTGGGGGTGGTGCAAAAGACCGAGTTTTATTGTGAATGAGAGCATTGAACTCGTCGTCCATGGCACGATGCCAGTAAGGAATTTTAAGTGCTTGAGAGGCTGAGGAAGGCTCAATGGAATCAGGAGTAGGATGAAGTGTAGTGAGTGTGTTAAGGCGTTTAGGACGACGAATATTATTTTTGGAACGGGTTGTCATTGGATGGTTGTTAATAGTGGGAGGAATGTTAGAGGACAAAGAAGGATTGGAGGTTATGGAGGGGGCAGCATGCAGTTGGGAGGAGACGGGCTGGGGCACATCGGCACGGTGTGCAGCAGGAGGCGTCTGGAGCTCGGCAGTAGGCGTAGCAGTGGGCGAGGGGGCTGGAGCGGTCAAGTGGCGCTTGGCAGCGGGCGTAGCTGCAGGCGAGGGTGGGTCGACGGGAGGTAAAGCAGCCTGGGACGAGGCCGGCGAGAGTCGGGTAGTGGGCAGGACAGGAAGTATAGGAACAAGGGGGTTCGAAGAGGGCGTAGGTGGTGCACCAAACGTGAAGACGTGCTCAATGAAACAGACATGGCAGGACGTATAGATCTTGTGCGTGAGAGGATCCAAGCAGGAGTAGGCATGATGGGCAATGTCATAACCTAGAAAAATACAGGGGCTGGAGCGGGGTTCAAGTTTGGATGAGGCATAAGGCTGGAGCCAAGGAAAGCAAAGGCACCCGAATTGACGTAGGGAAGAGTAGGATGGGTCTTGACCAAAGAGAGCAAAGTAAGGGGTGGGGCGTCCAATGGGTAAGGAAGGAAGGTGATTTATGAGATAGACGGCTGTTTGAAAAGCATAAGGCCAAAAGATATGGGGAACGGAGGCTTGGTGGAGAAGAGTGCGAGCAGTTTCAACAATTTGGCGATGGCGGCGTTCAGCTGTTCCATTGTGCTCCGGAGTGTAAGGAGGTGTAAAATGATGGGCGATACCAAGAGAATCGAGGAGGAGTTTAAGTGCAATAAATTCGCCACCACCATCGGTGTATAGAGTTTTAAGAGAAGAGTTAAGTTGTTTTTCAACACCACGGACAAAGGAAGGAAATAAAGTAGCAACATCAGATTTAAGGGGTAATGGAAAAAACCAAATATATTTTGTAAAGTAATCCACAAAAATAGCATAGTAGCAATAACCATTAGAAGACGCAACAGGACTAGGCCCCCAAACATCGGAGTAAATGACATCCAAAGGGCCCGACTCTTAACATTAAAAACATCAAACAAGAGTTTTTTACTCTTATTACTTAAACACGAAACACAGTGAAAGGAAGACGAGAGAGAGGACGCCGTTGAGGGGAGGCAGGCAGTAAGGAGTTGATTCATCGTTTGAGGAGACGGATGACCGAGACGACTGTGCCACAACAACGGAGATACTCTGGTAACGACGGAAAAAATAAAAGTGGAACAGGGACTCTGTGGGGGTGGCGGCCATTCATAAAGATTACCCTTGGCCTTGCCCCGAAGGAGGGTAGCCTGGGTACGGAGATCCTTAACAATAAAATAAGACAGAACATATTCAATAGAGGAGGAATTATCACGACAGAATTGAGAGACAGAGATAATGTTACGTTTCATGGAGGGAACATGCAAAACATTGATTAGGAGAATTTATTTGAAAGAGTAGCAGAGCCAATGTGAGAGATACCAAGGTTAGTGTTATTACCTAGGACAACATCATCGGGACCATTGTAGAGATGGTGGTACGACAGATTTGAGAGGCTCGAAGTAACGTGATTGGAGGCACCAGAGTCAAGTAACCACGGGGAGGAAGGCGGTTGAGCAGCGTCCGGGGAGGACGTGTGAGCAGTGTTGACAGAGGTACGGGCTGGACGGAGGGCTAGAAAGAGATACCAGCATTTGTCGGCAGCATGGTCAAGACGATGGCAGTATTGGCACTCGACGGACTCGCGTGAGCGACTGCGCCTAGGGTCGCGCGGAGGCCCTCATGCACCTGAGCCCGGAGCGGGCGGCATGGACGGCAGCGATAGGAGACCCGAGGCAGGAGACGGAGGCGGGCCGCACTGAGAGGAAGCAGTCGAAGCGGGTGGCTTGGCGGAACGGTTGGAGGCAGTGTAGTTGATAGCAGGGGCAGGCAGAGACGAGACAGTTTCAGAGTCGGCCAAGTACGTCTCATGGTCGATCAGTTTATCGAATAGTTCTTCGAAGGAAACAGGGGTGTCTCTAGTATGGAAAGCAGCGATAACCTCTTTGTAAACAGGACCAAGGCCACGAGTACAATAAATTAGCAGATCTTCATCATCGGGAGGGGCGCCAAGGGTGGCGAGTTCATCAGCAATTGTTTTGATTTTCAGCAGAAATTCAGAGACAGGCAGTGAGCCACGAGAAAGGGACGACAACTTATCTTTTAGATGGATGATATGAGATTGCGAACGCTTGGAGAAGACACGTTCAAGACGAGACCAAGCATCATGAGCCAAGACAACAGACCTAATTAGTGGGATTATGGGTTCAGTTAGGGATGTTATAATCGCATGGAGAATTAATTGATCCTGACGACGCCAATGACGGAACGCCAGGTTGGGAGAGGTAGCGGAACCAACGAGTATAGTTTCAGAGGGAGGGCCTGACGTACCGTCTAGAAAACCCATGAGATCCAAACCGAAGAACAGAGACGTAAACTGAAGTTTCCATGAGACATAGTTGGTGGGGGTGAGACGGAGGGGTAGTTGGGTGAGAGCTTTTAATTGGACGAGTGGGGGGAGGGGCGGCTCGCCGGTTGTGGTGTTATCGCAGATAACGGTTGACGCGGTGTCGCCGGCCATGGGAGGAGCGGTGGACGAGAGAAAAAAAAGAGAGAGAAGGGACGGGTGTTTTAGGTTTCCAGGATGTTTTAGGATGATACCATGTAGAAAAGATATACTGGAATGCACAATTTATTCATTCACTGATATGGTGTATATATACAACCAAAAGGGTATCTACAACTAATTTACCCAACATTTACAAAGGAATGAAGATAATTACAAATCATATAATTAATGAAAGATTATCTACATAATTAATGAAAGAATATTTTCAGGATCTTGACTTCATTTGGTGTGGATCTCCGATATCTGATTTCTCATCCTTCGATTCTGTTTCCATAGTAACATCATCTCTAATAATATAGGTACTAACAATAATAGTGCCTCATATTTAACAAGAATTAGTCTACAAAACACCGTAATTATTCTTTAACAATTTAATTAGCCTCATATTTAATGTCACACAATCAATTAGATTTGTTGTTTGTGAATTTTTAATTTTCGGTGCAAAGACCAATACATTCGTGTTTCTCACTGAATAATCAGGGGAAAGCGGTAGTCACAATTGAAAAAATATATTTGTTTCACAGGGATTTGTACACTTTTTATTTAGATGTCTCATATTAATTTGCACATTATCAAAAAAGAAAATATTGATTTGTGTGTACATTTACACATACATATACATATATACCTATATATCACTACTTTATACTCCCTCTGACCCTTTTTAACTGTCTCATATTATCCAAAATAATGTTCCTCTTTAATTGTCACTCCACTAATATCAACACATTTTTTATCTACTTTTTCCAACAATACCCCTGATAAACTGTAAAGCAAATCATCATTTTGTAATAAATAAAAGTATTAAATAAGGGTATAAGTGTCTTTTGATATCCTAATAAATGAAAAAATTGGTTTGTATGAACGGATAAAATGAGATAGATAATAAAAAATTGGGACAATACCTTTTTTTCCACGTGCAATCCAAGGACGCAAATTCCCTAAAATGGATGGAGTAATTATAATTAAACTAAGAAATTAGGAATTTAGATATTGTAAATTAAAAGTAATGGTCATAATTTTAAGAAAGATGACAGTGGCCAAGACTTCGACTCTGCAAAGACTATAATTTTATTGGTTGGAATTGGTGATGGAATATTCCACAATAGGAGACTAGTGGAGATGAAATGAACATCATAAGTGACTAATAGGAGACTACGTTGTAAGGCTCTCATTTGATAGTTCAAAATTTTCTTTTGATTTTATTTTTATTTTTATTTTATTTGAATGTTTGAATCCTCTGTTTTAATAAAATTTATGTAAATTTGATCCAAGGTGGAGTATACTTAATTATAGAGTTGGTTCTTTCAAAGAAAAATATGAAAATAAAGCATGTTATTTATTAAATCAACTAAGAAATAAAGGAATGGCAAAATTATAAGTCATTACGTCTGATTATATGCAATGTCTCGATCGGGCTTTAATTTTTTATTTTTTTTTTATTTCTAAAGGAAATAATGTCTAGATATCGGGTTCAATTCTGTGGGTTATTGTTAATATATATATTTTCACGACCAGTTAGTTTATTTTTATTCTGAGGATTTCGAAATTTTTATTTTAATAATTTTTAATTAAACCCTGTATTATTCATAAGACTTTTACACGAATTATTTATATCATCTATAATTCACTGTTTAATTATTTGAGTAATTCATTTAGCTTGATTATTTAAATTAATTATTTTCCTTTTGTGTTTGTCTCTTTTATTTTCCCCTAAAACTGTTATAAAAAAAATCTTTCTTATTTAATTTGTTTGCTTCTTATTTTCAATTTGAGTTTAGTTAAATGAACGTGAGAGCTCGTGTTGGTTACTATGTGATAAGATATTTGTCTTCTTTCATTTGTATATATATAAAGGGATACTCTCATATGCATCAAGTGCACGGTGCACTCATTCAATAGGTATGACTGTTTTTAATGAAAAATGTAAGCTGATTACACTGAAAAATATGATTACATCTCACTTAAAAGTATACACTGGAAACCGATTTCAGTGTAATCAAATCACACTTTTCAGTGTAATTAAATCATACTTTTCAATGTAAATAGTTCAATTGTTGAGTGAATGCACCATGCACTAAGTGCACAAAAGAGTAACTCATATATAAAAAGTTCAGATTATTTTTACCGGACATATATGGTGAATTACAATGAACATTTACAGAGAAAAATAGTTTTTTGGTCCCGCAACTTGTCTAGTGTCCAATTTTGGTCCCAAAAAAAATTAACTTTCAATTTTGGTCCCATAACTTATTGAATTGTCCAATTTTGGTCCCCAACTTGTCTAGTGTCCAATTTTGGTCCCAAAAAAAATTAACTTTCAATTTTGGTCCCATAACTTATTGAATTGTCCAATTTTGGTCCCCAATGGGACCAAAATTGGACAATTCAATAAGTTACGGGACCAAAATTAAAAAGTTAAAATTTTTGGGACAAAATTTGGACACTAAACAAGTTAGGGACAAAAAAAAAATATTTTTTCGTATTCATTAATTTTTTATCTTTTCTCACCTTGTGTGTGTGTGTATATATATATTTTTATACCAAACACTATTTAATTAATTGTAATATTGATTTATATAATTAATTAAGTGTAGATTTTGGAAGATAAAATGACATTCTCTAAAATATTGATGACGAGCATGAGAGTTGTTCCAAACTTATGATTTCATATTTTACTCTAAAATAATCATTGTAATAATCATTTATATACTATTGGTGGAGACGAGATCACGATAGCGATTTGGAATTATTTTACGAAGATATGGAGAATCAAAATTTATAGGAAAATCATTAATTTATTATTTTATTTACTCTATCGCGATTTACAATCTTAGTTAGTAATTAAAATTTCATTATTAGTATTTTATGGGAGCTTTGTACTTCATCTTAAATAACAATTATTGAAATTGAAAAATATTGTGTTTTTCTTTTTTATGTTTTATAGATGTTTTTCAGATATTTGTATTTGTATCAATGGAATTAACACATTAATCGTCTTTTATATTTCGGATAATCTAAAAATTAATGGACTTTATATTATTGTATCGTGCTTTTGTTGTAACGACTATAATCCTAGAGTACAATATTAATTAAGAAGGTGCATAAAAGTGGTATTTTGGTCCCGTAATTTATCTAGTGTCTAATTTTGGTCCCAAGAAAATTAACTTTTCAAGTTTGGTCCCATAACTTATTAAATCGCCCAATTTTGGTCACATTTGGGACCAAAATTGGACGATTCAGTAAGTTATGGGACCAAAATTGAAAAGTTATTTTTCTTGGGACCAAAATTGGACAGTAGACAAGTTGCGAGACCAAAAAACTATTTTTATCAACATTTACACTACCCAACATTGACATTTACGGCTAATTTTATCAAATAATTAAAGTTAAATAAATTTTTTTAATGAATACCTCAATAAAAGTTAATTATGATTAATTATTATGAAAAGTTATGCTTGAAACGTAAATGATAATTAACTTTACATCGAAAATGTTACACTGCCGAACACCTAAAGTGCAACGTAATATAACTAAACAAATTATGATAGATTAGAAAGTAAAGTTACACTACCTAAATATGAAAATTACAGACTATTTTTACCAAATAATTATGAAAAATTATGCTACATGAGACTAAAACATACAAGATAATTATTAACTAAAAATTATAAGTATACAAACGTTATACTATCACTCAAAAGTGCTGCAGTATAATACAATCAAATTAATGTGCATTACAAAGACAAATTATAATAACGCGAAAAAGTCAAATGATGATGGATTGGTGTATTACAATGAAGATCGATCAGTTAAGTTATGTTCTTGAAGCCACGGAAAAGCGTCTGTGTGAGCTACACTGCCTAGGAGAAGGATAAAATTAGATATGGTGAGATTGAAAGGTTTCTAAAACTGTGCATTTGAGGACATTTATGATTGGTGAATAGAAGGAAAAAGTGGGAGTGAAGTGGGAGAAAATTTGTTAATGGATGTCCAAATGGAAGAAAATTGTGTAATGGAAAATGATGGTGGTCAAATGGCGGGCACTAAGTGCGTGCATTTGGTGAATTAAAGAATTATGAAGTCATTTAGAATCTCTATAAATACACACATTCCTTCCTTCCATGCACATGCCATATCCCAGAGTCTCAATAATATAACTATAATTTCAATCGATCCATATGGCTCTTAAGCTATTGTCCTTGATTTTGCTTCTCTTCCTAGCCTTTTGCTCTTCCATCGGGCATGCTAAGGGAGGCATTACAACTGGAAAAAATTCTTCATCAGTTTTCGATTTCATCAAAAACTTGGGAGGAAGTCACAAAGGTAAGAAATCAAAAGGCATCCAACGCCTCAAACTCTACCTCAAAGAATTCGGTTATCTCCCGCCCCATGCCCAAACCAACTCAGATTATTTCGATAGTGCCCTCGAATCCGCCCTCAAAACCTACCAAAAGAATTTCAAAATTAAACCCTCGGGAACCCTAGATGCCACAACCGTCTCAACAATGATGGCCCCACGATGTGGGGTCCCCGATATTGTGAACGGTACTAATCACATGCAACCTCGTTCGTCCGATGTAGAATTATCTCACTACTCTTTCTTCCCCGGAAATCTAAAGTGGTCGACACAACAACTAGCTTTTAAATTTTCGCCTTATTTTAACAGACGCGCCAGGCCATATGTGAGAAGAGCCTTTCAGAAATGGTCAGAGGCCGCGTCGGGATATTTCAATTTCTACCAGGTTGGAAGTTATGAAGCCTCGCATATGATGATAGGGTTCTACCGAGGGGATCATGGGGACGGTTATCCGTTCGATGGGCCCGGTGGAGTGCTTGCTCACGCGTACGCTCCGAGTGACGGCAGGTTTCACTTAGACGCGGACGAGCGGTGGTCCCTGGGGGCCCTGGAAAGTTATTTCGACTTGGAAACAGTTGCGCTGCATGAAATCGGACACCTTCTTGGGTTAGGACATAGCCAAGATCCGGAGTCTGTCATGTACCCTAGCGTTGCTCCTGGAACATCAAAAGATCTTCAATCCGATGATGTTCAGGGAATTAGGGCTTTATATAATATATAGCTACCTACTAAAAATAATCAAGAGGACCTGCTTTAGCTCCACCTACATATATCCTTGTTGTAATTATTATCAAATAAAGGTGTGAAATAAAATAAATTATACATTATGCATCTTCTGTTATTTTTCAGTTAAAGCGCGCATATATATACATATAGAGAGAGAGTTCACTGGTGGACACAAATATTAAGCAGTAATATGTACCAATAATTAAAATATTAATGGTTAATTACAAAAAAAATAATCACGAAGTTTGTAGCATTTATCAATTACAACATGAATTTTTAAAGTTTACAATTCCATGCACGAACTAATTTATTACTGCAAGTCGATACATGGTGTAAATTTCTGGCGATATGTTGAGCCGGAGCTGACACCAAAGGCGCGTCACACGCCACGTCAGATGCCAAATCTGCAAGATTTTATTTTTTTAATATTCAAAAAGTTCTTTTATAAAAAATATTGTTCAAACACGTTCTATAATTGATTATGAATTTTGGTGTTGTCTAGTAGGAAAAAATGTCTCACACCATACAAACATGTACATATACTATAAACCAATTTTTTTTTACTATCTTCACTATTATTAGACCGTGTTTGAACAATGTTTTATCAAAAAAAGTTTTTGATTTTAGTTTTAAAAAAGTTTTATTCTTCAAGATTTAACATTTGATATAACGTGCGACGTGTTTTTGGTGGTGACTTCGGCTGTCATGTAGCGTTAGTATTACCAAAAATTTACACCATGTATAAAGTATCCCCGAAAATTTACACCATGTATCGAATTACAATAATAAATTAATTTGTGTATCGAATTGCAAACTTAATTTAAAAGTTTATGTTGTAATTGATAAAATGTATAAAGTTCGTGATTTTTTTTTTCAATTACCCAAAATATTAACAACTCTTTAAAACACGTCATCTCTTATATATATCTTTGGACGCATAATATACAGGTGGAACGTGGCAGATCCAAAATGTGAACATTTGAGTGGCATGACTAGAGAGCACAATAAAACACATAATTTTAGTCTAATTAATATTTATTAATATACATATATTTATTTATTGATATAATTAAAAAAGAAGGATATTAATATAATTATATATACATGTACATATTATTTATAGTCGTCGGAAATTTTTTCGACGGGCGTGTAACCAACAAATTTTTGTATTTAAAATATTATTAAATGCGAAAAAGAATTACAAAGAGTAATTATAAATCAAGCGATTGTTTGGGTATAATCTCTAGTGAATCCTCTGATTCTTCTCTTTGATATTGACTTGATTCCGGATTTTCGGAGACTGGTCCGTAGCCGAATCTTATCTAATGATGATGATGATATTAATTTGAGGGCGTTGAGCCGTGTTTCAAATTAATTGTTGGTGTTGAAAGTTCCTTGGAGGTAGACGCTGGATCGTTGAGTCCACGAAGAGCTTGAGGTTGAAGAACGTCACTTGGAGGGGCTTAGCACCGTAATCTCAGATCGAAGACCGTTGTTGACTTTCCGCGAAGAACTTGAGAGGTTTTCGTGGGAAACTTGAAGAACTTCTGAAGGAAAAATGCAGATAAACTTCCGCGAAGAACTTGAGAGGTTTGTGTGGGAAACTTGAAGAACTTCAGAGGGAAGAACGTTGACCGGAGGGGCTTAGAACCTTGATCTCGGATCAGACACCGTTGTTGATGATGAACTTCCGCGAAGAACTTGATAGGTTTTCGTGGGAAACTTGAAAAAGTTTGGAGGGAAGAACGTTGACCGGATGGGCTTAGGACCGTGATCTCGAATCAGACACCGTTGTTAATGATGAATATCATCGAAGTTGTGAAGAACGCCATCGAAGCCGCAAAGAACGCCGTTGAATCTTCAAGAATTCTGAGCTCTTGAATTTTCTGAATGCTGGTGTCTTCTGAATGTCTTTTTGAATGTGTGGAGAATGAATGAATGACACCCCTATTTATAGGTATATAATTCTAGGTTTTACGGTCTAGATTTCATGGGCTGGAGCAATATTTGAGCTTATCCGGAAAGATTCATCGGACTTTCATATCTTTGAATTTTCTTGATAAGCTTCAAAGATTTGAAAAAGATATGATTTAACTAGCTGGGCTTTAGGAGGCCTGCTTGATCAAATTTATTTGACTTTAAAGGCTCAATTTGATTAATTATGCTTTAGAGGCCAAATTCAATATATTGGACTTTAGAGGTTCAATTAAATAATTAATTAGGCTTTAGAGGCCCAATTAAATATATTGGACTTCAGAGGTCCAATTGAATTAATTAGGCTTTACTGGCCCAATTGTATATATTGGACTTTAGAAGTCCAATTGAATTAATTAGGCTTTAGAGTGCATATTGTTAACAGACATTTTCGTACGGATAGATATATGTGGTTATTGGGTTTGTGCCCGACAAACCATCAATGTAAAATAAACACGAACGATAGGGGAAGAACTTTCGTTCTTCCTTCGAATGAGAGCTTTTTTGGATATATGATGAATGAAGGAAAAATGTCAACCTTTACAATGAGAGGGTGGCCCCCTATTTATAGAGGTTCACCTTCAAAGGCCCAAAAGTGGCCCTGAACTCGTCTTATCCCTTTATTTTAGGGATTTATTACAATATTAATCTAACAATCAACCGTAGTCCTATAATACATTAAGTTCTCTTTTCTAATGTAGACCCTCAATCTTGTCGGGTCAGTGTATCTTCGGAAAACTGACCTCCTGTCAGGCGAGGATATTTCCTGCTGTAACAATTGCCCCCAAGATTGGGCTCTGATTGGGGCCAGAGTTCGATCTTAATATGTGTTTCAAATAGGTTTTGCCCCCGGGCCTAGAAACAGGATAACTAGGATGCCCCGGAGGAATCTTCGACGACAGGGTCCTTGATGGGCGAATCTTTTGAGTCTTCCTCGAAGTGTCAAACCTTCGAAACTGGTTGGGTTAGGTGGGGTACGATCTTTTGTCGTGCCCCCGAGTCGAGAATAGTGATGTTCAATTAATACAGAGTTCTCGCACTGACTAACATTGATTTTAATAACTTAGCGATAAAAGTCGCGATGATTAATTAATGAAGTGTTTTGTCCGCTTGCAGGCAGCGACTTCACGAACAAGAGATTGATTTGACAACCTATTTTAATTGACTTAACAAATGAAAAACTAGTGAAGTGCTCCAGCCGATTGACGGGCAGCGACTTCACGAATACGTGATTGCATTAACCATCGATTAACATGATAAAATAGTGAAGTACTTTAGCCGATTGACGGGTAGCGACTTCATGAATACGTGATTGAATTAACAATCGATGAATTGATTAATCAATGATAAAAATAGTGAAGTGCTTTAGCCGATTAATGGGCAGCGACTTCACGAATACGTGATTGAATTAACAATCGATGAATTGATTAATCAATGATAAAAATAGTGAAGTGCTTTAGTCGATTAACGGGCAGCGACTTCACGAATTCGTGATTGAATTAACAATCGATGAATTGATTAATCAATGATAAAAATAGTGAAGTGCTTTAGCCGATTAACGGGCAGTGACTTCACGAATACGTGATTGAACTAACAGTCGATAAAGGATTAAACAAAGCATTTAGGACGCGATATATCATGGCCACAAGCAGGCAAAAGTGATGTGGGTTAGTCGACGCCGATGAAGGCGGACTGATTGATGTCGTTAAGATGGACAAAGCAACATCGAGAAACAAATTAGTTGATGCCGGTGAAGGCGAACTAAACAACACCTAGCCCATTAAGGTGGAAGGTCAACGCTTAAAATGCGGACCGGATCCACGCCGAGAGACAGATTAGTTGACGTCGGTGAAGGCGAACTAATCAAGACCGAGTGACGGATCGACTTGAGAGATAGATTAGTTGACGCCGGTGAAAGCGAACTAATCAATATGTCAACGCATAAAAGACGGACTAATCAATGCTGAGAAGACGGATTAACTCGGGATATAGATTAGTTGACGCTGGTGAAGGCGAACTAATCAATATGTCAACACATAAAAGACGGACTAACCAACGCTGAGAAGGCGGATTAACTCGGGAAATAGATAAGTTGACGCCGGTGAAGGCGAACTAATCAATATGTCAATGCATGAAAGACGGACTAACCAACGCCGAGAAGGCGGATTACTTCACCAATTTAGGCGGAATATCGATGCCTAGAAGGTGGACTAATCAACGCCGAGAAGGCGGATTAACTCGAGAAGTAGATTAGTTGATGCCGGTGAAGGTGAACTAATCAATACGTCAACGCCTGAAAGACAGACTAATCAACATAGAGAAGACGGATTACTTCGCCAATCTAGGCGGAATGTCAACGCCTAGAAGGCAGACTAATCAACGCCGAGAAGGTGGATTAACTCGAGAAGTAGATTAGTTGACGCCGGTGAAGGCGAACTAATCAATACGTCAAAGCCTGAAAGGCGGACTAATCAACGTCGAGAAGACGGATTACTTCACCAATCTAGGCGGAAAGTCGACGCCTAAAAGGCGGACTAATCAACGCCAGGAGGGCTGATTACTTTTCCAATTCAGGCGGAATGTCGATGCCTAAAAGACGGATTAATCGACGTCGAGTAGGCGGATTACTTTGCCGATCTGGGCGGAATGTCGATGCCTAACAGACGGACTAATCAACACCGAGAAGGCGGATTACTTTGCCAATCTAGGAGGAATATCGACGCCTAGAAGTCGGATTACTTCGCCGATCCGGGCGGAATGTCGACGCCTAAAAGACGGACTAATCAACGCCAGGAGGGCGGATTAACTCGAGAAGTAGATTAGTTGATGCCGGTGAAGGCGAACTAATCGATACGTCAATGCCTGAAAGGCGGACTAATCAATATCGAGAAGATGGATTACTTCACCAATCTAGGCGAAATGTCGACGCCTAAAAGGCGGACTAATCAACGCCGAGAAGGCGGATTAACTCGAGAAGTAGATTAGTTGGCGCCGGTGAAGGCGAACTAATCAATATGTCAACACCTGAAAGGCGGACTAATCAACGTCGAGAAGACGGATTACTTCGCCAATCTAGGCAGAATGTCGATGCCTAAAAGGCGGACTAATCAACGCTAGTATGGTGGATTACTTCTCCAATTCAGGCGGAATGTCGACACCTAAAAGACGGATTAACCGACGCAGAGCAGGCGGATTACTTCGCCGATACTGGCGGAATATCGACGCCTAACAGACGGACTAATCAACGCTAAGAAGACGGATTATTTCGCCAATCTAGGCGGAATGTCGATGCCTAGAAGGCAGATTACTTCACCGATCCGAGCGGAATTTCGACGCCTAAGAGACGAACTAATCAACGCCAGGAGGGCGGATTAACTCGAGAAGTAGATTAGTTGATGCCGGTAAAGGCGAACTAAATGATACGTCAATGCCTGAAAGGCGGACTAATCAACGTCAAGAAGATGAATTACTTCGCCAATCTAGGTGGAATATCGACGCCTAGAAGACGGACTAATCAATGCCGAGAAGGCGGATTAACTCGAGAAGTAGATTAGTTGATACCTGTGAAAGCGAACTAATTAATACGTCAATGCCTGATAGGCGGAATAATCAACATCGAGAAGATGGATTACTTCACCAATCCAGGCAAAATGTCGACGCCTAGAAGGCGGACTAATCGAATGCCGAGAAGGTGGATTAACTCAAAATATAGATTAGTTGACGCTGGTGAAGGCGGACTAATTAATACGTCAACGCCTGAAAGACGGACTAATCAACTTCGAGAAAATGAATTACTTCGCCAATCTAGGTGGAATATCGACGCCTAGAAGACGGACTAATCAATGCCGAGAAGGCGGATTAACTCGAGAAGTAGATTAGTTGATACCTGTGAAAGCGAACTAATTAATACGTCAACGCCTGATGGCGGAATACTCAACATCGAGAAGATGGATTACTTCGCCAATCCAGGCGGAATGTCGATGCCTAGAAGGTGGACTAGTCAACACCGAGAAGGCGGATTAACTCGAGAAGTAGATTAGTTGACGCCGGTGAAGGCGAACTAATCAATACGTCAACGCCTGAAAGACGGACTAATCAACGTCGAGAAGACGGATTACTTCGCCAATCTAGGTGGAATGTCGATTCCTAGAAGGCGGACTAATCAACACCGAGGAGGCGGATTAACTCGAGAAGTAGATTAGTTGACGCCGGTGAAGGCGAACTAACCAATACATCAACGCCTGAAAGGCGGACTAATCAATGTCGAGAAGATGGATTACTTCGCCAATCTAGGCGGAATGTCAACGCCTAGGAGGTGGACTAATCAACGCCAAGAATGCGGATTAACTCGAGAAGTAGATTAGTTGACGCTGGTGAAAGCGAACTAATCGATACGTCAACGCCTGAAAGGTGGACTAATCAATGTCGAGAAGACGGATTACTTCGCCAATCTAGGCAGAATATCGACGCCGAGCAGGCGGGTTACTTTGCCGATCCGGGCGGAATGTCGACGCCTAAAAGACGGATTAATCGACGCCAAGCAGGCGGATTAATTCGTCGATCCAGGCGGAATGTCGACGCCTAACAGGCGGACTAATCAATGCCAGGAAGGAGGATTACTTCGCCAAACCAGGCGGAATGTTGACGCCTAAAAGGCGGATTAAACGATGCTGAGCAGGCGGATTACTTCGCCGATCCGGGCGGAATATCGATGCCTAAAAGACGGACTAATCAACGCCAGGAGGGCGGATTAACTCAAGAAGTAGATTAGTTGACGCCGGTGAAGGCGAACTAATCAATATGTCAACGCCTGAAAGGTGGACTAATCAACATCGAGAAGACGAATTACTTCGCCAATCTAGGCGGAATGTCGATGCCTAGAAGGCAGACTAATCAATGCCGAGAAGGCTGATTAACTCGAAAAGTAGATTAGTTGACGCCGGTGAAGACGAACTAATCAATACGTTAACGCCTGAAAGGCAGACCAATCAACGTCGAGAAGACGGATTACTTCGCCAATCTAGGCGGAACATCAAAAGACAGACTAATCAACGCCAGGAGGGCGGATTATTTCTCCAATTCAGGCAGAATGTCGACGCCTAAAAGGCGGATTAACCGACGCCGAGCAGGCGGATTACTTCGTCAATCCGGGTGGAATATCGACGCCTAAAAGACGGATTAATCGACGTGGAGCAGGCGGATTACTTCACCGATCCGGGCGGAATGTCGACGCCTAATAGGCGGACTAATCAACGCCGAGAAGGCGGGTTACTTCGTCAATCTAGGCAGAATATCGACGCCTAGAAGACGGATTACTTCGCCGATCCGGACGGAATGTCGACGACTAAAAGACGGACTCATCAACGCCAAGATTGCGGATTAACTCGAGAAATAGATTAGTTAACGCTGGTGAAGGCAAACTAATCGATACGTCAACGCCTGAAAGGCGGACTAATCAATATCGAGAAGACGGATTACTTCGTCAAACTAGGCGGAATGTCGACGTCTTGAAGGCGGACTAATCAACGCCGAGAAGGTGGATTAACTCGAGAAGTAGATTAGTTGACGCTGGGGAAGGCGAACTAATCAATACGTCAACGCCTGAAAGACAGACTAATCAACGTCGAGAAGATGGATGTCAATCTAGGCAAAATGTCGACGCCTAGAAGGCGGACTAATCAATGCCGAGAAGGTGGATTAACTCGAAATATAGATTAGTTGACGCTGGTGAAGGCGGACTAATTAATACGTCAACGCCTGAAAGACGGACTAATCAACGTCGAGAAGACGGATTACTTCACCAATCTAGGCAGAATGTCGACGCCTAGAAGATGGACTAATCAACGCCGAGAAGGCGGATTAACTCGAGAAGTAGATTCGATGATGCCGGTGAAGGTGAACTAATCAATACGTCAATGCCTGAAAGTCGGACTAATCAACGTCGAGAAGACGGATTACTTCGCCAATCTAGGCAGAATGTCGACGCCTAGAAGATGGACTAATCAATGCCGAGAAGGCGGTTTAACTCGAGAAGTAGATTAGTTGACGCCGGTGAAGGCGAACTAATCGATACTTCAACGCCTGAAAGGCAGACTAATCAATATCGAGAAGACGGATTACTTCACCAATCTAGGCGGATTAATCTACGCCGAGCAGGCGGATTACTTCGCCGATCCGGGTGGAATATCGACGCCTAAAAGGCGGATTAATCGACGCCGAGCATGCGGATTACTTCGCCGATCCAGGTGGAATGTCAACGCCTAACAGGCGGACTAATCATCGCCAGGAGGGCGGATTACTTCATCACACCAGGCGGAATGTTGACGCCTAAAAGACGGATTAGTCGATGCCGAGCAGGCAGATTACTTCGCCGATCCGGGCGGAATGTCGATGCCTAAAAGACGGACTATTCAACGTCAAGAGCGCGGATTAACTCGAGAAGTACATTAGTTAACGTCGGTGAAGGCGAACTAATCAATACGTCTACGCCTAAAAAGGCAGACTAATCAATGCCGAGAAGGCAGATTACTTCGCCACTCCAGGCGGAACGTCAACGCCTAAAAGGCGGACAAATGTTTTTAATAGAAAGGTACGACCATTTTTACATATTGAATTATGTACTCGGTGAGCAACCTCAATAATTTTACGAAATTATATTCGAAGTTGAGAATAACTGACCGTATTTAATTAAACTCCGTATCGAATAATTTATTTTTTGATATCACAAAATAAGCTTAGGATATGTATATCCATTCCCCCGCTTTTAATGTATATGAAAACTAATGAGTTACAATATATATTAAAAGGGAGTTACGAGATGGAAATTGTATTTCAAAAAGTTACCCCACAATGAATTTTCGAAATACGAGATATATGCCCCCGCTTTTAATTTATATAAAAACTTATGAGTTGCGATATATATATTAAAAGGAAATTGTCGAAATAAACCTGATTCGAGTGGACAAAGGACTGCCCGTAGATTTTTCGTTGTCGAAGAGGTCCCGTACTGGTCTCACAAGCTGCTGCCCTTTTTTTTTTTTTAAACTACGATGGGGTACAATTAAAATTAGGGCCAACAGTTAAATGAAATTGGCACAACAAATTAAATAAAAAGGCCCATCAGCTAAATAAACTTGGCCATACAAAGTAAATAACAAAGTCCAACAATTAATAATACAAATGGCCCAATATCTTATGATAAAGCTAGCTCACCCCAAAATTAAAATTCCTAGGCTCAAATTGGGAACCCACGTTGGTCAGATGGGGAAAGAGTGACAACAGCGGCAGCAAGGATTGGAGGTGACACGCGGGCGGCGGGGAGACCGCGTGGCCAGCGGCAAGGAGCTAGCCGCGTGAAGGCCGACCACGGGGAGGCGGCGTGCACTGGGTGTTCGGTCGAGGAGGCCGGGCGCTGGTGTGGTCGACCGCGGGGAGGGAGGCTGCGTCTAGGCCGAGATTGGGCGGCGGTTTTTGGGATGGGCGGCGCCGCGAGGAGGAGCCCGCGATGGGCGGTGGGCGTGGCGGTTGTGTAGCGGTTGCGCGGCGCTGGCGGGCGGCAATTGGCGATGGCCGCGCGCGAGGCGGGTGGCGACTGCGGGGTCGTTGTGCGTGTAGACGCCGGGTCGCCATTCATGCGGTGCGCGGGCAGGCTGCCCGCTGGGCGGCGGCCAGCTAGGCGGGTAGTCGGTGGCGAGCAGCGGGCTGATACAGACGGCGAGCGTGGCGGGTGGGCGACGTGCGGGGAGGCTGCCATGGTGGTGGCAACGTGCGGGCGGCGCACTGGTAACCGATGGGTAGCCACTCGATCGGAGCCCACAGCCGGCCATGGCGGCGCTTGGATCGATGTTGTTAACCTACCGTGCATAGTAGGTCTATTGGGAGGTGTGCCGCCGAAAGCACTGCACTAGTGTTGTAGACAGGTGGCGTGCAAATCAAGGCAAACAAAGTGGGATTCAGAGCACAGAATAGTTGTCTTGCTTGAAATATTTCCCCACACGGTCTGGAGGATTCACGGCAGTGATGGTGCGGCGGCTGGGCTCGGGCCACGACGATGTCGGAAAGCCATGCGAGCTCCGTCGCCGGAAACGGCCGCAGTAGCACCGGAAATTGCTGCAACATTCCCTTCTTTTTCTTCTTTTTTTCTTGCGTGGCTTTCTTCCTTTACAAAGGAAATGAATTTTTTGTTTTGGAATTTTATCTGGATATGGATGAATTTGTGAGTTTGTTGCTGTAAAGTTGGGGAGATGGTTTTCTTGATTCTTTTTTTTTTGAAATCGATGCGTACATACTAGGTTGAAAATGATGGGTTGTATATATGTATATGATTTAATGAGTAAAACATGTTTGTTGGAATTTCTGGTTGGGAAACCCCGAATATTGTAATGAATTTAGAACAGGAAATTTATTCTAACCTTGGATTCTTGAATATTGGTACCGAAATGGGGTTGAAGATGGGATGAATTCTTTTGGATGATTTGTGTTGAACAAGGTTGTTGGTTTCTATTTGGTTTTCTTTTATTTTTTTTTTCTTTTGAGGAGAAGATCTTCGTATTCATCCATCAAGATGAACACGAATCCGACCCTCCTTCTAGCGCCAAATTGTTGACAGGCATTTTCGTACGGATAGATATATGTGGCTATTGGGTTTGTGCCCGACAAACAATCAATGTAAAATAAACACGAACGATAGGGGAAGAACTTTCGTTCTTCCCTCGAATGAGAGCTTTTTTGGATATATGATGAATGAAGGAAAAATGTCAACCTTTACAATGAGAGGGTGACCCCCTATTTATAGAGGTTCACCCCCAAAGGCCCAAAAGTGGCCCTGAACTCGTCTTAACCCTTTATTTTATGAATTTATTACAATATTAATCTAACAATCAACCGTAGACCTATAATACATTAAGTTCTCTTTTCTAATGTAGACCCTCGATCTTGTCGGGTCAGTGTATCTTCGGGAATCTGACCTCCTGTCAGGCGAGGATATTTTCTGCTGTAACACATATATTGGACTTTAGAAGTCCAATTGAATTAATTGGACTTAGATACCCAATTGAATATATTGGACTTTAGAGGTCCAATTGAATTAATTAGGCTTTAGAGGCCCAATTTGATATATAAATTATTTATTTATTTACTTTAGGAATTAAATGTGTTTATATTCTGAAAAATAAATAATAAATTTAATTGATATTTAACACTTAAATTTCACGTGTCGCTTTGTAATTCCTAATTAAAATTTGCTCGCCTACAAATGCCCCCACGCATTTCGTTCACGATTGATTTATCGCCGGTGTGGACGAATGGCGAAATTTGTATACGCATACTTGAATTGATGGACTAGTCCACATTATAATTTTCATATTTAATAAATTGTTTTTTTTTTTAAACCCACTTCATGCAAATAAATCAATGGCAGATGTCATAAGATATGTATTCCCTAGTGATTTCACATACGGGATTAACTTGAATGACAAGATAATCTCCCATGACGGATATATATCTTGGGCAATCATATTATATCTTTAATGAGTTTTCCAAATCCTATGATTAGAATTCTCGATCCTTATCTATATAAAGCACCTGTACCACTTTTTCATTCACCACGATTCAAAGAGTTAGCATAGCAGGTATGTTCTTTCCTTTCTTTTCTTTTTTCATTTTTTCTTCTTTGTTTCTTTGTGAAATCAAAGTCTACAACTGAAGAGTTCGTGACAACTGCAGAATCAAACTCTACTGCTGAAGACTTGTGTTCCAGTTAATCAAGTTTGTTTGAGTGTAGTATTATCTGTACACTCACACACAAAGCTTGAATAACCACTAGTATAAATAAGGTTTTATATAGCGGTTGTTTTCTCATTTAGATAGCGGTTAAAACCGCTTTGTAAGTGGGAGCTGTATATAAAATATAGAGTTTATACAGCGGTTCGAAACCGCTATATAAAGTATGATCTTATACAGCGGTTGTCAACCGCTATATAAATTAAGCCCTTATACAGCGGTTAATAACCGCTATATAAAGTTTGCCTTTATATAGCGGTTATAAACCGCTATATATTGTATTTTTAAATTATTTTAATATTTCCGCATTTATATTAATGTATAGCGGTTATTAACCGCTATGTAAACCATTTTTTTTATATTTCATTCTTTTTGTATATTTTTTTTTATAAACCTGTTATATAGTTTATAAACCTGTTTTTTTTTTATAAACCTGTTATTTATATATATATATATATATATATATATTCAACATTAAAACACCAATTAAATAAACATACAAACCAATTAAAAATACTTAAAATATGAAATATATATCATCAAGAGTAATATTTAAGTTTACATGTCTTCTACCAAAAGTTATACTATAATGACATATAATTCAAGAATCGGTTGAACAAATACCCCGTCCAATCTAATTTCCATTTCTCCATTCTGCTAGTAGGGTAACAAGCGAGCGGACGTTCATATACAAACTACAAACATTAAAAATTTAATTAGATATATTGTACGAAATTTTATTCAATCAATAATAATTTAAATAAATCAATAAATCGACTTACATTGTTGGGAATGGTCGTACGGTAAGTGATGATTATATCTTCAATGTAGCAGCACACAAAATGTCCACAGTGGACGCTATCTCGCTGCCTCGGAACCTGTTGATTAACAATTATATATAGTCACATACTACAATTACGATTATTTTCTATTAATTTGATAAAAAAAAATTAGTAAATTTACATTAATATTTTTCCAGTCCACTTTTTCAAGGGTCTCTGGGTCTTGAGTACGCAGAAGCCGACTCCGATACATCTTCATCACACTATTATTATGCATAAAAAATAAAAATAGATTACATATATATAACATAATTTTAAATTCCAAAACAAATCATTATATTAAAAGTTAACTTACGCGTTTATATAATTTTTTAGATCAGGACGATTTGATATCACCCCATTCCTAGCTGGATCCATAAAATACACATCTAGTGTACTCATGTTTATGGCGACCAACACCCAATGTCTCCTACATTATATTAAGAATATTAAATTTAACTGCCTGCTTATATGAACATTAAATTTAATGAAATGTTTATTGTACTCACCCCACATTTGTTGGCCAAAAAATGTGATGATCACTATCAGTATGTTTTAGCATATGTGCTACAACCTCCCCTATAACATTCGTATCATTTGCCAAGCAAAGCACATGGGGGGAGACGAAAGAATACATTGTACTCGCCTTGACATCTCTGGAGAGATATACCTCACCCAAATATCTAATTAACCAATATACGCTAATTAATATTTGACAAGAAAATTAAATTATATGGAAAGTAAATACTGAGAATTACTACACACGTACCTGAGGTAAAAAGTCATGGTAGATGCACTCAGCTCCTTATCGTGCAAGGCTTCTTCCACTTCTTCCCGATTGATGAAATCATTAAAACCACCCTGGTGAAAGTAAGCAACCAAAGGAACTGTAATGGGATCAAAATTTGGGGATGATATCAGCATCTGCACCGTAGTCTGTAGAGTGGCTTCATGTTCTAAGTCACCTGGCATGGGATAACCTAATGGTCGCGGTCTGCCACCAATGGAATGCCTCGTACTCTCCCTCTCACTATATTCGACATTCCTTGAGTTTTGTGCAGTTTTTTTTGGTCTCGGCAGTATCTATAATAAATTTGTAATATTATTTAGAATAAATAAAATAATAAACTTTAATAACATATATTTTACCTTCTTGGTGAGAGAGACTAGGTTGCGCGGCCATTCGAGGAAGTACCCGACCACTTCTCCGACTGTGGTGACCACATCTTCTGGTTTTGGCAGCGGTGAATTCTCTTGTCCGATTTCAGGTACATTCAGTGTGACTCTCACAAAACCAGGAGTGGAGGCACGATAATGAATCGTTCCACTGGAGGTGTCGTACAACATTCCAGTGGCCACCAACCGAAGAGGATGATCCAAATAAAGGTAACATTCCACTGACTGTACGAAGAAGATATTCAGTTAGAAAATTTTAATATACTAGTCTTTAATTAACACAAATACAAGATATATCTGATACCTGAGAGACGTTTTGAATTGGATCATCGAAGTCGTTTCTAGTGTCAGCGGAAAACATAGATGGGGCACTTTTTTCACAGCTAGCACCACTCGACGACATCCCGTGTGTACATTGTTTCTGACTCATAAGCTCCACTTTTTTAGCCAAGTCGGCAACCTGCGCACTAAGTTTACCCACCATAGACATAGCAGTAATACCGGGTGCCATCGCCAATGATGCCTTCGTGACACCATATCCAGTACCCCGTATGCGTCCGGGATGCTCCTGACGACCTATTGCCCGTGCAAACAGATCATCAGTCCCGATCTTGCATTGGTCGTCGGGCGTCATGCTCTGAGATATGCGCTCCTGAATCACAAAAACATATTACTAAATTACTTCAAATGAAATAATAGTGTATAATTCAAAAATAAAATAATGAATGAATTACTGCTTCATCAATGATACGCTGTGTACTGTAATCGGGTATATTCCCATCCCGAGTCTTTCTTGTAGCCTGAAATAACTCGTAACGGGTAACAATAGGCTCACTCTCTCCAGCTTTCTTTTTTTCTTCTTTCTACGGTATAATGATAAACATGTCCCCTTATTAGATATATATTAAAAGTCAATATATAAAAAAAATGAAGAGTTAGGATTTTGGTCTCACCATTTCTTCCCTAATGCGTGCATAACCTCTGCGAGATCCACGATATCGCGCCTCCATATTCTTAGCTTGCTCACGATTTCTGGCACTTTTACTCTACAATGTAACATAATATGATAAATACTGAAAATAATCGGGCATTAATAAAAATAGATGAAATGAGATTGATGAATTTTACCTGAAAATCCTCAGCCATAGATTTCTGCACGAACGCATTTCAGTATGGGGCCACCATAGGGCAATTCGCATAGAGATCAGGCGGCCTAGACGAGTACTGACCAGTCTTCGGGTCTCGTGATTCTCTCCTCAACGTAGCCCGAAAGTTCTTGGCCATATTCCCAGCTTGCGAAAGTACTTGCTTCTTATTTGTGTGATCAAGGCCAACGAATGTATTCTGCATACACATATAATATAACAATTTAAATTTAGTAATTTCACAAACTCATAATACATATATCATAGAATAGTTTTAATATGCATACAATTAACATACCACGAGCTCATCTCATATCGCTTCCTTGAAAGGAGTCATTTGTTAGGAAAATAGGGGTACCCGGAATCTATTCGGGATGAAATTTAAATACGAATTTAAATACAATTATTACTAGCATGAATTAATCCTAATTAATTCAAATAATAATTCCAACAACTAATTATCATCATGCATGTTAAATTAATTTCACATATTAACTAGGCGGAATAAACAAGTAAATATGCGATTAACATACCTCTTTTAGTATTGGCCTTTGGATATACGGGACAATTGTAATCTCGCTCTATCAACTCAAAGCCTTCTCAAGTATTTCCCTTTTCACCTCACTTGATCGCCGGTGGGAGACGCTTTCAAGCAATTTAATAAACGAAGGAAAAAGAAAAATATCTATGCTTCTTGATTTTTCCAACACATGGAATTACGTACTTGGGGATGAAATAATCATCCCCTATTTATAGAGGGTGTTGGCCGAAAATTAGAGGCTTCATGGGCTTGGAGAAAATCTTTTCTTAATCTCTAAGAAATCTTGAATATATCTCATATATTCTTTTCTCCATAATAAAATATTCCACAAAAATCTCATTCTTATTTTCAAGCCTATAATTTTCGAAAATTTCAAGGATGAAATCCAAGATTTGGATCTTCTTGAATATATGAGATATTCTTGTATTCCTAGAATACATATCTTCCATAATATCTTTCCAAGAAAATCAACAAAATCTTATTTCTTTTTTTTTATTCTTTATTTTCAAAAAATATAATGAAAAATCAGCATTGATATATTCTTTATTTTAATCACCTTATCATTATTGGGCTACTTAATGGGCTACTTGAGGGGCCTTAAGGAGAATTAAGATTGGACCTCCTAATGGACTTCTGAATTTCAATATTGAGCCCCAATATAATTCAATCCATTAATATTAATTATTACCACTAATAAATTAATATTGCACTATCCATCTTAATCCATATTACGATAATATGGGCTCCCGATTATTATTTCCCGCATTTAAGATTATCAAGTCCATTAATTAATTAAGCTTCTGAATAGCTCTAAATTAATTAACATCTTTCACCTTGGAGTAAAGACATCTCAACATTATTATTCGTACCGAAGAAACTAATTCTTCACTTGCAAGATTTGGTACAATAAAACTTCTGAGCCCACCAAGGGAACTAATCACACGAGCCGTACTCGCACGTGTTTCTCCGTATTAAATCTTAGCGACCGTCGTATGATTAATATTACTGTCCAAGACACAAAGTTCGAAGTCGCAATGATTCTCACCCAACATGAATCAAAGCAGTAACTATTAAGCACACACGGTCCTATTTAAGTGACGGAGATTAAGAAATCAACAACCACTGAGGTCTAATTCTTCACCTTTCAGAACAGAAGAATTTATCCTCGCTGTAGGACCTCTTCAACACATACTAAATGTGCTAGTGCAATCTCTTAGTCAAGACAGACCAATCTGAGCCTTACACATCGACCTTTCACGGCGGATTGTTCAATTCCACCTAGGTCGTGAAAATGTACGTTTAGTTACAAGTAAACTGTCAATGTCGTCTTCCGTGATCGGGTATCACCACATTAACTACTATGTAACACGTACTATATATTGAACGGTTTGCAATAGAAATTCAACATTCAATCATAACTAAAGCAAATGTGATAAAAGAATTATTCTCATAAAACGAGTGTTTGATACACGAGTTATACAAAGTAAAAGCATACTTTCACGTATAACTCCAACAATCTCCCACTTATACTTAAAGTCTGCTTTTAGTATACATCACACATGTCTTAGTGTAGTAGCTCTACGTGACATCTTATGTCAACCTACACTAACCTAATAATTCCTCCCACTTATACTTAAAGCAGATTGGCAATCGTCTTGACTCCCATTCCATCCACATGTCTCTCGAATGTACTCTGAGGCAGACCCTTTGTGAATGGATTGGCTAGGTTGTCACCCGACGCTATCTTTGCCACCTCTATATCTCCTATCTTAACGATTTCTCGTATAAGATGGTATTTTCTTTCTATGTGTTTGCTGGCCTTGTGGGCTCTCGATTCCTTTGAATTTGCAACTGCTCCGGCATTGTCACAAAAGACAGTTATCTTGTCGGGCAAATTCGGAACAACGTCCAAGTCCACTAAGAAGTTCTTGAGCCAAACCGCTTCTTTCGCTGCTTCACAAGCAGTTACTTATTCGGTTTTCATGGTCGAATCGGCGATGCATTTCTACAAATCGCTTCTCCATATCATGGCTCCTTCTCCCATGCAAAACACACTACCCGAGGTAGTTATTTTGGAATCTATGTCTGATTGGAAATTTGAGTCAGTGTATCCCATGGGAATTAGATTGTCTGATTGTTAAATCAGCATTCCATACCATGTTCTTTTCAGAAACTAAAGAACGCACTTTACGGCAGTCCAATGGTCTTTCCCGGGATTACTTTGATATCTTGCCACCATGCCCACGGCAAAGCAGATATCCGGTCTCGTACACAGCATTGCATACATAAGGCTTCCTACGGCCGAAGCGTACGGAACACCTTTCATGTCATCTATCTCCGCTTGCGTCTTAGGGCTCATTTCTTTCGATAGATGGATTCCGTGCCTAAAAGGTACAAAACCTTTCTTGGAATCTTGCATGCTGAAACGCTTCAAAACAGTGTCAATGTATAAAGCTTGCGATAAGCCCAACATCCTCTTCTTGCGATCGCGAGTGATTTTGATCCCAAGGATGTGACCGGCTTCCCCTAAGTCCTTCATATCAAATTGTTTTGATAGCCATACCTTTACGTCTGACAATACCTTTACATTGTTTCCAATGAGCAGAATATCGTCTACGTATAATACTAAGAATACCACCGCAGTTCCGTCACGCTTCTTATACACACAACTTTCGAACTCGTTTTGATCAAACCCATAAGACTTAATCAGTTGATCAAAACACTGGTTCCAAGTACGCGATGCTTGCTTAAGTCCGTAAATGGATCTCTTGAGCTTGCATACGAGATTCTCTTGGCCTTTTTCAATGAAACCTTTGGGCTGTTGCATATAGATATCTATGCCGTCAAGACTTCCGTTAAGGAAAGTCGTCTTGACATCCATTTGCCAGATCTCATAATCTAGGTGCGCAGCGATCGACAAGAGAATACGGATGGACTTAAGCATAGCTACAGGCGAAAAGGTTTCCTCATAATCGATCCCTTCTTTCTGAGTATACCCTTTGGCCACAAGCCTTGCTTTGAAGGTTTCAACCCTTCCGTCCGGTCCTCTTTTCCTCTTGTACACCCACTTGCATCCAATGGGTTCTACCCCACTGGGTGGCTCGACCAACTTCCACACTTGATTATGATCCATCGAACCCATCTCGGCTTCCATTGCCGTTTGCCATGACTCCGCGTCTTTGTCTTGGATTGCCTCATCGTACGTCCATAGGTCTGATTCAACACCGGGAACCAAATCCGAAGATTCTCCTATCCCCATGAATCTCTCGGGTTGCCTTGGAACCCTCCCACTACGACGGGGTTCCGGTTGTGAAGATGTGACGTGTGGTACATCATCTTGTATACTTGGTATCGAGGTTTGACCTCTCAATTCTTCTAAGGTAATTTCACTTTTAGGTTTCAGATTGTTCATATAGTCTTCCTCCAAGAATTTAAAGTGTGTACTAATCACGGTCTTTTGATCCTTGGGACTATAGAACATACACCCTTTCGTTCCCGCAGGGTATCCTATAAACAGCCTTAATTCCGAACGTGGATCCAACTTACCGGCTTCCTTGTCTAGCACGTATGCCGGACAACCTCAAATCTGCAAATGTCTTAGACTGGGCTTGCGCCCGGTCCACAATTCCATTGGGGTTTTAGGAACCGATTTGGATGGCACCAAGTTTAGAATATAAGCTGCCGTTTCCAAGGCGTTACCCCAAAACGACTTGGGTAAATCCGAATAACTCATCATGGATCTGACCATCTCTAAAAGAGTCCGGTCCCTTCGTTCCGCCACACCGTTCAGTTGAGGGGTTCCCGGTGCGGTCAACTGGGATACGATCCCTTCGTCCGATAGGTAGTTCAAGAATTCATCGCTGAGGTATTCGCCTCCACGATCTGATCGTATAAACTTGATACTCTTTTCCCTATGTTTCTCGGCTTCGGCCTTAAACTCTTTAAACTTTTCAAAAGTTTCAGACTTATGCCGCATAAGGTAAATGTACCCATATCTTGAGTAATCGTCAATGAAGGTTACGAAATACTCATACCCCATTCTCGCTTTGATCGGCATTGGACCACACACATCGGTATGAACGAGTTCTAACACTTCTGTGGCTCTATTCCCCTTGGCTCCAAATTCCCTCTTAGTCATCTTACCCTCTAAACAGGATTCACAAGTTGGAAACGGCTCGACTTGGAGTGATTCCAAGGATCCGTCTTTCACCAATCTCTCTATCCGCTTTAGATTAATATGACCTAGTCTAAGATGCCATAGAAGTGTTTCGTTCATCTTCGAAGAACGCTTTCTTTTATTGCTCGAAATGATCGACGTGTTAATAGATTCATTATTTGAGTGGTGTGCACACTTAATGGTATAGAGATTGTTTACCAACGTTCCATGACAGATAACATCATTCTTAAAAGAAACAGTAACAACTTTATTAAAAGTAACTGAATATCCATCAAAAAACAACTTAGAAACCGAAATTAAATTCTTCCTAAAGTTCGGAACGTATAAAACATCTCTTAAAATTAAAACTCTATCTTCAAAAGATAGGTGCACGACTCCCACTGCTTCGGCTGCCACTCTCGTAGCATCCCCCAAAGTGATTGTGATCTCATTCTTGCTAAGTCGCCGAGTTAGCTGGAACCACTGAAGAGGAAACAAATATGATCAGTTGCCCCGGTATCCACTACCCAAACGTGGGCAGCATACGCCGCAACATATGTTTCAACGACTAAAGCATGAGACTTACCTTTCTTTCCACCCTTCTTAGGCTTAGAACAGGTCGCCCTCCAATGTCCCTTCTTGTAACGCCCCGAACCCAATATATATTAATTATATCGAATTCGAAGTGTTATTGTGATCAAAAGTCCGAACTATAAAATTTTTGAAGGAATATAACGGAAATGAGAGATAATGAGTTTTTATGCAGCGGAAGAAATGGGTAGAATAATTTTAATATGTATCTCTCACACATATATGTGTACATAAAACATAGTATCAACAGTAATGTTTTATTTAAGTGGGGAACTCCGTGTCGTCTCTATTACTGTCCTTGCTCCACGAAATCATAATCTGCAAGGGGTTTAGGGAAAAAGGGGCGTGAGAATTGAATTCTCACTTATGGGTGATTGCAACATCATGGGATTGGTAAATCCGAAATATATTAAATTATACTCATTGATAAAGTGTTTATTTTATTTAATCAGTTGACATATATAAAGGATTATAAAATTTAAACGGCAGTTAAGCATATTTCGCATGGTATAAATGAAATAATACAAGTTGGTTCACATTAGGGCAAAGCCCAAAGTCATATCACGTATTATCACAATTGTCAAACCATAAATGTACAACCATTCCCCTTCCATCATAGTTATCCTTTTCAACTCCAACCATCAACAGTCTTGATTCCGAGGGCGTCAAACGACAGCTGTCCCCGGAGACCGGAAAAATAATCAACGACCTTGATTCCGAGGGCGTCCAACGACAGCTGTCCCCGGAGGCCGGAAAAACAATCAACGACCTTGATTCTGAGGGCGTCCAACGACAGCTGTCCCCGGAGGTCGGAAATCAATACCCAAATCACAACTCCGTACTTACTGATTTTCCATAAAACTGATACAACAACTTCGTTGAGAAAATACTTGACTGATAACTGAACTGATTCATGCTCACGTAAGGTGTTTACTCATGCAGTGGTGATCGATTCACAAAACAACAGGCTAATATATAACATATGTAGTTATATCACATAATCCAAACAGTTATATAGATAGGTGTTACATTTATGTTGGATTAGATACTTTTGATTTGATTTAGTCGAGTTCAGAAAATACCGGTACGACGTTATAAATAGCAGATCAATCAACGGATCATCACCCACCTGATTGTTTCGAGTCCCGAGAATGATGTGTAGGCAGAGGGTCGAAAACCTCGTGCGCGTTCCAACTAGTACCGAATCGAGCTCCGGTTCGGTTCGTGGCGGTAAACGGGCGGCCTAACGGCGTCGTATAAATATTCACCGGATAAATTGGACAGCCTTACGGCGTTGTTCGGAATTTCCAAAAGTTTCGGCAGCAGCAACCGGTTTAACGGCGTCAAATAACACGAAAGAACGAATTCGTGAGTTTCAACGAAGAATCAAATAGAGAAATTGAAATCGAATTGAAGTTAAGAAAATTGGAAAAATATTGAAATCGAATTGAATTTAACTAATTTCAATCGGAGGAAAATTGAAATGAAAAGAGACTTACTGAGAATCAAGAGGCGACGGCATCGCGGCGGCGCTGGAGGGCAAAACAGCGGTGGCGCGGCGGCACTTCGACGGCGGAAGGGAAGAAGAAAGGAGGAGCAGCGTGGGCTGGGCCATGGCTTCGACGCGCGAGACACTGCGGCCGTGCTTTGCGAACGGAAGAGGAAGAGAGCGGTGGCGTGAGGCGGAGAAAGGGGCAGCGTGGCGGTGGAGCTTCGCAACTCGGAGCAGGGGAGAGGCGCTGGTCGCCGGAAAAGAAAGAGAGGAGGTGGAACGGCGCTTCGGCAACGGCTGTGCGAGGCCAGCGATGGGCGGCGCTCCTGATCGGAGGAGGGACAGAGGCGGCGCGGCTTGTTCGATCGAAGAAGGAGACGGCGGAGAGAGGCGGGCGGCTGTTCGCCGGAGGAGGAAGAAGGAGGCGGAAGCTTCGATCGGTGGTCAAGCGGCATCGCGGTTAGGCGGTGCTGGGGCGGCGGTCGTGGCTTCTGTCTACGGAGATGAGGGCTGCGCACCGGCGTTCGGAGAGGTGGAGAGCAGCGACGCTGCTTGGTGGGAGAAGGAGGAGGGCGGTGGTCGCCGGTTTCCGTCGGGGAGAAAGAAAAAGGAAGAGGGAATTTGGGGAAAAAAACTGAAAATGAGGAGAAAGGGTATATGCGTACGTGTTTTGTTTCTTGGAGGAAGAAGGAGATATTTTAATTTTTATTTCTTAATTAATTAATTTTAAAAAGGGATAATAAACATGTGGATGAGATTTAATGTTCTAATTAAAATTAATTAAAAAGAAAAGTATATTATGTGGATGAACTTAATCCACTCCAATACATGATATTTTCGATCCCACTTTATACGGTTTAGGGATCGTTTGGTTCACGAGATTAATCCCGATTTGAAAATTAATACAGTTTTAAGATTCAAATAATATTTTATTGTATTTTAATTATTCTCAATAAATTATACGGAACGAAAACATAATTTTAAACTTTAAATAATTAATTTCTCGTAGTCCCTTATTCGTTTGAAAGGTTTGATTCTTTCTACGAATTTAGGAATTTGTAAAAGGGTGTATATTTAAATTACACAAATAACACACAAAATAATAAAATAAAAGAAACAAAGAAAATAAAATAAAATAAGGGTTCTAAGAAAATAAAAGGTATAAAACGGGACGGGGTATTACATCCTCACCACCTTAACAGAATTTCGCCCCCGAAATTCAGCTTCTAGGTATTGCTTAGGTATTGAGGGTATTTGGTTAGGACTTCATCCTCTATTTCCCAAGTTGTTTCTTCTTTCCCGTGTCGGCTCCACTGGGCTTGAACTAATGGTATCTCTTGATTCTTAATAAGTGTAACTTCCTTCCTAGGATAGTAACTGGAACTTCTTCATAAGTCAGGTCACAACTTAAACTTAAATCTATACGATTAATAACAGGGTTTGGATCGCTTATGTACTTCCTGAGTGTAGATATGTGGAACACATCATACACTCGTGATAACTCTGGTGGTAGTGCTAAGCGATAAGCCACATCCCCGATTCTATTCAGGATGTCAAATGGCCCATTGTATCGCGACTTTAGCTTACCTCTTTTACCAAAACGGATTAGGCCTTTTATTGGTGCCACTCGGAGAAAATACTTTATCGCCAATGTCGAAATGTAAATCTCTTCTCCTAGCGTCCATATATGACTTCTGACGGTCTTGAGCCGTTTTAATTCTTCCTTTAATCTTTGCGACTATCTCAACCGATCTTTCAACTAGTTCGTGTTCGGGAATCTTTCGAATTCCAACTTCATCCCAACAAACTGGTGATCTATACCTTTTCCCGTAAGTGCTTCGTACGGTGTCGTTTGTATTGTCGCCTGATAACTATTGTTATATGCGAACTCTACAAATGGCAGGTGGCTCTTCCAACTTCCTGCAAGATCTAGAGCGCAAACTCTCAGCATACCTTCGAGTGTCTGGATAGTTCCTTCCGATTGTCCGTCAGTCTGCGGGTGGTATGCGGTGCTGAATTTCAATTCAGTCCCTAAGGCTCATTGCAGACTTCCCCAGAACTTAGAGGTAAACGGGATCTCTATCGGACACTATCGAGACTGGTACACCGTGCAGTCTAACTACTTCTGCTATATATAGTTGGATGAGCTCGTCCAACGTATAAGTCATTCTAATAGGGATAGAGTGAGCAGTTTTCGTAAGTCTATCTACGATAACCTAAATGGCATCGTGATTTTTCACCGTTTTCGGAAATCCGGTGACAAAATCCATAGTGATGTTCTCCCATTTCCACTCTGGCATCTCCAGAGGATGCAACAACTCTAGAGGTCATTGGTGATCTGCTTTAACTCGTTGGCAGGTTAAACAGCTCCTGACGAATTGAGCTATCGATCTCTTCATACCCTTCACCAAAAGTTTCCTTCCAGTCCCCGATACATCATCGTCTATCCGGGGTGAATGGTGTATGGAGTGTTATGTGCCTCTTTCAGAATTTCATTCCTCATTCCTTCATCCTTAGGCACACAGATTCTGTTATCGAACATCAAATCTCACTCAGTATTCAACACGAACCCCTGAATGGTTCCTTCCTTAGCGCGCTTACGTATTCCTTTCAAGAATTTATCATCCTTTTGCGCTCCTAGGATTCTTTCTCGTAAGGTCGGTTGTAGGGTGAATACGTAAACCATGGTATCTGCACAATACTGTGTGGAGAATTCTAGGTTTAGGATGAATTGGTACTATATCTTACTCCACCCAAAATGGTTTTGTATAACTACTTACTCTAAAAACTTTTGGTCCAAAAAGGGGTGGTAAACCTTAGTGGGCAGGTTTGATTTTTTTGAAAGGTCTTCCATTAGTTAAAGCCAAAATAACTTCTCGGTTTTCTTAGTCGACTAAGTTTGTTGTCACTCTACCTGATTTAAGACTTAGAAGGTTTTCTAATCCTCAAGCATGCAAACTTTTCTTCCTACATAGTTGCAAATTTTCCTTTACTTCGGAGTCTACTATGTATCCCATAGATAAAAAATCAATTGTCCTTTCTCTTTCAACTAAAGTATTCCCATAACATATAAATGTTAATTCTTAACACGTAAGACTAAGGTCACATCTAGCTTACTCATTCCACAAAAAGGCTCTACTTAAGCTTAAAATCTTACTTTATCCCAAAAGAAAGTAACTATGCCCATGTTTCATATTTCTTCTTATGCATAGAACTAGTTCGTTTTCAATAACGTCCAACTATTCAACTTAAGAACGTGCAATTCAGTTTCTATTTGATGTTCATCCAAGTCTATCTCCAAATCAATTCACTCGGCTTAGGTTCTCATTGTATTCCTCAAAAGTTCACTTTTACTTAAGGTCTATCCTTCTACACTCTATATCCTCAAGTTTTCTTAAATTCTTATACACAAGGGAGTGAGATGCTCTAATACTAACCGATACATAAACAGTTGATCCAAAATTCACACTTGCTGAATTCGGAATAAAACTTCTCTCATCTCATTGTCTTTAAAACTGCCTTGAGATGTTCTTCGTGTTGCTCTTTGTCTTTAGAGTACACAAGAATGTCGTCGATAAAGACGATGACGAATTAGTCCAGGTACGGGTGAAACACTCTATTCATCAGATCCATGAAAATTATCGGAGCATTTGTTACTCTGAAAGACATCATGGTGAACTCATAATGTCCATATCGAGTCCGGAATGCTGTCTTCGGGATATTCTCGCTCTTGACCTTTAGTCGGTGGTAACCAGACCTTAGATCGATCTTTGAGAATACGGTAGCATTCTTCAACTGGTCGAACAAGTCTTCTATCCTTGGAGAAGGATATTTGTTCTTAATGATCAGTTGATTGAGACCTCGATAGTCTATGCACATACGGAAAGTCCCATCTTTCTTCTTTACGAACAACACGGGTGTTCCCCATGGTAATGCACTAGGCTTGATGAACTTCTTTTCAAGCAAGCATTGCAGTTGTTCCTTCAGTTCTTCTAATGCCTTTGGCGCCATTCGATAGGGTGCTTTAGATACTGGTGCTGCCCCAGGTATCAAGTTGATGGAGAACTCTATCTGACGATCAGGAGGTAACCCGATTAATTCCTCGGGAAACACGTCAAGATATCCATCCACAATTGGCACTTTGATGCACAACTTGTCGCCTTTCTCTCCTGCTGAGATGTGGACGAGGTAAGCTTGGCATTTCTCCTTTCGTAATATTACTGCAGCTTGGATTGCTGATATTACTCGGGTTTCCTTCTTGGTCTTGATTTCATGAAATGTGAAGTGTTGACCATTACGAGTTTCGAGGTCGATCTCTCGTTCTACGCATTCTATTATCGCTTCGTCCTTTGTTAACTAGTCAAAGCCTAAGATTATACCAAAGATTTTCATCTCAAGGGTGTGGAGATCGGACTCTACTAAGTGATCGCTTAGCGTTAGGGGTAAACCTCAAATTCGGTCCTTAATTTCCATAGTAGTTCCAGACATTTCTTAGTGCGGCCTGCTGAGGTGGCTTAAGTTCAGCCTGAGAAGGTGAGTTCTGTCCTATAGGATTCACTGATACAGGAATGGGGTTAACGTGGGGTCGTCCACGTCTACGTTCTGGTGCAATTCTAAAGGTGGTTCTGATCGGAAAAGAATAATATTTTTACGATATGTATAGGTGTGAGAAAGTTATAAAAACATAATCGGACTAACCAAAATTAACACAAAACGTTCACTGAGAACACGTGTGGTACATAATTCACCAGCTGCACATTGGGGCCCCAATGGTACAGTGCTCACATTCGCACACTATTCTAGGAACAACTAATGTGTCATTAAGTGATAATCAGATAAAATATGACATTTAATATATAAAGCAAGTAAAACATATTGACAAGTAGTGAGCACATAATAAGTATATATATATATCTAAAAAGTTTTGGTCCTACGGAGGTCAGTCTCCTTACATTACGTCATAGAATACAAAAGGCTTCTAAGTATAATTCTAACGCACCGTATCCTTGCATCAGTACAGACCACAAGTTACAAAAGGAGCAGGTTGGAGCTACGCTGCTATGGTCTAAGTAAAACGGTCATACATCTGACTACTACTATATGTCAGGAAAGGGTGGCACATCTATGTTGTACATATTCGTGACTACAACAAAAAGGATAACTGCTTAAAAGGATTTGATCACTCTGGCTGATCACTACTATCATACGGAAATACCCATCGCCGACTTCTTTCTAGGTATGTCTCCAAGTGAATGTGGGGTTGTTGAACTGGGTCTTCTATTCTCGTCCGTTCGAGTAGTCTTACTGCAATAGGACGGAGAACAACTCAGTAACCCTTCTGGCAAAACGAATCACGGCTGTCAAACATGTCTCGTCGTGGAATATCGGAGTGGCTCTTGCCTTTGCACGCAGTCTCGTGAACTGGGTTATAACACACTTATAGATTCTAAGGTTAGCTAAGTGTCTTCTAATTATTGGGATATAACTATCTTAGGTGGATTCTTATATGGAGAGGAAAATCCTACTCAAAATTTTAGTTATTCAGAAATATTATTTAAACAATTAAAGGCACATAGTTCAAATAATCATATAACATCATTTATGAAGTTTATAACTTTACACAAATATATTTATTTCTATCATTCACTAATTATCTGTATTTCAATAGTATTATAAACGACATTTCGGGGTTCTTTCTACACCTCGTAGGTGTTGTTTCGAGTTCGCGGTCTTTTGTTTGGAGTTTTGTTATGAAAGTCAAGTTGTCGTAATATCACAAACTTTTAGGCAATAAAATAAGAACATACCTTCGAGGAGCTTCTGACGGTAATAGGAGACACATTTCCCCTCAAGTGAATTAATTAGTGATCTATACTTACATGATAAGAAAATTTATTTTAAGAAAAGGAAATTTTGGTTTAATGAAAACAATGATTTTGAGTTTAGGTCCGAAAGTTTGAACATAAGCTCGGATACCACCTGTAATGCCCCGAACCCAATATATATTAATTATATCGAATTCGAAGTGTTATTGTGATCAAAAGTCCGAACTATAAAATTTTTGAAGGAATATAACGGAAATGAGAGATAATGAGTTTTTATGCAGCGGAAGAAATGGGTAGAATAATTTTAATATGTATCTCTCACACATATATGTGTACATAAAACATAGTATCAACAGTAATGTTTTATTTAAGTGGGGAACTCCGTATCGTCTCTATTACTGTCCTTGCTCCACGAAATCATAATCTGCAAGGGGTTTAGGGAAAAAGGGGCGTGAGAATTGAATTCTCACTTATGGGTGATTGCAACATCATGGGATTGGTAAATCCGAAATATATTAAATTATACTCATTGATAAAGTGTTTATTTTATTTAATCAGTTGACATATATAAAGGATTATAAAATTTAAACGGCAGTTAAGCATATTTCGCATGGTATAAATGAAATAATACAAGTTGGTTCACATTAGGGCAAAGCCCAAAGTCATATCACGTATTATCACAATTGTCAAACCATAAATGTACAACCATTCCCCTTCCATCATAGTTATCCTTTTCAACTCCAACCATCAACAGTCTTGATTCCGAGGGCGTCAAACGACAGCTGTCCCCGGAGACCGGAAAAATAATCAACGACCTTGATTCCGAGGGCGTCCAACGACAGCTGTCCCCGGAGGCCGGAAAAACAATCAACGACCTTGATTCCGAGGGCATCCAACGACAGCTGTCCCCGGAGGTCGGAAATCAATACCTAAATCACAACTCCGTACTTACTGATTTTCCATAAAACTGATACAACAACTTCGTTGAGAAAATACTTGACTGATAACTGAACTGATTCATGCTCACGTAAAGTGTTTACTCATGCAGTGGTGATCGATTCACAAAACAACAGGCTAATATATAACATATGTAGTTATATCACATAATCCAAACAGTTATATAGATAGGTGTTACATTTATGTTGGATTAGATACTTTTGATTTGATTTAGTCGTGTTCAGAAAATACCGGTACGACGTTATTAATAGCAGATCAATCAACGGATCATCACCCACCTGATTGTTTCGAGTCCCGAGAATGATGTGTAGGCAGAGGGTCGAAAACTTCGTGCGCGTTCCAACTAGTACCGAATCGAGCTCCGGTTCGGTTCGTGGCGGTAAACGGGCGGCCTAACGGCGTTGTATAAATATTCACCGGATAAATTGGACAGCCTTACGGCGTTGTTCGGAATTTCCAAAAGTTTCGGCAGCAGCAACCGGTTTAACGGCGTCAAATAACACGAAAGAACGAATTCGTGAGTTTCAACGAAGAATCAAATAGAGAAATTGAAATCGAATTGAAGTTAAGAAAATTGGAAAAATATTGAAATCGAATTGAATTTAACTAATTTCAATCGGAGGAAAATTGAAATGAAAAGAGACTTACTGAGAATCAAGAGGCGACGGCATCGCGGCGGCGCTGGAGGGCAAAACAGCGGCGGCGCGGCGGCACTTCGACGGCGGAAGGGAAGAAGAAAGGAGGAGCAGCGTGGGCTGGGCCGTGGCTTCGACGCGCGAGACACTGCGGCCGTGCTTTGCGAACGGAAGAGGAAGAGAGCGGTGGCGTGAGGCGGAGAAAGGGGCAGCGTGGCGGTGGAGCTTCGCAACTCGAAGCAGGGGAGAGGCGCTGGTCGCCGGAAAAGAAGAAGAGGAGGTGGAACGGCGCTTCGGCAACGGCTGTGCGAGGCCAGCGATGGGCGGCGCTCCTGATCGGAGGAGGGACAGAGGCGGCGCGGCTTGTTCGATCAAAGAAGGAGACGGCGGAGAGAGGCGGGCGGCTGTTCGCCAGAGGAGGAAGAAGGAGGCGGAAGCTTCGATCGGTGGTCGAGCGGCATCGCGGTTAGGCGGTGCTGGGGCGGCGGCCGTGGCTTCTGTCTACGGAGAGGAGGGCTGCGCACCGGCGTTCGGAGAGGTGGAGAGCAGCGACGCTGCTTGGTGGGAGAAGGAGGAGGGCGGTGGTCGCCGGTTTCCGTCGGGGAGAAAGAAAAAGGAAGAGGGAATTTGGGGAAAAAAACTGAAAATGAGGAGAAAGGGTATATGCGTACGTGTTTTGTTTCTTGGAGGAAGAAGGAGATATTTTAATTTTTATTTCTTAATTAATTAATTTTAAAAAGGGATAATAAACATGTGGATGAGATTTAATGTTCTAATTAAAATTAATTAAAAAGAAAAGTATATTATGTGGATGAACTTAATCCACTCCAATACATGATATTTTCGATCCCACTTTATACGGTTTAGGGATCGTTTGGTTCACGAGATTAATCCCGATTTGAAAATTAATACAGTTTTAAGATTCAAATAATATTTTATTGTATTTTAATTATTCTCAATAAATTATACGGAACGAAAACATAATTTTAAACTTTAAATAATTAATTTCTCGTAGTCCCTTATTCGTTTGAAAGGTTCGATTCTTTCTACGAATTTAGGAATTTGTAAAAGGGTGTATATTTAAATTACACAAATAACACACAAAATAATAAAATAAAAGAAACAAAGATAATAAAATAAAATAAGGGTTCTAAGAAAATAAAAGGTATAAAACGGGACGGGGTATTACACTTCTCACCACAATTAAAGCACTTACCCTTAGCAGCTTTCTTTCCACCCCCTTCTCCCTTTGTCTTGGGTTTCGCAACGGTTTGATTTGCTTGGGTCTGGCCCTTCGTCCTCTTCCTCTTCTTCCTTCCCTTGGGACCCGAAGAGGAAGACGGACCGTTTGCCACCATAGCAACGGTTTGGTGATCCATTAGAGTCTCCGCCGATACCAAAGCTTGCAAGAGCTCGGGCAAACTATTTGCCCGGTCATTCATTTGATAGTTCAACTGAAACTGCTCAAAGCTCTTTGGCAGAGAATGGAGAACGAAATTGACCTTAGTAGGGAGGTCAAATTCCGCACCAAGTACTTCCATCTTGTTGAGATAACCCATCATCTCGATTATGTGATCCCTTATGGGCGTACCTTCCACCATTTTCAACGAAAGCATTTTTCGCATGGTGATTTACCTAGCTGTACGGTTCAGATGTTAAAACATCGCTTCAAGATTTTGCATTATCTCAGAGGCGGTCTCCATGTGTTGGTGTTGGTGTTGCAACACATCTGACATTGAAGCCAGAATAGTACACCTAGCCATCTCATCGGAGTCAAACCAACTCTTATGCTCTTTCTTGTCCGCTTTCGTGGCATCTTCGGCAGTCTCTTGGGGCTTAGGAGTGGTAAGTACCCACTTGTGGTGTTGAGTGGTTAGGACAATATTAAGGTTACGTTTCCAATCAACATAGTTCTCACCAACAAGTTTGTTATCTTTAAGTACACTAAACAGTGGATTAAAAGGTTGCGACATGATGAACTGAGAATAAAACATACATTCATATCAATATCTAGAAAAATACGAAATTATCACATAAATTTGATCACATCAATTATATTGAAACCTTAAAACAATATAATCATGCATCAGCCAACATCTCGAAACAATTTAAATGCGCCACGAGGGGTGGTCTATACATTTAAACACATTCAAGCGGATTACAAACTTAAAGTTACAAATCCTTAATTCAAAATTAATAGTTGGCTCCCACTTTGACCACATAGAAACTGACAGGGACTCCGAGGGGAGTAAGTTAATATCAATTTCCTATGCCTAAGTAATAACCATAATTAAATACAAGATTATTATTTCGCTTTGAGCAAGCCACTCGTGGTGAGGGTCAATACCGCCACTAGTAATAATTCACAATCATCCTTTCGGAATTTATTCATGTGAAATCCGTTCTTTTGGCCGATCCGAGGGGGAAATGTATTCCAAAAGAACTTCACAAATAAATAAATTATGGAGGTCAAAATAATCCAATTTTAATATCCGGAATAAAATTGCGATTATAAAACATACTTAGTAATTTTCGAAAGTAAGGTTTTTCTTGGACAATTAAATTCATGCAAACACATATTAACAAATAATAATAAGTGCACGAAATAAAACATCCATCAAAACAAAATTAAACACATTGGAGCACTCGAATCCAATTGTCACGGTTTAATTTCTTCACGTCTTGATGCGAAAAATCGTCCTTGTTGTTTTCCGACGTTCGTCTCGACGTGCTCCCACTCGAACAACAACACTTCTTCAAAACAACATCATTTGGGGTTCGGGACGACGTTTAAAATCACACGAAAAAAAACAAGAACCGAAAAAATTCCACGGCCTGAGATACAGCGCGCGTCGGCCCACGAAGTGGGCCCGAGAAGCGCCGAAACGCTGCCCGAACCGCGCCGAAGCGCAGCCCCGAGGCGCTGCCGAGGCGCACCCGAGGCGCTGCACGGAGGCGCGCCGAGGCGCCGCCCGGAGCGCCCCGAGGTGCTGCAGCCCGGGTCCGAGGCGCGCGCGCAGCGTACGCGCGGCGCCAGCCTCCGTCGCGCACGGCGTGCGCCGTGCACCCCCGTGCGCCATTTTTTTTCACCGTTCGTCCTCGTTTTCCTCACCCCTTGCATGATTTTACGTCCATACACGCTCCACGCTTGTATGCGTCGTCCGGGTACGCCGTTTTTAATTCTTCGTTCATCGTCACGATCCGGTTACAATTTATTTTTACAAAAAAAAATAAATACTAGATCTAGACTAGTCTATTACAATGATCGAATCAAAATAAAAACAACTAATCTACTCGTGGATTTTCTCACGAGAAAAACGAATTCGAACGAATCGAATTAAAAAACAATTAAT
Source organism: Ballota nigra (assembly GCA_947034835.1). Classification (NCBI taxonomy): domain Eukaryota; kingdom Viridiplantae; phylum Streptophyta; class Magnoliopsida; order Lamiales; family Lamiaceae; genus Ballota; species Ballota nigra. The sequence goes on along the minus strand of OX344722.1, from coordinate 111,682,039 downwards.
TTACACGCATGAAATTAACAACATTAAAATCATGACAATTGGATACCTGCAAAAAAGATCTAACAATTCTACTATCCAATTTCAATTTAATGTTTAACAATTTAAATTCCAATTTAAAATTCAGAGCCCGAAACCGTGGCTCTGATACCAGTTGTTAGGAAAATAGGGGTGCCCGGAATCTATTTGGGATGAAATTTAAATACGAATTTAAATACAATTATTACTAGCATGAATTAATCCTAATTAATTCAAATAATAATTCCAACAACTAATTATCATCATGCATGTTAAATTAATTTCACATATTAACTAGGCGGAATAAACAAGTAAATATGCGATTAACGTACCTCTTGTAGTATTGGCCTTTGGATATACGGGACAATTGTAATCTCGCTCTATCAACCCAAAGCCTTCTCAAGTATTTCCCTTTTCACCTCACTTGATCGCCGGTGGGAGACGCTTTCAAGCAATTTAATAAACGAAGGAAAAAGAAAAATATCTATGCTTCTTGATTTTTCCAACACATGGAATTACGTACTTGGGGATGAAATAATCATCCCCTATTTATAGAGGGTGTTGGCCAAAAATTAGAGGCTTCATGGGCTTGGAGAAAATCTTTTCTTAATCTCTAAGAAATCTTGAATATATCTCATATATTCTTTTCTCCATAATAAAATATTCCACAAAAATCTCATTCTTATTTTCAAGCCTATAATTTTCGAAAATTTCAAGGATGAAATCCAAGATTTGGATCTTCTTGAATATATGAGATATTCTTGTATTCCTAGAATACATATCTTCCATAATATATTTCCAAGAAAATCAACAAAATCTTATTTCTTTTTTTTTATTCCTTATTTTCGAAAAATATAATGAAAAATCAGCATTGATATATTCTTTATTTTAATCACCTTATCATTATTGGACTACTTAATGGGCTACTTGAGGGGCCTTAAGGAGAATTAAGATTGGACCTCCTAATGGACTTCTGAATTTCAATATTGAGCCCCAATATAATTCAATCCATTAATATTAATTATTACCACTAATAAATTAATATTGCACTATCCATCTTAATCCATATTACGATAATATGGGCTCCCGGTTATTATTTCCCGCGTTTAAGATTATCAAGTCCATTAATTAATTAAGCTTCTGAATAGCTCTAAATTAATTAACATCTTTCACCTTGGAGTAAAGACAGCTCAACATTATTATTCGTACCGAAGAAACTAATTCTTCACTTGCAAGATTTGGTACAATAAAACTTCTGAGCCCACCAAGGGAACTAATCACACGAGCCGTACTCGCACGCGTTTCTCCGTATTAAATCTTAGCGACCGTCGTATGATTAATATTACTGCCCAAGACACAAAGTTCGAAGTCGAAATGATTCTCACCCAACATGAATCAAAGCAGTAACTATTAAGCACACACGGTCCTATTTAAGTGACGGAGATTAAGAAACCAACAACCACTGAGGTCTAATTCTTCACCTTTCAGAACAGAAGAATTTATCCTCGCTGTAGGACCTCTTCAACACATACTAAATGTGCTAGTGCAATCTCTTAGTCAAGACAGACCAATCTGAGCCTTACACATCGACTTTTCACGGCGGATTGTTCAATTCCACCTAGGTCGTGAAAATGTACGTTTAGTTACAAGTAAACTGTCAATGTCGTCTTCCGTGATCGGGTATCACCACATTAACTACTATGTAACACGTACTATATATTGAACGGTTTGCAATAGAAATTCAACATTCAATCATAACTAAAGCAAATGTGATAAAAGAATTATTCTCATAAAACGAGTGTTTGATACACGAGTTATACAAAGTAAAAGCATACTTTCACGTATAACTCCAACATCATTTCCTTGCTACGCCAGTCGTCGCATGGCAGCACGATAGGGATAGTTTTCCTAACTACAGTCCCAAGGTAGTGCGCAAACTTCTCACTCTCTTTTCCTATCGCCTGCCCAAACTCATTGAATGATATCTGCAATTCAATGATATCTTTAGATCAACAATCGAAATTAATATAATAAAAAAAATTAACTGTTCAATTGTAATAAAATTACCTTAAGCAATTTTCCCTTGCTACGATCTCTCTTCAATGAAGTCATCGTGACTATACCCCGCTTGCGCTTGTCCCCGGAGCTACTAGTAGTGAGAGTATCAGTGCTATTTTATCTCAAGTCATCCTCCTCCTGGATATCATCTATGTCATCTGTGTCTAGATGATCATCATCATCTCCGTCAGGTTCGGGATAGGGCAAATAAGACATGATCCTGTAAAACAGAAAAAAATATATTCAATAACCAAAAGAAACAACATTTAATAAAGCAGAATAAAACAACATTCAATAAAGCAGAAAAAAACAACATTCAATAAAGACGTACATTTTTTTTTTGGATTGATTTTTCTTTTTCGTTTTTTGGTTGACTTTTCTTGTTCATGACCATGAATGTTAACGAGATCCGGATTGTTATATTCATCCTCTTTTCTAAGTTTTCTCTGGTACGGGCGTGGATTTGCAGGATCATCGAAAGAGGGTACAGAATGAGTGAAGTTCTCAAAAGGATCATCAAAACCTTCATCGACGTGGTCGTTGATCTGGTAACTATGGTTAAATTTGTTTGACAGAAGCACAATTGACCATTTCTTATTAACTGGGTCGGGGACATAGAAAATTTGTTGAGCTTGACTGGCCATTATGTAAGAGTCATCTTTGTATCCCATATTCTTCAAATCAACACGTACGAACCCAGAACATTCAACTTGGACCCCATTTGGGATCCTCACCCAACTACAATCGAAGATTGGTTCACGATGACCAACATAGTCGAGTTCCCAAATGTTGACAATCTGTCCAAAGTAAGTGGTATTCGACTGATTCCATGCAGTTGCCGTAATTGACACCCCACTATTCTGCATTGTACTTGTGGCATCATGATCTCTAGTATAAAATGTATATCCATTAATAAGATAACACTTGTATGAATACACATGCCTATCAGGAAATCTTGATAACCACTTAACTCTTTCTTTCACTGATTCTTTATTCTGTGACAACATATTTCCAACATAACCATTTAACCAGTCAACAAACGTGCGATTGTGCTCAGCTTCAATCCATGATCTATCCCTGGTGGGAAATGACTCATAAAGTTCTTGCATGTGCAGGTCAATAAAAGGAAGCACGTCGATCGTGTTGTGAAGTGCACACAAGTGCATCCGTGTTAGCTCCTCCATACTAACACTTACAGGTTGACCACTGGTAATGCCTTCACCATCCATCTTATTGGTGTACCGAGTACTTGGAAGTCCAATTGCATCGACATTCGGAATAAATTCAGACCAGTACTCGACTGATTCTTCTACTAAATAGTGTTCTGCAATGCATCCCTCCGGCCTGAACATATTCATCACATATCCTTTCAGCACTTTCATATATCTCTCTACACCATACATCCATCGCATACGAGCAGGACCACACATCATTGTCTCGTGTACCAAATGAACGGTTAGGTGAACCATTATATCAAAAAATGAAGGAGGAAAATACATTTCAAGCTCACAGAGCGTCACCACAATCTGTCTCTGAAAAACAACCAATTTTCTAGGATCAATGACCTTGCTACTCATTGTCTTGAAGAACCAACAAAGCTTTGTTATGGTTATGCGCACATTTTCAGGCAAGATAGAACGTATTGCAATGGGCAATAAATTCTCCATGATGACATGATAGTCATGCGATTTCAGATTCATCAATTTCACGCCATCATCTGAAACAAGTCTCTGTATGTTGGACGAATAACCCTCTGGTACTTTCACATCCTTTAGTGTTTGAAGAAGAACTTTTCTCTCACTCTTGGACAAGGTGTGTGCAGCAGGAGGTAATTTCGGTAGTTTACCTTCTTCATACTGAGGTGCCAATTCTGCTCTTATACCCATATCAACCATATCCATTCTTGCATTGTAACCATCCTTGGACTTGTTATCAGCTAGCAGAGTATTGAGCAAACTAGCACAAACATTCTTCTCAACGTGCATTAGATCAATAAAGTGTCTAACATACAACTCTTTCCAATAGGGCAATTGAAAGAAAATTGATTCCTTCTTCCAGCCCTAGTTGGAAGACTCTTTGCGAAGTGTTTCCCGTATTGTGTGTTGACATTCTTCATCTCGTTCAATACATCTGTACCTGACAATAAACGTGGTGCTCCACGTTCCTCGATTGTGCCATCGAATGCATCGGCCATTCTTCTGTACTCATGTGTTGGCTCCAACCACCTTCTATGCCCCATATAAACAGTCTTCTTACAATGACATAAACGAATGTGATCTGTGTTCGTGGTACACCAAGGACATGCATCGGCCCCCTTCACACTATATCCAGATACATTCCCATAAGCGGGGAAGTCATTGATAGTTCCAAACAACATGGCCTTCAACTTGAAATTCTCCTTTCTATAAGCATCATACACTTCGACACCCTCATCCCACAGGAGCTTCAAGTCCTCTATCAAAGGGGCCAGATATACATCTATGTCGTTACCAGGTTGTTTAGGTCCTGATATCAATATAGACAACATCATGTAAGTGCGCTTCATGCACAACTCCGGTGCAAGATTATAAACCATTAGAATCACTGGCCATGTACTGTGGTTGGTACTTTGGATACCGAATGGATTCATTCTGTCAGTTGAGAGTGCAAGACGCAAGTGTCGTGGCTCATTGCCAAATTCTGGATGTCTGGCATCGAATGTCTTCCACTGGGGTGAATCAGTAGGGTGTCTTAGCATTCCATCTTTGATCCTATCATCATGATGCCAAGTCAAATTTCTAGCATCCACATCGCTACTATACATTCTCCTGAATCTTGGTATTATTGGGAAGTACCACATCACCTTCGCTGGAGATTTATTTTTCAGATATCTCTTCTTCCCACACTTGGGACATTCATCGAGGTCTTCATACTCCTTCCGAAATAAGATACAATCACCCGGACAGGCATGACTTTTCTGATGTGTTAACCCGATGGACTTAAGCATTTTCTTAGCCTCATATGCTTTCGTAGGCGGTACATTTCCATCGGGCAATAGACCACTAATTGCTTCTAGCATACTTGAGAAGCACATATCGGACAACTCGTGTGCTGCTTTTAGGTTGAACAATATCAACACAGCTGACACTTTTGTTGCCTTCTCACACCCGGGCCAAAGGGGTAATCCAGCGTCATCTCTTAATTTCTCTGACATATAAGGGTGATCTCGCAGATTTGTGTCATCCCCACTCGATGTATCAACACTCGGTACATCTCTAAAACTATCCTCATCTAATGTATTTTCAAACCTAAAGTTAGCTCCTAGGTTGCTTGAGCTACATCCATCTCTTCTCTCACCATGAGATGTCTAAACGGTATATGTTTTATCAATACCGTGACATATCAAGTGGTCCAACAAATTTTCTCGACCACTAACAGTTTTTCCATTCATACATTTCCAACACGGACATGGAATGTATCGATGGTCGGTGAAGTATCTAATTGCATGATTACAAAACTCTTCCACCCCATTCCTATACTCCTCTGATAATCGATCTGCTCGAACCCACTTTCGATCCATATAGAACTAGAGATGCCTATATAGATTGAACCGAAAACCACACGAGTTGAGTCTACATATAACTAGCAATTCAACTCAATTTACAACTACTACTACATTCTTAAACATTAAAACCTCTAACTAGGGCATACTTGAAAGAAGAAACCAAAGCGTATATAGTACCATGTTACCATCATCCAAATCCCACTACATCCACGTTATCACCATCCAAATCCCACTACATCTTATATCACTTAGCCCAAAGCATTGTACATGATCAAAATATTCTACACATGAAAATCATTACCCATCCTCAAATATTTCTTTCTATAATTGATTCAAAGTTTCCAACATACAAATATATGCTAAAAAAATCCTTTCATCTCAATACAAATAAATTGAGGTATAATTTTTGGCACATTGTTTAAAAAAAAAAAGGTATTATAAGTACACATTTATATAATTTATATGAATAAGTAAAATTTAATTAATACTCACTATTGAATTAAAATAATATTTCAAGTCATTATGTGTAATTAATGATATACATGTGTGTATGTGTAGATATAATTAATTTAATCCCATTGGAATAGGAAAAAAAAAATCCTTATATAGGTACATGGCAATTTGTATTCATTTAATTCTTCTAATTTAATAAATGTTGAATATGTGCCGAAATGAGTGGAGAGTGAGCATCCTACAAAAATGAGTTGTCAATAATACGTGTCTATTATATTTTTAAAAAAAGACATGCCACAATTTGGCATGATATGATTTGATAAGAAGCTTAATTTGTAGACATAACACAGTGACTAAGATTTGTCGACCCCATCTTGAAACTTGTAAATTAAATTTAAATCAAACCAAATCAAATGCAGTTTATGTCAGTGAGATAGGCCATCACAATGTTCACTTAATATATATATATAATTAGCAGTAAATTATAAATTCTTAAAACTACTGTTCATTTTTTGTCCAATTCTTTCGTAAAATATAAGGGCATATTGTCCACCATACGATGATTAAAATTGGGTCGGCTCAAATTACAAACGATTTTTTTGTTCATCTTAACAATATTATACTGTTGCATATTTTCTAATAATCACAAATTATATACACAAATATACATCGTCAACAAAATCGATCTACATACGAAGTGAAAGAAAATTAATTAGAATAATTTGTACTAACCTAAGTATAGAGCTTCGACGGCGGCCGTGGAGAGGAGAGGCGTCGACGGCGGCCGTGGAGAGGAATGGCAAGAGGAACGGCGGCCGTCGGGTGGGCTGCGAGGCGCGCAGGAATGGAGGACGCCGAGAGAAAGGCGCGCGGCGCGGCGGCACTCGAGGGCTGCGAGGTCGGCGAGAATGGAGGACGGCGAGGACGACAGCAAGGACGGCGGCAAGAACTCCGGCAATGGGGAGGACGGCGCGCTAGGTCAATTTCAATTTAATTTGGAAATTAAGCGAATTGGGGGAAAATAGTGTATATACGCGCATAAGTATTAAATTAAAAATATATATATATATATATATACAGCGGTTAAGAACCGCTATATAAGATTAATCTTATAAAGCGGTTCTAAACCGCTATATAATGCCCTTTTTAGCGGTTAATAACCGCTATATAAGATTTATCTTATAATCTTATATAGCGGTTAAAAACCGCTGTATAAGATTTTTTATTTTTTAAATTTATGTTATAACCGCTTTATAAAGCTTCACTTAGACAGCGGTTATTGAAAAGGGCTGTCTAAGTGCAACTGTGTAAGTCCAATTTTGTAGTAGTGAACATCAAAAGCTTAAGGAGGTTAATAATAGCCAGTAGACACAAGATGCACAGTGATTAGTTGACCATTTTGGCAGCTAATACTACAAGACAACTTGTACTACAACAAGAACTATACAACAAGACAAGAAGCCGTAATTGGCTGAAGTAAAAGCTGGAGGTAACCATAATTTAAATTCAAATCCCTCCAATGGCTCAGAAGACCCCCAAGACTCCTATAAATAGGAGAAACCACTTCAGAGGACAACAACACTCAAGCTTTCAAACATTATATACAAGAAAACCTACAACTACCAAGAGTTTCCTGTTTCTCAGAGTTAGAACTATAGGAATAGGTTGCTAGGTTATTTTGTCTAGATTATTTAGGTTGTTGTTCCTCATATATAAAACCCCATTGTAAATCTACCTTGTGTAGATATATTTTTTAGAATAAAAGTTTTTCGGTCTCATAACTTATCGAGTGTCCGATTTTGGTCCCAAAAGTTTTTACTCTTTGATTTTTATCCCATAATTTCAAGGGTTTGTCCAATTTTGGTCCCAATCTCGCCGATAAATTCTTTTTTTGGTTCCATAACTTATCAAGTGTTCGATTTTGGTCATAATATCTTTGACTCGTCAATTTTGGTCATAATATCTTTGACTCTTCAATTTTGGTCCCATAACTCCTAGGCTTTGTTCAATTTTTGACCCATTCTAATTTTCAGAAATACAAAAGTGATGTCGTTCTTACTATGCGTGGCTCATGTGCCGGCGAAATTGGGAGGTTTCCATTCTATTCACTGACATGGCTGCCAAGTGATATTTTTTTATTACACTCCACTAAGTAAACTAATAAAAATAAAAATTAACTAAAACTAAATTAAATTAAACTAAAAGAAATTAAAAATTAAACTGAAATAAACTTATTATTCTTCCCCAACTCCTGCAACCAATGTGGTTCATTTTCCCCAGACAACCAAACCCTACTCCTCCTCACCTCCCCCACCCCCAATTTATAGGTTCTTCTCTCCTATGTTTCCAACCACATATATATTAATGATATGGAAATAATGATTAAAAAATAAAAAACAAAAAAAAATTGCCGTTTTGCGACCACATCTGGGAGGATACCGGAAAAGCCCAAAATTTGGTCAGAATGTGAGCTGCGCATGACGTAAAATGGCATTTTTGGATTTTTGGTGAAAATGAGACCAAAATTGGACAATCCCTTTGAGTTACAGGACCAAAATCGAAGAGCAAAAAATTTTGGGACCAAAATCGGACACTTGATAAATTATGGGACCAAATAACTTATTTTCTCTATATTTTTCTTTGTGGGTGTTTAGGTGTTTTAGTGAGGGTTGATTCTGAGTGTAATTGTATTTCCACTTAAGTTTAGACCAGATCTTAGTGAAGAGTCTAGTTCTTAGGGGGAATATCATTGGATCTAAATGATTGATCATAGTAATTTGACACCTAAGGGTGTAACAGTGGATGTAGGAGGATTACACCACCTCTGAACCACTATATATTGTGTCTTATTTACTTTCTGCTCTTTAAATTTTGTTGATATATTCATTACTGTTACATTCATCATTATTTTATTCAAACTGCATATAAATTGCATCAGTTAAAAACTGTAAAGTTGCAGTTGTAGATTCTCATAATCACTCAGCTGAACCTTTCAATTTACAACTTGTTTTTTCATTAACACACACTTTTATTCCACTGCATTTAGGTTTCTCAATACACTTCTCAAAGTATGAGATATCTACTTTAAAAATCTACTTTGTGTGTAGTTAAAATTTAACCGACTTAACAAAATTTTTAAATAAACCTGCAACTACATACTTTGCTTTACAACTCTACAGCTGCAGAGTTAAGTTTTATTTGATTAAAAAAGTTTTTAAAAATCTGAAGGTCTATTCACCCCTTCCCCCTAAACGGTCACCTCTTTGGAACCAACACTATTATTTTTAAACTATAGAAAAAGTTAGTTTGGTCCCTAATTCAGAGAGCTGTGTTGCAATTTCCAATTTATAATTTTTTATGTGCTGGTGTGTACATCATGAGATCGAAATTATAGTATTTCTTTGACCCATATCCAGATCAGAATTAATTGTAAAACTTTGATTCCATATCTTTGGATGCATAACGAGGAAAATTGCACTTTTTAGTTTCAACGGAGTGAATTCAAAATATTTTTGCTAACTATATATATGAAACTGGTCATTTTTTCTGGTTTTGGTCCCATCCATTATTTTTCAGGATCAAAAATGCAATTTTTACACCATTTTTTTAAGATCAAAACTGCAATTTAATTTACTCATTCTATTAGGACTAAAAATGCAATTAAAATTACGAAACTAATTAATAATATTGAAAAAATGAGCGTTTTTTAAATGAACTCATTCACTTGGACAAAAAATGCCACTTACCTGTTAATATATACTTAGATCTTAGTATTATGATATATTACCAATTAAGTTACCACACATATATGGTTAATGGAAAAATAACAGAAGATGCATAAATAATACACAAGCTTTTTTTTTTATTCCATATATCGTTTTATTTCATAATGCCAACATTTAAGGATGCATGTAGATCCTCTTTACACTACAAAAAACGCGTTGATTAACGACGGATAATCCGTCGCTAATTGTGTTTAACGACGGACGGTGACCCATAGGCAAATCGACCGTAGCTAATATTTACGACGGCTTTGGATGGCCGTCGTAAATTTACGATGGATAAAAGCCGTCGTAAAACTGACGCGTCAACGACCCGGCCGGGCTTAAAGTTTACGACGGTCGTAGTCAATCGTTAATATTTGCCGATTTTCAATTTTTAAATCAGCCAGGAAAATATTTACGATGGACACAAAGCCGTCGTTAATTTATGATTTACGACGGACACGTGTCCGTCGTAAATACCGAACCTGAAAAAAAAAGTGGCTCGTGTGGTTCAAACCCGGAACCCTGGGCACCCGGGGCGGGTGCAAACCACTGGGCCATAGGCCCCCAATGTATACACTCCGGCCCAACTCTATATTAGTCCTATTGGGGCTAGAACAATTAATTCCAATTTCGCATCCAAGGGGAATCGAACCCATGACCTCTCTTGCATATAGAGAGAGCATGAACCATTAGGACATTTGCTTCTTTTGTTCGAATTCTTGCAACTAATTATATATGTATCTAAATTGATTCATTCTTTCTTTATTATTCATCAAATTAATTCTTTTTCGTTTCTAAATTGTTTTAATAAATGTTGTTATCAATTATATTTTTCTATTTTGTAAATTTATTTAATTCGGAAAACGCGTAATTAATATTATAATCCGTTCACTTGTATGTAATTAATTGTATACGTATCCAAATTGAGTCATTCTTTTTTTATTATTCATCAAATTAATTCATTTTCGTTTCTAACTTGTTTTAATATATGTTGTTACCATTTTTTTTTGTAAATTTATTTAATTTGAAAAACGTGTAATTAATATTAAAATTTGTTCACTAGTACGTGATTAATTGTATACGTATCCAAATTGAGCCATTCTTTTTTTATTATTCATCATATTAATTCATTTTCGTTTCTAACTTGTTTTAATAAATGTTGTTACCAATTATATTTTTTTAACTTTTGTAAATTTATTTAATTTGGAAAACGCGTAATTAATATTATAATTTGTTCACTAGTACGTGATTAATTGTATATGTATCTAAATTGAGTCATTCTTTTTTTATTATTCATCAAATTAATTCATTTTTGTTTCTAACTTGTTTTAATAAATGTTGTTACCAATTATATGGATCGTTAAGTTTTGTAAAAATTATAACAAGATAATAAAAATTATAATAAAAATATAAAATTACCAAAATTATAATAAAATAATAAAAATATTAAAATTGTTCAACAAAAAGAAATCAATAACAAGATAATAAAAATCAAGGTCATGTATCATCGGAATCGAAACCGCGATCCTCCCCCTCTTCATCCAATGGATTAGGCCTTTGGAGCTCCGGCGGGGGCGGCGGGATGACGGGCTGCACCGGGACTGGCGGTGGTGGTATCTGTCCACCTAATATGGATGTAACTGCCCTCCACCAGTTGTTCATCTCCTCCACATTCTTCTGTTGCGCCTCCTCCTCTGCTGCTCGTCGCCTCCAATTGTACTATAGCTGCGCCTCCATCTGCACCTGTCGATGCGCCTCTCGCTGCTAGAGGAGCTCCATCTGCTTGACGACAGTTGAGAGCTGTCTCTCGATGTTGCTGGGATGAGAGTCGATGGAGAACTGGGAGGAGGATGAGTCGGGTCCACGAGATCGGAGTAGGCTCTTTCCAAAATTACCCAATCCAGTGAACCGCCCCTTCTTAGCCTTGACGTGCTTAAAGTAGAGCTCATTTTGAACGTCTACAGAAGGCTCTGAGGGGGGGGGAGGCATAGAGCCCGACCCTTCTGCCTGAGGCTGGGACTGGGACTGGGAGGCAAGGTCCTCATGCATCCTCCTCTGCAAATTAACAATACTTTATATTAATAAATGAAATTTTAGAAAATAATATTGAAATTAAAATTAAAAATAATACGTATGTGGATCTCGGTGGTGCAGCAGTAGGTGGACCTTCCGGTCTCCTCATCTAGTAGTCTCTCAAAATGAGAGGGCTCACGTCTATGCTCCCGCTCATACAATTAAATATTTAGTAATTAAAAATTTCACAACTTCATAAAAAAAAATAAAAAAAATATACAAACTGGCCACTTACAAAACACAACCCGTGCTCATAAATGGGCCGAGAACCGGCCCGATGTCGAACGACCCCTTCTCCATCAGGGTCGTTGTTACGATTCGTCTTGTTCTTCTCCGACATTTCCTTGAACGAGTCGTTGTTCCAGTAGGCGACAAATTGGGGCCACACATCCTGGCCCATATTGTCTGTCCCCATGTTCGTCGCTTCTCCTCTCCTAAACCAGGCCTTCCGAATGTTAAACATCAGGTCCCTGTATCGATCGACACATTTCAAACAGAAGTTCCTCCACATCAGGGCCTCGTGCTCCGGTCTCCACACAACGAATTTCTGCAATTATATTAAAATAAAATAAACTATATTATTTACATAATTTATATTAATAAATAATGAATAAATTAAATAAGTTACATAAATTATACCTTAAACTCCTCAAAATATGGCTGCCTCCTCGTTTCAGACACCAAACTCCAACTGTAAGCAGTGAGCTCGAATCCAACGGCCATGAAGGAGTCGGTTAAGTGAGTAGTCGCCTCATGTCCCGGGATCCAACTGCAACATTAAAATTACAAATTTAATAATATAATTAGGGTTTAATTAATAAATGTTGAAAGCTGAAAAGAGTAAAACTTACAAATTCCTACGAGGCTCAACTAGAATCTGCGCCACCCCAGTGGGATGCTGGCGGGAGGAAGATGATCCCTCGCCCGTCTGGGGTGCGGACGAGGACCCCTCAGGGGCGACAATCGAAGCTACAATGGGTCTAAGAGACCCCGCTCGTCTCTCTCTCCCTCTCCCTGTTGGAGTTATACGTGAAAGTATGCTTTTACTTTGTATAACTCATGTATAAAACACTTATTTATGAGAATAAATCTTTTATCGCATTTGTTTTAGTTATGATTGAATGTTGAATATCTATTGCAAACCGTTCAACATATAGTACATGTTACATTGTAGTTAATGTGGTGATATCCGATCACGGAAGATCACATTAACGGTTTCCTTGTAACTAAACGTACAAATTCACAACCTATGTGGAATTGAACAATCCGCCGTGAAAGGTCGATGTGAAAGTCTCAGATTGGTCTGTCTTGACTAAGAGATTGCACTAGCACATTTAGTATATGTTGAAGAGGACCTACAGCGAGGATAAATTCTTCTGTTCTTCAATGTGAAGAATTAGACCTCAGTGGTTATTGATTTCTTAATCTCCGTCACATAAATTGGACCGTGTTTGCTTAATGGTTACTGCTTTGATTCATGTTGGGTGAGAATCATCGTGACTTCGAACTTTGTGTTTTGGGCAGTAATATTAATCATACGATGGTTGCTAAGATTTAATACGGGGAAACGCGTGCGAGTACGGCTTGTGTGATTAATCCCCTTGGTGGGATCAGAAGTTTTATCGTACCAAATCTTGCAAGTGAAGAATCAGTTTCTTCGGTACGGATAATAATGTTGAGGTATCTTTACTCCAAGGTGAAAGATGTTAATTAATTTAGAGTTATTCAGAAGCTTAATTAATTAATGGACTTGATAATCTTAAACGCGGGAAATAATAACCGGGAGCCCATATTATAGTAATATGGATTAAGATGGATAGTGCAATATTAATTTATTAGTGGTACTAATTAATATTAATGGGCTGAATTATATTGGGGCTCAATATTGAAATTCAGAAGCCCATTGGAAGTCCAATCTTAATTCTCCTAAAGGCCCCTCAAGTAGCCCATTAAGTAGCCCGACAATAATAAGGTGATTAAAATAAAAGAAAATTATCATTGCTGATTTTTTTATTATAATTTTCGAAATTTATAGATATGGTAGAGAAAAGATTTGTTGATTTTCTTGGAAAGATATTATGGAAGATATGTATTTTTGGAATACAAGATTATCTCATAAATTCGAGAAGATCCAAATCTAGTTTATTTCTCCCATGAATTTCGAAAATCTCATATATTAGGGAGGTGAGATTTTTATGGAATATTTTATTATGGAGAAAAGAATATATGAGATATATTCAAGATTTCTTGGAAGCCAAGAAAAAAAAATTCTCTCCCCTAAAATACACCAAAATTTCGTTCACCATCACCTATATATAGGGGATGATTATTTCATCTCCAGTTTACAGTTTCACAGTGTTGAAAAAAAAATCAGCAACAATATTTTTTCTTTCTTCCTTGTTATTCTAATTGTTTGTAAGCACTTCCCACCGGTGAACAAGCAAGGCGAAAGGGACATACTTGAGAAGGTTTTTTGGTTGATAGCACGATCGTGATAGTCCCGTTGTTATCAAAGGTCATATCTACAAGAGGTACGAATTACGTGAACTTCTAGTGCTTGAGAAGGTTTTTTGGTTGATAGCACAATTTCAGGCGACAGGTATGCTTTTACTTCTCTGGCCTCTGCTCATTGGGATACACTTTTCAAATTACTTAATACACCCAAAACGTTTCAACTTCAAAGTGTATTTAAGACTAGAGTATAGGGCCGAGGCAATCATTTCGCTTTTTCTCTTGACTACCACAAAACCCCCTCGAACCCAGTCCCAATGTTCACGCCTACGCACCAGATTAAATCTGTATTTTGCCTTTTAATCTTGGCCATCAGATTTAATCAATGTGTAATATGTCAATCAATTCGAAAATTGATTTTGTTCCCTAAATTAAATTTTGAAATTACACGCGTTCACACTTTATTAATTAATAAAGCCACGCGTCTTGCCCTATTTAAATCAAATTTCTATTCAATCTGTCCTTTCACGTTTCCTATTTCTCAAAGCCCTAACTCTCTCTCTCTGCAAGTTTCTCTCTCTCTCTCTCTCTCTCTCTCTCTCTCTCACAGCAATGGCACCCAAATGCAACTTTGACCCAGACTACATCTGCAAGAAGTTGAAATCTGAGATGGTGGTGGACTTCTATTCCACCAAGAACCCAGCCGCATTGGAGATTTTGGAATTGCTCAGGCAATATGGCGTGGAGGATTTGATTTCCAAGGTTCCCAAGGACCTGCGCACTGTGGATGGGTATGCTGCCCAGTTCCTTGTACGGATGAAGATCCACGATGATCATCTCTCATCCAAGCTTGATAAAGAGGACGTTGTCTTCTCCAAGGCCGACTTCTGTAGTCTTTTTGGTAATATTTCTGCTGAGGGTGTGGACCCATTGAAGTACAAGGAAGGAGAGACGTTGGAATCCTTCAAGCTTTTTGCCAGGAACTCATGCCAGAATCTGACCAAGGGCTTCTTGGACAAGCATTTGAGGCAGAAGTATAAGGTGTTGTTTGATATAGTGGTGAAGATCTTGATGTGTGAGAGTCATAGCACAGATGCCATCTTTACTGGCAGGCTCTGTGTTATGAGGGCCATTTTGGATAGTGCCCAATGCAACTGGGCGGAGTTCTTCTGGGGAGTGCTGAGGAAGAACACATTAAAGGTTCAGAAGGAGGAGTGTCCCAGCAAGCCAGGGGAGCAACAATTCTTCTTCAATGCTAATGTCTCCCTAGGGACCAAGCTTACACTGATCTTGGATTAAATCTTTCCAGAGAAGAAATGGAAAGATACCTGGTGCAAGGGCTTCCATAAGTTCAAGATTTTATTTTCTAAGGATGGTCCTCTCCATGGCCATCCTGATTCTGATGGTGAGCAAGCCATCCCTGCCCCTCCTCTTCAGGCAATTCCCTCACCTGCAAAGGGGCAGAAGCAGCAGCAGAAGCAGAAGAGCCAGAAGAAGGCTGCTGAAGCAACTGGTTCCTCAACCGTTGCTTTCTCTGGTTCCTCAGAGGAGGACCAGATTCCCCTTCTTGATGTTTTGAAGAAGAAGGGTGAAGGTGCTGAGGCTGCCAAGAAGGCAGGAGCTTCCAAGAGGAAGAGGCCAGAGGAGGCCAAGAAGGTGTCTGTCAAAAAGCCAAGGACAGGCAGAAGAGCTCCTAGGACGCTTCTGGTGGATGAGCCATCAGAAGAGGATGTAGAAGAAGAGGTTGAGCCTCTGAAGAAGAAGAAGTCCAAGGCCAGGAGGGCCATACTTCAGGGGTCAGACTCTGGTTCTGACCTAGGAGATGCCTTGGAGCAGGCAATTGAAGAAGTCTCTCTGCTGATGGGAGATGCTCCAGAGGTGACTGATCATGCAGAGGTAATCCCCCCTATCTCTACCTCTACCCCCATAAACCTTGTTTCCCCATCAACCTCACCCCCAGATAATCTTCCCCAAAATCCCTCATCTTCTCCTGGTGCCCCCATTGCTTCACCAGAGCAGACCCTCCCAGATACCCCTATATACACTTCTTCCACCATACCTACCCAAACACCTTCTCCACCACCTTCCCAAACACTCCTTACCACAAACCCTTCTCCCCCAGCCCCTGTACTAGAGGTTCCCTCAACTTCTGGTGCTGAACCTCCCCTGCCTCCCTCTCCCATTTCACAAACTACCTTCTCTGTTACTGTACCGGAAGTACCATCTACTTCTTCTGGTGCAGAACAACCCCTCCCTTCCACATCTACCTCTCAAATACCTACCCCTCCCCAATCCCATACAGAACATGACCCAACCATCTCTATGGCTCTGGGTTTCCCTGCCCCTCCATCTCCCACCTGTTTAACCAGCGATGATAGTGAAGATGAGGAAGCTTCACTTGAGCCTACTAACTTAGCACCTTCCTCCTCTGCCTCTGGGCCCAAACCCTTCACTTTCTCATCTGCAGAAATGGTCCCATTAGGCAGAGTATGAGTGTAAGTGCTCAGCTCTGGCTAAGAGAGCATTTCCCTATTCTGTTGGAGCACTTACCCCTTTTGGCAGAGTTGACTGATGCCAAGGTTTGGAGCAAGGCCAGACTTGAAGATGTGGAGGACCTTATGTTATTGCTTGAGGAAATGGGTCCCTCCAACTTCACTGCATGGGAGATTGATCTAAAGCAGAGGCTAAATATCCAGAACCCAGCTGAGCTGGAGACCCCTGATGCAGCCAAGGTCTTGATTCGCACCATGCTCATCCAAAGAGGGGTTATGATCACTCCAGAGGGCCCCTCCTACAAATTTGGCCCTCACTTCGTCTTCCCTCCAGAGCTCTATTCAGATGAGGAAGATTTCGATGTCACTCCTGCCGTGCCGCAGAAGATGAAGTCCTTCTTCAATGAACAAATCATGCAGATTGGGCGGTTTTCCAAGGCAATCCAACACATGGCCCCTGCTATGATTGAGCACCAGATCCGGCAGGAGATGAGGACTTTCTTGAAGCAGATCAAGTCAATGATTGACTCTGCTAAGGCTTCTTTCAAGGCAAATGGTCTTTTTGTCAAGCTGGATGTCATGCACAGCCAGAAGCAGCTCCAGGAGCATGTGCTTGAGCAGCTGAGGCCAGTCTCTGTGCTGAAGTGGAGATGGCTACTCAAATGCTGCAGACTGCTAAGCTGAAGGACTCCCTCCAGGAGATGTTGGAGAAGTAGGAGAAGCTGGTTGCAGAGTCAAAAGCTTACCTGGAGGAGGCCAGGCAACTGCGTGATCTTCACTCTTCCTCCAACACTGCCTTGCCTGATCTCATTAGGCAGGTAGTGGAGCCCCTTATTGATGAAGTTAAAAAGGGGGAAGAGAAGGCCAGAACTGATCTGGCGAAGACCACCAATGAGACCCTCTTTGGCCATGGTGCTCGTCTGGACCTGCTGGATAACACATTGGCCCAGGCAGAGCTACAGAAGAAGAAGAAAGAGGAGCTCAAATCCCTTACCATGGCAAAGCAGCTTGCTGCAGAAGAGGAATCATCAGAAGCAGAGCAAGATCCCATCTCTATCTCTGGACCTGCTAAGAAGAAGATCAGAAAAGTCAAGAAGAGCTTCCTAGAAGAAGTTGTGGAGGAAGCAGAGAAGAGATTTCACGAAGAGACGCCTGAAGAGAGGCAAGCCAGAATAAGGAAGAACATAGATGAAGAGCAGAGGCTCCGATATGTTAGGAGGCAAAATAAGAAGAGCAGAGAAGCTGGTATCACTCCTGGTGCTAGTGGATCCAGTCAGAAGAGGAAGACACTTGTTGAAGTTATGAACATCCTGCCTCTCAGGACAGAAGGGTCCTTTGACTCTACTGTGCCTGTTCCCTTGATAGAAAAATGGAGAGAAGCCAAGACTCTCTGGTTCATTCAACACTACATCCAGAGGCCTCCACCAGAGGATAATGCTCTCATCAACAGAACCTTCCACTCTTGGATGAAAGTCTATGATGCAGATCTTTACAAGCAGCTGATGGATTCAACTATAGAGTTCAACCTGGAGGTCACTGCCCCTGAATTCCATTATCTCAAAACTCCAATAATAGGAGACCAGGTTGATTGGGCTGAATTAAAGAAATTGTACAAGACAAAGGTGTTGGTCAATTTCACTCCAACATCTTCTGCAGAGTTGAAGGCCATTCAGGATAGATTCCTTGACTGGTTCCTGGTGCCTAAAAAGAACAGAAGATATGCTTAGATAGGACCAGACTTGCTTTGTAATCTGTAATCTCTTTTATCCTTATTATTAATGAAAGTATCATATCTTCTCTGTTCAAAAGACAACCTCTTGTTGTCTTATTTGTTTGCCTGATAAGATCTATTCTAAGGTCTTATCCCTGTACTGTTTTTATGCTTAAGCTGTTGAACAGTTCTGGTTTTTGTTTTAACTCCATCAAAAAGGTGGAAATTGTTAGGATAAAAATTGTATAGTTTTGATGAGTTAAAACAAACCAGAAGATGTAATAGGACCATTTGGACCTGTTAGCCAGATGATGGTCTAGATTAGGACTTAGTCTAGGGGGAACTGCCAGACCAGAAGACCTCACCAGAAGACTCACCAGAAGACTCACCAGAAGACATACCAGAGGACTTCACCAGATAAGATTGACCAGAGGCAGAGGACCTTCCCCAGAACCAGACGAGTCCGGACCAGACGAGTCTGGTGGAAACAAAAGATGTTAAGAATCATCTCCTGATTCTGATGAGCTACCTATTTCTTAACCAGATCAGGACCAGAAGACATCAAGGTTGCCTGGTGTCTGGTATTGCCTTCTCTGGAGAGAATCAGAGTTTGGCATTGGAAGTTATTGACCGTTGGTGATTCAAATCAAGTCAACAAGATCAGGATTGGAAGGTCTTGAAGTCAATCAATCCAAGGATCTCACCAACCCAATCAATCAATTAGGGAATTGATTGATTGAAGCTTCCCTAAATAGAGGATCTGATTAGATTAGCTCTCCAACGGCTACCCCCTAATCACCTCTATAAATACAGAGTGCATCCTCAAGAAAAAGGGCTAGAGAGAGATATATACGCGCACGAAGATACATTCAAAGCTCTTGTTCATCCACGCACATAGCACTCTTATTCTGTTCTTAATTACTTATTCACTCTTAAGGAGTAGTTGGACCTCAACCTGTTCATCTAGAAGATAAGGTTGAAGGTTGTTGATCTTTAGATCGAAGTTAGATCTAAAGAGTGTGTAAGAAGGAACTGGTACTTCTCAATTCCAGTAAGTAAGTTGGTTGTTGGGTGGATAGTGAGACCCCTTGATCAAGGGAGAGTGGACGTAGGATATTCAGATCCGAACCACTATCTATCCGGTCTTATTTACTGTTTTCTGCATTTAAATTCCTTTTTATTATAGTGTGCTCTTGTAAAAAGAAGTTGTCTAAGACATTTACTTTAAAGCTTCCGCAATTTATCAATCTAGTGGGACCAACACCAGCCTTGTTGGCACCACTATAGAAAAATACCATCACATCTCCCTCATTGTACCCGTGCTGCGGGCACTCTATCAACATATTTGAGTATCTCTCCCATGCTTGGCGTAAATCCTCTCCTGACTTCTGGCGAAAGGAAGAGATCTCAATTCTCGCTTTAATAGTTCTCGATGGAGGGTAGAATCGCTCGAGGAACAGACGCTCGAGCTCAGCCCATGTGGTTACACCTCCCCGTGGGAGCGTGTTATCATACCACTCTTTTGCTATTCCCGTCAATGAGAATGGGAACAACCTAAGCCGCTTGGCATCTTCAGACATGCCATTGTAATTGAAAGTGGAGGCTATCATGAGGAAACTCCTCAGGTGTGTATGAGGATTCTCCTTCCCGATCACCCCATT
The DNA here is from genome assembly GCA_947034835.1 of Ballota nigra. Taxonomy (NCBI): domain Eukaryota; kingdom Viridiplantae; phylum Streptophyta; class Magnoliopsida; order Lamiales; family Lamiaceae; genus Ballota; species Ballota nigra. The sequence goes on along the minus strand of OX344722.1, from coordinate 111,661,814 downwards.
GAACTGGTTCTCTGTAAGCAGCTTTAAAATTCCCGGGGAAATCGAGAAGTTATTTGCCTCAACAGGAGGCAATGCCACTCCATCATAGTACCGTTGTGGCTGCGCTGCAAACCTCCCTCGAATAGCCATATTTGATCTGCGTTCTGAGGAACGTGTTGAGGATTAGCAGCTGGTATGGGTACTTGTTGGGGTAGTGGTTGGTAAACAAATGGTTGATTGTAAACTGGAGGTGGAGGATACGGGTATGGTGGATAAGGATAAGGTGGGTATGGGTAGGGTAGATAAGGTAAGTTGTTTTGTGGTAAGTTAGGATGTGGGAAAGCAGGGTTGTTATGAGGATTTTGGACAATGTTATAAGCTGGGCTATTTTGGTTCTGAGTACCCGGGTTTTGGCTCTGGCTTTCTCCTAATGGATCTTGATTCTTACTGGTATTGCCATCAGTGCCGTCAACCTGGTTCAATGCCTGATTGAACTCATTCTCGACATCGTCCAACTCATTAGTAATGTCCATTGGTTCTTTCCCTCCGGCAGCGTTCATCCTTCTTAAGAAGGCTCGGTTTCTTCTTGCTATTGTCTCAGGATCTAACGGTAACCTCTCTTCGCTCGTATTGCCTTGTGAGCGTGTTTTCATAAACCTGAAACACTAATAAAAGAATCAAAACGCAACTGCCGAATATGTACGAAATAAAAAAAAATAAAACAGAAAGTCACTCACTACTAACTACTAAGCTATCGACAAGTCCTATTCAAAAGACATACAACGCCATCCCCGGCAACATCGCCATTGACTTGAAGCGAATGTACTAGCTTTTACTAGTAGCTTCCCCGCAAGAGTACGGGTTCACTGTAGTATTGGCAAGTACAGGGACCAAGTATTATCGAACCCAAGGGATGGAGTGTATGCAAATAGATCCCTGAAGATCTACGCGTCGTAGTTAATATGAGTGCAATGTTTTTGGATTTTTGGAAAGATTAAAATAAACTAAACTAAATTACTCTACTAAGGCAAAAGAAAGAACTAAACTAATTATCTAAATGTTGTTTTCAAATATGAGATGGTGATGCTAGGATAGGAATCCCTACGTATACTAACGGAGTAGGTACATAATCAAAATAACCGTGACGCCAAGAAATAACCTAAGTAAAAGAATGCAAGGTGAAAGCTCAAGATTCTAAACCCTAATACTTTACCCTAACACTCGACTTCACTAATCCACTAACAAGTTAATAGATTGTGCTTAATTAATGAGACCCTAATTTAACTAAGGTGATGCGGTCGTCCTCCTTCGCTAAACTGGTAAATGAATTAACCCTTTCTAAACCCTCTCGTTAAGTCTACTCGTTGTTAAAGAGTGATACGGTCGTCCTCTCTCTAACACTTTTCGAACAAAATTCAAAAGTAAAGTCAAAATTAATTTTAAGAATTCATTAATTAAGAGAATTAAAACCTAACGTCACAAGTTACCCTAATTACATACCCACAACCTACTTCTACGAGTTCATCCTACCCCAAGCATGCAAGGGTTTTAGCTAGACATGGGTTTTACCTAAACAAGAACAATTGAAGAAGTAACGAACATAAACATGATAATTATAACGATGAAAGGATTAATCATAAACTAGGGTTTGTAGAAATAAAGAATAACTTAAATTAAACCAATAAAACGAGTCTCAACGTGTTCAAGCACAAGAATATGAAGAAACAAAACTAAAACATAAAATAGTGACGTGAATTCGTAAGAAAAACCTCAAAAACATAAAGTAAACTTGCTCGTGCCGTCTCTCTGAATATTAACTCTCTAAAAACGTTCTTAAATCTCATGGGTGTAATTGGTTCCCCTCCAAAACGTGCTCGGGACGAATATATATATGTATCGGGACGAATCGGGAACGTATGGGCCAAAAAACGCGCATGCTCGTGCACTGCTCGTGCACTAGTGCACGAGCACCTCCAACTCAAGCGCCTAAAATCATCAGAGAGCCAAATGCGCACGATCTCCATTTTCTCGTGTACTAGTGCACGAGCACATGCATTGCTCGAGCGCCCTGCACGAGTACTCGTGCAGGGGTGCACGACCACGTTCACTCGTGCGCTATGCACGACCGCTCGAGCACTTGTGCTCGAGCTCTTCAAGCTTGTGCACTCCAATGATACTTTTGCGCCCCCGAACTAGTACTTTTCGTATTTCTTCGATATCTTCTCATTCGGGCGTCCGTTTGAGTCGATTCAAAGTCCTACGAACTTCTCGTTTCGCCTTCTATTCACCTATGAGTATCTAAGAGACAAATTCATTAGTTTATGAAAATGATACGCAAACGACTCTAAATACTCAACAAAATCAACCAAAACCAGGGCATTTCGAGCGACGAATCATGACAATTTCACGCCTAATCAATATACCAATTGTCACACCTTCACAACCGGAACCCCGTCGTAGTGAAAGGGTTGTCAGACAACCCGAGAGATTCATGGGAATAGGAGAATCTTCGGATTGGATTTCCGGTGATGAATCAGACTCATGGACATACGACGAGGCAATCCAAGAGCATCTTATATGCAAGCTCAAGCGGTCCATCTTTGGACTTAAGCAAGTATCTCGTGCTTGGAACCAGTGTTTTGATCAAGTTATTAAGTCTTATGGGTTTTGATCAAAACGAGTTTGAAAGTTGTGTGTATAAAAAGTGTGACAAAACTGCAGTGGTATTCTTAGTACTATACGTAGATGACATTCTGATCATCGGAGACGTTGTAAAGGTGTTGTCAGACGTAAGGGTATGGCTGTCAAATCAGTTTGATATGAAGGACTTAGGGAAAATCGGACACATCTTTGAGATCAAGGTCACTCGAGATCGCAAGAGAAGGATGTGGGGCTTATCGCAAGTTTCATACAAAGGCACTGTTTTGAAGTGATACAACATGCAAGATTCCAAGAAAGGTTTTGTACCTTTTAGGCACGGAATCCATCTATCCATAAAAATATGCCATAAGATGCAAGTGGAGATAGATGACATGAAAGGCGTTCCGTACGTTTCGAACGTAGGAAGCTTTATGTATGCAATGCTGTGTACGAGATCGGATATTTGCTTTGTCGTGGGCATAGTGGCAAGATATCAAAGTAATCTCGGGAAAGACCATTGGACTGCCGTAAAGTGCATCTTGAGGTATCTGAAAAGAACTCGTGAGCGGATGTTGATTTACCAGTCAGATAGTCTTATCCCCGTGGGATACACGGACTCAGATTTTCAATCAGACATAGACTCCAGAATATCTACCTCGGGTAGTGTGTTTTGCATGGGAGAAGGAGTCATGACATGGAGAAGCGATTTTCAGAAATGCATCGCAGATTCGACCATGGAAGCCGATAAGTAGTAGCTTGTGAAGCAGCGAAAGAAGCGGTTTGACTCAAGTACTTCTTAGTGGACTTGGACTTTGTTCCGAATTTGCCCAGCACAATCACTGTCCATTGTGATAATGTCGGAGCAGTTGCATATTCAAGGGAAATGAGAGCCCACAAGGCCAGTAAACACATTGAAAGAAAATACCATCTTATACGAGAAATCGTTAAGAGAGGAGATAAAGAGGTGGCAAAGATAAACGTCGGAGGACAACCTAGTATATCCATTAACAAAGGGTCTGCCTCAGAGTACATTTGAGAGACATGTGGATGAAATGAGAATCAAGACTATTGTCAATCTGCTTTAAGTATAAGTGAGAGGAATTATTAGGTTAGTGTAGGTTGACATGAGATGTCACGTAGAGTTACTACACTAGACATGCATGATGTATACTAAAAAGCAGACTTTAAGTATAAGTGGGAGATTATTGGAGTTATACGTGAAAGTATGCTTTTACTTTGTATAACTCATTTATTAAACACTTATTTATGAGAATAAATCTTTTATCGCATTTGCTTTAGTTATGATTGAATGTTGAATATCTATTGCAAACCGTTCAATATATAGTACATGTTACATTGTAGTTAATGTGGTGATACCCGATCACGGAAGATCACATTAACGGTTTCCTTGTAACTAAACGTACAAATTCACGACCTAGGTGGAATTGAACAATCCGCCGTGAAAGGTCGATGTGTAAGTCTCAAATTTGTCTGTCTTGACTAAGAGATTGCACTAGCACATTTAGTATGTGTTGAGGAGGACCTACAACGAGGATAAATTCTTCTGTTCTGAAATGTGAAGAATTAGACCTCGGTGGTTATTGATTTCTTAATCTCCGTCACTTAAATAGGACCGTGTGTGCTTAATGGTTACTGCTTTGATTCATGTTGTGTGATAATCATCGTGACTTCGAACTTTATGTTTTTAGCAGTAATATTAATCATACGACGGTTGCTAAGATTTAATACGGGAAAATGCGTGCGAGTATGGCTCGTGTGATTAGTCCCCTTGGTGGGCTCAGAAGTTTTATCGTACCAAATCTTGCAAGTGAAGAATCAGTTTCTTCGGTACGGATAATAATGTTGAGCTGTCTTTACTCCAAGGTGAAAGATGTTAATTAATTTAGAGCTATTCAGAAGCTTAATTTATTAATGGACTTGATAATCTTAAACACGGGAAATAATAACCGGGAGTCCATATTATAGTAATATGGATTAAGATGGATAGTGCAATATTAATTTATTAGTGTTACTAATTAATATTAATGGGCTGAATTATATTGGGGCTCAATATTGAAATTCAGAAGCCCATTGGAGGTCCAATCTTAATTCTCCTAAAGGCTCCTCAACTAGCCCCTTAAGTAGCCCGGTAATAATAAGGTGATTAAAATAAAAGAAAATTATTATTGCTGATTTTTTGCTTATAATTTTTGAAATTTATAGATATGGTATAGAAAAGATTTATTGATTTTCTTGGAAAGATATTATGGAAGATATGTATTCTTGGAATACAAGATTATCTCATAAATTCAAGAAGATCCAAATCTAGTTTATTTCTCCCATGAATTTCGAAAATCTCATATATTAGGGAGGTGAGATTTTTATGGAATATTTTATTATGTAGAAAAGAATATATGAGATATATTAAAGATTTCTTGGAGGCCAAGAAAAAGATTTTCTCTCCCATAAAATACACCAAAATCTCGTTCACCATCACTTATATATAGGGGATGATTATTTTATCTCCAGTTTACAGTTTCACAGTGTTGAAAAAAAAATCAGCATCAATATTTTTTCTTTCTTCCTTGTTATTCTAATTGCTTGTGAGCACTTCCCACCGGTGAACAAACAAGGCGAAAGGGACATACTTGAGAAGGTCTTTTGTTTTATAGCACGATCGTGATAGTCCCGTTGTTACCAAAGGCCATATCTACAAGAGGTACGAATTACGTGAACTCCTAGTTTTTCCGCGTTAGGTTTTCATGTGAATTAATTCAACATGCATGATGATAAAATTGTTGTTGGAATTATTATTTGAATTAATTAGGATTAATTCATGCTAGTAATAATTGAATTTAAATTCGTATTTAAATTTCATCCCGAATAGTTTCCGAGCACCCCTATTTTCCCAACACTCCCTCGACCTCTCTCCTGGCTTTCCCCTCTCCCACCATCGACCGATCCACTATCTTGTCCACTCATCTAAAACATTCAATATATAATAACATTCAATATATAATAACAATCAATATTAATTAAACAACCATATGAACTCAGTATAAATAAAATTCTAAACAATTAACATATATAATCAATTTCTACAGTATAATCAACTAACAAAATTAACATATATATTCAATTTCTACAACTAAAACATATAATAACATATATAACTAACAAAATTAACATATATAATCAATTTCTACAACTAAAACATATAATAACATATATAACTAACAAAATTAACATATATAATCAATTTCTACAACTAAAACATATAATAACATATATAACTAACAAAATTAACATATTCTATTAACAAAATTAACATATTCTATTAACATATTCAACTAAAACATATATTAACATATAACATATATTAACAAAATTAACATATGTAATCAATTTCTACTACTAAAACATATAATAACATATATAACTAACAAAATTAACATATATAATCAATTTCTACAACTACAACATATAATAACAAATATTAACATATATAAATAATAAAATTAACATATATAATCAATTTCTACCACTAAAACATATATTAACATACAATTAACGTATATGATTTCTAAAAAATTGTAAAAAAACTACACTAATAAAATGTTATAAAATGAATTAAACGGTAAAAAATTAAAAAACTTACGATTAAAGAGTAGGGATCGACGAAGAAACGAACTAGAATCGGGATGAAATTGACTCCTGAGTGCTCGCCGGAAATCGCCCACTTCTTCTTCGAGTTTGCTCTGTTTTGTTCGGGTGAGAAATGAGCTCGTCGGCGCTGCCTTTAAATAGGCAAAAAAAATTAACGACGGACATCAATCCGTCGCTAATATTGCCGCCTTTAGGAGTAAAACGACTTCGTATTCGATTATTTACGACGGACAAGCCGTAATAAATATTAAATTTAAATTTAACGATGGACACAGCCGTCGTTAATAAGTTTCCGGTAATAAATACGAGCCGGTTCTCGAAGAGTCGCGGCTCAACGGGCGGGAATTTACGACGAGAATTCCGTCGTAAAATATTAAGTTGAATTTTACGACGGACTTTCTGTCGTAAACTTGTCGGCCACCACCGCTTTGCATCGAATCCGAAAGGTCGCGGTCGAACGGGTGGGAATTAACGACGGATTGACCATCGTTAATTCCCTTTTAATATCTACGACGGATTTAAATTCAATAATTAACGACGGGTTTTAAAAACCCGTCGTTAATATAAAATCTGGACAAGCTTTGGTTAGTATCCATCGCAATTCCGTCGCAAATGTGTATATTAACGACGGATTACGTGTCCGTCATTAAACTCCGCGTTTTTTGTAGTGTTATTTAGACAGGCAGGATTACATATATATTTTTATTAGAAGTTATATAAAGCCCTGATTCCCTGAATATCGTCAGATTGTATAGTCTTGGTTGCTCCGGTTGCAATGCTAGATTCCAGAACTGGGCTGTGTGGTAACCCAAGAAGGTGTCCGATTTCATGCTCGGCAACAGTTTTTATGTCGTAATAGCTGGGGATGGGCACCGCAGAGCTTGTCGGCATCGCGTGAGCTAGGGTTCCATCGAACTCCCCTTGGTAGAACCCTCATTCGTTCCGTGAAATTGAATTGACCATTTCTGAAAGGCTCTTCTTGTGGGTGACGTAGCAAAGTCGGGGAAGCCGGACAAAAACCTATAAGTTAGTTCGTTTTTTGGCCATTTGGGGGAAAAAACCTATATGAAAGGAACTCGAGATGGTGCTTCCTGTTGAACTAGGTTTCATGTGATTATTAGCGTTGACAATATCGGGGACCCCACATCCTTTGATGATACCGTTGTGGGATCTAGGTTTAGTTTTGAAATTTTTTTGGTAGGTTTTGATGGCGGATTCGAGGGCTTTATCGAAATAATCGGAGATGGTTTGGGCATTGGGTGGGAGATAACCGAATGCTTTGAGGTAGAGTTTGAGGCTTGAAATTATTCAGACTGTGGGTTATGGGATTGTGGAAGGAAGGTGTCGTCTATTTATAGATACATATTGTACGTAACAATATATAATAGTACGTAACTCTAAAATCTAGTTTTTTTTTTGTTAATACGCGTACCACTGAAATCTAAACAGCATGTTTCTGGGCCGTATATCCTAGGTATGCAAGTAATTTAATAAAGTCGAATGAACCTTAATTATATGAATTATTTGAGTTGAAAGGAAGCAGCCTATTACAAATAGATGTAGAAATATTTTTAGATAAGGGTATATTGCATTTAATTTTTTGTCCCATGAGATTAGGCGGTCTGCAAAAATGGTATTTTTTCAATAATTTTTGTCCCGTATTTTTATTTTATATTTTTGGTCCCAAGAAAAGTGCAGTTTGGTTCCAAAGAATTGCAGCTTTGGTCCTAAAATTTAACGGAAAAGACTAAATTTGCAAAAAATGGGACCAAAAAAGAACGTGGGACCAAAATTATTATTGAAAATTCTTACTGAACCAAATTTGCAATTAATTTTCCCAATTAGATAATCAATATCAATATCAATAATGATAAATATCTAGCAGTAATGTAAATTATTAGCCTAGGTGGCCATCGGTCGACCCAATTTTAGTGTAATCAGCACAATTAGGCTCCATGCATTAGGCATCGCCTAGGCATTTTTTTTTTCCAACTGTGAAACACCGTAGTTTAGGGAGTATCACTAAATTTGATGTGAAAAGTAGGAAAATTATACTTTTGGTCCCAGTGAATGAACACAAAATACTGTTGGTATATATGTGCGAAAGTGGTCTTTTTTATTGCAGTTTTGGTCCCATATGTAAATTTTTAGGGCTAAAACTGCAAATTTGTCATATTCTCTTGGAACCAAGACTGCATTTATCAATTTTATTGGGACATAAATTGTGATTTATTATATTCTCTTGGGACAAAAAAAAAAAAAAAACTACGGGGCAATAACTGCCGTAAAATGAACCATTTTGAAATTGATTCATTCTCTTGGAACCAAAAGTACAATTAACCCAATAAAAACATGTGTAGCTATCTAATTAAATCATTTGTATTTTGAAGTTGGAGTATGTTATTAACTTATTGTTTTTTTTTTTTTTTTTGCCATTTAATTTGTAGTTTATATTGTTTATTGTTGTTCATTTTATTATTATTAATTTATGCAGTTATATATACTAAAAATAATTAAGTTGCATGTAATTGTTATCAAATAATTTTCTGACTATATTAGTGAGTCATTTGATGGCTAAAAAATCATGATGACTAGTCTTGAGTAAGCGCTAGGGAGCAACTTTTGAACTCTTAATATCTAGAAAGATATTATTGTGTGGAGTTTTTTTTTTTTTCTTTTTTTCTTTTTTTTATGTCCAAGGAAATTTATATAAAAATGGAGTGATATCCACATGTGCAAAACTGCATCATGCAAATCATTTTAATTAAAATAATTTTTTTGCAACGGGTTATAACGACCACTCCACTGGACTCCTACTCAGCTACTTAGTCGTCTAAGCGGGTTTGATTCTTAACTATCATTTTTTAATGGTAATAAGAATGAAAATAAATATTGGGCAATTATAGGGGATAGAGTTTTTTTACATTCCATAGAGAAAAAAAGTTTTTTGGTCCCAAAATTAAAAAGTTAAATTTTTTGGGACCAAAATTGGATACTAGATAAGTTACGGGACCAAAAAACTATTTTTCTCACATTCCATAACATTTCACCTTTTCTAAAAATGTCCCAAAAAAGTTAATTTCTTCAATTACGTCCCAATTTTTTGCTAAGTGTACAATTTACATCCCAAAAAAGTTAATTTCTCCGATTACATCCCAATTTTTTGCTATGTGTACGATTTACATCCCAAAAAAGTTAATTTATCCAATTACGTCCCAATTTTTGACAAAGTGTACAATTTGCGTCTCAAAGTAACCAAAATGGAAACTAAAACGTCATCCTTTCCTCACTGTCACCCACCCCACCCTCCAAAAATAGTTCAAAAATAAATTTAATATCCACATAAATATTTTTTGCCCAAAAAAATTAAATTAAACAAGCATATGTGCGCCACACGAGGTAAAATGATTGTGTCTTGTCAATTCCAACAACTTTGGGATGTGGATTGTACACTTAGCCAATAATTAGCCAATATTAGGATGTAATTGGAGAAATTAACTTTTTTGGGACGTAAATTGTACACTTAGCCAAAAATTGTGACGTAATTGGGGAAATTAACTTTTTTTGGACCTTTTTGAAAAAGGTAAAAGTTATGGGACGTAAAAGAACTCTATCCCCAATTATATATGTCAAAGAAAACAAAAAGTGTGATATCAATAACACAACTTTTAAATTATAAGGTAATCAATTACCCAATTTGATTAACCTCTCCCTTTTCTACAATCATTTTTCTTCAATCACTTTTCACTTCTTCCAACAACCTTCTTTTGTTTTTTATTTTCTTTCTTTTTTTAAAAAATGGGGCACAACATTAATAATATAATTATTATGGATAATCTTTCCTTAAACATATACATAAATATTTAGAAAAAAATAATTTCATTCTTATTCTCATTGAAAAACTTGAAACAAGCATCACTTTCACTTTTTATATTGTTTTATAACTTAACTGAGACCACCCTGTAACAAATGTTTTTTTTTTGGGACTAGGCACTCTATAACAAATGTTACATGTATCATGGTTTAACATGGCATCCACGCTGCACTGTAACAAGAGCAAATTCATTATTCGACACCATTGCTTTTATTTGCAACGTATATTCATTTTATAAATTTACACTACAAAAAAAACACTGTTTTGCGACGGAATTAGCGACGGAAAAATCCGTCGCAAACAGTGTTTTGCGACGGGATCTGCGACGGACACGTATCCGTACCTAAAACAACCGCAGCAAATTTTTGCGACGGATTCAGCCATCCGTCGCAAATTAACGACGGACAAATCCGTCGCAAAATCGGCGGGTCGGATCCTGCCGGGTCAAGAATTTGCGACGGACAGTAGTCCGTCGCAAACTTTTCGGGTCAGACCCGATCGGGTCAACAACATTTGCGACGGCTAAATTCCGTCGCAAATGTTTTTATATATTTTTTATACTTTTTTGTGTTATAATTTGCGACGGGCTGTTTTCCGTCGCAAAATTAAATATTTGCGACGGAATATGGCCGTCGCAAATTACCGAGCCTATACAAAAAAAAAAGTGGCTCGCGTGGTTCGAGCCCGGGCACCCGAGGCGGCCGGGGCGGGCGCGGACCACTGGGCCACTCGGCCCATTGCTTAATATATGCGGTCCCACCTTCTATATTAGTCTTATTAGGCCTTGAACAATTAATCCATTTTTGCGTCCAAGGGGAATCGAACACGGGACCTCTTGTGCAAGAGGAGGGGGCGCGCGCCACTAGGGCACAAGCTACTTTCGTTTATTTTTATGCAATTAATTGTATATGTATTCAAATTAAGTCATTTTTTTTATAATTCACCAAATTAATTTCTTTTCGTATCTAAGTTGTTTATTAAAATATTTTGCCCAACTCTTTTTTTTATTTTGTAAAATTATTTATTTCGACTCCCGCTTAAATTTATAATTCGTTCATTTGTACGCAATTAATTGTATATGTATCCAAATTGACTCATTTTTTTTTTCTACAATTCACCAAATTAATTCATTTTCGTTTCTAACTTGTTTTTATAAATATTGGGACAATTTAATTTTTATTATTTCTGTAAAACTATTTATTTCGACTCCCGCTTAAATTTATAATTCGTTCATTTGTACGCAATTAATTGTATATGTATCCAAATTGACTCATTTTTTTTTCTACAATTCACCAAATTAATTCATTTTCGTTTCTAACTTGTTTTTATAAATATTGGGGCCATTTAATTTTTATTATTTCTGTAAAACTATTTATTTCGACTCCCGCTTAAATTTATAATTCGTTCATTTGTACGCAATTAATTGTATATGTATCCAAATTGACTCATTTTTTTTTCTACAATTCACCAAATTAATTTATTTTCGTTTCTAACTTGTTTTTATAAATATTGGGGCCATTTAATTTTTATTATTTCTGTAAAACTATTTATTTCGACTCCCGCTTAAATTTATAATTCGTTCATTTGTACGCAATTAATTGTATATGTATCCAAATTGACTCATTTTTTTTTCTACAATTCACCAAATTAATTCATTTTCGTTTCTAACTTGTTTTTATAAATATTGGGGCCATTTAATTTTTATTATTTATGTAAAACTATTTATTTCGACTCCCGCTTAAATTTATAATTCGTTCATTTGTACGCAATTAATTGTATATGTATCCAAATTGACTCATTTTTTTTCTACAATTCACCAAATTAATTCATTTTCGTTTCTAACTTGTTTTTATAAATATTGGGGCCATTTAATTTTTATTATTTCTGTAAAACTATTTATTTCGACTCCCGCTTAAATTTATAATTCGTTCATTTGTACGCAATTAATTGTATATGTATCCAAATTGACTCATTTTTTTTTCTACAATTCACCAAATTAATTCATTTTCGTTTCTAACTTGTTTTTATAAATATTGGGGCCATTTAATTTTTATTATTTATGTAAAACTATTTATTTCGACTCCCGCTTAAATTTATAATTCGTCCATTTGTACGCAATTAATTGTATATGTATCCAAATTGACTCATTTTTTTTTTCTACAATTCACCAAATTAATTCATTTTCGTTTCTAACTTGTTTTTATAAATATTGGGGCCATTTAATTTTTATTATTTCTGTAAAACTATTTATTTCGACTCCCGCTTAAATTTATAATTCGTTCATTTGTACGCAATTAATTGTATATGTATCCAAATTGACTCATTTTTTTTCTACAATTCACCAAATTAATTCATTTTCGTTTCTAACTTGTTTTTATAAATATTGGGGCCATTTAATTTTTATTATTTCTGTAAAACTATTTATTTCGACTCCCGCTTAAATTTATAATTCGTTCATTTGTACGCAATTAATTGTATATGTATCCAAATTGACTCATTTTTTTTCTACAATTCACCAAATTAATTCATTTTCGTTTCTAACTTGTTTTTATAAATATTGGGGCCATTTAATTTTTATTATTTCTGTAAAACTATTTATTTCGACTCCCGCTTAAATTTATAATTCGTTCATTTGTACGCAATTAATTGTATATGTATCCAAATTGACTCATTTTTTTTCTACAATTCACCAAATTAATTCATTTTCGTTTCTAACTTGTTTTTATAAATATTGGGGCCATTTAATTTTTATTATTTCTGTAAAACTATTTATTTCGACTCCCGCTTAAATTTATAATTCGTTCATTTGTACGCAATTAATTGTATATGTATCCAAATTGACTCATTTTTTTTTCTACAATTCACCAAATTAATTCATTTTCGTTTCTAACTTGTTTTTATAAATATTAGGGCCATTTAATTTTTATTATTTCTGTAAAACTATTTATTTCGACTCCCGCTTAAATTTATAATTCGTTAATTTGTACGCAATTAATTGTATATGTATCCAATTTACTCATTTTTTTTCTACAATTCACCAAATTAATTCATTTTCGTTTCTAACTTGTTTTTATAAATATTGGGGCCATTTAATTTTTATTATTCCTGTAAAACTATTTATTTCGACTCCCGCTTAAATTTATAATTCGTTCATTTGTACGCAATTAATTGTATATGTATCCAAATTGACTCATTTTTTTTCTACAATTCACCAAATTAATTCATTTTCGTTTCTAACTTGTTTTTATAAATATTGGGGCCATTTAATTTTTATTATTTCTGTAAAACTATTTATTTCGACTCCCGCTTAAATTTATAATTCGTTCATTTGTACGCAATTAATTGTATATGTATCCAAATTGACTCATTTTTTTTTCTACAATTCACCAAATTAATTCATTTTCGTTTCTAACTTGTTTTTATAAATGTTGGGGCCATTTAATTTTTATTATTTCTGTAAAACTATTTATTTCGACTCCCGCTTAAATTTATAATTCGTTCATTTGTACGCAATTAATTGTATATGTATCCAAATTGACTCATTTTTTTTTCTACAATTCACCAAATTAATTCATTTTCGTTTCTAACTTGTTTTTATAAATATTGGGGCCATTTAATTTTTATTATTTATGTAAAACTATTTATTTCGACTCCCGCTTAAATTTATAATTCGTTCATTTGTACGCAATTAATTGTATATGTATCCAAATTGACTCATTTTTTTTTCTACAATTCACCAAATTAATTCATTTTCGTTTCTAACTTGTTTTTATAAATATTGGGGCCATTTAATTTTTATTATTTCTGTAAAACTATTTATTTCGACTCCCGCTTAAATTTATAATTCGTTCATTTGCTTAAAAAAAATTTCATAATTCACCAAATTAATTCATTTTCGTTTTTCACTTGTTTTTATAAATGTTGTGTCCATTAAATAAAAGTAAATTCAAACTAATAAATTCACAAAATTATAAATTAAAGTAACAATTCAAAAATTAAATTAAAGTAACAATTCAAACTAAAAAAAATTGTACTTCATAGTTATTAAAAATCAAAATTTTTTAACAATCGGAATTAAATCCGTCTTCCTCTTCATCCTCGCCCAGGTTAACAATCGGCGACATCGATGGCTGGGTCGGCGGGATCGGCGGCATCGATGGCTGGGTCGGCGGGATCGGCGGCATCGGTGGCGCAGGCATTTGCGCTCGTGGCATTGAATCAGAGGCGAATATCTGCCACCACGCCTGCATGGCGGCTGTATACTCCTGCACCTCGACCCGATACTGCTCCATCTCGGCTGTATACCGGTCGTGCGCCTCTCGCTGCTGCCTCTCATACTCTTCCTTCTCTCGCTGCTGCCTCTGCATGTTCTTCATCTGCTCCACCACCGTGGCAAGCTGCCTCTCGACCTCACTGGGATGAGAGTCGATGGAAGACTGAGAGGAGGATGAGCCTGAGCTACGAGGTCGGAAAAAGTTCTTTCCGAAGCTGCCCAATCCAGCGAACCGCCCCTTTTTAGCCTTGACGTTCTTGAAGTACAATTCATTTTGAACGTCAACAGAAGGCTGTGTGGGGGGCATTGACCCCGACCCCGACCCCTCTGCCGTTTCCTCAGGCTGAGGCTGAGAGGCAAGATCCTCGAGCATCTTTCTCTGCAAATTAATTATACAAAAAATTAAATAAATTGAACACAAAATATAAAAAAAATACTTTTAATATTAAAAATTTAAATAATACTATTAATATTGAAATAATACTTACATGGATCTCGGTGGTACGGCCGTAGGTAGACTTCCCAGTCTCCTCGACGAATGGGTGGGCGAGCTGCAATCTCTCAAAATGAGAGGGCTCGCGTCCTTGCTCCGCCGCCTAATTAGAAAAAAAGATAGTAAAAATTAACAACACTCATAAAAATTAGGAAAATAATAATAAATTCAAAAACGACAAAATTGAAGACGAAACTTACAAATCTCAACCCGTGCTCATAAATGGACCGAGAACCGGCCCGATGTCTTGCCATCCCTTCTCCATCAGGGTCACTACGCCGATTCGCCTTGTTTTTCGCCGACTTCTCTTGGAATTCAGGGGAATCCCAGTAGCGGAGGAATTGGTCCCAAATCGACCGTCTTTCACTGTCAAGCCCCAAGTCGGTGGCCTCTCCCTTCTTGTACCACTTCTCCCTCATTCTGTAAAGGAGGTCTCTGTACCTTTCCTTTCCATATTTATCGAAATTCCTCCACATCTGGTCATCGTGCTCCGGTGCCCAGACACATTCTTTCTGCAATTACAATTTAAATGTAAATATATGTTTATATATTTGATATTAATAAACGGTGAATTAATAAATTAAAATAATACCTTAAACTCCTCGAAGTATGTCTTTTTTCTTGCATCGGACACTAACCTCCAACTGTAAGCGGTGGGCTCGAATCCACCGCGAAGGATGGAGTCGGAAACCTGATTAGCAACCTCATGACCTGGAATCCAACTGTAAAATTAAAATTTCAAAGTTAGTAAAATAATTAGGTTTTAATTAATAAAAAAATTGAGTATAAAATATTATCCCTTACATATGACCACATGGCTTAACAGGCATCCGTCCTTCAACAACCGGATGCTGGCGGGAGGAGGATGAGCCCTCAGCAGTCTGCTGTGAGGAGGAGGAGGAGCCCGCACCAGGCTGTGAAGAGGTCTCTGATAGAGACCTCGGCCTGAAAATAGGTGGAACCACGGGTCTTAGTGAGGGCCGTCGTCTCCTCCCTCCTCGTCCTCCTCGACTCGCCTCCTCATCCCTCGGAGGCTGCTGACTGTCGTTGCCACTGCCTTGTCCGCTCATCTATAACAAATTTCACGAATTATTCATTCAACTAAATTAAAATCAATCAACTAATAATATTATTTTATAAATTATATATTAAACTAAAATCAAACAACTAATATTATTTAAAATCAAACAACTAATATTATTTAAAATCAATTAACAACCTACTCAACTAAATTCATTCAACTAAATTAAAATCAATCATCAACTAATATTATTTTGTAAAATTATTAAGCTTAAATCAAGCAACTAAAATTATTTTGTAATATTATTTAAACATGCTTAACAATTAAAAATTAACAAATTACTAAAACAATTCAACTAAAATCAAACAACTCAGCTAAAATCAATTCTAAACTTAACAAATTCAACTATTTCTAAACATGCTTTAAAATTAAATTAAAATTCGATCAACTAATTAAATTATAATTCAACTAATTCAACTAAAATCAATTCATTTCTAATATAATTCAAACAATTCAACTAATTCAATTCTAAACTTAACAAAAATTAAACATACTTTAAATTAAAATTCGATCAACTAATTAAATTATAATTCAACTAATTCAACTAAAATCAATTTATTTTTAATATAATTCAAACAATTCAACTAATTCAATTCTAAACTTAAAAAAAATTAAACATGCTTTAAATTAAAATTCGATCAACTAAAATCAATTCATTACTAATATAATTCAAATAATACAACTAAAATCAATTCTCTAAACATGCTTTAAAATTAAATTTTAAACGGTAAAAATGAAGAAAACTTACGGTTTATTTGTAGAAGATGACGAAACGAGAACTCGGTGGGGACGGATTGGCTCTACAGCGACGGCACCCGACTTCTCCTTCCTTTTTCTCTCTTTTTCCTCTTCTTCTTCTCCTTTTCTCTCTTTCTCCGTCTGCAACGCGGCGGGCCTATATAAATAAGTGGAAAAAAATTTGCGACGGACGCCTGTCCGTCGCAAATTTTGCCCGTCAAACGCAAACCGACGTCGTTTCTTACTGATTTGCGACGGAAAGGCCGTCGCAAATCAGTCAACGCACCGTTTCCCGATAAGACGCGTAAAACGGCTCGAATTTGTGACGGACATTCCGTCGCAAATCAGTCAAAGGGCCGTTTCCCGAGAGGTCGCGAATATAAATGTAAGCATTGCGACGGCTTTCGTCCGTCGCAATTACAAAGTTTAAAATTGCGACGGCTTCTTCCGTCGCAAATCAGTCAAACGGGTCGCTTCCCGAACGGTCACCTTTAAACGGGTATGTTTTGCGACGGAATTGACCGTCGCAAACTCAAAATTGAAATTTGCGACGACCTTTCCGTCGCAAATGTAGCCGGTTCAAGACCAAGTCGGTGGGCCCTAGATTTTGCGATGGCTTATCCGTCGCAAATTACTATCATTTGCGACGGACTTCCTAAGTCGTCGCAAATTTTCATTTTTTGCGACGACTTACAAAAATCCGTCGCAAATGATAGTAATTTGCGACGGATATTCTTGCCGTCGCAAAATTCCCGTCGCTAAACTCCATCTTTTTTGTAGTGTTAGATGCTTTTATATGGATGTTTTTCATCAACTATCTGTCTTAAAATATATATATATATCATTATTGATCTGGGGCTTCAAAATTTAGAAACGTACCTACAGATTTGAGGCCTGAGATTTTAAGACAATTAAAAATAAAATCCTGTTAACGACCGCTAGCTTGACATGATGTCATTTTAAAAAAAAAGGAAAATTGTATTTTTAGTCCCAAGAGAATGAGTGTAAAACACTTTTGGTACCTATGAGCGAAAATGATCCTTTTTTTTGCAGTTTTGGTCTCATTCGTGAAATTTCAATACCAAAACTGCAAATTTGTCATATTCTCTTAGGACAAAAAATGCAATTTATACATTCTCTTGGGACCAAAATTGCAATATATCCTATTCCCTTGGGACCAAAAGTGTTAAAAAAATACGGGATTAAAAGTGCTGAAAAGGGGACCATTTTGAAATGAATACATTCTCTTGGGACCAAAAGTCCAATTAACCCATTTTAAAAATAAATTTTTAAATCTAGTGCAGAAGATTGAAATAGTTAGTGTTGATGAATTAATTATATAACTTCACAAATGTTACAATTTTTCTACATACTCATGCAATATAACAATAATCAACATATAAAAAAATCTAAACAATTCTTCTAATGTAATACCCCGTCCCGTTTTATACCGTTTATTTTCCTAGAAACCTTAATTATATAATTTTATATTATTATTATCTTTATTTCTTTTAATTTTATTATTTTGTGTGCTAACGTGTAATTTAAATATATACTCTATTTCAAATTCCCGAATTCGAAGAAAGAAATCGAATATTTCAAACAGATAAGGGATTACGAGAAATTAAATATTCAAAGTTTAAAATTATGTTTTCGACCCGTATAATTTATTGAGAATAATTAAAATACTTCAAAATATTAATCGAATCTCAAAACTGTATTAATTATAAAATCGGGATTAAACTCGCGAACCAAACGATCCCTAAACCGTTTCAAACGGGAACGAAAATATCAGAATTGAAAGGAGTTAATCCTACCCACATAATTTACTTTCTTTTTTGGATTAAATTTAATTAGAAAATTAATTACAACCACTCAATCCTTTTCTTTTCTTTTTTAATTAATTAAAGATATTTTTCTTTTCCTATATACTCCCTTCTCTCAGCCATCCTACGGGAATTCTTTTTCCCCAAAATTAGAAACAAGATCAAACCCATATTTCTTTCTCTCTCCAGAAGAAGAACGCGTCGTCTTCTTCCTCCTTCCGACTCCCTCAATCGGTCGCCGCCACCGCCGAGCGAAGCTCTCACGTCGCGCCGCCTTCCCGCCACCAGCAGAGCGCCGCCTCGCCTTTGCTCCTAGGACACAGCGCCGCCGCGCCTCTGCTTTTCCGGCAAGCGAACGCCACCGCGATCGCCTCGCTCCTCGCGCGTCGCCGCCGAGCAGGCCGCCTCCAGACGTCACGCTCTCCCACCGCCGCGCCGCCTCCTCTTCTCTCCTCTTCCAGTGAGTTTCGAAATTAAATCCCTCGGTTCTTAATTTCAATTCTTTGAATTTCGATTCTCACAATTTCCTTTCTTTTCGTTTAATTTTCCGTTCAAGTTGACGCCGTTGAACCGGTTGCTGTTGCCAAATTTCTGGAAATCCCAACCGACACCGTTAGGCTGTCCAATTGATTAATATTGTTGAATTAGTTGTTTAGTATTATTAGTTTGTTTTGGTTAGCTGATGATATGGCGATGAAATTAGTTAGTTGTTAGTAATATTAGTTGAGTTTTTGGAGACAAAGCGAAACTCGTCTTCCCCTTGTGCGACTGTTAGAAAATTAGGAACGAAAAGATAAGTCGTTTAATATTCAAAATTTAGTAAACAAATGAAAAGGTGGAAAATAGTATAATTCTTTTGTTTTAGAAGTATTACAAATCAATTTTAGAAGTGTTACTAATATTAGAAAAGAAAAGTACTTTTTATAAACTTCTTAGAAAGTCTAAGTTTATTAATAAGATTAACAAAGGGTTTTTATTTATAAAATATGATTAATTATATTCATGATTTCTTTAAAATGAGAAATAGAATTCTTAAGAAAGAAAAACCTTTTCTTTATTTTTATTAATATATTTTTTTAAGTAATTCCAAGGTTAATAATTATATTATTCCTTAAAGGGCCTTTATTAAGGACACCACTGAATTCAGTAAATACACCCCTGTTACACACTGAATTCAATAAATACACCCCATGTTACAACACTGAATTTAGTAAATACACCCCCCCTGATACACCTCCTCTAAAAAGGGGTGTACTTATCAATTGTAAATCAACCTTTGAAAACTTTAGTTTTCAATAGTTTTCTAAAGACAATTATCTACTCAATCCTCGAGTTTCATACTCTTAAGCTTTTCAAATTCAAAAGTCAATCTCTTAATCGGAATACTCCTTATTAGGATTCTGTACTTTTCGGGACACGCACGAAGGACTCGACCGTCTGCATACACAATATTCTCAGGACTCAGAACAATCAGGTGGGTGATGATCGGTTGATTGATCTGCTAATAATACGTTGTACTGGTATACTCTGAACTCGACTAAATCAATCTAAAACAATTAATCCAACATAAATGTACACCCTATTATATAACTGCTTGAATTATGTGATATAATTATATATACCTTATATGGATGGTTTGTGTTTTGTTGATTATATGAACTGATGACGATTGCATGATATAAGGGCATTTTGTGAGCATGAATCTGTTTAAGTACGAATTATGTGAATTCTCCCCACAATTTGAAATGACAGTTTTTATGAGAAAGAGGAAAGCGAGTAATCATTGAGTAGTTTTGTTTGTGGATTGACACGTACGGCCATGAGTGATAATAGGTCAGATTCATGGTCGCTGATATTATTTGTGGTGACCATGAGTGGTAATAATAAATCAGATTCATGGTCACATGAATGGATGAATTGATGGTGAGAAATGGTTTGGGGGAGATTTACTATATGTGAAAAAATGATTTTGGCAGATTGGGCCGATACGTGAAAATGGTTTTGGGCTTTGCCCCTTAATGTGAATTAACTTGTGATATATCAATTATGTGAACGTGAAACCTGTTATGCCCAATTAATTATTACGTGAGCTTGTTACTTCTGTGATATATGTTATTCATATTTATATGTCAACTGCTTAAATAAATTATATATTTTTATCAATGAGTATAATTTAATATACTTCGGATTTACCAATCCCATGACGTTGCAAATCACCCATACGTGACAATTCAAATCTCACGCCCCCTTTTTACAACCCTTGCAGATTATGATTTCGTGGAGCAAGGACAGTAATAGAGACGACACGGAGTTCCCCACTTAAATAAAATGATACTATTGATATTAAGCTTTATATATATATGTGTGAGAAATATATATTATCCTACTCATTTTTCCGCTGCATAAAACTCATCTCTGATTTTATTATCCATTTTTATATCAAAAATTTTATAGTTCGTATTTTTAGTCACAAGTGGCACCTCGAATTTCATACAATTAATGTATTCTGGATTCGGGGCGTTACAGGTGGTATCAGAGCTTACGTTCAAAACTTTCGGGCCTAAAACCAAATCATTGTTTTCATCAAGCCAAAATTCTTTTTTCTTTATAAAATTTTATTATCATCTAAGTTTAGATCACTAATTAAATTACTTGAGGGGAAATGTGTCTCCTATTACCGTCTGAAGCTCCTCGAAGGTATGTTCTTGTTTTATTATCAAAAGTGCCTATAAGTTTATACACTAGCAACAAGTTGACTTTCATAACAAAACTCAAATCAAAAGATCGAGAACTCAAAACAACACCTACGTGGTGTAGAAAGAACTACGAAATGTTGTTTATATTGCTATTAAATGCTATATTTTGTGAATTGCATATATGAATATATTTGTTTAAAGTTTATAAATTTCATAAATGTTGCTATATTACTATTTGGACTATGTGTTTTAATTGTTTAAATTATATGCTTAAATTGTTTAAATTATGTGCTTTAATTGTTTATATTATGTTTCTGCATGACTAAAATTTTGACTAGAAATTTCCTTTGTATGTTAGAATCCACCTAAGATAGTAGTAGCTCGGTACCTAGGAAACTTATTTTTTTAGATATGACGTAAGTAGATTGACCTACATAGAAGTCGAGACTTTTATGTGTTATGAAATTGCTACTTGGCAATGCGTGTTACTTGCTGTATATTAACTGTTATATTTTATCTGATTATTGTTAAATGACACGTCACTGGTTTCTATTATACGGTGCGAATGTAATCACTGTACCACTGGTGGCCACAGTGCGTTGCGGTGAACTACGTACTCACGTGTATCTCAGTACTAGCGTTGTGTTGATTACATAATTCGATTCTGTTTTTATAAATTTTCTCATACCTATATGACGTAGCAATATTATTCTTTTCGCTTCAGAACCCCCAATAGAGTGACAATTAGACGAACACCACGTACTAGGTAATAAAGGACCATTAAGTGGAAAAAAAAATTGGACCTTATTCCAAAAGTTGAAATAGTTAGGAAATTCTACCATACTCTACATACCCTAATACGATTTCAAGTTTCACCACCCATTGTATTAGTTCAATAACTTTGACATGTAGAGGAAGAAACCACTTGAAGATGAACATACGAGATTTAGTCAAGCTATACCTAGAAGCTGAATTTCGGGGACGAAATTCCTGTTAAGGGGGTGAGGATGTAATACCCCGTCCCGTTTTATACCTTTTATTTTCCTAGAAACCTTAATTATATAATTTTATATTATTATTATCTTTATTTCTTTTAATTTTATTATTTTGTATGCTAACGTGTAATTTAAATATATACTCTATTTCAAATTCCCGAATTCGAAGAAAGAAATCGAATATTTCAAACGGATAAGGGATTACGAGAAATTAAATATTCAAAGTTTAAAATTATGTTTTCGACCCGTATAATTAATTGAGAATAATTAAAATACTTCAAAATATTAATCGAATCTCAAAATTGTATTAATTATAAAATCGGGATTAAACTCGCGAACCAAACGATCCCTAAACCGTTTTAAACGGGAACGAAAATATCATAATTGAAAGGAGTTAATCCTACCCACATAATTTACTTTCCTTTTTGGATTAAATTTAATTAGAAAATTAATTACAACCACTCAATCCTTTTCTTTTCTTTTTTAATTAATTAAAGATATTTTTCTTTTCCTATATACTCCCTTCTCTCAGCCATCCTACGGGAATTCTTTTTCCCCAAAATTAGAAACAAGATCAAACCCATATTTCTTTCTCTCTCCAGAAGAAGAACGCGTCGTCTTCTTCCTCCTTCCGCCTCCCTCAATCAGTCGCCGCCACCGCCGAGCGAAGCTCTCACGTCGCGCCGCCTTCCCGCCACCAGCAGAGCGCCGCCGCGCCTTTGCTCCTAGGACGCAGCGCCGCCGCGCCTCTTCTTTTCCAGCAAGCGAATGCCACCGCGATCGCCTCGCTCCTCGCGCGTCGCCGCCGAGCAGGCCGCCTCCAGACGTCGCGCTCTCCCACCGCCGCGCTGCCTCCGCCTTTCAATCGGGCCCGAAGCCCACGCCGCTTCCTTCTTCCGGCGATAACGCCGCTTGCCCTGGACTCGGCCGCCGTCGCCTCCTTCGACGAAGCTCCGCCGCCGTCGCACCAAACGGAGCGCTGCCGTCGCCTCCTCTTCTCTCCTCTTCCAGTGAGTTTCGAAATTAAATCCCTCGGTTCTTAATTTCAATTCTTTGAATTTCGATTCTCACAATTTACTTTCTTTTCGTTTAATTTTCCATTCAAGTTGACGCCGTTGAACCGGTTGCTGTTGCCAAATTTTTGGAAATCCCAACCGACGCCGTTAGGCTGTCCAATTCACTTTTCCGAATTCCCGAACGACGCCGTTAGGCTGCCCAATTCTTCGAACGAATTATCAATTTTTCAATCGACGCCGTTAGGCTGCCCAATTTGGGACTCGTAAGAATTGCTACCTTTTCTATTTCTCGTAATAGTTGGATTAGGAATTTAGTTGAATCCCCGTTGAGTCGTTGTAAGTTTTAAGATATTTGTTTTGAAGCCTGTGAGCTTGTAGATGAAGTTTTAATGTTGTTGGTTTTAGTATTATTGAAATTTTTATATAGTGTTAGTTGTTAGATTTGGTAGTATTGGGTTTGTTGATTAATATTGTTGAATTAGTTGTTTAGTATTATTAGTTTGTTTTGGTTAGCTGATGATATGGCGATGAAATTAGTTAGTTGTTAGTAATATTAGTTGAGTTTTTGGAGACAAAGGGAAACTCGTCTTCCCCTTGTGCGACTGTTAGAAAATTAGGAACGAAAAGATAAGTCGTTTAATATTCAAAATTTAGTAAACAAATGAAAAGGTGGAAAATAGTATAATTCTTTTGTTTTAGAAGTATTACAAATCAATTTTAGAAGTGTTACTAATATTAGAAAAGAAAAGTACTTTTTATAAACTTCTTAGAAAGTCTAAGTTTATTAATAAGATTAACAAAGGGTTTTTATTTATAAAATATGATTAATTATATTCATGATTTCTTTAAAATGAGAAATAGAATTCTTAAGAAAGAAAAACCTTTTCTTTATTTTTATTAATATTTTTTTCTAAGTAATTCCAAGGTTAATAATTATATTATTCCTTAAAGGGCCTTTATTAAGGACACCACTGAATTCAGTAAATACACTCCCTGTTACACACTGAATTCAGTAAATACACCCCCTGTTACACCACTAAATTTAGTAACTACACCCCCCCTGATACACCTCCTCTAAAAAGGGGTGTACTTATCAATTGGAAATCAACCTTTGAAAACTTTAGTTTTCAATAGTTTTCTAAAGACAACAATCTACTCAATCCTCGAGTTTCATACTCTTAAGTTATTCAAATTCAAAAGTCAATCTCTTAATCAGAATACTCCTTATTAGGATTCTGTACTTTTTGGGACACGCACGAAGGACTCGGCCGTCTGCATACACAATATTCTCAGGACTCAGAACAATCAGGTGGGTGATGATCGGTTGATTGATATGCTAATAATATGTTGTACTGGTATACTCTGAACTCGACTAAATCAATCTAAAATAATTAATCCAACATAAATGTACACCCTATTATATAACTGCTTGAATTATGTGATATAATTATATATACCTTATATGGATGGTTTGTGTTTTGTTGATTATATGAACTGATGACGATTGCATGATATAAGGGCATTTTATGAGCATGAATCTGTTTAAGTACGAATTATGTGAATTCTCCCCACAATTTGAAATGGCAGTTTTTATGAGAAAGAGGAAAGCGAGTAATCATTGAGTAGTTTTGTTTGTGGATTGACACGTACGGCCATGAGTGATAATAGGTCAGATTCATGGTCGCTGATATTATTTGTGGTGACCATGAGTGGTAATAATAAATCAGATTCATGGTCACATGAATGGATGAATTGATGGTGAGAAATGGTTTGGGGGAGATTTACTATATGTGAAAAAATGATTTTGGCAGATTGGGCCGATACGTGAAAATGGTTTTGGGCTTTGCCCCTTAATGTGAATTAACTTGTGATATATCAATTATGTGAATGTGAAACCTGTTATGCCCAATTAATTATTACGTGAGCTTGTTACTTCTGTGATATATGTTATTCATATTTATATGTCAACTGCTTAAATAAATTATATATTTTTATCAATGAGTATAATTTAATATACTTCGGATTTACCAATCCCATGACATTGCAAATCACCCATACGTGAGAATTCAAATCTCACGCCCCCTTTTTACAACCCTTGCAGATTATGATTTCGTGGAGCAAGGACAGTAATAGAGACGACACAGAGTTCCCCACTTAAATAAAATGATACTATTGATATTAAGCTTTATATATATGTGTGTGAGAAATATATATTATCCTACTCATTTTTCCGCTGCATAAAACTCATCTCTGATTTTATTATCCATTTTTATATCAAAAAATTTATAGTTTGTATTTTTAGTCACAAGTGGCACCTCGAATTCGATACAATTAATGTATTCTGGATTCGGGGCGTTACATCTAAAATATTAAAAATCTAAACCATGCAATATAACAACAATCAACATATATACTCAATCGTACATACTCAATCATACAACGAATCAATAATTAAAACGGTAACATACTCAACATATAAATTATTCAATAATATTAAAACGATAACATATTTATACTTAACATATAAATTATTCAATAATACTAAAAACGATAACATATTTATACTAAACATATAAACTATTAATTATACTAAATCATATGATTAACATGTTTTAAAATCAAATTTAAAAGATAAAAATGAAGGAAAAAAAAACTAACAGTTATTTTGTAGAGGATGAGGAAACGAGCACTTTAACCGGGAAGGATTGGCTCTACGACGACGGCAATATCCTTCTACAACTTTCCTCTCTTTTTTCTCTTCTTCTTCCACTCTTCCCTCTTTCCCGTCTGCCTCGATTATCTGTTTCTTAAATGGGCAAAAAAAAAAAGTTAATCTTGTCGCCTTACACCCAAACGACACCGTTTTAAAATTTGCGACGGCAAGTCCGCCACTAGATATCAAATAAAATTTTGCGACGGCTCGCAATTCGATTGGCCACATTTAATACGCACCGTTACCCGAAATGTTTCGGTCAAATGGGTCAATTTTGTGACGGACCATGTCCGTCGCTTATTCCAACTTTGAAATTTGTGACGGACATTCAGTCGCAAAGTTTTGCAGAAAAGTCGAAGTCCAACGGTCCATTCTTTTGTGACAGCATTGTCAGTCGCTAAACCTAAGAATTAGCGGCGGACATGTCCATTCATCGCTAATTCTTAGCATTTACAACTACTGGTCAAAATATGTCACAAAAAACTTCGATTAGCACGGATAAGGCATCCGTCGTTAATTTTTGTTTGCTAATTAACAATTTTTTTTGTAGTGGTCCTTAGTTTTGCTTCTCTTCCTACTTTCTTGAGTTGCTTTTGAACGCAGAGCGTTGGAATGTGTCAAAGGTTTTAACACCATGAAAAAAAATTGTTTCCTCTTAAAAAATTAAACTTGTAGAGAGGTGTGAAACTAATTAATTTTTTAGTACTAACTATTTCATCTTCTGCACTAGATTTTCTCGTCGTAATTTGATGGATTTAGCAACTAATTTAATTTGACCCGTTTGGACTTGGATGTGGATCAATTTTTTATTGGAATTATATCGTAAACTGTGATCGATTTTGAAAGTATTTGCCACTAATATTTGGAGAAAAAAAGATTTTTAGTCCCATAACTTATTGAGTGTCCAATTTTGGTCCCAAATATCGTGACTCTTCAATTTTGGTCTCATAACTTCTAATGTTTGTCCAATTTTGGTCTCATAACTTTAAATGATGTCCAATTTTCGTCGGAATCATGAAACGACGCTGTTTTTTTGTCATGTGTCACTCACGTGCCGACCGAGGGAATTTCCGGCGCCCTCATTGACGTGGACGCCAACTAATTTTTTTTTTATTTGGGCTTTTTTTCCACATCACTATATTAGTAATTAAATAAAGTAATATAAGATTAACCAATAAACAAAAAGACGCACAAGGGACTTCTTCTAAAGTAATCAAATTAAACAAAAATAAATCCTAGGTATTAAAAACACACAAGCACAGGGTCTTCTTCTAAAATAATCAAATTAAACAAAACAAAAGAAAAATAAAAATAAAAGCAAATAAACATAAGGCTTGAAACGTATTTGAGGAATAGAACATAATTAGGGTTATTATTCTTGAGAGAGAGGCGATTTACACCACCAAACTTTGAGGGGCGGCAAACCCCGATTGAAGACCGACGATCTTCGTCAGATATGGGCGATCTTCGTCTGAGACACAGTGTAATACCCCGTCCCGTTCTGTACCCTTTTCTTAATTAGAAACCTTTTTTTGTTCTCTTCTTTGTTTCTTTTAATTTTAATTATTTTTGTGTGCTATTTGTATATTTAAATATACATACCCTTTTTATAAAACTCCTAAATTCGAAGAAAGAAAACGAATTCTTTCAAACGAATAAAGGACTACGAGAAATTAATTATTCAAATTAAATTAAGGATTTCGATCCGTTTAATTTATTGAGAAAAATCAAAATACAATAAAATATTACTTGAGTCTAAAAACTGTATTATTTTCTGAATCGGGATTATACTCGTGAACCAAACGATCCCTGAACCGTATCAATTGGGAACGAAAATATCGAAATTTTTTGATAAGATTTTAGAAATAGATAAGTTTGGAAAGAGGGAGTATAAATAGAAGAAGTCAATCCTCTCTCCTCATTTCTTCTTTCATTCACGCACTTAAAAAAAATTTCCCTTTCTCTTTTTCCTCTCAACTCCTTCGGCCTCCTCCTTTCCTCCGCCTCCCTCTGCCGCTGTCCTCTCCTCCTCCGGCCGACAAAGCCAGCGCCGCCCACCTCTCGCTCCTCACGTCAACTCCCACCACCGAGCGCCTCCGCCGAAGCAGACCCAGACACCGCCCACCGCCGAGCTCCGCCTCCCTCCTCCTCTGAGCTCCCGCCGCAATGCCGCCTCCCGCTCAGCCGCGACCCGCTCGCCGCCGTCACCGCTCCGCCGTGGACCAGCCCAGACGCGACGAAGCCCAGGCCGCGACTCCTTTCTCCGAGCTCCCCTGCTACCCGTCGCGCTCTCTCTCTATCTCCCTCGCCAAACGCCGCCGCCTCAGCCGAAGCGCCGCCGCCGCCGTCGCCACTCCAGCGCCGCCGCCGCCTCTTGATTTCTCCTCTTCCAGTAAGTCTATGCAAAAAGCCCTTTTTCAATTCCACTCTTTGAAGTTCAATTTCAATTTTCACCCGTAACTAATTCTTTTCGTTTAATTCCGTTCATTTTGACGCCGTTGAACCGGTTGCTTTTGCCAAATTTCTGGATTTTCAAACCGACGCCGTTAGGCTTGCCAAATCGTTTTTCCGAATTCCCGAACAAACGCCGTAAGGCTGCCCAATTTTCGTGAACAATTTCCGGGTTTGAAAACGACGCCGTTAGGCCGCCCGTTTAACATCTCAAACTGAAGCTCGTAAAGTTTCTATCTTCGTTTTTCATCTTGGGTAAATTTTTGGGTTAGATTGTTAATTGTTAGAAGCTTGGGACAAGAAAAGAGATGAAAGAAAACTTACTGTTAGTTGGTTAGATGAATTAGTATTAGTTATTGACCTATTTAGTATTATTGTTTTGTTTCACTTGTATCACTCCTTAGAAATAGGAATTTGGATATTGTTTTCCCTGTTTCTTTCCTTCACAAACTATGAGTTGGACTGTTGGAATTGTTAGTTTAGTATTTAGTGTTAGTGGTTGAATGTTGAAATATTATTGTTTTAGATGGATGGTATTAATGACTTAGAGGACTAGTATATTTTCTTATGAATGTTAGTATCATTGTTTTTAGTATTATGATGATATTAGCAAAATCCTATAGTATCCTTGTTTTGATGTTTTCAAGGATAAAAACACGTTTGAATAAATTTCGTAAACAAAGGGAAACTCGTCTTCACCTCGTACCCTATTAGAATTTTAGAAAACACAAAAATAAAGTCTTTTAATAAGTTTAGAAAAGAGAAGTTTTATATTCAAGTTTTCATTTAAAAACAAGAAATAGAATTCTTAAGAAAGAATAACCTTTTCTTTAATTTTATTAAGTAATAATCTTATTTTTCTAAGTATTTTTCCAAGTTTAATAATCATATTTTTCCTTAAAAGGCCCTTTTTGAGAACACCACCAATTTCAGTAAATACACCCCCTGTTACACCACCAAATTCAGTAAATACACCCCCTGTTACACCGCCAAATTCAGTAAATACACCCCTGTTACACCCCTAAATTCAGTAAATACACCCCCTGTTGCAGCACTGAATTTAGTAAATACACTCCCCTAATACACCTCCCCTTTAAAAGAGGTGTACTTATCAATTTGAAATCAACCTTTGAAAAGTTTAGTTTTCAATAGTTTTCTGAAGACAACGACCTACTCAATCCTCGAGTTTCGCACTCTTAAGCTTTTCAAATTCAAAAGTCAACCTTTTAATCGAAATACTCCTTATTAGGATTCTGTACTGTTCGGAACACGCACGAAGGACTCGACTGTCTGCCTACCCAATATTCCGGAACTCAGAACAATCAGGTGGGTGATGATCCGTTGATTGATCTGCTATTAATAACGTCGTGCCGGTATTTTCTGAACTCGACTAAATCAAATCAAAAGTATCTAATCCAACATAAATGTAACACCTATCTATATAACTGTTTGGATTATGTGATATAACTATATATGTTATATTTAGCCTGTTGTTTTGTGAATCGATCACCACTGCATGACTAAACACCTTACGTGAGCATGAATCAGTTCAGTTATCAGTCAAGTAATTTCTCAATGAAGTTGTTGTATCAGTTTTATGGAAATCAGTAAGTACGGAGTTGTGTTTTGGGTATTGATTTCCGACCTCCGGGGACAGCTGTCGTTGGACGCCCTCGGAATCAAGGTCGTTGATTATTTTTCCGGCCTCCGGGGACAGCTGTCGTTGGACGCCCTCGGAATCAAGGTCGTTGATTATTTTTCCGGTCTCCGGGGACAGCTGTCGTTGGACGCCCTCGGAATCAAGGCTGTTGATGGTTGGAGTTGAAAAGAGTAACTATGATGGAAGTGGAATGATTGTACGTTTATGGTTTGATAGTTGTGATAATACGTGATATCACTTTGGGCTTTGCCCTAATGTGAACCAACTTGTGCTATTTCAATTATATCATGCGCAATATGCTTAATCACCGTTTAAATCTTTATAATCTTTTATATACGACAACTGATTAAATATAATAAACTTTTTATTAATGAGTATAACTTAATATATTTCGGATTTACCAATCCCATGATGTTGCAATCACCCATAAGTGAGAATTCAATTCTCACGCCCCCTTTTCCTAACCCCTTGCAGATTACAACTATGGGGAGCAAGGACAGTGACACAGAAGACACAAAGTCTCCCTTTTTCTTAAAATATATTATTACTAATACAATGATGCCTATCATTTCTATTTCCCGAATAAATGTATCGATACTGCCATGCAAGACGATACTCTTTCCGTGTGTTTAAATTATCCAAACTCAGTGTGTATTATTCTGAAGATACAGAACCCTCTATCTATCTTTATATATATATATATATAAATACACTTACGTTATAATATTCCTTCCCACTTATCCGCTGCATAAACTTCTCTCTCTCAATTCAGTTATATTCCTTTCAAAAAAAATTTATAATTCGGACTTTTGATCACAATAACACTTCGAATCCGATATAATTAATATATTTTGGGTTCGGGGCGTTACACACAGGGAATCGTTGGGCATGAACTTTGTTGTTTCATACGATTAGGAGACGATTGGGGCAAGATTTGGACGGAGTTCTGCGTTTAATGTTACTTTTGTGCTTGATTCTTAAGATTTGGGGAGAGTACCTGCAAAAATGGGGAGGAATCGCGAGGAATAAGACCCCTTATGTGCGTGATTTTTTGAATACCCAGAATTTCTTTTTGTTCAATTTTGATTATATTGGTGTTTTAGATTAATTAATTTTATTTTACTTTATTTTAATTACTAATATATGATATGGAAAAAGGCACAAGTAAAAAATTCAAAAAAGAAAAAGAAAATTTCAGTTGGCGTCCACGTCAATGAGGGTGCCGGAAATTCCCAAAATCAGCCAATACGTGAGTGACACATGACAAAAAAAAAGGCATTGTTTCATGATTCCAGCGAAAATTGGACATCATTTAAAGTTACGGGACCAAAATTGGACAAACATTAGATGTTATGGGACCAAAATTGAAGAGTCACGATTTATGGGACCAAAATCGCGAACACTCAATAAGTTATGGGACTAAAAGACATTTTTTCTACCTAATATTTGTGACCAACATTTTTGCGACCATCATGAATTTGTTTGGAACCCATCGTTAACGATGTGTAACATCGTTAACTCCATTGTTAAACACTTATATATGGTGCTAAAATCTGAACAGTATATTTCTGGCCATACGTACTTTTGCAATTATTAACTTTAATTACAATTGAATGATTGGAGTAAATGAAAGAAAGCATCCGCCTATTACAAATAGATATCGTGTAGAAAAAAAAAATTAGGTTATCAATTATAGTGATGAATATCTAGAGATATTATATATATATAGATAGATATATCGTGTAGAGTTTTTAATGTTCAAGGAAAACTACAGCTAGACATAATCTATCAAAAACCCATTAAACTATAATTTTTTGTTTTGAAAGGTTTTTTAATTTATTTATTTTTAAACCCTTGATTTATCAATTTTTGTTTTACAAAGCCATGAAGAAAAAGACAGACAAAAATTGCTAACCGAACCTTACATTTTCGTTAACATTTTACAAACTAGAGGGCTCCTAACTTTTTTATCGTCCAAATTCTAAATTTCATTGTCGACAATACCATGGGCCTATGCGTATACATATACTCGGTA
Source organism: Ballota nigra (assembly GCA_947034835.1). Classification (NCBI taxonomy): domain Eukaryota; kingdom Viridiplantae; phylum Streptophyta; class Magnoliopsida; order Lamiales; family Lamiaceae; genus Ballota; species Ballota nigra. The sequence continues at coordinate 111,629,678 of OX344722.1, read as the reverse complement.
TTTGGTTCAAGAATAGTCTAATTGGGGAATCTATAACTCTCCATTTTTTTAATAAGGGGACCTATTTCAAGTCAGAATAAAGCTCTATATTGACTAGTCCATCTCTAGAATTGATCATGTGAATTTCAAACTTGAGACCTAAAAACGACTTAAATCCCAAGACCTCACCATGACAATCCTTGGGGTTGCCTATGCATATATTCTGATTTTTTATGTTGGTAAAAAATTGTTCATGTGTTAGGATAAAAGCTGTTAGTTTTGAAGATGTTAAAACAACCAGGTAATGTAATAGGACCAACTGGATTTGTTAGCCAGCTGAAGAAATAGACTAGACTTAGTCTAGGGGGAACTTACAAATCAGAGGAGTCAAACCAGAGGAGTCGACCAGAAGACCTCTTCCAGATGAGGTTCAGAGCAGAAGACAGAAGAGTTTTCCCAGACCTAGGAGAGTCCTGAAGACCAAACGAGTCTGGTGAAATAAGAAAAGCCTTAGAATCATCTCGTGAATATAAGAAACTCTTTATTTCACTACTCTGGTCTGGACCAGAGGACCTCTGTGTCATCTGGTATCTGGTCTTGTCACTTTAAGCAGACCAGAAGAGTTATCAAGAAAGTTTGTTACTGTTGGTGTATTTAATGCATTCAGAAGATCAGGATTGGAAAGTCAAAAGAAGAATCAATCCAAATGATCTCACCAACCCAATCAATCAATTAGGAAAATTGATTGATTGACTTCCATTTATAGGGATCTGATTAGATTAGCTCTCCAACGGCTAACCCTAATTCACCCTATAAATAGAGAGCTACTGAAAAGAAGAAACATACGCGCGAAGAACACTTTCAAGCTTTCATTGATTTACTAGCATTCCAGTCCTCTCATAGTATTCATACATATCTACTCTTTGAGGAGAATCGTTGGAAAAACAATACTCAACACTGTTCATCTTTTAGACAAGGTTGTTGTGTTGAAGGGTTAGATCGATCTAAGATCTAAAGTGTTAGCAAGGAACTGGTACTTGTCAATTCCAGTGAGTTTGTAAGAAGGATAGTGAGAAAGACCCCTTGTCAAAGGGAGAGTGGACGTGTGATTTGATATCCGAACCACTATACATCCAGTGTTATTTACTTTACTGCACCACATATTTCATTCTTGTACTTATAATTTAAAGGCATAAAAGGTTTTAGCAAAAGTTAGCATAAGCAAGCTTCCGCATTGCTATCAGACGAGTCTGGTGTTTTTAAAAAAATTAGAAAAACTGTGTTTTGGTGTGAGAAGTCTATTCAACCTCCCTTCTAGACTTCTTATCACCCTCGTTTGTTACTAGTGGGATGAACAAGTGGTATCAGAGCAATGTTGTAACGCCCCGAATCCAAAATACATTAAACATCTCAGATTCGAGGTGTCACTTGTAACTAAAATACGAACTATAAAATTTTTGATATAAAAAGGGATAAAATCAGGGATGAGTTTTATGCAGCGGAAGAAATGAGTAGAATAATTTTAATAAGTATCTCACACGTGTATATCTATGAATATAAAGCTCAATATTATCAGTAACAATTTATTTAAGTGGGGAACTCCGTGTCGTCTTTATTACTATCCTTGCTCCACGAAATCATAATCTGCAAGGGTTGTAAAAAGGGGGGCGTGAGATTTGAATTCTCACGTATGGGTGATTTGCAACGTCATGGGATTGGTAAATCCGAATTATATTAAAATTGTACTCATTCATAAAACATATCGATTTCGTTAAACAAATGATAAGTAAACACGAATATCAAATCACACAAGTAACAAGTCCACAATAATAATTAGTTGAGCATTACAGGTTTCAAATCATATAATTGAAATATCACAAGTTGATTCACAATAAGGGGCAAAGCCCAAAGTCATTTTCAAGTAACGACTCCAAAATCATTTCAAACACATTGTGAATCTCCCCCAAACCGTTTCTCACCAACAAATCATGTGACCATGAATCTGAATAATTATTATCATTCATGGTCACCACAAATAATATCAGCGACCATGAATCTGATCTATTATCACTCATGGCCGTACGTGTCAATCCACAAACATAACTGCTCAATGATTACTCGCTTTCCTCTTTCTCATAAAAACTGTCATTTCAAATTGTGGGGAGAATTCACATAATTCGTACTTGTATAAATTCATGCTCACAAAATGCCCTTTATCATGCAATGGTGCTCGATTTAAACAAAACAATAGACATATTGTATCATATATAAGTATATCACGTAATTCAAATATTTATATATTAGGTGTACATTTATGTTGGATAAGTTGTTTTAGATTGATTTAGTCGAGTTCAGAATATACCAGCACAACGTATTATAAGCAGATCAATCAACAGATCATCACCCACCTGTTTGCTCCGGGTCCCGAGAACAATATACAAACAGATGGTCGGATCCCTCGTGCGTATTCCAACTAGCACTGAATCCTAATATGAAATCATTTAATTAAAAGTTGACCTTTGAATTATTAGGAAAACTTGAGAGTTTGTGTTACGAGAATTAAGGAGGTCGTTATCTTATAAACCTATTGAATAGACTTACTTTCAAAGGTCACACCCTATTTTGGTAAATACGCCCCCCTTTCTAAGTGGTGGTGTATTGGTGGGTGTACTTACTAATTTCCTTGTTGTATGACTATTTAACCTGAGACAAGGGAGAAGACGAGTTTTCCTTTGTCTTTAAACCCAACTAAAAGAATCAATTTTCAAAACAAAAGAGTAGTATTATTTTCTAAAAGTCTTTTTCCATTTGTTTCAAACGTAGAAGACAACCAAACAAAACTAATTCATCTCCTCAACATCACCAAACATCCATTCTAATCAAGACAACATTTATTCCACAATTCATCCAGTAAAAGACTGAATCCACAACTCAAAAATTAGTCCAAAGAATTAAAAGAGGAATTTCAACAGCAATAGTATTTCAAATATAATTCTACTGACTCGAACCAAAATAACTAATACTCTAATCCACCACAAATAGGTATAGGTAGCTAGTTCAATACTCACAGTATCAACAAAATCAAAGTCCATCAACAGTTTCAATACAAAACATTTTTTTCTAAACTTACAAGGCCTCAAACGGGGAATTAAAACTGATCAAATCCTATCCCAACTATAACGAGAATTAGAAAGAAGGTTAGTAAATCTTACGAGTCCCAAATCGGGCAGCCTAACGGCGCTCTTTTAAAGATTCGTGGGCTAATTTCGGCAGCGTAACGGCGTCGTCCTGAATTTTCCGAAAACAAAGCAAGCAGCGGTGGTGGAAAAGTGAAGAAGACCGTCTTGATTAAACACAAGAATGAAATCAGATTAACTGAAAGGAGATGCGGAATTGATAGAATCGAGAAACGAAACAAAAGAAACGCACCAATCGGACGGTAAGCGGCGCTGGGAGAAGGAGAGGCGACGGTGCTGCTTTGGCTGGAGACGGCGATCGGCGGGTGGTACTGGCGTGAGGACGGCGGCGCTACGGTGGAGGGAGGAGGCGGCGGAGCAGGGTGTGATGGCGGAGCTTGGCTTCGATCGGCGCTGGAAAAAGGGGGAGAGGCGTCGCGGCTGGGGATGCGACGGCGTCGCGAGACGGCGCTTCGGCTGGGGACGGCAGCAGCGCGACTGGAGGGTGAGCACCGGCGTCGGGTCGGAGAGGGAGCAGCGGCGCTCCGATGTGCGAAGGAGAAGGGGGCTGGGTCGGCGAGACGATGGCCGGCTTCGCGGTTGGTGGCTGGTGGCTGGGGATGAGGCGCGGTGGTCGGTTGCTCGACCGGAGAAGGAAGCGGCGTTATGCGGCGAATTTTAGAGAGGAAGGCAGAGTGAAATGTTTTTAGAGAGAGAGAGTTCTGAGATAGTGAAATTAAGAGAGAAGGAGACGTGTTTATTTATAGAAGAATTCCAAGTATTTAATTAATTAAATTAAATTTAAAAGAAATGATAATTTATGTGGATGGGGTTAATTCATTTGAATCCTGATATTTCCGATCCCACTTGATACGATTTAGGGATCGTTTGGTTCATGAGTTTAATCCCGAATTGAGAATTAATACAGTTTTAGAACTCAATTAATAATTTATTGTATTTTAATTAAACTCAATAAATTATACGGATCGAAATCCTAATTTTAAACTTTGAATATTTAATTTCTCGTAATCCCTTATCCATTTGAAATATTCGATTTCTTTCTTCGAATTCGGGAATTTGAAATAGGGTATATATTTAAATTACACAGTAGCACACAAAATAATAAAATTAAAAGAAACAAAGATAATAATATAAAATTAGGTTTCTAGCAAAATAAAAGGTATAAAACGGGACGGTGTATTACAAATGTGTCATAGACCACTGCTTTGAAAAGCTTTTGGTGGTCATCAGGGCAGATCTGTTGTTCTCATTAAAACCTTTGCATAAAATAATTTTCAGTCATACATTTATTTCAAAATGTCTTCAAAATCTGCATCCAAGAGTCGTAAGTTATCAGAGTTTTCTTTTGATGGAGCTTTGTTTGTAGTGACAACTTGCATTTTAAGCAGCAACAATAAAAATTGAAGCATGAGAGTGTGTTGGTGCTTGGATCGTGAAAATCTCCCTACATTGATGGAATCGTCTCAGGGAAGCAAAGAAAATATATGGCACGTGGTTGAGAAAACCACGTTATAATTAACCAAATTGGAACAAAAGAAGTGCGTAAATTTTCATTAGAGTAATAAAAATCGTAAATAAATTAAGATTGAGCCTCAATATTGTAAATTAATAAGAAATTGGCCCATAATTTTATTATTATACATTACTTGAATATCTTTACTATATAACATAATTATATTATTTTACGGTGGGTAATTTTACTTTTGTATATGTAATGCAGTATGATATATCATCAACTAGCTCTTGAATCCCACGTATTACACGGGTTAAAAAAATTCCTTTATTAATGATATATTTTTTAAGAAAAATCAATTATAGATATGTTATTTCCTCATAAATTAATTCAACTCGATTAATTCAATACACTTTTTTCATATAATTATTATCCTCTTAACTAATTCAAATTTTTATCCTAATTAAACTAAAATTTGTCACCCTTGTCTTAATTAAATTGGTGATTAGAAATTTAAAAATTAGATTAATTATAATACATTTAAAATAGACTACCAAAATCATTTTTAGGCAAAATTAAATAATAAATTCTAATTAAAACTAAATGATATACTAATATACAGTCATTTAATCATTGTAATTTAATTTTAACTTGCCTAAAATAAGACACAATTAATTAGTCAATTATAATAAAAAAATTAAAAAATTAGTTTGTAAATGAAAAAAATATCATACATAATTCCAATTACAAATTGAAAAATTCAAAATATCGAGGTTTTATAAAGATAGGAGTTGATTTACAAATAAATAAAAAGATTTTTACGGAAATTCTGCCTAATATGGGACACTCATCTAGTTGCTTATAAGAATTATTCATTTCTCTTGTATTATCTTAGTATAGAATTATATAGTCGAGGAATCGGTAAGGATTCTTCAACTAATTAATCATCCTCGTAAAATCCAATTTGTTATCGGTGAATTTTTTAATTTCGGTGCTTCGACTAATACATTTGTATTTCTAAGATTCAACAAAAGTAACCAGCGGAAGGCAGTAGTTACAATTGAAAAAATATAATTAAACTCAGAACTTGGGAATTTAGCTACACTAAGTTAAATGCAATAGTAGCAGGGGCGGAGCCTTTCAATGGCTTGAGGGGCTTCAGCCACCCCAACCCCCCCTCCCCCCAACTTGATTCCAAACATATATATAAGTATTAGTTAAATATTAATTATATATTAATAATCTCCATAAATACTTAAAAGTTTCCACTATTTCAATTAAAATGCCTAAATATTATAAATATTTGTTCTTTTTCTTGTTTGTTCCACTATAATAATAATAATGTACGCATTGTTTATTTGAGTATACATGATGTAAAACATCAACCACTTTACAATATTCACTAGTACAAAAAACGTTTTAAAACCGCTATATAAGTGGCAGCTATATAAGCTCACAGAGCGGTTAGGAACCGCTATATAAAATATCGAGCTTATACAGCGGTTAAAAACCGCTATATAAAGTTCATACATATACAGCGGTTATAAACCGCTATATAAAGTTCCAACATATACAACGGTTATCAACCGCTATATATAGTATGCCTTTATATAACGGTTAATAACCGCTATATATTGTCTTTTTGAATTATTTTAATATATCCCTTTTCATGCTTTTGTTAATATGTATAGCGGTTATTAACCGCTATTAAAACTATTTTTTATTTTTATTTAATTTTTAATTTTTCTTATAAACCTGTTTTATAATTTATACTATATATATATATATATATATATATATATATATATATATATATATATATATTCAACACCAAAACACGAATTAATAAACATAAAAACCAATTAATTAATATACCAAAAATATGAAATACATATATCATTAAAGAGTAATATTTAATTTGCATGTCTACTACCAAAAGTAATACTATTATGACATATAATTCAAGAATCGGTTGAACAAATACCCCGTCCAATCTAATTTCCATTTCTCCATTCTGCTAGTGGGGTAACAAGCCAGTGGACGATCATATACAAACTACAAATATTAAAAAGTTAATTAGATATAGTGTACGAAATTTTATTCAATCAATAATAATTTAAATAAATCAATAAATCGACTTACATTGTTGGGAATGGTCGTACGGGAAGTGATGATTATATCTTCAATGTAGCAGCACACAAAATGTCCACAGTGTACGCTATCTCGCTGCCTCGGAACCTATTGATTAACAATTATATATAGTCACATACTACAATTACGATTATTTTCTATTAATTAATTTGATAAAAAAATTGTAAATTTACCTTAATGTTTTTCCAGTCCACTTTTTCAAGGGTCTCTGGGTCTTGAGTACCAGGAAGCCGACTCCGATACATCTTCATCACACTATTATTATGCATAAAAAATAAAAATACATTACATATATAACATAATTCTAAATGGATTACAAAACAAATTATTATATTAAAAATTAACTTACGCGTTAATATAATTCTTGAGAGCAGGACGATTTGATATCACCCCATTACTAGCTGGATCCATAAAATACACATCTAGTGTACTCATATTTATGGCGACCAGCACCCAATGCCTCCTACATTATATTAAGAATATTAAATTTAATTGCATATTAATTTAAATGAACATAAATTTTAATGAAATGTACTCACCCCACATTTGTTGGCCAAAAGATGAGATGATTACTACCAGTATATTTTAGCATATGTGCTACAACCTCCCCGATGGTCTCATTTGAAAAGCAACTCACGTGGGGAGAGATGAAAGAATACATTGTACTCGTCTTGATATCTCTGGAGAGATATACCTCACCCAAATATCTAATTAACCAACACACACAAATTAATATCAACAACAAAATTAAACTATAAATACTGAGAATTACTATACACGTACCTTAGGTAAAAAGTTAAGGTACTTGCACTCAACTCCTCATCGTGCAAGGCTTCTTCCACTTCCTCCCGATGGATAAAATCATTAAAACCACCCTGATGAAAGTAAGAAACCAAAGGAATTGTGATGGGATTGAAACTGGGAGATGATATCAGCATCTTCACCGTAGTCTGTAGAGTGGCTTCGTGTTCCATGTCACCTGGCATGGGATAACCTAATGACCGCGGTCTGTCACCAATGGAATGCCTCGTACTCTCTCTCTCACTATATACGACATCCTTTGATTTTTGTGTAGTTTTTTTTGGACTCGATAGTTTCTACAATTAATTTGTAAATTATTTAGAACAGATAAAATAATATAACTTTAATAACATATATTTTACCTTCTTGGTGAGAGAGACCAAGTGGCGCGGCCATTCGAGGAAGTACCCGACCGCTTGTCCGACTGTGGTGGCCACATCTTCTGGTTTTGGCAGCGGTGAATTTTCTTGTCCGATTTCAGGTACATTCAGAGTGACTCTCACAAAACCAGGAGTGGGGGCACGGCAATGAATCGTTCCACTGGAGGTGTCGTGCATCAATATTCCAGTGGCCACCAACCGAAGAGGATTATCCAAATAAAGGTAACATTCCACTGACTGTTCAAATAAGATATTCAGTTACAAAATTTTAATATACTAATATTTAATTAAAACAAATACAAGATACCTCTGATACTTGGGAGACGTTTTGAATTGGATCATCGAAGTCGTTTCTAATATCAGCAGAAAACATAGACGGGGCACTGTTTTCACAGCTAGCACCACTCGACGACATCCCGTGTGTACATTGTCTCTGACTCATGAGCTCCACTTTCTTAGTCAAGTCGACAAGTTGCACACTAAGTTTATCCACCATAGACATAGCAGCAACACCGGGTGCCATTAGCAATGATGTCTTTGTGACACCATATCCAGTACCCCGTATGCGTCCGGAATGCTCCTGACGACCTATTGCCCTTGCAAATAGATCATCAGTCCCGATCGTGCGGTGGTCATCGGGTGTCATGCTCTGAGATATGCGATCCTAAATCACAAAAACATACTAAATTATTTGAAATTAAATAATAGATTATATATAATTCAAAAATAAAATAATGAATGAATTACCGCTTCATCAATGATACGCTGTGTACTGTAATCGGGAATATTCCCATCCCGAGTCTTTCTTGTAGCCTCAAATAACTCGTAACGAGTAACAATAGGCTGACTCTCTCCAGCTTTCTTTTTTTCTTCTTTCTACAATAATGATAAACATGTCCCGTTATTAGATATATTACAAGTCAATATATAAAAAAAAAGTATAAATTTTGGTCTTACCATTTCTTCCCTAATGCGTGCATAACCTTTGCGAGATCCACGATATCGTGCCTCCATACTCTTAGCTTGTTCGCGATTTCTAGCACTTTTTCTCTAAAGTGTAATATAAATATGATAAGCACTGGAATTAATCGTGCATTAATAAAAATAGATGAAATGAGATTGATCAATTTTACCTGAAAATCCTCATCCATAGATTTCTGCACGAACGCATTCCAGTATGGGGCCACCATAGGGCAATCGGCATAGAGATTAGGCGGGCTAGGCGAGTACAGACCAGTCTTCGGGTCTCGTGATTCTCTCCTCAGTGTAGCCCGAAAGTTCTTGGCCATATTCCCAGCTTGCGAAAGTATTTGCTTCTTATTTGTGTGATCAAGGCCAACGAATGTATTCTGCATACACATATAATATAACAATTTAGTAATTTCACAAGCCCAATACATATATCATTGAACAGTTTTAATATACATATAATTAACATACCATAAGTTCATCCCATATCGCTTCCTTGAAAGGAGTCATTTCCTTGTTACGCCAGTCGTCGCATGGCAGCACGATGGGGATAGTTTTCCTAACTACAGTCCCAAGAAAGTGCACAAACTTCTCACTCTCTTTTCCTATCGCCTGTCCATACTCATTGAATGATATCTGCAATTCAATGATATCTTAAGGTCAACGATTGAAATTAATATAATAAAAATTCAATTATTCAATGAATATAATACCTTAAGCAATTTTCCCTTGCTACGATCTCTCTTCAATGAAGTCATCGTGACTATACCCCGCTTGCGCTTGTCCCCAGAGCTACTAGTAGTGGGAGCATCAGTGCTATTCTGTCTCAAGTCATCCTCCTCCTGGATGTCATCTATGTCATCTGGGTCTAGATGATCATCATCATCTCCATCAGCTCCGGGATGGGGCAAATAAGACATGGTCCTGTAAAACAGAAAAGAATATATTCAATAACCAAAAGAAACAACATTTAATAAAGCAGAAAAAACTAAATTCAATAAAGTCGTACATTTTTTTTTTTAGGATTGATTTTTCTTTTTCGTTTTTTTGTTGACTTTTCTCTTTCATGACCATGAATGTTAACGAGATCCGGATTGTTATATTCATCTTCTTTTCTAAGTGTTCTCTGGTACGGGCGTGGATTTGCAGAATCATCGAAAGAGGGTACAGAATGAGTGAAATTCTGAAAAGGATCATCAAAACCTTCATCGACGTGGTCGTTGATCTGGTAACTATGGTTGAATTTGTTTGATAGAAGCACAATTGACAATTTCTTATTAACTGGGTCGGGAACATAGAAAATTTGTTGAGCTTGACTGGCCATTATGTAAGAGTCATCTCTGTATCCCACATTCTTCAAATCAACACGTACGAACCCAGAACTTTCAACTTGGACCCCATTTGGGATCCTCACCCAACTACAATCGAAGATTGGTTCACGATGACCAACATAGTCGAGTTCCCAAATATTGACAATCTGTCCAAAGTAAGTGGTATTCGACTGATTCCATGCAGTTGCAGTAATGGACACCCCACTATTCTGCATTGTACTTGTGGCATCATGATCTATGGTATAAAATGTGTATCCGTTAATAAGATAACACTTGTATGAATACACATGCCTATCAGGCAATCTGGATAACCACTTAACTTTTTCTTTCACTGATTCTTTATTCTGTGACAACATATTTGCAACATAACCATTGAACCAGCCAACAAACGTGTGATTATGCTCAGCTTCAATCCATGATCTATCTCTGGTGGGGAATGACTCAGAAAGTTCTTGCATGTGCAAGTCAATAAAAGGAATCACGTCGACCGTGTTGTGAAGTACACACAAGTGCATCCGTATTAGCTCCTCCATACTAACACTTACAGGTTGACCACCGGTAATGCCTTCACCATCCATTCTATTGGTGTACCGGGTACTTGGAAGTCCAATTGCATCGACATTAGGAATAAATTCAGACCAGTACTCGACTGCTTCTTCTACTAAATAGCGTTCTGCAATGCATCCCTCAGGCATGAACATATTCATCACATATCCTTTCAGCACTTTCATATATCTCTCAACCCCATACATCCATCGCATACGAGCAGGACCACACATCCTTGTCTCGTGTACCAAGTGACGGTTAGGTGAACCATTATATCAAAAAATGAAGGAGGAAAATACATTTCAAGCTCACATAGCGTCACCACAATCTGTCTCTGAAAAACACCTAATTTTCTAGGATCAATGACTTTGCTACTCATTGCCTTGAAGAACAAACAAAGCTTTGTTATGGTTATGCGCACATTTTCAGGCAAGATAGAACGTATTGCAATGGGCAATAAATTCTCCATGATGACATGATAGTCATGCGATTTCAGATTCATCAATTTCACGCCATCATCTGAAACAAGTCTTTGTATGTTGGACGAATAACCTTCTGGTACTTTCACATCCTTTAGTGTTTGAAGAAGAACTTTCTCTCACTCTTGGACAAGGTGTGTGCAGCAAGAGGTAATTTCGGTAGTTTACCTTCTTCATACTGAGGTGCCAATTCTGCTCTTATACCCATATCAACCATATCCATTCTTGCATTGTAACCATCCTTGGACTTATTATCAGCAAGCAGAGTATTGAGCAAACTAGCACAAACATTCTTCTCAACATGCATTAGATCAATGAAGTGTCTGACATACAACTCTTTCCAATAGGGCAATTGAAAGAAAATTGATTCCTTTTTCCAGCCTCTAGTTGGGAGACTCTTTGCGAAGTGTTTTCCATATTGTATGTTGACATTCTTCATCTCGTTCAATACATCCGTACCTGACAATAAACCTGGTGCTCCACGTTCCTCGATTGTGCCATCAAATGCATCGGCCATTCTTCTATACTCATGTGTTGGCTCCAACCACCTTCTATGCCCCATATAAACAGTCTTCCTACATGACATAAACGAATGTGATATGTGTTCGTGGTACACCAAGGACATGCATCGGCCCCCTTCACACTATATCCAGATACATTCCCATAAGCGGGAAAATCATTGATAGTTCCAAACAACATGGCCTTCAACTTGAAATTCTCCTTTCTATAAGCATCATACACATCAACACCCTCATCCCACAGGAGTTTCAAGTCCTCTATCAAAGGAGCTAAATATACATCTATGTCGTTACCAGGTTGTTTGGGTCCTGATATCAATATAGACAACATCATGTAAGTGCGCTTCATGCACAACTCCGGTGCAAGATTATAAATCATCAGAATTACTGGCCATGTACTGTGGTTGGTACTTTGGATACCGAACGGATTCATCCCGTCAGTTGAGAGTGCAAGACGCAAGTGTCGTGGATCGTTGCTAAATTCTGGATGTATGACATCGAATGTCTTCCACTGGGGTGAATCAGCAGGGTGTCTTAGCATTCCATCTTTGATCCTATCATCATGATGCCAAGTCAAATTTCTAGCATCCACATCGCTACTATACATTCTCCTGAATCTTGGTATTATTGGGAAATACCACATCACCTTCGCTGGAGATTTATTTTTCAGATATCTCTTCTTCCCACACTTAGGACATGCATCGAGGTCTTCATACTCCTTCCGAAATAAAATACAATCACCCGGGCAAGCATGAATTTTTTTGATGTGTTAACCCGATGGACTTAAGCATTTTCTTAGCCTCATATGCTTTCGTAGGCAGTACATTTCCATCGGGCAATAGACCACTAATTGCTTCCAGCATACTGGAGAAGCACACATCGGACAACTCGTGTGCTGCTTTTAGGTTGAACAATATCAACACAGCTGACACTTTTGTTGCCTTCTTACACCCGGGCCAAAGGGGTAATCCAGCGTCATCCCTTAATTTTTCTGACATATAAGGGTGATCTCGCAGATTTGTGTCATCCCCACTCGATGTATCAACAATCGGTACATCTCTGAAACTATCCTCATCCACTGTATCTTCAAATCTAAAGTTAGCTCCTAGGTTGCTTGAGCTACATCCATCTCTTCTCTCACCATGAGATGTCCAAACGGTGTATGTTTTGTCAATACCGTGACACATCAAGTGTTCCAACAAAGTTTCTCGACAACTAACAGTTTTTCCATTCATACATTTCCAACACGGACATGGAATGTATCGATGGTCGGAAAAGTATCTAATTGCATGATTACAAAATTCTTCCACCCCATTCCTATACTCCTCTGATAATCGATCTGCTCGAACCCACTTTCGATCCATATAACACTAGAGATGCCTATATAGATTGAACCGAAAACCACACAAGTTGAGTCTACATATAACTAGCAATTCAATATAACTACTACATTCTAAAACATTAAAACCTCTAACTAGAATACTTATGGTCTAATGCAGCTAGCATCAAAAGCCCAGTCTTTAATGTTTCTCAGCCTAGTCCTTCAGTGGACTGAGAAACTCTTCTTACATTCCACTTATGTCAGCTTAGGAAAACTTTAGATTTTAAGAAGTCTTTATCACTTAGGCATGTGGTTCTTGTTCTTCAGCTTATCGCTATCTTCAGATTAGTTCCCCTTAATAGGAGAAAATTTTACAAGTACAGACAAATACAGAGAACATTTTACACACTAGCATGAAGACTTAATACTTATAACAGATCATCAGGGCTTTTGTTATCTAAGACAATGTGATTATTAATCAAATCACCTTGCAGGAAAATGTAGAAGATAATTGGAATTGCTCAAATTCCGGAGAAAAAAGCTTATAAGCTCAGCCAAACACCCTCTTTGATACTTTGGGAGTTAATTAATTAGGTGTTAGTTAACTCGGGTGTTCTAGTATTTGGCAATCCCGTATAAATTAGTGCCGAAACAATAATTATCCCACGTAGAGCTTTGACCTTGTTGCAAACTTGTAAATTTTTTTACAATATAAATTTATTGTTTAAAATTCATATCATGCTCCATAGAGATAATAATCTTATTTATTGATACTTTGCACATTAACAAGAAAAAAGAAACATAACGCGCATATATGAATTTGATGTAGGATAGTCGATCACATGACATAGTCTTTAATGTACCACTCAACCTATTCAAAATGCAGATTCATAACTAAAAAACACAGTGTGTTATTCCATGACGAGTGCCACTACATAACTCTAATTCAACATGTACAAGTGTGTTATTCTATATAACTCTAATGTACAAGTGCCACTACATGTGTTATTCCATGACAAGTGAATAAACAAGCTTAATTCAAGTAAAATCATCATCATATCATCATTATCACTAAACTAATTAATTAATATACCAAACAAGCATAAAACCAATAAATTAGGAAAAAATTATACTAACCTGTAGAGATTGGCAGCGGCTGTGGAGAGGAGAGCGTCGACGGCGGCTGTGGAGAGGAGAGCGTCGCACGGCCGTGGAGATAGAGGAGTGGCGTCGCGCGGCGGCGCTGGAAGAATCGATCCCGGCCGGTGGAGCTGTCGTCCAAAGAAAATACTCAGCGGCGTCGGGCGAGGTTGCACGGCGGGGTCAGCGGCGTCGGGCGAGGCTGCACGGCGGCGTCGGGCGAGGCACGGTGGAGGCGCACGGCGAGGCGGCCGCTAGGGATTTGAGAAATTTCAGTCGGAATATTGTAATTTGGGGGCGAGTTACTGTGTGTGTATACGAAAAAAAAAAATATACAGCGGTTTTTAACCGCTATATAAGATTTAACTTATATAGCGGTTCTAAACCGCTATACATGTACTTCCGCAGCGGTTTTTAACCGCTATATATGATAAATTTTATATAGCGGTTATAAACCGCTGTATATATTTTTTTTTTAATTTTTTTTTATAACCGCTGTATATAGCTTTACTTATACAGCGGTTATTGAAAATGGCTGTATATGTGCAGCTGTATATGTCCAATATTGTAGTAGTGATTTTTTTAATAGAACAACTTTTAGTAAACATAATTAACATCATTTAGTAAAGCAACTCATACCCTCTATACTCTTCCATTCACAAACTTTCGTAAAAACTTGTACTCTTTAAATTTATGGTATTTATTTCTATTTGTATGTAATTATATGTTATATCTCATTATTTACAATATTTGAAATTTAATACAGGTAAAATTGGAATATTTGGGCTAAAATACATTAAAATGATATGTATTAAAAAAATTAGTAAAAAAAAGCCAAAATAACATGCAAACAAAGATAAAAACGGAGGAAGTATAAATTATGATTGATAAGTCTAATTTTTATTTCTAGCCCCCAACTAAAATAGTCTAGCTCCGCCTGTGGCCAAGGCTTTGACGACTTCAACTCTGCAAAGACTATAATGCTATTGGTTGGATTTGATGATGGTCTAATATTTCCACAGTAGTGACATAGGACGTACGGTACGCTGTAAGGCTCTCATTTAATAGATAAAAATCATCTATTGAATTTCTTTTTTTATTTCTAATTTATAATTTTATATTATTAATTGAACGTTTGAATCCTATGTTTTAATTAGACATATATAAATTTGATCCAACTAGTATACACGGACAGATTTAGGGGAGCCGTTGCTCCCTTGGAATTTAAATTTAATTTATGTAATATGTATATATGCTAAGTTCTTTTTATATAAAATTTTAATTTATAAATTTTTATCGTTTCATCGCCCTTTATTAGATTAATTTGTTTTATCTTCTTTACATTTCGCCCCTTGATAAAAATCTTGAGTCTGCCGTTGTAGTATGCTTAGTTATATAGTTGGTTCATTCAATGAGAAAATATGAAAAGTATGCATGTTATTTATCAAATAAACTACGAAATAAAAGAAAATTCAAAATTATAAGCGTTTACTTCTGTTGACCAGACTTGAGCTCTTCTAAGACCATAATTTTCCACAGTAAGGACGAAAATAGCTCAGCGCTCATCACGGTAGGGTGATGAAGAAATCACAAAATGCATATATAGATCTCAGTCTGTAAAAAATTAAATCAAATGCAAATTCGATTTCGTCGATTTTTATCAAACGACTAGTAGATCTTGAATGTTGATCAGTACGTTATATAATTAGTGAGATTATTTAAATGTTAAAGTCATTTAACTGAATGAAAATAAAAATTAAAAGATACTCATTTTTTTAATAACATTCAAATAAATTACAATAAAAAGATGAGGTAAACATTTTTTTAATTTTTAATTGTTTGATGTCATTCACAAATTATGGAAAATTGCAAATTTGATCTTATGAGAATTTTTTAATAACAATTTTAATTTCACGTTCTTTTTGGTCCTTTTTTTTTTTTTTTCTTTTGCAAATTTGGTCCCTTCAGTTAATTTTTGGGATCAAAGCTGTATTTTTTTCGAATTAAAATTGCAATTTATAAATTCTTTTAGGTCCAAAACTGTAATTATTTTGGGACAAAATATGTCGAGAAAAACTATATATAGAACAAAAAATATAAAAAAAAAATATTTTTATAGACCACATATTTTCAGGAACAAAATGTAATTTACCCTTACAAGTTAACTGTCTAGTAGTATTTAGAGTCTCCCCATCAAAAAAAAAATTAGAATCTCTATAAATAGACACATATTCTTCCACAATCACATATCCCTAAATTACAGCTAGCCTTGAAAATTTCAATCCATGGCTCTAAAACCTTTCCATTTCTTGTCCTTAATTTTGCTTCTCTTCCTAGCCGCCTTGTCTTCCGTCGGGGGAGACATTATAAGTGGAAAAAATTCATCATCAGGGTTCGACTTCATCAAAAAATTAAGAGGATGCCACAAAGGTAACAAATCAGAAGGTATCCAACGCCTCAAACTCTACCTCAAAGAATTCGGTTATCTCCCGCCCCAAGCCCAAACCAACTCCGATTATTTCGATAATGCCCTCGAATCCGCCGTCAAAACCTACCAACAAAATTTCCAAATTAAACCCTCGGGAGCCCTAGATTCCACAACGGTATCAACAATGATGGCCACACGATGTGGGGTCCCCGATATCATCAACGGTACTAATTACATGCAACACCCTAAAAATACAAGCTCGAACTCGACTTCCTTTCATATAGTATCTCACTACACTTTCTTCCCCCAAGCTCCAAAATGGTCAAAAAGACAACTGTCTTTTAGGTTTTTGCCCCGCTTTCCCACAGCCGCTATGCCACCTGTCAGAAGTGCCTTCCAGAAATGGGCAACCGCCACCCAATATTTCACTTTCTTCGAGGTTCAAACTGGTGAAGCTTCCGATCTGAGCATCGGGTTCTACCGAGGGGCGCATGGGGACAATTCGCCGTTCGATGGGCCCGGTAGAACCCTGGCGCACGCGTTCTCTCCGACAGACGGTAGGTTTCACTACGATGCAGACGAGCGCTGGTCCGTGGGGGCCGTGCCAAATAATTTCGACTTGGAAAGTGTTGCGGTGCATGAAATCGGACACCTTCTTGGGTTAGGACACAGCCAAGATCAGGAGGCCATAATGTTCCCGAGCATTCCAGCTGGAACAACAAAAAACATACCACAATCTGACGATATTCAGGGAATTAGGGCTTTATATAGGTACTAATTAAAAAACGTGCATGCCTGCCTCATCAACAAATTAAGAGAAATTATTATGAAATATCATGAAATAAAAAAGTTTATTTAAATGGTGGTTTATTTTGTGTTTAATTCTATTAATGGTGTGTTCGCTAATGCATGTTATTATTAGTCAGGATTATGTGGTTACTCATTGTTAGTAGAGATAGGATTGGGAGATCTATATTTGCGAATTGATTTTAATTAAACACGCCACCTAATGATTGTGAGCTAGGGATATAATTAATTATTATGAGGATTTATGATGATTTTATGTGCTTTTTCGGATTGTAATTGCTAGTGAGGTAGGAATACAAACTAGTATATTGTTTCCTTCACTACAAAAAAAATAATGTTTAGCGACGGAATTTGCAACGGACACGTGTCCGTTCCTAAAACTGTCGTAGCTAATTTTTTGCGACGGATTTTTGCCGTCCGTCGCAAATTAACGACGGATAAAACCATTGCAAAATTGGCGGGTCAGACCCGGCCGGGTCGCACAAAATTTGCTACGGACAGTAGTCCGTCGCAGATTATTCGGGTTAGACCCGATCGGGTCAACAATATTTGCGACGGCAATAGTCCGTCGCAAAATACCAAGCCTATACAAAAAAAAAAAAAGTGGCTCGCGTGGTTCGAGCCCAGACAATTAATCCAAATTTGTGCCCAAGGGGAATCGAACGCGCAACCTCTTGTGCATGTGGAGGGGGCGCGCACCACTCGGGCACGTGCTACTTTTGTTCATTTTTACGCAATTAATTGTATATGTATTCAAATTAAGTCATTTTTTTATAATTCACAAAATTAATTTCTTGTCGTATCTAACTTGTTTATAAAAATATTTTGCCCAACTATATTTTTATTTCGTAAAATTATTTATTTCGACAATGCGTAATTTTATAATTCGTTCATTTGTACACAATTAATTGTATATGTATCCAAATTGATTCATTTTTTTCCATAATTCACCAAATTAATTCATTTTCGTTTCTCACTTGTTTTTATAAATGTTGTGGCCATTTAATTTTTATTATTTTGGCAAAATTATATATCTCGACTCCCGCTTAAATTTATAATTCGTTCATTTGTACGCAATTAATTATATATGTATCCAAATTGACTCATATTTTTTCCATAATTCACCAAATTAATTCATTTTCGTTTTTCACTTGTTTTTATAAATGTTGTGCCCAACTATTTTTTTATTTTGTAAAATTATTTATTTCGACAACGCGTAATTTTATAATTCGTTCATTTGTACGCAATTATTTGTATATGTATTGACTCAATTTTTTTTCTATAATTCACCAAATTAATTCATTTTCGTTTCTCACTTGTTTTTATAAATATTGTGGCCATTTTTTTTTTGGTAAAATTATTTATTTCGACTCCCGCTTAAATTTATAATTCATTCATTTGTACGCAATTATTTGTATATGTACCCAAATTGACTCAATTTTTTTTCTGTAATTCACCAAATTAATTCATTTTCGTTTATCACTTGTTTTTATAAATGTTGTGGTCATTTAATTTTTATTATTTTGGTAAAATTATTTATTTCGAACTAAAAGTAAATAAATTGTACTTCACAAAAAATAAAATAAAAGTAACATTAATTCAAACTAAAAAAAAAATTGTATTTCACATTTATTAAAATTAAAAAATTTCTACTCGTCGGAATTAAATCTGGCTTCCTCTTCCTCCTCATTCTCGCCCAGGTTAACAATCGGCTGCTACATCGGGGGCATCGGCGGCATCGACGGCTGGGTCGGCGGCATCGGTGGCGCAGACATGTGCGCTCGTGGCACATCAGAGGCGAACAATCGCCACCACTCCTGCATGGCGGCTGTATACAGCTGCAGTTCGGCTGTATACTGCTGCAGTTCGGCTGTATACTGCTGCATCTTGGCTTCTTGCGCCTCTCGTTGTTGTCTCTCATACTCTTCCTTCTCTCGCTGCTGCCTCTGCATGTTCTTCATCTGCTCCACCACCGTGGCAAGCTGCCTCTCGACCTCACTGGGATGAGAGTCGATGGAAGACTGAGAGGAGGATGAGCCCGAGCCTAGAGGTCGGAAAAAGTTCTTTCCGAAGCTGCCCAATCCAGCGAACCGCCCCTTTTTAGCCTTGACGTTCTTGAGGTACAATTCATTTTGAACGTCAACAGAAGGCTGTGTGGGGGGCATCGACCCCGACCCCTCTGCCGTTTCCTCAGGTTGAGGCTGAGAGGCAAGGTCCTCGAGCATCTTTCTCTGCAAATTAATTATACAAAAAAATTAAATAAATTGAAAACAAAATATAAAATAATACTTTTAATATTAAAAATTGAAATAATACTATTAATATTGAAATAATACTTACGTGGATCTCGGTGGTACGGCCGTAGGTAGACTTCTCAGTCTCCTCGACGAGTGGGTGGACGAGCTGCAATCTCTCAAAATGAGAGGGCTCGCGTCCTTGCTACGCCGCCTAATTAGAAAGAGATGGTAAAAATTAATACCACTCATAAAAATTAGAAAAAAAATAATAAAAATTTAAAAACTACAAAATAAAAGACGAAACTTACAAATCTCAACCCGTGCTCATAAATGGACCGAGAATCGGCCCGATGTCTCGCCATCCCTTCTCCATCAGGGTCACTACGCCGATTCGCCTTGTTTTTCGCCGACTTCTCTTTGAATTCAGGAGAATCCCAGTATCGGAGGAATTGGTCCCAAATCGACCGCTTTTCACTGTCGGTGGCCTCTCCCTTCTTGTACCACTTCTCCCTCATTCTAAAAAGAAGGTCTTTGTACCTTTCGGTCACATATTTTTCGAAATTCTTCAACATCTGGTCATCGTGCTCCGGTGCCCAGACACATTCTTTCTGCAATTACAATTTAAATGTAAATATCTTTTTATATATTTGATATTAATGAACGGTGAATTAATAAATTAAATTAATATCTTAAACTCCTCGAAGTATGTCTGTTTTCTTGCATCGGACACTAGCCCCCAACTGTAAGCGGTGGGCTCGAATCCACCGGCAAGGATGGACTTGGAAACCTGATACTAGCCTCATGACCCGGAATCCAACTGTAAAATTAAAACTTCAAAGTTAGTAAAATAATTAGGTTTTAATTAATAAAAAAATTGAGTATAAAATGTTAAAACTTACGTTGAACCATGTGGCTGAACAGGCATCCGTGCTTGAACAACCGGATGCTGGCGGGAGAAGGATGAGCCCTCAGCAGTCTGCTGTGAGGAGGAGGAGCCCGAGCCAGGCTGTGAAGAGGTCTCTGATAGAGACCTCGGCCTGAAAATAGGTGGAACCACGGGTCTCTGTGAGGCCCGTCGTCTCCTCCCTCCTCGCCCTCCTCGACTCGCCTCCTCATCCCTCGGAGGCTGCTGACTGCCACTGCCACTGTCTTGTCCGCTCATCTATAACAAAATTCACGAATATTATTCGAAATACTTATAATATTATTCGAAATATTAAATTAAAATCAATTAAATACTCATAACATAATATTCTAAATATAATATTATTCAAACAACTCACCTAAAATCAATCAACTTATAATATTATTCAAACCACTCAACTAAATTAGATCAACTAATTCAACTAAAATCAATTAATTAACTAATATAATTCAAACAATTCAACTAAAATTAATTCTAAACTTAACAAATTCTAAACATGCTTTAAAATTAAATTAAAATTCGATTTCGATCAACTAAGCTAATTCAACTAAATCAATTAATTAACTAATATAATTCAAACAATTCAACTAAAATCAATTCTAAACTTAACAAATTCTAGACATGTTTTAAAATTAAATTATAATTCAAACAATTCAACTAAAATCAATTCTAAACTTAACAAATTCTAAACATGCTTTAAAATTATAAATTAAAATTCGATCAACTAAGCTAATTCAACTAAAATCAATTAATTAACTAATATAATTCAAACAATTCAACTAAAATCAATTCTAAACTTAACAAATTCTAAACATGCTTTAAAATTAAATTATAATTCAAACAATTCAACTAAAATCAATTCTAAACTTAACAAATTCTAAACATGCTTTAAAATTAAATTATAATTCAAACAATTCAATTAAAATCAATTCTAAACTTAACAAATTCTAAACATGCTTTAAAATTAAATTAAAATTCGATCAACTAAATTTGATCAACTAAAATCAATTCATTTCTAATATAATTCAAACAATTTAACTAAAATCAATTCTAAACTTAACAAATTCTAAACATGCTTTAAAATTAAATTAAAATTTGATCAACTATAATTCAACTAAAATCAATTCATTTCTAATATAATTCAAACAATTCAACTAAAATCAATTCTCAACTAAAATCAATTCTAAGCATGCTTTAAAATTAAATTTTAAAGGGTAAAAATGAAGAAAACTTACGGTTTATTTGTAGAAAATATCGAAACGAGCACTCGGTGGGGACGGATTGGCTCTACAGCAACGGCACCCGACTTCTCCTTCATTTTCCTTTCTTTTTCCTCCTCTTCTTCTTCTTTTCTCGCATTCTCTGTCTGCATCGCGAGGGGAGTATTTATAAGTGGAAAAAATTTTGCGACAGACGCCATTCCGTCGCAAATTGTGCCTGTCAAAGCCAAAACGATGTCGTTTTTACTGATTTGAGACGGCTTTTCCGTCGCAAATCAGTCAACGCACCATTTCCCGAAAAGTCGCGCAAAATCGGGTCGGATTTGCGATGGACTTTCCGTCGCAAACCAGTCAATGGACCGTTTCCCGAAAGATCACGAATATAAATGTAAGATTTGCGACGGCTTTTGCCCGTCGCAAACTCAAACTTAAAAATTGCGACGGCCTTATCCGTCGCAAATCAGTCAAATGGGCCGCTTCCCGAACGGGCACTTTTAAATGGGTATATTTTGCGACGGAATGGGCCGTCGCTAAATCAAAGTTGAAAATTGCGACGAGCTATCCGTTGCAAATGTAGCCGGTTTAAGACGAAGGTCGTGGCCCTAGACTTTGCGACGGACATTGCCGTCGCAAAACACTAACTTTTGCGACGGTCTTCCTAAGTCGTCGCAAATTGTCATTTTTTTCGACGGCTTACCACAATCCGTCGCAAATTCACGAAATTTGCGACGGATATTTGGCCGTCGCAAATTTTCCGTCGCTAAACACCGTCTTTTTTGTAGTGTTAGGTTTACTTGGGCCTAATTATTTTGTCGCTAAAACCTTAATTAAGCGATCAATCCTATAGAAGTTAAACACTTCCACCTCTTAAGTAGAATTTGGTTTCATAAATGAATAGTTAAGTGTTGCAAGTGTCTTGAAACCACCTTTTATTTTTATTATTTTCATTTCTTAAGCTTGTTGTTTTGAGGTTGGACTAGTTTTAATTTGCTTTCGTAGTGACATTTTTAGTTATCATTTAGAATTAGTCGTAGTTTAAAAAAAAAAAATATCATTCCTCTTCAAATCAATCTTATCTAGATAAAACCGTGCAAACGCATATAACTTTTAAATTAACGTCCTTCTTCTTGGGACGTGTTTACTACGCTGGGTAGACATCATACACTTGTAGTTGATATTGTACGCGTTGGGAATATACGGAACACCATTGCCAATTAAGTCTTTGTGTTATTAATTAAAAAACGGCGTACTGTATATTTCTATAAAGTTAAAATTCAATTTCCACCCAACAACTTTAGACTTTTCCGTAAAAGGTTCCAAAAATTGATTTTTTTTTATTTAATCCTTTACTTACTAATTAGTTTGATTTTGGTCCTATTTTCGACGGAAATTATCTCGCCAAAATATAGAAAATGTCGTCGTGTGGTGCAAAAAAGTGAGACCATATAACTTTTTTATTTTTTGGCAAAAATAAAACCTGAATTGAACCAGTTGGTAAGTTATGGGACTAAATTGAAATTTTCAAAAAAATTGAGTTATTTTGTGTAATACCCGAGTCTCTCACTATTCCATTAGTATTATGTGTATTTCATATTATTTATGTGCTAATATTGCACTAGTGTAATTATCCACTTTTAAATATTATATTAATTATTGATTATGTCTTTAATTACTTATTTAGTAATGGGACTCGACTTTTTTATAGTTCATTCCTCAAAGAGATTTGAAGAGAATAGTCATCTTCTTACACTACAAAAATGGGTCATTTTAAGAGAAAATTAAAGAGGGAGTTAAAGAGGGAATACAATTTAAAGAGGGATATTTTCACTCTTTAAAACGTTGGTCGGGAAACATACCACGAGCGAAAAATGCGTCCCTCGGGAGTACCGAGGACATTAAAGAAGGACATTGTAAGAAACATGAATTGATCCTTCATGCACATCCATGGCGGTAGATTTCAAATACCAAGCGTCGAACCCTTTTCCCTGGCCATCAAAAGTCCTCTTCGAATTGTCAAAATTTCCAGCAGCTCCACATTTCTTAGCCCCTCAAATTTCTCCATAAATCCCCACAAAACTCTTCCTCTATTGTCTCTCGCCAAACCCCCATACCCTGCACCAACATTCCTCCAAACCGAGGCATCATAATTTATTTTAACTATCCCCTCAGTTGGTGTTGTCCATACCCAATCCCCTTCCGCTGTCCTTCCACTGTCCTACATACAATAATGATTGTGGCGGCACGTGTATACTGCACCAACTGAGCCCTTGCCTATGAAACAACGTAAGGTGCCTCCACAATTTTTTTTCGAAAACCAACTGATTCCTAACAATCCAAAACACCATAACATCATGCAAAATTTATTATGTATATTTGGATCTAAATTCTCCTTCATCCCAATCACCCATCTTCTAAATTCCACCTCATCTCCCTCACCAGCTCCATCCACATTCAATGAGAAAAACTCCAAATTTGGCAAACTCATGGGCAGTCATGGAAACAATGCTCCAGCGTTTCAACTTCCTGCGAGCACCTACAACACCAAGGATCCACATACAAATGCTTACCAATTAGATTAACTGCAACTGGTATTACTCTCCTCAAGCACCTCCACATAAACACCCGAATCTTAGTTGGTACGTCTAAATTCCAGCACCAACTCCATATTCCTTCCTCAACTCGATCCCCTTCTCCATTATTCTGTTGCACTCTATATCATGACCTCACCAGAGTAAATGCCAATGTGCATATGTCTCCAAGTCAAGCAATCCTCTCTTTCAATAGTACTAACTGGTCACTACAAAAAAGACGGTGATTAACGACGGAATATTTGCGACGGACACAAATCCGTCGCAAATTTCGTCTATTTGCGATGGATTTTAGACAATCATCGGAAAAAAAGAACATTTGCGACGGCATTGTACTGCCGTCGCAAAATGTAGAGTTTTGCGACAGACAAGACCGTCGCAAATTCTAGGGCCCACCACCTTCATTGCACACCGACAAATTTTGCGACGGATAGGTCGTCGCAAAGTCAAAATTAAAATTTGCGACGGCCTTCTCCGTCGCAAAACGACCTGTTTAAAGTGACCGTTCGAGAAACAGACCATTTGACTGATTTTACGACGGTGGAGTCCGTCGCAAATGTTAACTTCGAATTTGCGACGGACTATCCGTCGCAAATCTAACCCGATTTTACGTGACTTTTCAGAAAACGTCGCGTTTGACTGATTTGCGACGGAAAGGCGGTTGCAAAATTTTAATTTTCAAGTTTGCGACAGACAAGCCGTCGCAAATCTGCAAAAAACGACACGGTCGCAATTTGCGATGGAAACCTGTCCGTCGCAAATTCCCCCCCCCCCCCCCCCCCATAAAAGCAGCGATGCAGGTGGAAAAATAGAGAGAAGAAGAAGAAGAAAATTAATCAATTTGGATACATATGCAATTAATTGCATACAAATGAACGAATTATAAATTTAAGCGGGAGTCGGAATAAATAATTTTACCAAACTAATAAAAATTAAATGGCCACAACATTTATAAAAACAAGTGAGAAACGAAAATTAATTAATTTGGTGAATTATGAAAAAAAAAACGAGTCAATTTGGATACATATACAATTAATTGCATACAAATGAACGAATTAAAATTTTAAGCGGGAGTCGAAATAAATAATTTTACAGAAATAATAAAAATTAAATGGCCCCAACATTTATAAAAACAAGTTAGAAACGAAAATGAATTAATTTGGTGGATTATGAAAAAAAAACGAGTCAATTTGGATACATATACAATTAATTGCATACAAATGAACGAATTATAATTTTAAGCGGGAGTCGAAATAAATAATTTTACCGAAATAATAAAAATTAAATGGCCCCAACATTTATAAAAATAAGTTAGAAACGAAAATGAATTAATTTGGTGAATTATGAAAAAAAAAAACGAGTCAATTTGGATACATATACAATTAATTGCATACAAATGAACAAATTATAATTTTAAGCGGGAGTCGAAATAAATAATTTTACAGAAATAATATAAATTAAATGACCCCAACATTTATAAAAACAAGTTAGAAACGAAAATGAATTAATTTGGTGAATTATGGAAAAAAAACGAGTCAATTGGATACATATACAATTAATTGCATACAAATGAACGAATTATAATTTTAAGCGGGAGTCGAAATAAATAATTTTACCAAACTAATAAAAATTAAATGGCCACAACATTTATAAAAACAAGTGAGAAACAAAAATGAATTAATTTGGTGAATTATAGAAAAAAATGAGTCAATTTGGATACATATACAATTAATTGCGTACAAATGAACGAATTATAATTTTAAGCGGGAGTCGAAATAAATAATTTTACCAAACTAATAAAAATTAAATGGCCACAACATTTATAAAAACAAGTGAGAAACAAAAATGAATTAATTTGGTGAATTATAGAAAAAAAAATGAGTCAATTTGGATACATATACAATTAATTGCGTACAAATGAACGAATTATAAAATTATGCATTGTCGAAATAAATAATTTTACAAAATAAAAAAAAAAATTTGGACAAAATATTTTAATACACAACTTAGATACGAAAATAAATTAATTTGGTGAATTATAAAAAAAAATGACTTAATTTGAATACATATACAATTAATTGCATAAAAATGAACGAAAGTAGCTTGTGCTCTAGTGGCGCGCGCCCACTCCTCTTGCACAAGAGGTCCCGTGTTCGATTCCCCTTTTTTCCAAAAATGGATTAATTGTTCAAGGCCTAATAAGACTAATATAGAAGGTGGGCCGCATATAACAAGGAATGGGCCGGGTGGCCCAGTGGTCCACGCGAGCCACTTTTTTTTGTATAGGCTCGGTAATTTGCGAGGGTCAAATTCCGTCGCAAATGTTGAATTTTGAGACGGAAAACAGTCCGTTGCAAATTATAACAGAAAAAAATAAAAAAATATATATAAAAATTTGCGACAGAATTTGGCCGTCTCAAATGTTGTTGACCCGAACGGGTCTAACCCGAAAGATTTGCGATGGACTACTGTCCGTCGCAAATTCTGTGCGACCCGGCCGGTCTGACCCGCCAATTTTGCGACGGATTTGTCCGTCGTTAATTTGCAACGGAGGGCAAAAGTCGTCGCAAAAATTAGCTACGGCTGTTTTAGGGACGGATACGTGTCCGTCGCAGAATCCGTAGCAAAACACTGTTTGCGATGGATTTTCGGTCGCAAATTCCGTCGCAAAAAAGTGTTTTTTTTTTGTAGTGACTGCTGCCGAAAAGTGCTCGAGCTCAAGTGGTCGTGCACTCAGTGCACGAGTGGAATCAGGTAGTGCACTCAGTGCACGAGCTCCACTGGTCGTGCACTTTTTCAGCTCTGGAAGATTGATGTGTTCGAGTTGAACTTGCTCGTGCACTTAGTGCTCGAGCTGTACTCGAGTAGACGCATATTTTTGGCCCAAAAACGTCCAAATTCGATCCCAAGCCTATTCATACCCTTTTCCAAGCATATCAACGGAGACCAACACATATTTTTACATATTTTGAGCGAGGAGAAAGCTTGGGAGAGAGATTGGAAGAGTTTTATACGTTGTAATCGAGGTTTTAATTTACGAATTCTTAGTTTTAGTATTTCTTTTGAATGTATTAGATTAATTCTTTTTTTTTTTACTCTTTGAGACGATTAAACCTAGTTTTTCAGATATATAGATTTCTTTGGAGACTATAATTTGTTCTTTCGTTTATGTTCTTGATTTTATTAGTTAATTCAATTATGCATATGTTTATTGTTCTTGTGATTGCTTTTATTATTCAAACAACCGTGTTAGGCTAGAACCCTTGTATGCTTGGGGTAGGATGAACTCGTAGAAGTAGGACGTTGGTACATAATTAGGATAACATGTGATGTTTAGTTTTAATTCTCTTAATTAATGAACGCTTAAAATAAATTCCGGATTTACCTTTGAATTTCGTACGAAAATTGTTAGAGAGAGGATTGTTGTTTTCCAAATATATTTTGCTGGGATTGAATGGCTATTTTTGAAAGCTTTGGTAAAAACATCAAATGATTGGGTTCTTTAGTGCTAGAATTAATGCTTGAATGAAGAAAAGCAATAAATGCATAAGAACACTAAGAACACCAAGAATTGTCAGGGGTTGTGAGTCCCTGGACTTGAATGAGTGTGTATTGATTATACTGAGAGAGATTGAACCTCTGTTTACATTACAAAAGTGGGGGTATTTATAGTTTTCTCACTATAGGGGTATTCTGGTCATTTCCGACCTCTCGGGGGACAGGTGCATTAAATGTCTCCTGTCTCTGAGGACGCGCGGGTTCTGGTATGTCAGGGCGTGCAGGTGGCCGGCCACTAGGGTGTTGACGCGTGTCCAAAAAGGACGATTCTCTGGCGAATTTCCTCATTTGGATGGAATATTCTCTGAGTCTCTGGGTACGGAGGCAGCCTTTTTCCCCCTTGGGAGAGGGTCTTGCTTGATTCTGTCACGTGCTCCAGATCTCTCTTGCCGGCCGGGGGCCTTGAGTGATCGGAGGCCGGCCTCCTAGCGGACAGCGAGGCCAGAGATTGCTCCAGCCAGTCGGTCGCGTCCGTGCGATCTCTGCCGGACTTCACTGATCTTGGCCGAGCCGGTCCGGCCGCGGCAGGACTTGAACGTGGCTGGGACGAACGTGGACGGGCGTCTTAAACGGGTTTCCGGCCTCGCTCACGAGGCCGGAGACTCGTGGTCGGAGCCCGCTGAGGTCGGATTCAGGCCGGCCAGGTCGGTCCCGGCTTCTGGGTACCTTCTTGCCCTTTCCGGCTTTCTTCCGGTCGGATCCAACACCTGGTCCGAAACGGTCACAACAATTGCCCCCCAGCTCGTCGCTCAAAGTTAGTGTGGGGCGAGGTGGTCGTTTGCCGTTTTGTGTTGGTGCCGACCTTGATTTGCCCGGGGTGGTCGGAGACCGACTTACGGCTTTGCGGAGACTGGAAGGACGTGCGTTGTACTTATTTTGCCTTTAAAGATGTGCATGACGTCAGGCGACGCCTCGGATTACGCGCATTGAAAGCTGACGTGCGTGACATGATTTGATCTCCTCGAATCTCGCGCATTTAATGCGTGCAATGTACGAGGCGTCTGACGCCAAAACCGTCTCTTCAAATTCTTGCACTTAGGTCCCTACTCCTAGGGTTTTGTTTCGAAATAGGCCCTCACCCGTTTCCTATAAATAGGGGTGTCACTTCACTCCCAAGGGTTTTTACTCTTTGCGATTTTGCTGCAGTTCCTTAGGCGATTCCCGACGAGCTTCTCACGGCGGCGACGAACTTTGCACGGCGGCGATTGGTGTTTCGAAGGTAATTTTCAACTTTCCGTACTTCAAAACTCTTTTTATTTATACAATGGTGCGACGGTGGGCGGGTCCTCCGCCTGGGCAGAGAGGTGGCGCCTCCTCTAGCAGCGGAGGAGGTGGTGGCGCCAATCGGCGTCTTTTTTACGAAGGAGGAAACTCTCGCGGTGGGAGTGGTGCCTCCCATTCCCGTCTGGCGGGCTCCATCTGGGCGCGAGATGACGATGGCCTAGATGCCCTGTTCCCACGCCCGGGACGGTCATTATTGGGTGAAGGTGCTCGGGAGGGAGTTCCTTTGGCTACGGAACGATCCCAGGATGAAGGGGCGGCCCGGCCCGTGGGGGATAGGGATCCGCTGGATGACCTCCTGGAGGAAGATGAGGAAGAAGGCGGTCGCGGCGAGGGCGGCAACCGGGCCACTAACCAGCTCCTCAAAAATCTCGCGGCCGAGATGATTAAAGAAAGGCTTGGGAGCGCGGGGGAGGCTTCGGGATCCGATTCCGAAGAGGTTGAGAGGCCGGCCGCAGTTGGTCGGAGTGTCAGCCAAGATCGGCGAGACCAGGTCAGACAGGCCTTTCGTCTGTGGTCGGAATATGTGGAGAGGAAGGATGAGGTCGAGTCTCTCTCCTTCGACTACGAGGAGTATCTGGATCATTTCCCGTGCGAGCCGACCGTTCGCGATCCGGCCACTATTCGGATAGCCGATTTGGAGGAGTCCCGTAGGTGGACCATTGGCCAAGTACAGAGCAAGATGTCTCAGCGCCAACTCGACGAAGCCTGGGCCGGATGGGAGGTACCTCTTGACGTTAATCTCTACGCACCCGAGTCAAACGAACGGGCGGACCAACCTCCGCGTGGGATGGTGGCCGTAACCCAGGATATGATGGAGGTCGGGCTCCACTTCCCCCTCCATCCGGCCGTATCGTACCTGTTGAACTACTGGAATCAGGCGCCCATCCAGCTGCTGCCGAATGCCTGGATGATAATAGTGAGCGTCATGACCTTATTTGGCAGGAATCGACTCTACCGGATGCCGACCCCCGGAGAGATGACTTATCTCTATCGGATCCAGAGCGAAAGGAGTGGGACCGGAGAGGTCTACATCCAGACGAAAGGGCAGAAACTGGTGACCGGCCTGCCCAGTAAGGGTCGGAACGATCGAAAGAAATGGTTCTTTGTTGGTGGGGCGTGGAAGACCGGGTACCCTGATGGAGCGGAGATCGACGTTCCGACCGACATCCGCCCTAAAAATCCCAGTAAGGAATCTTTAATTTGCCTTCGAACTAAAAGTACTGATCTAATCTTTGCCTTCTTTTGCAGGTTATCCTTGCCCTTCCGATCGAGAATTGAACTTTGATTTCGCGGTCGTCAGAGAGCGGATCCTGTCCCTGCCTGCCTCGGAAAGAAATCAGGCCGTCCTCCGGACACGAGAAGCCAGAATTTCCGGCCGGTTCTTCCAGTTTCCTCGTCATATAAAATTGACGGGTAAGTGACCGGGTTCCGATCTGTATTTATATATATATATTTTATTATTATTTTTTTTTTTTAACTTGGATTTTGGTCGTTCAGTGCCAGATTTTCCGATCGTCAGGCAGTGCCCCCCTGAGTTTTCCGATCGTTGCCCGGAGATGTTTGCCTTGATGGGATCTTGCGCGGCAAAGAAAGCGGCTAAAGGAGCGAAGAAGAAAAAAGGAACCGGCGTCCGGACCGGGATCGTGATAGAGGAGCCTCTCCCCCTCCAGTCTGTTCCGGCAGCCGGGGCATCAGCTGCTGAGGTCCCGACCTCTTCTCCGATTACGGGGAAGAAACGGAGTTGGGAGGAGGCCGGGGTCGAGGGATCCGGCCAGCATGGGTCGAGTCCGGCCCCGATAGACGTTTCCGACGATACCCCCCTGGGGCCGGGCCGGTCGGAACAGAAGTTGTGGCTCATCTGGAGCCCGTTCTTGGACAAGGGGATGATCGGACCTACTTTGGTCGGGACCTGGTCCGCTTCCAAGCGTAAGTCTTTTAACTTCGACGTTCTCATTCTCACACCATTTCATTTATGTACCTGATCTGACTTTTCACTTGTCCAGGTTGACTCGAAATGACTTCGATCTTCCTCCGATGGTGCTCGATTTCCTCTCCTCTCGTGCCCCGAGTTCAACGGCTGATATGCCGGATTACATGCGCCGGGCTGCAAATTCCCTCCCCCAAGCGTGGACAAGGGATCTGGCCGACATTGTCGAGCACCGTCCCCGGCACGCGGGCCGGACTGGGGTCGCGCTGATCAGTCAGGCGGCCATCGTGGTCAACACGATGGAGAGCGAGCTCTCAGAGATCTCCAGGTCGCTTCGGAGGACCGAGAGTGCCCTGACCCGCGCCCGGGAGGAGAAAGCCGGGCTAGAGAGCGAAGTCGCCCAGCTCAAGAAGGAAAGAGACGGCGCAGTCGGTCAGATGGAGGCCGTCTTGAAGGAAAAGGACGATGCTCTGGGCCGGGCGGAGATGGCATTTAAAGCCCTGGAAGGTGCCCGGAACCGGGTATCCGAGATGGAAGACGCCAATGCCGACCTGCGGTTGGAGGCGCACCGAGCTCGAGGGGACGCCGACCAGGCTTTGGCCCGGCAGGCGGAGATGGAGAAGGAGCTTGAAAAGAAAACTGAAGATCTGGCCGCCGCACTGAACCGGCCAGCGTATGATCCCTTGGACCCGACCGCGAACCCAGCGCTGTTCTCCGAGTTTTGCTTCTACGTAGCTGCTGCCAGCATGATCCGGGTAGGGCGCCAGACCGGTCTTGATACTAAATCCCTGGAGGATTACTTCCGGGAGTATGCTGCCAAGAACCCGGTCAGCGACGGTTTCTGGTTCCCCTTTCTCGACCTCGAGACCGACCACGGGGTGGACCTCTTGTGGTTTCCCCATCGGCACAGGCTGTTAAAAAATGGTGAGAATCCGCCGGCCGATGACGAAGAAGAAGGGGATGAGGAGGGGGAGGTCCTTCCGGAGAGACCCCAGGCACCGGGCGGAGACGGGGCTGTGGTGGAGGCCCTGGTCGATGAGGTGGCCGACTATGTGGCCGGGACCGGAGGGCAGGCAGGCCCGGCGGCCGGAGAGGGCGACCCTTGAACTCAAACTGCCTAGGATTTTTCGAACTGCTTTCCTGAATGTAACCGGCTTCCGACCGGATTTATCTTTTTTTAAAACCGTTGTACTTCCCGGCTTTCAGACCGGTTTTGATTTTATATAATTCAGTCTTTCCTTGAACTTTATTGTTTTGTTATCGCTTTCTTGCTTTCTTATACTTATCGAAGTAAATTTTCACAAGTATGAAATGAGATTTTGACCCGGGCTCGAGTGTGGTATGCCGACCTCGATACGGTCGGCATATGTTTTGAACTGAGCCCGGTTTCTAGGATTGCCTTGGTTGCCTTGCCGAGCTCAAGTGTGATATGCCGACCTCGATACGGTCGGCATATACTTTTGAACCGAGCTCGGCTTTTTAAAGTGGCTAGGGTGGCCTTTCCGAGCTCAAGTGTGATACGCCGACCTCGATACGGTCGGCGTACGCTTTTGAACTGGGCTCGGTTTTTGGATGGCCTTGAGTGGCTTTTCCGGGCTCAAGTGTGATATGCCGTCCTTGATACGGCCGGCATATGCCTTTGAACTGAGGCCGGTGCTTGGGAAAAGATTGGGCTGTGTTAAGGGCCTTGTATTGATAGGAACTTTGGATACATAGTACAAAATCATTGGTAGTATTTCTTCAAGTGAATTGCATTCCAGGGGTATTGGTCCGGAGTTCCATCCATGAGTTCCAACTCGTAAGCTCCCTTGGAGAGCCATTTGGATATCCTGAACGGACCCTCCCAGTTCGGGCCGAATACCCCTTTTGGTACCTGAACCTTCTTGAGGACGAGGTCCCCGACCTGGAATTGTCTGGCCTTCACTTTGGAGTTGAAAAAATTTTCGGATTTCTTCTTGTATGCCGCATTTCGGAGGTCGGAATTGAGTCTCCTTTCCTCCAACATGTCCAAATCAATCATCCGGGCGGTGTCATTGTCTTCGGTGATCGTCTGGGCTGTCCGATGGCTTGGTAGGGAAACCTCCGAAGGAATGACGGCCTCGGTCCCGAAAGCTAAAGCAAAAGGTGTTTCGCCCGTTGAGTTCCTTGTGGTCGTTCGATATGACCAAAGTACATCGGGTAGCTCGGCCGCCCACTTCCCCTGCTTGTCCTCAAGCTTAGCTTTGATAGTGTGCTTGAGGATCTTGTTTACGGCCTCTACCTGGCCGTTCGTTTGCGGGTGGTAGGGGGTAGAGAAAACCTTCTTGATATTTCATTTTTCACAAAACTGAATCATCTGGAGACCGTCAAACTGTTTCCCATTGTCGGAGATGATCACTTGAGGTAGGCCGAAACGGCAGATGATGTTTTTCCAAATGAACTTGATGATTTGAGTCTGGTTGATCTTGTTGAGCGGCTCGGTCTCGGCCCACTTTGTGAAATAGTCGACGGCCACGACGGCGAATTTGTGGCCCCCGGGCGCAGTGGGCATTGGTCCGATCAGGTCGATGCCCCACTGGGCAAAAGGCCAAGGGCTATACATGGAGGAGAGCTGCTCCGGGGACAATTTGATGTTGGGTCCCAAGACTTGACATTTGTGGCATGACCTAGCGAAACTGACAGCGTCCTTGTTCAAGGCCGGCCAGAAATATCCTTGTCTGATCACTTTATGGGCCAGGGCCCGGCCTCCGGCATGATTTCCGCAAACCCCCTCATGGATCTCGGCCAGAATGGTCTGGCCTTGCTCCGGGGTTATACATTTTAGGAGTGGGAGGGTAAAGCTTCTCTTATATAAAAGATCGTCAATGAGGGTGTACCTTGACGACCGGAGTTGCAGTTGCCGGGCCCGAGTCCTGTCCTCAGGGAGCGTGCCAGTCTTGAGATACTTCACGATCGGCGTCATCCAATTTTCATCCGTGCTCAGAACGGTCGCCACCTGTGCTCGGATGACTGTGGGTGTTCCGAGCGTGGAGAGTTGAATATTGGCGAGGTCGGCGGCCCCCTCCGCGGTTGCAAACTTGGAAAGTGCGTCGGCCTGGGTGTTGTGCTCCCTCGGGATTTGCTCAATGAAGACTTGATGAAATTTCTCGCATAAGGTTGTAACCAGGTCGAGGTACTTCATCATCTGCTCTCCCCGGGCCTCGTATTCACCTTTGATTTGGTTGACCACGAGTAGGGAGTCCATAAAAACGTGCAGTCGGCAAACTCCGATGGCGATCGCGAGTTCAAGGCCTCCGACCAGAGCCTCATACTCGGCCTCGTTGTTGGTGGCCGGAAAGCTGAAGCGGACTGCATGGGTGAAATTTTGGCCCTCCGGGCCGATCAGGACGATACCGGCCCCGGTACAAGTATTGGTTGACGATCCGTCCACATAGAGTTTCCAAGGGGGGGAGGAGGTCATCCTCGTCATCATCTTCCTCCAAAGCTGCGACCGGCCTAAGAGGCCGGCCACCTTCCTCGTTCCTTCGAGGGTGGCGCTGGGGCTGCTGCTGCTGCTGTTGGTCCTGCCGGACGGCTGGCCTCTGAAGAAGGTCGTTCAGACGCCCTTCCTCAAACAGCTTCCAAAGCTGCTTTAGGAGATCACGACACTGGCTCGTATTGTGGCCAATAGAGTCGTGATAAGCGCAGAACTTTTTAGGGTCCAGCCGGGACCGGTCTCCAGAATAGGGCCTTGGCCTGGAAAGCACGTCCCGATGCTGGATCGCATTGAAGATATGCGCGGGGGACTGCCTCATGGCCTGAGTTAGGTGAACTTCAACGTCCTCGAAGAACTTGAAGTTACCGGGCGGTTTGGCCACTCTTCTGGCCTTAGGGCCACTCTTGGGGGAGGTTTGGGCTACGGCCTCCGTCTCCTTTGGGGCTGGCTCGGATTCCCCCAGTCTTAGTGCCAGAAGTTTCCTCCGAGCCAGGTAGTCACCGGCTCGGGCGCGGAATTCGGCGTAGGTTTTAGGGAAATCCTTGGTGAGGTGTTTGAACATAGGAGACCGGCCGTGGAAACCCCCAAGAGTTGCGTGCAAAGCCAGTTGGTCGCTTACCGCTTCGCCGGTCAGCATGACTTCGTCCACTCTGGCCACGTAGTCCTCGTCGGACTCCTCTTTCTCCTGGCAGATTCGCATCAGGCGATGCCAGCTTTCCGGCCGGGCAATTTTAGCCGCAAAGTATGATGAGAATTGGGCGCTTAAAGTGGCAAAAGAGTCAATGGACCGTGCCGGGAGAGACACGTACCATCTGTGGGCGAGATCGCCCAGGGTGAGGGGAAAAAGCCTGCACTTCGTGGCGTCTGTCGCACCACGCCCGGTCATATAGATCCGGAATTTGCTCAGATGAGTCTCAGGATCTGTTTTCCCCTCGTAGAGAGGAGTTGGCGGAGGGACGATCTTGAGCTGGACCGGCGCGAGCTCAATATCGACCGCCAAAGGCTCGCTGGCGACTGGCCGGGCCTTAGTTTGGCCTTGCGCTTCGAGGAGCGCCTTCATTTCGTCAAGTTGCTTTTGCATCTTGACGAGTTCTGGACTGGGGGTTTCGGCCAGCTGGTCGCCCACGTCGGCTAGGGGGCCGATTCGGTCGAAAACGGCCGCACGGGGGACTCCGCGTCCCAAAAGGCCACTTTGAGCGAAGCTCAGCTTGCGCCTGGCGGAGTTTGCCGGGGTCAGGCTGACCTCGGCCGCCCTCTTGTGGGGCATTTGGGCCGTGCTCCCAGAGTTGGAGACGGACTCGGTGTCACCGTACCCAGTGTCGTAACTGGGTACGCGGCTCGGATACCACGACGGGTCTGTCGTGCCCAAACGGTCGAAAACCGGATGGGCGGAGCCTCGTGAACGGGTGGAGACGGGGTTTGCCCGACATTGGCTTTCGCCTTGGTGCTCTCTGGCTTTCGCCTTACCCTTGAGAGCGCGAGCCTGGGCCTTCTTTTTGGAGGCAGAGGTGGTGCTCCGGCACCCCCTCGCCTCTTCCGCCTGGCGGCGTCTTCCTGACCCGGCCTGGTCAGGGGTAAAGAAACCTCGACCCCCGGATGGGAGGGGTTCCTCCGGAAAACGAATCGGGGAGGCCACACGCGTGGCCTTTCCGTGGGCGTGGGATGACCTCTGGGGATCCATTGCTTTCAGGAGGAGGAGTTTGAGGTTTGAAGTTTTGAAGGTTTGAAGCTTTGAAGAACAGTGAGTGTTCTTCAAAGAGAGGTGAAGAAAATATGCGTTTGATGGGTTAGATACCCTCCTTCTAGCGTCAAATGTTGTTTACCAAATATATTTTGCTGGGATTGAATGGCTATTTATGAAAGCTTTGGTAAAAACATCAAATGATTGGGTTCTTAAGTGCTAGAATTAATGCTTGAATGAAGAAAAGCAATAAATGCATAAGAACACTAAGAACACCAAGAATTGCCAGGGGTTGTGAGTCCCTGGACTTGAATGAGTGTGTATTGAATATACTGAGAGAGATTGAACCTCTGTTTACATTACAAAAGTGGGGGTATTTATAGTTTTCTCACTATAGGGGTATTCTGGTCATTTCCGACCTCTCGGGGGACAGGTGCATTAAATGTCTCCTGTCTCTGAGGACGCGCGGGTTCTGGTATGTCAGGGCGTGCAGGTGGCCGGCCACTAGGGTGTTGACGCG
Organism: Ballota nigra; assembly: GCA_947034835.1. Classification (NCBI taxonomy): domain Eukaryota; kingdom Viridiplantae; phylum Streptophyta; class Magnoliopsida; order Lamiales; family Lamiaceae; genus Ballota; species Ballota nigra. The sequence continues at coordinate 111,592,784 of OX344722.1, read as the reverse complement.
TGTCCAAAAAGGACGATTCTCTGGCGAATTTCCTCATTTGGATGGAATATTCTCTGAGTCTCTGGGTACGGAGGCGGCCTTTTTCCCCCTTGGGAGAGGGTCTTGCTTGATTCTGTCACGTGCTCCAGATCTCTCTTGCCGGCCGGGGGCCTTGAGTGATCGGAGGCCGGCCTCCTGGCGGACAGCGAGGCCGGAGATTGCTCCAGCCAGTCGGTCGCGTCCGTGCGATCTCTGCCGGACTTCACTGATCTTGGCCGGGCCGGTCCGGCCGCGGCAGGACTTGAACGTGGCTGGGACGAACGTGGACGGGCGTCTTAAACGGGTTTCCGGCCTCGCTCACGAGGCCGAAGACTCGTGGTCGGAGCCCGCTGAGGTCGGATTCAGGCCGGCCAGGTCGGTCCCGGCTTCTGGGTACCTTCTTGCCCTTTCCGGCTTTCTTCCGGTCGGATCCAATACCTGGTCCGAAACGGTCACAACAAGGATGATCTTATCACTCTTTAACAACTAGTAGGCTTAACGAGAGGGTTTAGAAGGGGTTAATTCATCTACCGGTTTATCTAGGGAGGACGACCGCATCACCTTTGTTAAATTAGGGTCTCATTAATTAAGCACAATCTATTAACTTGTTTAGTGGATTAGTGAAGTCGATTGATAGATAAAGTATTAGGGTTTAATTCTTGAGTTTTTCATCCTACAATCTTATACTTAGGTTATTTCTTGCACATCACGGTTATTTTGATTATGTACCGGCTCCGTTAGTATACGTAGAAACTCCTATCCCGAGCATCATTATCTCATATTTGCAAACAACTCTTAGTTAATTAGTTTCATTCGTTCTTTTGCATTAGTAGAGTAACATAGTTTAGAATTAATATTTTAAAAAAATCCAAAAACATTCACTCATATTAACTACGACGCGTAGATCTCCAGGGCTCTATTCGCATACTTATCTTCCCTTGGGTTCGATAATACTTGGTCCCTATACTTGCCCATACTACTGTGAACCCATACTCTTGTGGGGTAACTTCTAGTAAAAGCTAGTAAAGTTAGGTTCAAGTCAACAGACACCCTTAACAGATTCTTTTGAAATTAAGGTTGACACCTTTAATAGATTCTTTTGAAATTAAGATTGTTTGTGGCTTGATAATTATATGCAAAAAAAAATATCCACCTTTGAAAGAATTTCAGAATAAAATTCAGATTTTACATCAAGTTTCAATATATATATATTTCTCATTCCAAAAACATCTCAATTTGGGATACAATATTTGTTACCCTCTCCATTCCCCATATTTGGGGATGACAGGAATTTTTAAAAATACTCTATCCATTTCAAAATAAGTGTTCTAAAGATTTTATTTCAAATTAAGAATAATAAAATTTTGACACATATACCCTCATATATATCACTAATTTCTTTATTATATTTTAATATTCTCTAAAAGAGCCATTATAATTTAATAATAATTTAAATTAAAATTCGGGGTTAATTAAAAAAATGTGAGAAAATAGCTAAAACAACACTTATTTTGAAACAAAATTTACCCTCTAAAATGACATTTATTTTGAAACTGAAGGAATATTAATATTTTATGTAACTTTGTGGATGAAAATTTTAAAATTGAGAAAGATTGTAAAAGTAGATATAATGTATACTGAATATAATATTTATTAAACTTTCAAAAAATTATTAAATTTAACAGGGAACAATTAATTTAGCCAAATGTTAAAATTAATGGGGACGTAGGAAATACTCATCATCAATTCAATGTCTGGTTTAAAAAGAAAAGTGATTCAATGCAAGGCTTGGTGATAAATTAATTCGTCTTCTCGATGAAACCATAAAAGATGGAAAAAGAAAAGTTTGTTTGTGGTTTCTAGACGGAGGATCATAGTATTTGGGGCAATGAGAAGCCTTAGGGAAATTAATTAAATATGCTCATATGGTCAGGCTCATAAATAAGAACGTTAAGATTTTATTTTTTTTAATAAAAAACTATACAAAATATAACCATGCATATATTAAAAAAGAGGCATAAACATGTACGAAACCGTCTCCTAGCATGATACAACACAAATTAACACCCATCCCTATCAAAGTGTTAATAAATTAATGTCCTAGTTAACCCATTTCTATTGTTTCTGTTGTTTGCCAAATAAATGAGGCTGAGAATTAATGACTATTTGAGTGAGTTTTGGCAAAAACATCAAATGATTGAAATCATAAATGTTGAATGAATGATTATGGTGAAGAAGATTAATGATGATGATGAACTGAAAGTAAGAACACCAAGAATTGCCAGGGGTTTCTAATCCCTGGAATTAAATGCAAATTGTATTGCTTTTTTTGATAGAATGTGTTGGACTCCCCTTTTCTTATTACAATTGTGGGGCTATTTATAGTTTTCTCCCTACAGGGGTATGATTGTCATTTCCGACCCCTCAGGGGACAGGGGTATTAAATGGCTCCAGCCTCTGAGGACGCGCGGGCGTCTGTATGCCACAGTCTTCAGATGGCCGACCACTGGTGCGTTGCCACGTGTCCATACAAGGACGATTCTCTGAGAACTTTCCTTATTAGGGTGGAATATTCTCTCTGTCACTGAGTACGGAGGAGGCTCTTTACTTCTTATGGGAAGATCTCGCCAGATTTTATCACGTGTTCTTCTTCCTTTCCATAGGTCGGCGACATTTCGAGGTCGGAGGCCGACCTCCCGGTAGGTCTCTAGGTCGGAACGCCCTCCTGCACGCCGGCCGTGCCCCAGAGACCTCTGTTGGCTTAAATTGATCAAGGTCGGACCGGTCCGGTCTCGGCCCACTCGACTTGTATCTTGGTCGAGGTAGTTAAGCGTTTTAAGCTGGTTTCCGACCTCGTTTTTTAGGTCGGAAAATGGGGTCAGAAATCGTGGAGGTCGGAAACCGTCCTGGCGGATCGGCACCGTCGCGGACGTGTGGTTTCGTCCCCTTCGGCCTGTTCTGGGTCGGTGTCGACCTGCCGTACGAAATGGTTACAACAGTCTCTTACCATTAGACGGACTCATACAAAACCTACTCTGAAAAAGTTTAAGCTATCAAGGAATTTAAACTTTAACTAATAGCCTACCTTAAGAGCTGGTCTAGTGTGAATTTTAATTTGGTATGAGCTCTTTTTTACAAATACACTATTATCTATACACATAATTATGCCACTGCGCCTCCTCCCTCACTTCTCATCGCCTCCTCTTGTACTCTCGTTGCGCCTGCTAGAGGAGCTTCACCTGCTTTAGAATATTAAATTGAGCCATACTGCTGACAAATTCTATTAACTTTAATTCGCAATAGTTTTGCAAATACATAAAAAAATTATGATTAAATAATTTTTCACGCAATTATTAAATTGAATCACTAGATTCCTATTTTTTCTGCCACACCCTTAGATAGAAAGGGAACCTAGCTAACTACATTACATTTCAAAATCAATCTAACTGAATTCTCTTCTCTTAATATAAAATGGGAGGAATTAAATCAAATGTTATCAAATAAATAATCACATTCAAGTATTTTTAGGTCATAGTCCACGTCACGTATTTTTCTGCCCTCAAATTTTACTACCAAGATGATGCAAATTAAATAAATAAAGAGAGAGAGTTTTAACTTATAAAAAGTGCAACCATTTGATTAGAACCATACATAAAAATTCCATACTTGATAGCTCTGTAATCTGTACTCGTTTATTGGAGAGCTCATGCATATGCATTTTTCCATCACATGTTTTCAAGAAATTCGTACATTCCATATTTGTAGGGAGGGGATGGGTGGATGACTTTATTAAGGGTATTAAAGTCTGGAACAAAAACTGATGAAGAGAGTTTTTATAGAACAAGAGGTATAAAAGAGTTTTGACTGATATATATTTTCCAATTTTTATATGATTTTGTGAAAAGAGATTATGATTAATTTGAGAATTTCTTTTAAATCCAACACGTCATATTAAACATCGCCGGCTAACAATTGATAAAAATAAAGAGTTCATTTCTAAGTATATATTCATACGGTAATTTCATCAAATAACTAATCACATTCAAGTAAGTTATGTCATAGTCCACCTCATATATTTTTGTAGTCAAATTTTATTACCAAGAAAATGCAAATAATAAATAAATAAAGAGAAAATTGCACTTTTAGTTCAAAAAAATGAGTGAATTATTATTTGTATAATGTTAATTTTCAAGACAAAAATTTTAAATTTGGCATATTATTTTGAAATCAGAATTACAATTAAAACTGCAGTCCAAATCCTACACTTGTCCAATAGTCATAAAATATTTCATTTCAGCAAGTTTATTTACGAAGTTGTGGTCCCCGGCCTCTTTACTGTTATTTGGGGAAGTATCAGAAAATTCATTCAATCCCATCTCTCTTTCTCCCTTAAAAGTTCAATTCCAGACAGAGAGTTTGGTAATTCACGTTAACTTTAACCGAAAAATAATGATTAATTTTGTGGAGATGATTTAATTAAATTCAATAACTCTTGTATGTTATTTTGGCCTTGAACCATTAATATTCATCGCTCCTTCTCAGCTTAAGTGGTGGTCCCCACTTTACTCCTATATATATGGGGTACATGCATTACATTGAAACCAAATTTCTCCCTTGTTCCCAATACTATACATATCGAAATTTCAGCAGAATAAAAAAACCCCAGTTTTCCAACTTGTTCAGTTTCCTCATTTCTCAATGGCAACTACTGTATCCCAGTTACCTAGCTCCATCTGCATCCTCCTGATCCTCGTGGGAAGGTGCTACGCTGACACCTGCGGCGCCAATGGCCCGAAGAAAATCTTTGTCCTTAGTGGACAAAGCAACATGGCTGGACGAGGCAGCGTCGATGAGCTCAAAGCGGAACGGGCCCCGGATCCCAGGATTCTCCGGTTTGCTGCAAATCTCACTTGGGAGGTGGCGGCCGATCCTCTTCACGGGGATATAGACACCGATCCCAGCAAGTATAAAGGGGTTACGTTGGCCCCGGGTTGCCGTTCGCCACGTCCCTTCTCAACATGGATCCCGATTTGGGGATGGTGGGGCTTGTTCCCTTTGCCATAGGGGCAAAAGGGAACTCCTTTTTATGAGACGATGGTCGCCAGGGCACGGGCAGCGGTGAAGGCCGGTGGTGGAGAAATATTACTTGCGCGCTCCCTTGTAACTTTTCCGGTTTTTATTATAAGAAATATTAGTATTTAAAATTTCGGGCTAATTCATGATTTTAATTTGTCCTGGAACTATAATTAATTAAGATGATGATTGGTTGCAGATATTGGTGTGGTTGTGGTGAGATTGGTTAGTATTGCTAAAGTTTGCATGCATGCTTTATAGTTATGTGCATAATGTGATGTGAGTATAAGGTGTCGGTATATTTATAGTAATAGTAGCACTATACTAATAAATTTAATTGACCAATTTGTTAGGTAAGAAAGCGTATCCCGTATAGTATATTTTTCAAGTAAAAGGTGATACTTTTAGTTGTAAAATGATACACTTGTATTACCTTCGCAAAAAATTGACTTTAATTTGTACTGATTTGAAAAGTATATTTTTTATTTTTAATATCCTACTCCCTCTATAAAAAAAAATTAACCACCGTTTTCACAAAATTAAGAAAGTCATTTAATACTCATATTATTAGGGATGGCAAAATGATCCGCTCTGCAAGCGATCCGCTCCGGCCCGCTCTGATTGGATCAGCCCCGCCCTGCCTAATTTTGAGAATGGAGCGGACCAGCCCCGCCCCGCTCACGGAGCAGATCAGGCATGGATCTCTATATTTATTGCTCTGCTCCGCCCCGCCCTACTCCATATAATATTAAATATATATATAATATACATAATATTATAATATATATATATATAAATTTAATTTTATATTCAATTAAATATAGTAATAATATTATGGAACCCTAAGTACTTAATGTTTAGTTTTTTCAATTTTATAAATTTTATGTTTTTTTTTTTTTAATATATTGATTTTAAAAAAATTCAAACTTGAATGAAATGGAGTAGGGCGGGGCGGTGGCGCGGGCCAGACATGGATATTGAGATATCCGCCCTGATCCGCTCCATTGTCATCCCTACATATTATTGATTCAAAATGACTATTACATATTACTCTTTACGTCCAACAATAATACACAATATCATCATTTTAAGATGTCTCATTATTTAGGCTTGCATTCCAATGAGCATTAACTACTTCTTTTTCTTTCTAAAATGCTCTTATTTAATTGAAAAAAGTGTCTCTATTTAATATCATACTCTTAAGTGAATAAGGATAAAAGAAAAAAATTATTATAAATAAATGAGTTGATCATGAATTTTATAAATTACTTGTAAAATGAAATTTGTCCATTATGATTTGGCCTAACAGATAGGTGTACAATTCATGATATTAATTTTAATTACTATTATTATCATTTTGGCTATAGAATACCACTCTGTAATTAGCTAGAGAATAAGCGTATATATCAGCCTAGAAAGTTTTGAGACATATATCAGCCTAGAAAGTTTTGCATGAGCTTTTTTATGATAATAAATAATTTGAAAGATATTAGTAATTTATTTATTTTAATTTACTTCCAATTAATTTTGAGTTCATATATTCAGATTCATTTTTATTATTAATATCATGGGAGAAAAGCAAAATTGCCCAAAATTTAAGGGGGCACTTGATTTTTGCCCTACTTTTTAAAAAAGATGTTTTTTGCCCAAAAAATGTTGGCTAAACATATCCCAACAAAACTAAACATATCCCAACAAAATTGCCCAAAATTTAAGGGGGCACTTGTTTTTTGCCCTATGACCTCTTGCAAGGTCATACTCTTCTTCTTCAGCTTCAAGTGGCTTTGAAACTCCTTCCAGCTTGGAGGCAGTTTCTCAATTACTGCAGCGGCTTGGAAAGCGTCTGGCAGTATCATTCCTTCTGCAGCAATGTCATGCAGAATCAACTGGAATTCTTGAACTTGTTCAACGACAGACTTCGAGTCCACCATTTTGAAGTTCAAGAACTTCCCAACCAAGTACTTCTTAGTACCGGCATCCTCGGCCACATATTTGGCCTCCAAGGAATTCCACATTTCCTTGGCCGTTTTGCACTTCTGGTAGACACTGTACAAAGCATATGCCAGACCACTCAAAATGTAATTCTAAGCATAGAAGTCGTGTTCCCACCAGCGGGCACGAACTTCCTCATTCTGCGCATCGTTCTCAACAACCGCAGGCGGGTCCTCAGTAAGGAACCTCGCCAACCTCAAGGTGGTCAGAAAGAACAGCATACGTTGTTGCCACCTCTTGAAGTTCTTGCCCGAAAACTTTTCGGGTCTCTCACTTTGGACCACAAAAGGTCTCGAATTGTCAAAAGGGAAAGGGCTCACCACTGAGGGATTAGAAGTTTGCCCAAAATGGACAGTTACAGGGGGAACGGGGGTAGTGGTGCCCTGGGGAGTGGGGTTACCAGGAGGAACAACAGTGTTTCCCTGGTTAGCAGACTCCGAATTGTTATTTATGTCAGTCATTTTGAAAACAAAAAATTTTTTGTCTTGCGATTGTAAAAGAAAATAGTTTTTGACTGTGGAAATAATAATTCAAAATAAAAAGAAAAATTACAACTCGATAACTGTTACAAAGAGAGAAGAAAGAAAAAATAAACGGCAGCAGTGACTCTATATGCAAAGGTACGGGCACGATTGCCAAGAACCAAGACCAAGTCCAAGTCCAAGGCCAAGGCCACGGGCACGGGCGCTCGGCGCACGCGCGCGCGCGTGTGGCAACTTTGATTGACTAGCAATCAACTTTAATTTATTATATTTCATTGTTCCCATACTAATATCATGTATATTAGTATTCCAAAAATCCAATGTGGGATGAATTAAATGACTCATTTAATTCCCGAAATTAGGTGTTGAACCTTTCAACTTTCCGATTCAATTTCTCACTCGCCGAAAATCGGTTTTGCGAGTATGAATACACAATTCTCATCTACTCCAAGAGTAGAACGCACTTGTAACAATTAATTTCCGAGAAATTAATTTCAACACCAAAAATTAATTGGTCAACTATTAAGGTCTCAAATAAACTTTAATACCAATTAATTATAAAATAATACCACCAACCAATTTTCTCTAACAAAATTTGTTTCCATTTGATGTGTGTGTATTGAGTTGCATGGTGAAATTGGTTTATTATAAACTTATGATTTGGATCACGTATTGTACAAGACCATCCTTTGCAGTACAAATACATGGTACACCCAATTGGGTCTATAATGCATTTGGTCATGTGAGGAAGATCCAATTTGATGCACAGTTTTGTACAACACATGATCCAAATTCGAGACCTACTCGGAATAATTTGCCAAATTAGTTTATGTCATCTGCTGTAAAAAAATTAGAAATTGGATTCACATACCTCCAAACTTACAAGCCAATTTCTAGCGCCGGACCCTAACCCGTAATGCAAGTGATAGCCAGGTTCTGATCCATCCAAACATACTGCACAAAGGCCAAAGAAAGGGAGCTCGGGTGCTAGTTTGCGTTTTAAGATACTGATATTTCTTTTGCACAAATTCTAGGGTGCATCCAAGTGCATATATAGCATGCACTTGGAATTTTGAAATCAATTTGAAATTAATTTTGACCAATTAAGATCCAACAAAAACTCACGGGTCAGGCCCAACCCGACCAAAATTCGCGGGTCTGGCAACAAATAAGGTCGCAAATGGTCGCGCGCGCTTCAGACCGATACCCGAAGTTATATCACCAATACCCGAAGTTATATCACCGATACCCGAAGTTATAATCACCAATACCCGAAGTTATATCACCGATACCCGAAGTTATAATCACCAATACCTGAAGTTATATTACCAATACCCCAAGTTTAGGGAAATTTGTACTTTTAATCCCTAAAGAATGGGTCTAAAATACTTTTAATACCTATGTGCGAAAGTGGTCATAATGAATGCCATTCCAGTACAATTTTGGCTAGTCATATTATAGTTTTCACTAAAAAAAACACGTTGTTTACGGATAAATATATTGTTTGCGATGGAATTTGCGACAGGCACGTGTCTGTTATTAAAACAGCCGTAGCTATATCTGCAACAGAAATTTGCCATCCGTTGCAAATTTATGATGGCTTTATCCATCACAAAATAGTCGGGTCTAGACCCGATTGGGTTATCAAAATTTGCGACGGACACGCGACCATCGCAAATTACCGGATTAAATTGACATTTTAATTTTCCACGAAAAATTTAGGATGGAAGTTTGTCCGTCACAAATTTTCTATTTTCGACGGACACCTGTCCGTCACATATCATGAGCCTGGGATAAAAAAAAATTGGTCCATGCCCTCCGTGCACCCGGGGAAGGCGCGAACCATTGGGTCACCGGCCCCCAAACTATATTATCTGACCCAACTTCATATCAGCCTTATTAGGCCTTGAATAATTATTTCCAAATTCACATCCAAAGGGATTTGAACACGCAACCTCTCATGCAAGTGGAAGGGGCACGGCACGTTTGGACCCGAGCTTCTATTGTTCATTTTCTTCCAATTAATTGTATATGAATCCAAATTGACTTTTTTTTTCATAATGCAATAAATTAATTCCTTTATTTTTTCTAACTTGCTTGAATAAATGTTGTGACCAACTATATTTTTTTATTTTATAAATTATTTATTTCGATAATGCGTAAAATTATAATTATTCAAATTGACTCTTTTTTTTTTCATAATTCATCAAACTAAATTTTTCCCCTTACTAACTTGTTTATATAAATGTCGTGCCCAACTTTTTCTTTTTTTTTGTAAAATTATTTATTTCGACAACGCGTAAACGTATAATTCGTTCATTTGTACGCAATTAAAAATATAAGTATCCAAATTAACTTTTTTTCCATAATTAATTACTTTTTTTTTCTAACTTGTTTATATAAATGTTGTGTCCAACTTTTTTTTTTTTTGTAATATTATTTATTTCGACAACGTGTAAATTTATAATTCATTCATTTGAACGTAAAATTATTTTTTATGTCTCAACAAATTAATTTTTTTTTTTTGTTTCTAACTTGTTTAAAAAAAATATTTTGTCCAAATTTTTATTTTACTTTGTAAATTTTTTTTACTACTTATAAATTATTCATCTAATAAAATATTATTATAAAAATATAAAATTAATCAAAAAATAAAATTAAAGTAATGTCGATTCAAATAAAAAAAATTATACTTCACAAAATTTAAAATCTAAAATTTCCTATTCATCGGATTTAAATCCAGTATTCTCCCCATCTTCATCCTAATCCAGGTTTTGAGTCGGAAACTGCGGTGGTGGTGGTAAAGACGATCCACCGAGGAGACAATTCTCCACACGCGTTCATTTCCACCCGATGCTTCTGCACCATTTCTCGCAGCATCTTCTCATACTCTTCCTTGTCTCGCTACTACTTCTGGAGGTCCTTCATCTGAGTCGGTAGAAGACCGAGAGGAGGATGAGTCCAATCCACGAGATCGTAGGAAGTTTTTTCAAAGTCCACTCAATCCAATTAACCACCCCTTTTTAGCCTTGACATACTTGAAGTACAACTTATTTTAAATGTCCACAAAAGGCTCAGTGTGGGTGGGGGACATAGAGTTCGACCCATCCGCCGCTTCCTGGGGCTGAGTTTGGGAGGCAAGGTCATCGAGCATTTTCCTCTGCAAATTAATTATACCTTAATTAATAAATGTACTTAAAAAATTTAAAATAATATTTTTAATATCAAAATTTGAAATAATACTTAGGTGGATCTCGGTGGTGCGACCATAGGTGGACTTCCCAGTCTCTTCAATCAATGTGTGGACGAGCTGCAATCTCTCAAAATGAGAGGGCTCGCGTCTATGCTCCCTCGCCTATAAATAATAAATAGTAATTAATTTTAACAAAAATAATTAAAAATTTAAAAGCAAAAATTACAAATTGCATCTCGTGCTCCAAAATGGACCGAGAACCAACCCGAAGTCTTGCGACCCCTTCTCCATCACGGTCACTAAGGCGATTTGCCTTGTTCTTCCGCGCCTTCTCCTTAAACTCATCACTCACCCAGTACTGGAGGAATAGACCCCAAATCTCTCTGCCTTCATTGTCCGTCCCTAGATTAGTCTGATCCCCCTTCTTGTGCCATTTTTCCTCATTCTATACAAAATGTATATGTATCGCTCGCTGCTTTGATACCAAAGTTCCTCCAAATCTACTCATCATGCTCCAGTGTTCAGACACAATTTTTCTGCAATTACATTAAAATGTGGATATCAATTTATATAATTTATATTAATAAACGATGAATAAATTAAATATTTAATAAATAATTAAATAACTAATTAATACCTTAAATTCCTCAAAGTAGACCCGTTTTTTCGGTCAGACTTTGGCCCCAGTTGAAACCGATGGGCGCAAATTTTCGTCCCAGATGGACTGGGACACATGAACACTAGTATCATGACCCAGAATCCAACTATAACATTAAAACTTCAAAGTTACTACATTAAAACTTCAATCTTCAAAGTTAATAACATTAAAACTGCAAACATAAAAAAAATACTAAAACTTACGATGAACCCTAGAGCACAACAATCATCCGGTTGTGAACAAGCGGATGCTGGCGGGAGGAATATGAGCCCTCAGGAGCCTGAGGAGCCTACTGTGCGGAGGAGAAGCCCTCAGGAGCCTGCTGTGAAGAGGTATGTGATAGAGACCATGGCTGGACAATAGGATCAACATCGGGTCTGAGTGACCCCCGTCGTTTCCCTTCTTCTCGACATACTTGTTGATCCACTCATCTATAACAAAATTAAAAAAATACTAAAATAAAACTACTAAACTAAAATATTAAAACTTATAATATAATTCAATATATTAAACTAAAATTAATGAACTTAATTAACCTAATCATACGACTCTCCTAACATAATCATCATATTAATCGATATTAAAATGCAATACTACTTAATCATATGTAGTCTAAAATCATAACAAGTCTCCTAAATATTATAACAATTCTCCTACACACTCATTCAATATAACAACAATCAATATATATAAAAATCTAAATAATTCTCCTAAAATATTAAAAATCTAAACCAAGCGATATACCAACAATCAACATATATATATATTTTATCAATAATTAAAATGGTAACTACTCTCCCGACATATAAATTATTTAGTAATCCTCAACATATAAATAACTAATTATATTAAATAATATGATTAACATGCATGCTTTAAAATCTAAACAATTACCCTAAAATAATAACATGTTTAATCACATCACATATAAACGATTAATTATACAAAAATCACATACTAAAATAAATAATTTATACTAAAACTCACATGCTTAATCACATATAAATGAATAATTTACACTAAAACAATAACATGCTTAATTACATACTAAATTTATACTCATAATTATACAAAAATCATATGATTACTTAACATATACGCTTTAAAATAAAATTTAAATGGTAAAAAATAAAAAATAAAACTTACCGTTAACGTGTAGAGGATGACGAAACGAGCAATTAAACCAGGATGAATTGGCTCTAGAGCAATAGGACGACGTCGTTTTTTGGTATTTGCAAAGGATATGCCATGGCAAATGCTCAAATTAAAATTTACGTCGGCCTCTTCTGTCGCAAAATAGCCGCCATCATATATTTTGCATTGTTTCCCATAAGGTTGCAGTCAAACGGGTGGAATTTGCGAAGGCAGAGGTCATCGCAAATTACGCAGTTGAATTTTACGACGATCGCACCCATCGAAAAATGGTCAGCCAAAATAAATTTGCACTGTTTTTGAAAGGTCTTGATCATTTGGGGCAGAATTTGCTACGGCCATGGCTGTCGCAAATTATAAACTTTAAATTTACAATGGTCTTCCCGTCGTAAATTTTGGCGGAAAAGTTGAATGCCACTAGTCCTGTCTTTTGCCGTCGCAAACACTAAAAAATTGAGACAAATATGTCCCGCATTCGTAAATCCTGAACCTTTACGACTGTTGGTTACTGTTCATCAAAAACCATCGTAAAACACTTCGTTTTGCGATGGATAATGTCGTAGATCCGTCGTAAAATAGAAAAACACATTTTTATCATTAGTGCTAACATACAGCAGGACACTGACATTTTTGTCAATTTTCTCTTAAAATTTGGGTCATTATGTTTCGCTAAACACTTATCATAGTAGAAAAATGGGCCATATAAGTTATTTAATTCAGATGGCTTGGAGTTGGAGTCCATTACCAAGCCCATGGAGAATTAATTAGCTATACATGCCGTGAGTAGTTGGAAAAAGGAATCAAGCAGTTGGAGTTTAAATGGCAGCACCTAATTGTTAACTTCAAGTCAGCGTCCCGCGCCATGAAATATAAGCATTTCCATTTTCCCACACTAAATTAAAGCTGCCGAATGGATTGGTAAAAAAAATAACACATGGCCTATTTCGTTTTTTTAATTTTCCAGCCCAAGTCAAAAGCCCATTCAGCGATTCCAGAGCATAGCTAAAAACACAACTTCATTCTAGGGACATACAGACATAATTCATTTGGCCAAGGTTAAATACAGTCCTATGTTTGATTAATACAACCCCACCCAAAAAATTGTTTCGGAAAATTTTTCCGAAAAATGTAACAATTTTCGGAAAAAAATTCCGAAAATCATAAGTTCAGGTTTTTTTTTTTTAATTTTCGGAAAAAATTTCCGAAAATTGTCAAAAATTTCGGAAAAAATTTCCGAAAATTGTCAAAATTTTCGGATTTTTTTTCCGAACATTTTTTGGTGGGGTGGTATTAACAAAAGATAGGACTGTATATAACCTTGGCCAATTCATTTTCCCAAAATTTTGGATGGATATTTTTAGAGGCCAAGGCTTGAGAGTCTTCGCAAAATCATGTCACCCATTAGATGGGTGAGAAAGAGAAAGGGGTTCTTTGGACTTAAAAAACGAAGAGAAGATTCAACCACAAGATTATTTGATCGGTTTAATCAATCATTTATTTTGCATTTTAATTAATAGTCTATTTGTTTATTATCCTTTACTTTGTAAGATTTTGAGTTGTAAATTAATAGATTAGTACCTTTAGTGTTTTTGGGTGTTGAGATGATTGTTAAATTTTGAACTCATGATTGATTTAATTGTTATTTCTTAATTGTTGATGTTTCTGTTGACGGATTAATTTTTTATTTTTTTTGTGTTTAGATTAATTGTTATTGCATCTATGCATGTAATTGTATTACATACGAGAGTTGCATGAGCATGACTAAGTGTATTAGTGAGGGTAGTAATTAATTAAATGTGAAATTTATGTTTCTATCGCAACAAGAGTTGGATATTTGCATTAGAACTCCATCATTACCGAGTTTGGGAACACGTCAGTGCGAGACTATATTACCCGAAAGGAAACTATTGTTTTTACCCTACCGAGCTTAGTAGTAGCCTTGAGTATTTAGACCTTGTCACAGGATTGAGAAATGAGCTAGGATAGTTTTATTAATTCATTTGTTTGATTTTTGTAATTTGATCATCACCTAAGTTCGCACCCTCTAATAATAGACAATAACCTTTAATAACATGATACTGTCATTAAAAAAAATTATTGAGTTTCTTGCAATTATTTGGATTAAATTGATCATTTTGTGTTTAATTGTCAAAGAATGTATTTATGTTCATTTTGTAGGGAATTGTGAATATTTTGAGCAATACGTGTTTATTAAGGTCGAGTGAAGAGAAAAGTCGATAAAGGAATGAATTGAACTCATTTTAATTCGAGCACGGTTATTAGCAATAGCCTCTTTGTTAAATACCCTACCCGGATGAATACACTATCAATTTTTTCAAAAAATTGTAACATTTTCGGCAAAAAATTCCGAAAATAAACATAAAATTCGATTTTTTTTTCCGAAATATTGTGAATTTAGTTATTTTCGGAAAAAAAGTTCGAAAAAATGAAAAAAAATTCGAAAAAAAAGTTCGAAAAAATAGTGTATTCATCCGGTAGTGTTTTTAACAAAGGGGATAGTGCAAATAACCTGCGCCTTTTAATACAATAGTTTTGGCCCAAGAAATTAATTGCAGCAACCCACATGATATTTTTTAAAGGCCCATGAAGTGAATTCATTTGCTACAAAAAAATGAAGGCCCAAATTTCCATTAATTAGCCCAATTGCTAACTCATTTTCATTTAAAGTGATAATGATGAAGTGTTGAAATGCAGGAATCTCACGTGATGAGAGCTATGAAAATAGGAAAGAAGCAGCTGCCATTTCAAGAGCCCGCGGGCCCCACTTTTAAACAAGAAAGAAAGGAAGGCAAGTGCTGAACAAAGGCAAAAGGAAAAGTGGGGTCTCCTTCTCATTAGACTTTAAGCCATGTATTTTTCCAGAGAGAAAGAAGTAGAATTCATTTTCTTTAATAGTGAGACCTCACGCCATGGCCTATTTCCGAAGAAAGAAGAAAGGAAAAGCTGCTCATTCACGCCGACCACCGTCTCGATGCCGAAATTCGCGCAGCAGAAAGCAGAAGCCACGGTGCCTGGAGCAGCTCAGCCGGAATTTCGGAATCGCGCTGGAAAAGCTTCGAAGCTTTAATGGAGGAAGCCGGAATTAAATTCGCGAGCGCCGTAAAGCTTGGCCAGAAATTCAGAGAAAGAAGAGCTCACTTCGCCACGCCGGAAAAGGGGAGCTCGCCGGAATTCGAAGCTAGGCCAAAAGCCGCCATGGCCGGAAATCAAGAACTTAATGCCGGAATATGGAAAAAGCAGAAGCCGCGCCGCCGCCTGCTTCGCCTTGCCGGAGTCAACGGAGAATCTGTGCCTTGTGTTCCAGAAATTGAAGCCGATGCCGGAAGGTTTGCATTGATCGGAAATTGAATGAGCCTGGGGCCCACCTTTTTGGGGTCTGTGCCACATCAAGCTGTGAGAAAGAGAGTAACTGGTGCCTTTTCAACCGCGGGGCCCACTTGCTAAAGTGTTGAGAATTTAAAAAAAAGGTTTCACCAACTTTTCCAAGAAAAGTGCGCTTCTCATTAAACAACCCCAGCTCGAGCATAAACCAAGTCGAGCAAGCCGGCCCGTACGAGTCCATGTCGGTGATAACAGAGAGTTGAGAAGAAATTTTGCCTTGCTAGCCTCGGTCGTGCAGGCTAGCTCGGTCGAGTCAGACCGAGTTGGAGGCGAGTTGAAAGTTTTATGTACTGAGTTGACCGAGTCAACCCGAGTTGACTCGGCAGATTGGTAAAAAGTGCGAAAATTCAAGTTTTTCAGGGATTTAATTGCAATTTCGTCTTAATGCCCTCATTCTCACACTATATATACCATTTTATCATATTTTAGGAAGAAGAACACACACCCCACACACCAATTTAGTTTTATTTCACCTTCAATCTTAGATTTTAATTTTTTTTTTCAAGTTTTAGATTAATTTAGCTAGGATTTCAAGAGCAATTTCAATTTCAAGTTATAATCACTCCATTAAGGTGACATCTATCATTTTTCTTTTAAGTAATTGGTTAACTTTCTCATTTATGTTTTATTACTATTTTATTATGATGATTTCCATGAGTTTATTGTTTTATTTAGTTTGTTTATACATGGGTTTTGTTAGATTAGCCATGGGCTAATTCTCTTTGCTTTGAGTGTTGAATCAATATATGAAATTAGTGTGTTGATGGATTTATAGCTTTGATTATGTCTAATTCTAGATGTGATTGTTTCTATTGGTGGACTTTGTATATCTATTAATTAGTTGATTTTATTAGTTTATATATTTAATTTTGTGCATTGCAACGAGAGTTGGGTATGCATGATTGGTATTTAGGTGAAAGCTTTGACTAATTAATTTGAGTTAAGTAGTAATCGGCTTAACCGAGAGAGGGTCGGTTGTTAGATCCCCCATCATTAGACATTAGGTATCTTAATTTGAATATTCGGGTACTTAGTGAAGGGGAAATTCTAGAGATGCATCGCGTGTTTCTAGATATTCACGATCTTAGGAGCTTATGGGGCATAATTAGGATTAGCTAGTTAGTCAATGTTGTTCACCAAGACCTCAAAAAGGATTGGTCTACACACTTTCGTAATCGCTCTTAGCAAACATCTAGAAAAAGGCAATGATATGTTGTAGATTTATCACACACACTAGTGAATTACATTGTGAAGACACTCGAAGCATTTCTCTCTCTTGCACTTTCTTAATTGAAAGTTAGTTAATTTGTTTAATTACTTTCTAGATTTAATTTTTGCTTAGTTTAATTTGCATATGTCAATTTGCTCGTCACTATAGTACCATGCCGACGCACAACTTTGGGACTCCACTGCATTCTTAAATCCTTTGAGTTCGATAACTACTTGGTCCAAGTCTACTTTCACTACTACGACGATCTCGTACTCTTGCGGGGGAGTAGGAAAATATTTTTCGAAAAACTCCGACCAAGTCACCATGCCCTTGTTGTCCTTTTGTACCATTCGATAAGCCTCAATCAAGTGCTTGGATTTGCGGATTTCTTCCCTTCCAGGCTTACGCCCACTCAGGCTCTCTTGAGCCACAACATGCGCTTCAGGCACTGCTTGTGGGTTAACCGATCTAGTATTGTGATTTCTCTCATAAATAGCTGGTTGAGTTTTTCTGCCACTAAAAGTGCAGAAATTAGCTGTGAGTGAGAGGTTTACTGCTGCTGGAGTACAAGATTACTACCATGGAATGTTGATAAGGTTTTCTGTATCAACTCGGTCTCAGTAATTTGCTGCTGGCAAAATTTTATTTGAGATACAATACGATGCAAAGTATAATTGCACTCCGTTTATAAAGTTAAATCTTGAAAATGGAGATTCAACCAATCTAATTGTACCCGAGGGATTATATCATTTTGTTGATAGAAACAATCCTTCTGGGATGTCCATAAAGTGCTAGGGTTCATCTCGATAAGGTACTCATATTTCAAGTCCTGATTTAGGTGGTACCTTAGATAAATCAACGCTTTTGCCTTCTGGGCATCAGTGGATTTTGGACCATAGACAATGATTCCGCTTAATTAGGATGAGGCTAGATGAATCTCAACATCTATGGTCCATGTCACGTAGTTATTACTATCGAGAGTAAGCTCAGAAAATTATCTCTTAGTAATACCAAGCATTTTCACTACGTTTTAAATGGACATGACGAGACATACAATTTGAATTGTCATTAACAAGTAAGAGAAAGGATTTACTTTGCATGCTCAATCACAAAGGAGCAAATATTGGGTGCTGTCTACCCAAACATGATTTACGGTTCGATAAATATTGGGTACCGCCTACCCAGACAATATATACGGACTATAATTAATAATGTAAATTTAATTCACATAAACAGCTATACAAGTAGGAACAACTGTTCAAGTTCCAATTTTTAGTCAACGCTCACAAACTTGTATACGAACATTATGGACATTGTTTGAGTGAATTAAATTAGCAGCGAAGGTAATAATAGGCACACAAGGATTTTTCACAGAAATCCTAACTTCTATAGCAAATAATCCACAAGCATATGTTGCGGCAAAGTAAAGAGCGCAAACAGTGCTAATTGCTGAAGATATAAAAGAAAGAATTATGTCTTTTACCAGAGAGGAACCCTACGATGAGGGTTCCTAAACATCTGTTGATGGATTCGGCAAGCATCGGGCAGCCTTGGACACGTCTCAAGTGGGTGGAGCAACCATACATGTATCGAGTACAAAAGAAAGCTTAACACGAAATGTATTAGTAAATTCCAAGAGACGGTTTATTTAATATTTTGAGAACTAATAAAAATTAATTCTAAAAAAATATTGAGCTTAATTATATGTAACAATTTTAATGTAATCAAAAGACCAGGGGAATAAAATTGAAGGCCCAAAAACCAAATTAAATTGGGCCCAGGTTAAATTAAATCAAAGAATCGAAACAGATTGATTAATTCGGCCCAAAATTAAAAGTAATCAAGGAGGACAACCCATTTAATTAATAAAAGACCCAAAGAAGGCAGGGCTCTGTTGATTGCCATGAGCGGCCACCGCCGCTGTCACAAGAAATTGCAGTGGCCGGCGAAAAGGAGCAGCCGGCGGGGAGCCGTCGTTTCAAGCCAAGGTCTAGCGTCTCGCGACCGGCCCTCAAATCGTGTCCCGCGCGCAATCCCGGCGGACGTAATCCATGGACCAGCCAAGCGATCATCAGCGTCGACGCCGCCATGGGCAATCAACGGCGATCAACAACGGTCAACGCCGGACGCGGTCCGATGGTGCGGTGCCGAATTGTACCGTGGGTTCTCACAATAGGCGCTCAAGGCTGCTGCTTATCTACCTGAAATGGACTGCGGGTCCAGACGAGATCGAAACGCTGTGAGTGCAGCCCCTTCGCCTCACTCATGTTTTGGTTCATGGTAAGAACACGACGATGGAAATTTGAAGGTTCACAATCAAAGCATGTATATGAATAAAACTGCGGGTAAATGAATTTTGGTTCTTATCGTACGATACAAATGAATCTGGAGCATGTATATGAATATTATCAACAAGCATGTATATGAATTTCATGATACAAATCGGATAATTAATCATCATGCTTAAGAGAAAATAAATCAAGATTTGTACCGATTAACGGCGGGTAGAGACTCCTGATGATAACGTATTGTAAATTATAAGCATAATATTTATGCGTGTATGTACATCTGTTTGTTACAATATTGTGTACGGGGATATATATATAATATCAAAACCCTAAGCAAAACCCTAAAGCCCATAAGGCTACTTGACCCATAGATATATATATAATATCAAAACCCTAAGCAAAATCCTAAAGCCCATAAGGCTACTTGACTCATAAGTAATGTCCACATTAAATGTTTCGAATTTGGTATATTAAATCCACTGGATTTACAACAAAGGTGAAAAGATTTCGAAAAAAAAAAATCCGAACACGATTGCAAATAACCTGTGCCTTATTTTATATTGTTGTTTTGTTAGCTTAAGTAGGGTAAGAGACAAGTAAGGCCCAGGTTATTTGCACTAGCCTCTATGTTAAAGACACTAACCGGATGAATACACTAATTTTTTTTCGGAAATTTTTTTCGAATTTTTTACATTTTTTCGAACATTTTTTTTGAAAATAAAGAAATGAACAATATTTCGGAAAAAAAATTCGAATTTTTTGTTTATTTTCGGAACTTTTTTCCAAAAATGTTGCAAATTTTCGGAAAAAAAAAAAGTGTATTTATCCAGGTAGTGAATTTAATATAGAGGCTAGTGCAAATAACCGTGGTCGACAAGTAAAGTACCCAAAGTGTTGGCTGACAAGTAATTGGGCTGGGCTTTATTTTATTTAGTGCTTTGGCCCAATTGTTTTATGGGCCTGGCTATATACATCTCCATTAATAATAAATACACCTATATTTGTTATTAACTGCCTATTATACCCTTAATTAAAAAATCTTTAATCATCTCCCTCACATTTATTTTTCCTCCTCCCCTATGGTCTATGTTAGTCCGTTTCTTCAGATCTGAAAGCATACTCCACCGTACCCGGTCGCTGCCCGCAGCAGCCACCACCGCGCTTGCCGCACATCGACGCCCACCACCCCTAATCTCTCCATCGTTTTCCTCTCGCAGCCCTTCCCATCACAACCACCGCCTGCCCGTCGCGCCCGCACCGCCCGTCGCGCCCACAACGCCCCCATGGGCCCACCGCTACCACCGCTCGCCGCGCCCAAAGCGCCCACAACCTCTGTCTCTCACGCAGATCAAGCGACGCCACCGTTTCCACAAGGTAGGTTTTTCATCTTTTCTTTTGTTTTTTATTCTGTTTTTTCTATTTTTTTGTTTTGTCACACCAGATTTTCGGTGTTGTTTTGTCGATTAATTTTCAAATTCTTATCTCGCGTCTTTTGATATGATTTTTCTTTCTTATTTTTTTAGAATTTTCTGGTGATGATTTCAATCTGAGGAAGATGAAGATAGTCCAACAAAATAAAGATGTTGTAAATGTGTCTGGCCGTCGGTGCCGGACGTTGGCGGCGACACATATCCGCTGAGAATTAGAGTATAGGGCTGTATATTTAATATTTAAATTGAGAAGGGTAATATGGGATTTTAAAAAAAAGATTCAGTTTAGGAGGTGTATCTATAAATAATAGAGGGGTATATAACCGGACCCTTGTTTTATTTTATACCATTTGCCCATTTGCTTAAATAGGGTAAGAGACGAGTAATTAAAACCGTAGATAAAGTTAGGGGTGTGCAAAATGCGGTCTAAACCGAATAAACCGACCAAACCAAATCGAAATATAAATTTTGGTTCGCTTTTCGGTTTATGGTTCGGTTTACGGTTTTGTAATTTGAATTTTTTTTATTTCGGTTCGGTTTACGGTTTCTACGATTTAAAAACCATATAGACCGAACCGAACCGAAATATTTTTAATAATAATAATAATATATTTTATGTATATTAATATTCACTAAATAAATATTTTATAGCTTATATTCTAATTTAATATAATAATATTTATATTAGATAATTTAGATTCACGCATAAAAGACTTAAGTTGATTTGTGTTTTGTATTAAATACTTGAGGAGTGGTGTTTTGTGTTGATTATATATTTCAAATTGTTGTGTAGCTTTTGAAAACTATTATGTTGATGTTTTTATTGGATTATGTAGTAGTGTTATTGATTAATCTTTGCTTAAATTAGTATTTAAATGTTGACATGTTGCAAATAATTAAATGAAACATGTGTATTGATGCTAAAAAAAATTAAACTGATTTAAAAAAAAAAGTGTAAAAAATTTCGGTTTGTACGGTTTGGTACCGAACCAAACCGAAATATTTCGGTTTGGGACCGAACGGTTTTTTTAATATGATTCGGTTTTTGGTTTATAAAAAAATTTCGGTTTGGTGTTCGGTTTGACTAATACGGTTCGGTTCGGTGACCGAACCGACCGTTGCACACCCCTAGATAAAGTTCAGGCTCTCAATTCTTTTCTTTCGTCAATTTCTCTCTCTATTATCTCTTTAATATCTTTCTAATTCTTCTCCAATTTCCCCCATTTCTCGATCAATCCTCTCTTCCCTTTCCATTAAATTAGTGTGTTCATGACAATTGGGTAGGGACAAAAAACTATTAATGCCTACTTTTAGTTTTAATTCACTTCTTTACTTTATTATTTGTTAGGAATTAATTAACACTATATATAATTAATAGTTAATTGAGTTTTTTTAAACATTATTTTAGTTGTTCGATATAATTGTCTCCTTAGTATCCATCTTGTTACTATTTATTTTTGTATATATGAATACAAAGGATCTAATTTTTTCTTCACGGGGTCCATCAAATTTTAGGACCGGCTATGCAGAAACAAACCATGGTCATTTTGGCATAATTTCAAAACAAACCATGATCAATAAGTGGAAAATTTAATATATCACCTAATAAGTGTAAATTTTAAGAGGGTGAAATTTGTATGCGAACAGACGTAAGCAAATTGATTTTGATACTATGGAAAAATTTCGCCCCATCTAAAAATCTGAACTTATAGAATTGTGTGAAATTAATTCTTTTAATTATTTTTTTTACAGTATTTTTCTACAAGGAATGAAATTTCTTTATTGATACCATGAGTTATAGTTAATACACATTGAAATGCAAAAATAAACCTATGCAATGAGACATCACAATCTTGCTTGGAATATATATTAGAATAACACTATATTATTCTCGCATCAATACTACCAAAATATTATTTAACATTTATTTCTTAATACAAATCACAACAGTGTAGTTATAATAATTATTAATTTGCATGTGGCAGTGGCAGTTAGTCAAAGAGGAAACTACATCGGTCCACAATTTGTTGACCCCTTGCCAATATGGCATCTGAACTCTTTCCGCAAGGGTTTTGTTTGCGGAGGTTTTTTACCAATATTTGTTGGACGCAATCAAAACCATATAGAACGAAAAGTTCATAGCAACAATGTACGTCCACCGTTTTATTGACTGGAACATCAACTCCCTGACATATTGCTTCAACAGTCTTATCCTTACATCCCCTTTCCACCTGATATTCATGTTTTTCACAATATCCAGGCGGGAGATATTTATGATCTTCTGGGTCGGTTAATTACATGAATGCTTGGGATTCATTCACTATTAATGCCCCACTCATTACCACAAGAAAAAATATCTTACCAATCCCCATCTTCAATTTGAAAAATTAAGTTTTGGTGATGGCCTTTACTCACTCTTTCTTGAGGCTTTATAGGAGTTGGATTCATGATTTATGTAACTTAAGTTAATGATATTATAATGTGTAACGTCCTTTACGAATACTTTATTAAAAAAAAACGTCGTTTGCGAATGCATTTAAGGATATTGATGGGACCGTCTTTATTGCATTTTTTTTATAGCAAATTAATTAATGTTGGAATTGAATTCAACTTAGTATTGACTAGACAACAGAAAACTTACTCACGGGGTGTTTTGGTTAGTTACTATTAGAATGGGGAATGGAATAGGAATGGTATATTGATGTTTGGTTTAAAGATATTAAACCTTGAATAGTAACTTGATTCCTCCAGAATTGGGAACCACCCGTTCCTCACTATTTTGAGATATATACCTTTGATTCCTCATAAATAAATTAACAAATATAAGTGTAAAATTCTAATCTCTTAAATAAATTTTAATTTCAACATTTTTTTTTTTGAAGTAATATAATTAAAGGAATACTCACCTCAAATAAAATGTCAAAAAAATAAAAGTAAAATAAAAAGATCGTATATATGGTACTAGAAAGTGTATGAATCAATGAATGTTATATGGTAATAGAATGGGAATGGGCTAAAAAGAATTTGTATATGCATATAATGTATAGAAAAGGGATGGGGTAAACAAAACTACTAGTATATTTATGTTATCTACTTCACGTGTCTCTTTTATCAATGCATGGTTTGTTTTGTTGAGGTGAGTAGACTACACAAAAAATTTATATGGTAATAGAAAAAGAATGGACTATAGAAAGTTGTATACACATATGGTATATAGTAAAGGATGGGCAAGCATGTATGTACATACGTGAATAAAGTCATTTTAATGGGGTATGGCTCCCTTCTATTTCTTTTTCTTTTTTTTTTTTATAATTTTGCACCTAGCTATTTGCTTTTCTATTTTTTAAGGTTTTCTTTTTTGACAATTTTTTAAGGTTATTTTAGCAAGTGTTTCTTATATAGATATATATGGATGCATGGGTAGTTGGTTTTTAGGTATACAATTGATTGTGTATAAAAATTCTTGTGAGTTGTTAATGGCAAAAGCTTATATAAGATCGTCTTATAGCATGAGACAATACAAATCAACACCCTCCACCACCAAAGTGATAATTAATGAGTCAATGCACTACACTACAAAAAATGCGGCGTTGTTAGCGATGAGTTTTACGACGGGCAAGGACCCGTAGTCAAATCGACCGTAGCTAACATTAACGACGGCTTTTGGAATGCCGACGTAAAACTGACCCGTCAACGACTCGGCCGGGCATCAAACTTTACGACGGACGTCTGCCGTCGTTAAAATTATCCAATTTTAATTTTTTTAATCAGCCAGAAAAATATTTACGACGGGCACAGAGTCATCGTTATTTTATGATTTACAATGGACACGTGTCCGTCGTAAATACCAAACCTGGAAAAAAATGGCTCGTGTGGTTCGAACCCGCACCCCCGGGCACCCGGGGCGGGTGCGAACCACCGGGCATTGGCCCCCAAACTATATACTCCGGCCCAACTTCTATATTAGCCCTGTTGGATCTGGAACAATTAATTCCAAATTCGCATCCAAGGAGAATCGAACCCATGACCTCCCTTGCATATAAAGAGGGCATGAACCGTTCACTAGTACAAATTAGACCTTAGAAAGCGGTTGATTTTCCCCTTAGAAAGCGGTTAAAACCGCTTTCTAAGAAACAGCTGTGTTAGTCTAAGAGAGCGGTTAAGAAACCGCTGTGCAAGGTAGGAGCTAAGAGAGCGGTTCTGAACCGCTCTCCAAGTGGAAGAACTAAAAGAGCGGTTAAAAACCGCTCTCCAAGTGCCACACTAAGAGAGCGGTTAATAACCGCTATCCAAGCCTCACTCTTAGATAGCGGTTAATAACCGCTCTCCAAGAGCATTTTCTATTTTTTTTTTATTTGTTTAGACAGCGGTTATTAACCGCTCTCCAAGAGCTTTTTTAATTTTTTTTATTTATATATATATAAATAAACCTGCTTTTTTAACCGTTTTTTTTCAATTATATATATATTTTATTCAATTATATATATATTTTTTTGAATTAAATAATAAACCTGCTAATATATACAAAGTTACCAAAACACATATATACTAATAATTTATTCGTAACATCAAATAAATATAATATAAGATCCAATAACATGAAATATTAATTCATCACAAATTAATATATAAGTTATATGATGTTATCAAAAGTTACAATAATGTTACAAGAATCGATTGTAAAGATACCCAATCCAATCCATCTTCCATTTCTCAATTCGAGCGTTGTTGTAAAAAGGGATCCGAGGCCTATGCACAAACTGCAAATTACATAGAAAATTTAATTAAATAATAAACATTTTTTATTCAATCATATTTAAAATAAATCGATAATCGACTTACTTCTTCAGGAATGGTCGTCCGAGAAGTCAAGATTATATCTTCAATGTAGCAACACACAAAATGTCCACAGTGATTGTCATCTTGCTGCCTCGGAACCTATTGATTAACAATTACAATCATGTACTATAACTATGATTATTTTCTATAGATTTGCTAATTTTCTAAAGTAACTTACCTTAATGTTTTTCCACAGCACTTTACTAATATTGGTGGTATCTGATTTTTTACCTGGAAGACTAGTCTGATACATTGCCATCACACTATATAATTATTTTAAAAAATAAATATACATTAGATATGTATAATCTTAAAAGTAAAACAAATCATAATATGAGAATATTAAAAATTAACTTACGTACCCTTCCATAAATGCTATAAGATCGGGACGATTTGTATACACCCCATCCGTAGCTGGATCCAAATAATACACAGTAAGATCCCTCATTCTTATGGCCAACATCACCCAATGATTACTACATTATATTAACAAAATTAAAATTAATCGCTTGTTCGTATAAATAAATTTTTTATGAAATATTTATTATACTTACCCCACATTGTTTGGCCAAAAAATGAGATGGTCTCTCTCTCTATATTTCAACATATGTTCAACAACGTCGTTCATATACTGTGTCCTATTACCAAAAATGCTACACACTTGGGGGCAGATGAAGGAATATTTTGCACTTGCAACGACATCTACGGTTAAATATACCTCGCCCAAATACCTTTAACCAACATTCGCTAATATTAATATTTAATAAGTAAGTTAAACTATAAATGAAGTAAATGTTGAGAATTAAGTAAACACACCTGAGGTAAAAAGTCATGGTAGTTGCACTCAACCACTTGTCACCGAAGACTTCTTCGACATAATCTCGTATGATGAACTCCTCGTATCCAACATAGTTAAAGTAAGCATTAATGGGCACTGTGATTGTATTGAAGCTGGAGGACACCATGTAGTGCACCGTACTCATTACAGTGACATCGTGGGGTACGTCTCCGGCCAGGGGGTACCCTAATCGCCGTCTGCGCACACCAACAGTTGGTTCCCCTGGTCTCTCCCTCTGTGTAGTCTTTTGTGGAGTCGGGAGTATCTACAATCAATATTTGTAATATTATTTAAAATAAATTGACTTATTAATTACTTTAATAACATGTATTTTACCTTTTTTGTGAGAGAAACCAAGTTTTGCGGCCATTCGAGGAAATGCCCGATCGCGTCTCCGACTGTGGTGGCCACATCTTCTGGTTTTGGCAACAGTGAAGTCTCTTGTCCAATTTCAGGTATAGTGAGGGTGACTTTCACAAAACCAGGAGTGATTGGGCGACCATGGATCACTCCACTGGAGCTATCGAACAACATTCCAGTGGCCACCAACCGAAGAGGATAATCCAAATAAAGGTAACAAGGAGTCGTCTGTTCGAAGAGGATATTCAGTTAGAAAATTTATACTAGTATTTAATTAAAACAAATACGAGATACATCTGATACCTTGGAGACGTTTTGAAGTGCATCATGAAAGTCGTCTGAAGCATTGTTTCTAACAGCACTCTCTCTAGCCTCAGCGGAAAACATAGGAGCACTGTTTTCACAGCTAGCACCACTAGATGACATCTCGTATCTCATTTGATGGTTTGATATCATCGAAACTTGTTTAGTTAAGTCGGCAACCTGTGCTGAAAGTTGATCCACCTTAGACATAGCCGCTATACCAGGTGCCATACTCAATGATTTCTTCGTGACGCCAAATCCAAGTCCCCGTATGCGTCCGGGATGCTCCTGGCAATTTATTGCCCGTGCAAACAGATCATCAGTCCCCACAGTGCGAGCCTCGTCGGGCGTCATGCTCTGAGATATGCGCTCCTAAATAACAAACAAATATTATTAAATCATTTCAAATTAAATAATAGTTTATAATGTTAAAGATAAAAATAATGGATGAATTACCGCTTCATCAATGATATGCTGTGTTTTGGGATCGGGAACATTCCCATCTCGAGTCTTTCTTGTAGTCTGAAATAACTCATAACGGGTAACAACAGGTGCACTCTCTCCACCTTTCCTTTTTTCTTCTTTCTACGATAATAATAAACATGTAAAAAATCATTAAAACTGAATATATATTAATGAAGTGAATGATCATAAAAAAAAATTAAAAGTTAGCAAATCTCACCAAATCTTCCCTAATGCGTGCATAACCTCTGGAAGATCCACGATATCGCGCCTCCATATTCTTAGCTTGTATGCTATTTCTGTTACTTTTTTCCTACAGTGTAATATAAATAAGATAAATACTGAAAAAAAAATAATAGGTGAAATAACATTAATCAATTTTACCTTGAAATCATCAAGCATAGATCTACGCACAAACTCCTGCCAATAAGGAGCCACCATAGGGGATTCCGCATAGTCTTTAGGCGGCGTAGGCGAATACAAACCAGTCTTCGGGTCTCGTGCCTTATTCCTCAGAAAAGTCCGAAAATTTTTGACCTTATTTCCAGCTTGTTTAAGTATATCATGTTTCTTTGTGTGATCAAGGCCAATGAATGTTGACTGCATATACATATAGAATATAACAATTTATATTTAGTAATTTCACATAAAAAAAATAAATTATACAACAATTTTAATATGCACTACAATTAATTAACATACCACGAGCTCATCCCATATCGCTTCCTTGAAAGGAGTCATCTCAGGCTTACGCCAGTCATTGCATGGCAGTACGATAGGGACAACTCTCCTGACTGCAGACCCAATGAAGTACGCCAACTTCGCACTCTCTGGTCCTATCGGCTGCCCATACTCATTGAATGATAACTGCAATTCAATGATATCATTAGGTCAACAGACAATTAATTAATATAATATCAATTAAACTGTTCAATTGTATTAAAATTACCTTCAGTAATTTTCCTTTGCTACGGTCTTTTTTCAGTGAAGTCATCGTGACTATACCCCTCTTGCGCTTCTCTCCAGAGCTACTAGAGGTGGGAGCATCAGTGTTATCCTGTCTTGTGTCATCATCTCCGTCATCTGGATCATCTCCATCATCTGGCTCATCTCCAGCATATGGAAAATAAGCTGGATCATCTCCATCATCTCTATCATAGGGCAAATAATCCATGATCCTGCGAAGTAAAATAAAAAATATGTAAGAATTATAAAGAAACAACATTTAATAAAGCACAAACAATAACATTCAATAAAGTCATACATTTCTTTTTAGCACTGATTTTTCTTTTTCGTTTTTTGGTTGACTTTTCTTGTTCATGACCATGAATGTTGACGAGATCCGGATTGATATACTCATCATCACTTGTAAGTTTTCTCTGGTACGGACGGGGATTTGCAGAATCATCGAAAGAGGGTACATAATGAGTGAAGTTCTGGAAAGGATCATCAATCATGTCAACATCTTCATCGACGTGATCGCTGATCTGGTAACTATGGTTAAATTTGTTTGACAGAAGCACAATTGACCATTTCTTGTTAACTGGGTCGGGGACATAGAAAATTTGTTGAGCTTGACTAGCCATTATGTAAGAATCATCTCTGTATCCCACATTCTTCAAATCAACGCGTACGAACCCAGAACGTTCAACTTGGACCCCATTTGGGATCCTCACCCAACTACAATCGAAAATTGGCTCACGGTGACCAACATAGTCGAGTTCCCAAATGTTGACAATCTGTCCAAAGTAAGTGGTATTCGACTGATTCCATGCAGTTGCAGTAATAGACACCCCACTATTCTGCATTGTACTTGTGGCATCATGATCTCTGGTATAAAACGTGTATCCATTAATAAGATAACACTTGTATGAATACACATGTCTATCAGGTAATCTGGATAACCACTTAACTCTTTCTTTCACCGAGTCTTTATCCTGTGACAACATATTTGCAACATAACCATTGAACCAGTCAACAAACGTGCGATTGTGCTCAATTTCAATCCATGATCTAGCTCTGGTGGGAAAAGACTCAGAAAGTGCCTGCATGTGCAGGTCAATAAAAGGAAGCACGTCGACCGTGTTGTGAAGTACACACAAGTGCATCCGTGTTAGCTCCTTCATACTAACACTTACAGGTTGGCCACCGGTAATGCCTTCACCATCCATTCTATTGGTGTATCGGGTACTTGGAAGTCCAATTGCAGCGACATTCGGAATAAATTCAGACCAGTACTCGACTGCTTCTTCTACTAAATAGCATTCTGCAATGCATCCCTCCGGCCTGTACATATTCATCACATACCCTTTCAACACTTTCATATATCTCTCTACACCATACATCCATCGCATACGAGCAGGACCACACATCCTTGTCTCGTGAACCAAATGAACGGTTAAGTGAATCATTATATCAAAAAATGAAGGAGGAAAATACATTTCAAGCTCACAAAGCGTCCCCACAATCTGTCTCTGAAAACCAAGCAATTTTCTAGGATCAATAACTTTGCTACTCATTGCCTTGAAGAACCAACAAAGTTTTGTTATGGTTATGCGCACATTTTTAGGCAAGATAGAACGTATTGCAATGGGCAAGAAATTCTCCATGATGACATGATAGTCATGCGATTTCAGATTCATCAACTTCACGCCATCATCTGAAACAAGTCTCTGTATGTTGGACGAATAACCCTCTGGTACTTTCACATCCTTTAGTGTTTGAAGAAGAATTTTTCTCTCACTCTTGGACAAGGTGTGTGCAGCAGGAGGTAATTTCGGTGGTTTACCTTCTTCATACACATGTGCCAGTTCAGCTCTTATACCCATATCAACCATATCCATTCTTGCATTGTAACCATCCTTAGACTTGTTATCAGCTAGCAGAGTATTGAGCAAACTAGCACAAACATTCTTCTCAACGTGCATTAGATCAATGAAGTGTCTAACATACAACTCTTTCCAATAGGGCAATTGAAAGAAAATTGATTCCTTCTTCCAGCCTCTAGTTGGGAGACTCTTTGCAAAGTGTTTTCCGTATTGTGTGTTGACATTCTTCATCTCGTTCAATACATCTGTACCTGACAATAAACGTGGTGCTCCACGTGTCTCGATTGTGCCATCGAATGCATCGGCCATTCTTCTGTACTCATGTGTTGGCTCCAATCACCTTCTATGCCCCATATAAACAGTCTTCCTACAATGACATAAACGAATGTGATCTGTGTTCGTGGTACACCAAGGACATGCATCGGCCCCCTTCACACTATATCCAGATACATTCCCATAAGCGGGGAAGTCATTGATAGTCCCAAACAACATGGCCTTCAACTTGAAATTCTCCTTCGTATAAGCATCATACACATCGGCGCCCTCATCCCACAGGAGCTTCAAGTCCTCTATCAAAGGAGCCAGATATACATCTATGTCGTTACCAGGTTGTTTGGGTCCTGATATCAATATAGACAACATCATATAAGTGCGCTTCATGCACAACTCCGGTGAAAGATTATAAACCATTAGAATCACTGGCCATGTACTGTGGTTGGTACTTTGGATACCGAACGGATTCATTCCGTCAGTTGAGAGTGCAAGACGCAAGTGTCGTGGCTCGTCACCAAATTCTGGATGTTTGGCATCGAATGTCTTCCACTGGGGTGAATCAGCAGGGTGTCTTAGCATTCTATCATCGATCCTATCATCATGATGCCAAGTTAAATTTCTAGCATCCACACCGCTACTATACATTCTCCTAAACCTTGGTATTATTGGGAAGTACCACATCACCTTCGCTGGAGATTTATTCTTCAGATATCTCTTCTTCCCACACTTGGGACATTCATCGAGGTCTTCGTACTCCTTCCGAAATAAGATACAATCACCCGGGCAAGCATGAATTTTCTGATGTGTTAACCCGATGGACTTAAGCATTTGCTTAGCCTCATATGCTTTCGTAGGCAGTACATTTCCATCGGGCAATAGACCACTAATTGCTTCCAGCATACTTGAGAAGCACACATCAGATAACTCATGTGCTGCTTTTAGGTTGAACAATATCAACACAGCTGACACTTTTGTTGCCTTTTTACACCCGGGCCAAAGGGGCAATCCAACGTCATCCCTTAATTTTTCAAACATATAAGGGTGATCTCGCAGATTGGTGTCATCCCCACTCGATGTATCAACATTCGGTACATCTCTGAAACTATCCTCATCCACTGTATCTTCAAACCTAAAGTCAGTTCTTATGTTGCTAGAGCTACATCCATCTCTTCCCTCACCATGAAATGTCCAAACGGTATATGTTTTATCAATACCGTGACACATCAAGTGGTCAAACAAACTTTCTCGACCACTAACAGTTTTTCCATTCATACATTTCCAACACGGACATAGAATGTATCGATGGTCGGTGCAGTGTCTAATTGCATGATTACAAAACTCTTCCACCCCATTCCTATACTCCTCTGATAATCTATCTGCCCGAACCCACTTTCGATCCATATAGAACTAGAGATGCCTATATAGATTAATCGAAAAACACACGTGTTGAGTCTATATATAATTAGTAATCCAACTCTATTTACAACTACTATTGTTTTATAAAATTTATTAACCTCTAGCTAGGCATGCTATAAGTCCCAAAACATTCTAAAATTCTAACATGCTATAAGTCCCAAGACACTCTATAAGTCCCAAGACATTCTAAAATTCTAACAAGCATTCTAACAATTTCAAATAAAATTATAACATATTAATCCTAACATGCATTCTAACAATTTCATCTAAAATTAATTCTAAAGCCTTCAATTAATTAACAATTCTAACCCTAACAATGCTTCATAAGAATCATCTTATGAGCTCAATTAAGTATATACTAGGATCATATGTATTACTCACCAATACCATAATCAAGTATATATATATATATATCATAATCAATTACTCATTGTCAAACTTATTTTGAATTCATACCCTAACTCATGAAGTCAAATACAAACATAATTCTTGGCCATCAATCTCAAAATAATAACTATTACCTCTCCTTCCACTAAACATATTCCTTTTTTTTTTATTTTGTTGTCAAACAAATTAAGACAATACGTCATTCCAAAATGGAGTCATATTAATTAGCCAAAAGTCGACTAATTAATTGCGTACACACATTTAGCTATTTTTATAACTTGTAGATATAAGTTAATTAACTAGAAATAATTTAAACACAATTATCTAATACAAATATAAGTTAATTAACTAGAAATAATTTAAACACAATTATCTAATACAAATTCATCAATTAGATTAATATACACCTAATAATCTAATTATTATCTAATACAAATTCATCAATTAGATTATCTAATAACTAAAACTAGAAAAAAATAGAAAGAGAAATTTACCTGGCGGCGGCGAGGCGGCGGGCTGGGACGGCGGAGGCTCGGCGGCGGCTGGGACGGCTTCGCAGAGGAGCCTCGGCGGCGGGCTGCGTCGCGAGGTGGGAAGAGGCGGCGGAGGAGATGGCGTGGGAAGAGGCGGCGGAGGAGATGGCGCGGCGTGGGAAGAGGAAGAAGAAAGGAGAGAGCGAGAGCGTGGTGAAATTAGGGATCTGAATGTGGGTCAAAGGGGGTAAAAGAGGTCAAACACCTAGAAAGCGGTTAATAACCGCTCTCCAAGTAATTATCTAAGACAGCGGTTCTTAACCGCTATCCAAGAACCACTTAGATAGCGGTTTTGAACCGCTCTTTAAGTTACCCCTTAGACAGCGGTTATTAACCGCTGTCTTAGCTTTCACCTCTTGCACAGCGGTTTAAAACCGCTTTCTTAGTTCAAATCTTGGACAGCGGTTTATAACCGCTGTCTTAGTTGTTTTTTTTTTTTTTTTAAATAAATTTTGTAAAACCGCTCTCTAATCTATCTCTTGGAGAGCGGTTTTTTTAATGGCTGTCCAAGTACAGCTATCTTAGTTCGAATTTGTAGTAGTGGTTAGGACACTTGCTTCTTTTGTTCGATTTCTTGCAACTAATTGTATATGTATCTAAATTTAGTCATTCATTTTTATTATTCATCAAATTAATTCCTTTTCTTTTCTAACTTGTTTTAATAAATGTTGTTACCAATTATATTTTTTTTGTTTTGTAAATTTATTTAATTCGGAAAACGCGTAATTAATATTATAATTTGTTCACTTGTACGTAATTAATTGTATACGTATCCAAATTGAGCCATTTTTTATTATTCATCAAATTAATTCATTTTCGTTTCTAACTTGTTTTAATAAATGTTGTTATCAAATAGGTATTAGTAAGTTTTTTTTAGTTTGTTTGTAAACTAAAACATGTAAATTATAATAAAAATATAAAATTTGCACAAAAATATAATAAAAGTAATGTTCGAATAGAAGAAAAAAAGAGTTCAGTACAAGATAAAAAAAATTCTACTCATCCGAATTGAAATTCTTCTCCTCTTCATCCTCCGGATTAGGCCTTCGGAGCTCCGGCGGGGGCGGCAGGATGACGGGCTTCACCGGGACCAGCGGTGGTGGTATCGATCCACCTAATGTGGATGTAACTGCCCTCTACCAGTTGTTCATCTCCTCCACATTCTTCCGCTGCGCCTCCTCCTCCGCTGCTCGTATCGTACTCCAGTTGCGCCTGTCGCTGTTGGAAGAGCTCCATCTGCTTGACGACAGTCGAGAGCTATCTCTCGATGTTGCTGGGATAAGAGTCGATGGAGGACTGGGAGGAGGATGAGTCGGGTCCACGAGATCGGAGTAGACTCTTTCCAAAACCACTCAATTAATCCAGTGAACCGCCCTTTCTTAACCTTGACGTTCTTAAAGTAGAGCTCATTTTGAACGTCTACAGAAGGCTCTGGGGGGGGGGGCATAGAGTCCAACCCTTCTACCTGAGTCTGGGACTGGGAGGCAAGGTCATCGTGCATCCTCCTTTGCAAATTAACAATACTTTAAATTAATAAATTTAATTTTAAAAAATAATACGTACGTGGATCTCGGTGGTGCGGCCGTAGGTGGACCTTCAGGTCTCTTCATCCAGCAGATGGGCAAGCTGTAGTCTCTCAAAATGAGAGGACTCACGTCCATGCTCTCGCTCCTACAATTAAATATTTAGTAATAAAAAATTATCAAAACTTCATAAAAATAAAAAAAAAACATATAAAACTGGTCACTTACAAAATGCAACCCGTGCTCATAAATGGACCGAGAACCGGCCCGATGTCACGCGATCCCTTCTCCATCAGGGTCGCTAAGGCGATTCGCCTTGTTCTTCTGTGACTTCTCCTTGAACTCGTCGCTGTTCCAGTAGGCGAGAAATTGGAGCCACACATCCCGGCCCCTGTTGTCTGTCCCCATGTTTGTCGGTTGTCCTTTCATAAACCAGGCCTCCCGAATGTGATACATCAAGTCCATGTATCGTTCGACACTTTTCAAACAGAAGTTCCTCCACATCTGGGCCTCGTGCTCCGGTCTCCACTAGATGAATTTCTACAATTATATTAAAATAAAATATATTATTTAAATAAATTAAATAAATTATATCTTAAACTCCTCAAAATATTGTTGTTTCCTCGTTTCAGACACCAAACCCCAACTTTAAGCGGTGGGCTCGAATCCACCGCTCATGAAGGATTTGGTTAGTGAGTAATAGTCTCATGCCCCGGATCCAACTGCAACATTAAAATTACAAAGTTAATAATATAATTAGGGTTTAATTATTAAATGTTAAATATAAAAGATTAAAATCTACGAAGTCCCACGAGGCTCAACATCAACCCGCCGCTGCACTGTGGGATCGATTCTGGCGGGAGGAAGATGATCCCTCACTCGTCTGGAGTGCGGACGAGGACCCCTCGGGGTCGACAACCGTAGCCACAATGGGTCTAAGAGACCCCGCTCTTCTCCCTCTCCCTCTCCCTCAACCCCTCTCCTGGCTTCCCCCACTCCCACCGACCGATCCACTGTCTTGTTCTCTGATCTAAAACATTCAATGTATAATCCGTCGTTAATACAATTAACATAATCGATTAACAAAATTAACATAATCAATTAAATTAACATATATAATCAATTAAATTAACATAATCAACAAACATAATTAACATAATCAATTAAATATAATCAAATAAATCAACATAATTAATTAAATATAATCAATTAACAAAACATAATCAATTAGATTAACATAATCAATTAACAAAATTAACATAATCAATTAAATTAACATATATAATCAATTAAATTAACATAATCGATTAATAAAAATCTAACCAATTAACATTTTTATGCATACTCATATCAAAATAAAATTCTAAACAATTAACATATATAATCAATCTCAAAATCTAACCAATTATAACATGTTTATGCATATTCATATATGATTTCTAACAAAATGTTATAAAATTCTATACAATTAACGTATATGATTTCTAAAGAATTCTAAAAAACCACACTAATCAAATATTATAAATGAAGTTTAAACGGTAAAAATTTGAAAAACTTACGATTGAAGAGTAGGGATCGACGAAGAACGAACTTTAATCGGGATGAAATTGACTCCTAAGTGCTCACCAGAAATCGTCCATTTCTTCTTCAAGTTTGCTCGGTTTTTCTCGGGTGAGAAATGAGCTCACCGGCGCTGCCATTTATAGGCATAAAAAAATTTGCGACGGACGGCTTAAAATGACATCATTTTTGGCAATTTACGACGGAGTGTCCATCGTTAATAATCAATTTAAATTTAACGACTGACATACCCATCTTTAATTAGTCACCAGTATTAAATTCGCACCGGTTCTCGAAGAGTCACGGTCAAACTGGCATAAATTTATGACGAGAAAGGTCGTCGTAAAATTATTGGTCACTGAAGCGGTGCATCGATTACGAAAGGTTGCAGACAACGGTAGGAAATTTACGACGGCTCAGTCCGTCGGTAATTTCTATTTTAAATATTACGACGGTCTTCCCGTCATTAATTTTGACGGATTTTTCCACCAGTGGGCCCGACTTGTTTTAATACGGTCATTTCTGTCGTAAAAGTCATTAATTAACGACGGCCTTCAAAAACCCATCGTTAATACTTAATTCGGACAAGCTTTGGTTATTGTCTGTCACAAGCCCATCGTAAATCACCAAAATTAGCGACGAAATACGTGTTCGTCGTTAATTTTCGTCATTAAACAACATTTTTTTGTAGTTCTAATTATATCCATAATTATTGTATCATGCCATTATACGGTTTCATAGAAGACATATTCGTTGTTAATTAATCTTTGGTGGTATGATATCGTTGTTGAAAGTAATTTAATATTAAATTATTAAATTATTAAAATATAAATATCCACCCATGAAGTGGATAAGTTAGGAGAGAGTTATTCTACGGGACTTTTAAGTTCCATATATATATGAAAAAGGAAAAAGATAAAAACTGTGTTTTTATCTTTCTTCTACAGTATTCAAAATACGCAGGAATTCTCCAAGAAAATTCTTTCCTCACTCAAAATATACAGATCACACATACTATCTTAAAAGGCATTTACATTGTGGATTACGAATCAATTTGTGAATAAATTCACATAATTGAATTCTGATTATGAGGATCACGAATACATACGAAGAATCCAACCAGGCTTGATTCATTCTGCTGCAAATTACGAGGTTGGTCATTCCAAGTCCCCTTATTTGTGACTTTCGAAATCCAACATTGGTATCAGAGCCAATGAGTTGGATTCTCGTGTTTGAAAAACTTGTATGATCCTGTGTGAAAATTGATGTCATATATGTGATGTATAATTTTCACAGTTTTTTATTCGTATACGTATGAGTACTGTATTTCTCAATTTTTTGGATTTTTTGAAATGGTGGAATTTGGTTATGAAATTTTGACTGTATGTAGCATATATGATGATATTGATGTTTGCAAAGTTTCGAATTTTTTGGCCTAGCCGTTTGTGAGAATTAAATCAGTCTTTGAAAAAATACAGAAACTTTGACTGTAAATTATGAACTATATATAATGATTCGGTGATGATTTCTTGTTAATGGGTTAAATTAAATTAAAATAGGATTCTATTGATATAAATTTTGTGAATTTTGGTCAAGTATTGAGTGAGTTATGAATTTTGCAAGTTTCGGTGATTTTCTGGAATATTTTTTTAAGAACAGAAATTTAGATCCGAATTTTCAAAACCAAATTAAACAAATTAGATTTTGTTCTTGTTACTGAATGAAACTACGTTTCATAAGGATTCCATCCATGTATTTTTTATAAATTTTGGATGAGAAACGAGTAAGATATGAATTTTTAAAGTTTTTCCACAAATTGAGGTATTTTTGTAAAGTTTCAGAAACTTTATGGGCTTGTATTAGAGAATTAGACATTTTCAAAGGGCCAAAACGTATATTTTAAAAAAAAATCGTGGATGGTAAATTATGCACAGATTACCAATAAAATTTTAGCCATAACTAAAAAAAAATTACTAACAACATTGTCAACTTTCCACTTGGTTGGCAATTTAGCAACAATAATGTCCTTCCATTGATATTCCATCAATAAAAAATAAAAAATACTAACGAAAATAAATTTGCTGACGGCTTTTTCAACTGTAACTTGGTTGGTAAATTAGCAACTACAATATTCTTTCATTGGCATTCTGTCCACAAGAAATAAGAAATACTAACGAAAAAAGATTTACCAACGACTATTTCAACGGTGACTTGGTTGGTGATTTACCAACGACACCATTTTTTGTTTGTTTTCCATCCATCACCAAAAAAACTTTACCAACGACCGTATTAATACCAATGAATTTAGCAATGATAAGTTGGTTGATAATTTAATAACGACGTAGTCCTTTCATTGGAATTCTGTTTGTAATTTCTCAATGGACTAAAATATTGTGTTGGTAAAATTTACCAACGAGTGGTTTTCCAACAAATGACAAATCGTCAATAATCCGTTGGTAAACATATTTACCAACGGATTTTCTTAATTAGCAACGACTTTTTTCCATTGCTATTTTCGTGTTTTCTTGTAGTGAATAATGGTCAAACCGGACCGAACCAGACCGGACCAGACCAGGTCGAACCAAACCAGACATGACCAGATCAAACCGGACCCGACCGACCCGACCGGAAGACGGTGGGTCACGACGGCGCATGGGCGATACGCGCCGACCGACGATGGATTCCGGCGATGTGTGGCCGTCACGCACCGGCTCCGACAGGTCACGATGGTGCGTGGCCGTCACGCGCCGGCTCTACATGCAAAACTTTACTCCGTCTTCAATTATGGGCCCCGCATGGTTCCCCAAATTAATTAGTCCTTTAGATCGAATTTAGAGTCGTCAAAATATTTAACGTAGCAAAAATAACAAAAACCCTACTTCAAAATTAATAAATTCAAATTCAAATCGGAAAAATTGCAAATTTAGTCCTGTGATAAAAAATTTCAATAATAATTTTGGTCCCACGTTCTTTACTGGTCCATTTTTTGTAAATTTGGTTATTTCCGTTAACTTTTGAGACCAAAGCCACAATTTTTTGGGACTAAAATTTCAATTTACACTACAAAAAAATGGGGATTAGCGACCGATTTTCGATCGCAAAACGTGATTAGCGACCGATTTCTGACCGATAAAATTCGGTCGTTAAAAAGCGGGTAGCTAATATTAGCGAAATTCTGAGTTAGGCACTTGCATGGCAACTTCAAATCATCAGGTAAAATTTTCACTTTTAATTTTAATTTTTTGTAATGCTTGGTTAATTCTTGTACTTAAGTATTTTTATCATAAAATGTAGGTTTCAAGGGAATTTCATATAAACGTGCATTATGGAGAGCTGCAAGTGCTAGTACAATTGCAGATTGGAAAGAAAGAATGCTTGAACTGAAGGAATTAAATAAGGTGGCCTGGAAGTGGTTAGATGAAAAACCAGCTGAGCAATGGAGCAAGTCACATTTTGGTGAGAACCTTAAATGTGACATGATTGCACATTTTGATATAGCAAAATTTGTTAACCCACAAGTGTATGAGATCGTAAATAGAAATGGTAAGCGACCAAGTTTTAAAATATCGAACCTCAAAAGATTATGAGTTCAATGTATGTAAATCTCAAAATTGACATGCTTCAAAAGAAAATTGCAGAATTTAAATGTTCGATTTTTGATACTCTATGATGAGTTGAACAATAATACTTCAAACAATAAAACTAAACTAAGTTCTTGTCGAAGTGCAAGGATTGTGAGTATGCTTCGGGTGATTTCGAGTATGCAAATATCAAAGTTAGCTTAACATATGCCCCTTTCATGTCTCCTATCATGATTAGACTAAATAGACTCAACCTCATCTAATCAACAAACTCTCGTTTCGATGACTCGATTCCCGATGCGGGGTGTTTCGACTACCTAGCAGCTCTCGATGATCTTAGACGTCTAACTATAGCATTAGGTAACTCATGTCTCTCGATTAAACCCTCGTTAGGACGAACTCAACTCTCGTATTGTTGCTCATTCTAATGAATTGCTTAATCTACTAGAAATAAGTCATCAAAGCTCAAGTAATCCAAAATCAAGGAATCTAATCATTCAATTCAACACAATCAAGACATATATCAAAGCAAAACCCTAATTCTCACATAATCTCCCTCACCCAAAGCATAGATAATTTAATCTAGGATAACCATATCTAAACAAGCAAAATCAATAAAGGAATTCATAGAGAAGAAGATAATTAAACTATAAACAATGAAAATTAGAGAAATATCACCTCATTGCATGAACATGTGAAAGAAAACTTCAACCAACTCTTCAAATCTTCATCCATGCTTCAACTACATCAAGCTTCAAGGCTAATACCACATAAAATCAAAATATACGGAAGGAATTGAACTAATTTTCAGTGAATCGAAATAAACCTATGAATTTTCATGAAAATGGGGAGAGAGCTCTCTATTATAAATTGGGGATCTAAAACATCTGAAAAAACTCCTCAAAACTTTGGGGTAAAAGGTCTTAAATAGGTGCAATTACTCTCTCTTGGATAAATTTGCTGATTGGCCCCTGAAATTGGCAAAAATCTCGCAAAATGGAGCAGAGCGCAGGCTTGCGCGACCCAAGCAAGAGTTGCACGACCGTGCAAACTCTTCCCAAGTCGTTCAACTCAGAGTTGTGCGATCCGTGGCGAAGCTACATGACTGTGCAGAACTCCTCTCGGTCTTGCACGATAAAGGTGCACGAGCCGTGGCCAATCTGCACGACCGTTGCTTGGTCGTGCAGTCCCTTGAGCTATGTTTCACTAATTTCATCTTTTCACGCCGGTTTCTCGACCTTTTGGAGCCTTGTTTCCACCCATATGAGCCTCGGTTACGTCTCTAAACATTGAATCCATGAATTCTCTTGGGATGGATCTATCACATGATGCTCGATTCTCTTCTCATGCTCATTTTGCATCAATTCTTTCGCTTCTTTTTTGTTTTACTACAAAAACATTCATTTCTCCACAAAAACGAATAAGTAGCCAACAAATAGCAATTAAGATAACAAATGTATCAAAATGAACAAAAAATGCTCCAATATTAGCACTAAAATGATGCAATTATTACCCTAAAATTGACATTCTCCTCAATAACTAGTGTGAGTCTTTTAACTCCAGTATCTTGGAAGCAAGAGCGATGCCCATTATAACCATGCTTGAATGGATAAGGGAATGGCTGATGATTAGATTTCAGCATAACAGAGATGTAGCATCAGTTATATGGAAGAGAAGAATTTGTCCTCAGATCAAGAAGATTCTAGAAAAACATGCCCAGTACTCAGTGACATGCAGACCCGTGAAGTCAGACAACATCCACTATCAGCTAAAATGCACTGATGGTACACAATATTGTGTCAACCTTGATGAGCACACTTGCAGCTGTAGATTATGGGAATTGAGTGGCATTCCTTGTAAGCATGTCATTTCTGCAATCATCCATCAAAGAGGAAAAAGAGAGGAATATGTAAGTGAGTGGTATACAATGGACACCTACATTAAGAGTTATGCACCCACAATCAAAGGGATAAATGGTCCAACTCTATGAAGTGAGACGTTCTATATCACACCTCTACCTCCAACCATGGGAAGAGGAAAAGAAAGGCCTGCACGTGCTAGAAGAAATGAGCCCGATGAACCAAGACTAAAGACTAAAAAGAGTGGGAGAGGAAGAAAACCAACCAAATTGAAGATATATGTATTAGTTGTGATCAATAAACTGATCCTAGTGTACTCTAAGACTTTGCCAGTCAAGTTGAACGAGATTAAAAGAATAATTTATATTACTCTCTATATATTAAGTATATATATTTTTGTCATTTCGTCTTTCATGGAATAACTTTTCTTTGACCCCATATTTATTCGACGTGGTACATTGTTTGAATTCCAACGTGTTCATATTAATTAAAGAACACGTGATGACCGTGACCATGGTGCAACCTTAAACATATATGTACATGTATATTTGTACTAGATATCAAAGAATAGTTGTGATTGATAAATGGCTTTAAGATACAATAATAATCTAGAAATCTAATTATGACGTGTTATTCTATTTTTCATGACTTTCCTGTTATGAGAAAAAGTAATCTCTTCATAACATTTTCTAGATGATTAATACGTAAATATAATGGAACGGAAGTATATATGATAATAGTACTTTATTATACATGCTACATACCAGTGTCATTCATCTAAGTAGATATACCGTCGTATATTACATAGTTGTGGAAGAAATTGTTCCAACCTCAAATTTTCTTACCGTTACATTATACAACATATTTAATTCAAAACCTAATTAATTACTTAGGAGGGCAGCATTTAAGGGGAGGCCTGTCCACGGTGCAACATTTTATAAGGCTTGGATAAGCAAGACGAGGACTCCAAACGTAGACACCTTTGTCCTTGCTCATACGTCGATAACCATAACTACGACCACCACCCTCGATCTATAAGCTTTCACCTATCACATATAACAAACATTACTTTATGATATGTAAAATAATTTATTGTGCATCGACCTCGTTTGCATTTTGTTGATATTTTTTAAAGTTGCGTTGTTTAATTAAAATGTATTAGTGATTTTGATTATAAATTAATAATTGAAAAATAAGTTATAACTGTATAACACTGGTTTACATAAGACCAACTAATTTATGAAACATAAATGTCAATATTAAAATCATACATGAGGAGATTTATAACTTAGCTTACTTGTTTGATCTTGTGAAGCGGCCACCTCTAAGAAGAGGAGAAAGGCAAAAACCATTAGGAGAAGAAACATCGGCCTATTGTAAAAATTGATCATAATTATTTAGATTTCTTTAGTATGATTGAGTATGTTTTGAAGTATTTATAGAGTACTCATCTAACGTTGGAAGGGCCTATATTTTGCATGAGTTTAATTACACGCGTATATACTTTATTTGATTATTTAATATAAATTATCAGTCAACTTATCTTGTTTTGTTTATACCTCGCTCATATATTGTTACCTGGAAAACAAGTAACACGTACCAAATGATTTATGACTTCATACATTTTAGTGTTTCATGACAATTTAATTTGATGACGAATTGAAGAGTTGATCTATTCAATTAATAAATCACAAAAATATTCATAATTCAGATTAAAATTTTATGGAAAATTACTATCTAGTCCATGATTTTTAAGATAAAATACAAACAAGTGTAAAAAAAAAAAAAAACACATTACAAACAAGTCTATCATAGTATAACGAATTGTTCTATAATATAACGAACTTTTGGACTTATTTGTATACTTTTAGTTTTACACTTGTTTGTAAGGTGGAGGGAAAGTGGACTAGAAAGTAATTTCCCCAAATTTTATTTTAAAGTATGCAATATGAAATTT
Organism: Ballota nigra; assembly: GCA_947034835.1. NCBI lineage: Eukaryota > Viridiplantae > Streptophyta > Magnoliopsida > Lamiales > Lamiaceae > Ballota > Ballota nigra. The sequence continues at coordinate 111,549,167 of OX344722.1, read as the reverse complement.
AAATAAAAATTAAAAAATCAATCAAATCAATATATTATGTTTTAAGAAATTAAAGGGTTTGAAATGATTTTGTAGCTTTTGGCACAATCACCTCCCCTTGCTACATTTTTTGGCATTTTAAAATTGGTCTTGTAAATTTACCATATTACTCTTTTTTTGTTCTATAGATGGCTTATAACCAATTGTAGCTGATTACTTGACGAAAATATAGTTAATTTACAGGACCAATTTCAAAAAGTGAAAATGGCTTGTAGCAAAATAAAAAGAGTAAATTTACTGGTCTAGAAATAATATAAACCCGTTTAATATTTTGATTGAAAGTGATATTTTTTCGTCATCAAACGTCAGAAGTTTTGTTGTTCCTGCAACTAAGGACCTGAATTAATCGAAGCAACCATACAAAGCAGGGGTGGCCCAAAGGTGGGGCAGGAGGGGCGACCGCCCTAGGCCCCTAGATTCAGGGGCCTACTAATACATATATAAAAATATATAAGAAAATGTAAAAGAAAAAGTTATTAGTTGCAACCGTAAACTACAAAAAACTCGCGTTTTAGCGACCGGCTTAAAATTGGTCGCTAAATATTGAATATTGTATTAGCGACCGATTAGCGACCGCAATAGACCACTGGTCTCAAATCAAAAAAATTTACGACCGATGAGGTAAGCGGTCGCTGAATCGAAGGATTAGCGATCGCCTACCACCGCCGAGGCGGTCGCCAAAACTCAAAGGTCAATCAAACTTGACCAATTCAATTTACCGCCTGATCAGCGACCGCCAAGGCGGTCTCTGAATTCAATTTTTCAATTAGCGACTGCCTTTGTGCGGTCGCAAAATTGTCAGTTGACCCGTTCTTGGAAACGGGCAATGGTCATTAAATGCTGGGGGATTAGCGACCACCGCTAATCACAAATTTGGTCTTTTGGGACCGTCCAAATACATACTCACTTTCGGCCTACGCAAAAAAAAAAAAAAAAACTCCGCCGCCGCAGTCCGTTGAGCTTTCCGTTCCGGTCAATACCCTCCTTGCTTCTCCGTCTAGCTAATAAACGTAAGTTTTTCAAACTTTAGCCGTTTATTATATATCATTGTATATTTGAATAATGCATGAAGTTAGATAGATATATATATATATATATATATATATATATATTAGATATATGTATGTATATATATGAATTTAGTTGATTTATATTCGTAGTTGTGAATTTAGTTTAGGGATATTCGTAGTTGTGAATTTAGTTGATTTATATTCGTAGTTGTGAATTTTCGTAGTTGTGAATTTAGTGATTTATATTCGTAGTTGTGAATTTAGTTTAGGGATATTCGTAGTTGTGAATTTAGTTGATTTATATTCGTAGTTGTGTGAATTTAGTTTAGGGATATTCGTAGCTGTGAATTTAGTTGATTTATATTCGTAGTTGTGAATTTAGTTTAGGGATATTCGTAGTTGTGAATTTAGTTTAGGGATATTCGTAGTTGTGTATAAATATAATATGTTATGTTAATCTTTTGAATTTAAATTTATTACAGATGAGCTCTCATGGTAATCCCGATCAGAGTGGGGCACAGGGTCTGGGACAGGGTGGAGGGAGGGGGAAGAGGAGGTCGGGGTCATTGAGACCGGTGATCCCGGAGGTTCGACGGGCCCCGGAGATGACATCATCCTCCTCACAGCAGTCAAGTGCTGCTGGCTCTACTACTGTTGCCGGATCTTCGGCTTCACGGCAGCATCCCCCGTTGGATAGTCGTCTCACTGTTGTTCCTAGCGACAACATGTAAGTAGTTTTAGATAACAAATTAAATAATTTTAATTGTATTCATTAATATTAATTATTAATATTAACTTGAATTTTTTTTATGTTACAGTATGCTTCCAGGCCATGAGACTAGCGGTAAGGTCCCAGAGGCCATTAAGAAGCTCCCGTTCGACCACTCGTGGTCCATGGTGCCCGAGCGAAAGATGAGGGAGTACTTCGAGGAGTTCAAGGTATATTTATTATAATTTTAATTACATGTAATATTTTATATTGAGTTTATTTGTTAATATTTTATTTTTAATTTAACTGTAGAAGCTGTGCGTCTGGGACCCAGCCCATGATAGTGTTATGTACGGCTTGTTCTGCGCGAAAGCGCAGGAGCGGTACAAGAACATTATCTACAGGCTGAAGAAGAAGTTCGATAGTGGGGCGCAGCTGGAGCTAAACCGAGGGCCAGATGGACGTTCCATTTGGGACGCTTTGGTTGCTCACTGGAATAATGAGCGATTCAAAGCCAAGTCCGAGAAGGCCAGGGAGAACCGGTTGAAGGACCCCACCGGGCACGGTGTCGCCAGACATCGGGCTGGATCCCGGTCCATCTACGGGCACTCCCCCGCCTTTGTAAGTATCTATTGAATTTTAATTTACATTTGAATATTAATAAATTTTTAATTATTTAATGTTAATTCAAATATTTATTGAATTTGGTTCGCAACAGGAGAGGGAGCACGGGCGAAAGTCCTCTATCTATGAGCAGATGGAGATCTCCCACCCAGTGAACTAGGAGACTGAGACGTCTACCTACACCCGCACCATCGAGATCCACGTAAGTGTTTAAGTAATTTTATTTTAATTATTATAATTGTAGTTTAATTATTATAATTGTATTTTATTATTATAATTTCACGGGTCAAGGCGGCGCGTAGGCCTCATGCGCCGGCGATGGTGGGTCACGGCGGCGCGTGGGCCTCACTCACTGACGATGGCGTGACCACGGCAGTGCGTATGTCTCACACGCCGGTGCGACGGTGGTCGGTGGTGGCTGTCCTGTTTTTTAAGCTATGCGCTCATGCAATCTTGTTTTGGCTCGTTTGAGCTCATTTTAACTCCATTTCTTGTACCAAAAATTCCTATGCGCTTGTTTTTCAGTGTGAAATCTTAATATGCAGAGTTTGGAAGCATTTAAACTAGGTTTTTTTTAATGCTTGTTTATCAATTCAGATGAGAACCATAATTAAGTTGTTGCACTTGTGAAATTAGCTGATTACATTAGAAATTAAAGTTTTTTTGTGTATTTATGGGCTTTGAGGTCATGATTTGACTTTTTCCAAAGTTTTTTTAATGTTAGAATGGTTGCTCATTTTTATTGATATTTATCGAATAAGAAGTTCGATAGTGTTTTTGCGTGTTAAATTTCTTGTGTAGATTTCTCATTCACATAACATAATAGTATTTGAACTAAGCATGTTTGAATACTTATTTATGTAAAGAAGGTGGGAGCCAATGGTTAGACTTGAATTCACTTGTAAATTTGCTTGATACGCTTTTGGAAATTTGATTTCTTAAGCATGAAAGAGAGCTGAGATTCATGTGTTAAAGTTTAACTGACATTATCATGCTTTGTTGGCTGCTCATTTTTTTAGGTATGATGATGAGGGAGATAGCTACTACACATGATCAGAGGGTTGGAGACGAAGTACTCCATGAGTTCTTAACTTATAAGATGAAGCCCGAACATAATTTAAGAGATCATCATCTTGTCCTTGCTGAACTTTATTTTCAATTGTTGTCCCTGATGAATAATAATGTCATCCCGCTCATTTAAAAGATGAGATTAAGAGTCTGAAGACCTGGGCAAAAACCCTTCCTCCTTACTTAGAAGATGTCTATTGGAAGAAGTGGTCAGACTTAAAGGGAAAGCCCTCAGGTTACGTGATTATGAATGAAATCACCATTGATTCTGAGGCGGATGATAGAGGAAAATCACTTAGATCAGCGTGCTTGAGGAAGGGTGGCATTCATCGATCTGATTTTCTTAGATTGATAGGTCGAAGTAAAAGTCAGATGAAGAATCCTCACATGGATCCTTTGGCACGGGCGATCTATCGTACAGGAACTAGAATACCTGACGTAGTTCGACATGATAAATTGAATGAGAAGTTACAGTTTAGAGGGACCCCTTTCTCTTAAAATTTTAAAAGAAATACTAATTGAAACTTTGAAAGTTGATTATTAGTTTTTCCTATTTTAGTATTAATTATGACTTTAAGTGGTTGTGATTAATTTATTTTTGAAATTGCATGTTAATTCATGTAGTTTAGTGGTAGTTCTTAGTTATTTGAATTGTTTTAAATACTTGAACTATGTTGTTTTGTGTTTTGGAGCTGAATCTGTTTAATGAGGATACTTTATGCGATTGATGATTAATAACTTTAAGTTATTTTTCGATGTCAACTTTTGTATTGAATTTTATAGATGTCAGTTAGCTTAACGTGAAACAAGATAATGCATAAATGAACATTAACTTTTTGGAACCTTTGATGTTATAAACCTGACAATGACTTCAACAACGATCATCGTTGAATTAAACCAATAAGTAAAACTAAAAGGCGATAGTAATAACACGTAGCGTCGTATGATATAATACATGTTCTTAGAGAACATGATGTGTTAGACACTATTAACCATGATGAAAAGTATTCTGAAATAGAGATAAGACTCAAACTGAAAACAATCTAGACGGTTACTAGGCTTGGAATATTGAAAATTCCATAGCTAGTGAAATATTGGTAATTTTTGTCAATGATGACATATTTCATGATTGTGAATTGCATCATACCACCTATAATATCTGGGAATATTTAAAAAGAAAAACATGGTGACATTTCGTTTATGAGAAATATCGAATTCAGGATCATTTACTTCCTAACAGTAGGGAACACTTAAGAGTCAACACGACTCCTGATGAAAGTGTTGAAACTTTCACTCATACAGCTCATAACGTTGAGCTAAAAAATGAAGAATTTGAAACTTCAAAGTCTTCATTAAGTGTTCCCGTTATATTTATTAGTTCTATAGGAGCTTCGAGCTCTGAATGTAAAAGAAAATGAAAGGAAGGTGAAAATGATAAGCAGTCTCTAACTGGGAGAGCTGCTATCAATTTTGGTGTCGATCTTAATGCTAGAAAGATTAAAGAAAAGTGCTAGACTGAAAATGGATAAGAGAGAAAATGACATGTTTCAGTTGAGAAGAGCATGATCATTTTTTACTGTCCATTTGACTGGGGATGATAGGGCGTAGAATAATGTTTTTTGATCCCCCACTTCGTATAGAAGTCTCTCAACTCTTTCCCATCAAGATGCGGACCATTGTCTGTCACAATGGTTTGTGGAACCCCAAAACGATAGACAATGTTCTTCCAAATGAACTTTATCATTTTCTGTTGCGTAATCTTTACCATGGCCTCTGCTTCTGCCCATTTCGTATAATAGTCGATTGCCACGATGGCGAATCGAACATTTCTAACTCCTGCTGGGAAAGGACCAATAATGTCCATCCCCCATCTTGCAAATGGCCATGGGCTGTAAACTGATACGAGCTGTTGAGCCGGAGTATGAATGTTCGGGGAAAAAATTTGTCATTGATGACAGGTTTTTGCTTTCTTGATTGCGTCCTGACGTAAAGTCGACCAATAATAGCCTTGCCTGATAGTCTTGTACGCTAAGGCTTGCCCCCCAGTGTGATTTCTGCATACTCCGGCATGTATTTCTTCGAGTATTGCTCGTCCTTGCCCCCTAGGCAAACATTTGAGAAGTGAGATAGATATTCCTCTTTTGTAAAGTTGCTCGCCCACCAGAGTGTATCTGGCGGCTTGCTTTGTTAGCTTGGCAGCTTTAAAAGAGTTGTTTGGTTTTTCCCCATTTTTCAAGTATTTGACTATACTTGTTCTTCAGTCTTCTTCTTCATTTGTTTGTTTGTCCAGTTGGTTGGCATTATAACTTGTTGTTGACGGGTCGTTCATTTTTGTAATTATAATATCAGCCAACTCTGCAGGCCCTTCGCTTGTTGCTAGTCGGGCCAACGCATCTGCTTGTGTGTTGCTTGTCCTTGGAATTTGTTCGATGAAGACTTGATCGAACAAGGACATCAGATGAGCAACAATCCGTTGATACTCGATCATATGATCGTCTTTTCCCTTGTATTCACCTCGGACTTGGTTCACAATCAGTTATGAGTCGCCGAATATTTGCAATCGTCTGACACCCACAGCAAGGGATAGGTGAAGACCAGCAATGAGAGCTTCGTATTATGCTTCGTTGTTGGTTGCCATGAAACCAAATTTTATCGCCGAAGTGAATACTTTTTTGTCAGGACTGATCAGAACTACTCCTGCCCCCGAGGCTATGTTGGTTGAAGATCCGTCGACATGGAGATGTCAGGGATGATCAAGTCCTCTCGTCGGATCTGGTGGGAAAGTTAGTTCGACTATAAAGTCGGCTGATGCTTGCCCTTTGATCGCTGTTCGAGGAGCATAGGTCACCCCGAATTGGCTAATCTCTAGTGACCACTTTAGTAGACGACCAGCTGTGTCGGGGCGATGGAGAATTTGTCTGAGTGGGAAAGTTGTTAGCACTTCAACTTGATGGTCAAAGAAATATGGCCGTAATTTTCTTACACTCATGACAAGTGCGTACGCCAGTTTTTCGGTTGGGGAGTATTTGATCTCCTCTTCGTGCAAAGCTTGGCTGACGTAGTAAATGGGTTGATGGAATTTGTCATCTTCCCACACCAGAACGGAGCTGATTGCCACTTCTGACGCTGCCAGGTATAGATAGAGCTTTTCTCCTGGGATGGGTTTTGATAGAATTTTAACATCTCCCAGGTAGTCTTTAAGTTGGTCAAACGCCTTTTGACAGTTGTTAGTCCACGTGAGCTTTCCCTTTTTGATAGCTTCGAAGAATGGATGACATTTGTCTCCTAATCTGGATATGAACCGGTTCAAAGATGCTAGGCACCCCGTGAGTCTTTGCACTTCTCTTACCGAATGTGGTTGTTGCATATCCATGATAGCTTTAAATTTTTTTGGATTGGCCTCAATCCCTCGTTAACTAACAAGATGGCCCAGGAATTTTCCGGAATGGACTCCAAAGCTGCTCTTCTTCGGGTTCAACTTCATGTTTTAATGCCGAAGAATATCGAACACTTAGGTCAAATGCTGGAGATGGTCTTCTTTTCGGGGGCTCTTGACTACGATATCGTCTACATAGACTTCTACCATATCTCCGATTTATTCGTCGAACATTTTGTTCACCAACCTCTGATATGTTGCTCCGGCGTTGATGAGGCCGAAGGGCATTCTCTTCCAACACAGCAAGTTTTTATTCGTGTAAAATGTTGTGTTTTCTTGATCGTCTAAATCCATTGGGATTTGATGGTATCCGGCAAAAGCATCCATGAATGTTAGCATCTCGTGACCCACAGTGCTGTCCACCAATTGATCAATATGGGGGGGAGGAAAGTTGTCCTTCGTGCTTGCTGCATTCAGATCTGTAAAATCTATGCATAGCCTCCAGGTCCCGTTTGGTTTCCTCACAAGGACTGGGTTTGCTACCCACTGTGGACAGAGTGCTTGTCGGATTAGATCGTTGTCTAACAACTTTTTCACCTCGTCATTCAAAGCTTGGTATTTGTCTGGGCCATATTTCCTTCGTTTTTGGTGGACAGGCCTTTTTGCTTGATTGATATTAAGCTTGTGGCAAGCATGCTTTGGATCTATTCCCACCATGTCTGCATGAGACCAAGCAAAAACATCTAGATTCTTGCTGAGGAACTCTTTCATTCGGGATTTGTAAGGCTCAGGGAGCTCAGATCCTATATATAATTCGAGATCTTCGTTTTCAAGATTAACTTTGAACGCCTCCAGTTCTTCAACTGGAGTTGCTCGTCGTTTCTGTCCTTTCCAACGAGGATCAAGTATTGGTCCTTCAGGGTTGAAATTATTTTCGATGCTCATGGACTATGCTCCCAAGCGGGGATCTAGATCATCTGTTGGTCCTGACTCATTGTTGTTAGTCAACACCTGGCCCTCCAAGTCATCTGGTGAGTGTTGCTCGTCACCACCCCTTTGTTGTTCGTCAGATTGAAGTTCCCCGTGGGTGGTGTTAAGTTGTTCGTCCAACACTTGCTCATCAGGGTGTTGTTCATCCGTATCCATATGGTCCTCTTCTATGTCCATCATGTTCTCCAGTATTGATGGTTCATTAACAGGATAGCTAGTGGTGGCTTCCATCATGGATACTTGTGCGTGCTTTGCCTGTAACTGCAGGAGACATTCCCGAGCCTTTCTTTGATCTCCCTTTATTGTGCCTGCTCCACTTGCTGTTGGGAACTTTAGACAATAATGGTAAGTTGAACATGCAACTTTAAATTTATTTAGAAAAGGTCGATCAAGAAACCCGTTATAGGTTGATTCCTGGTCTACGACCAAGAAATCTACCATTCTTGTTATATTTTTCTCGGGTTCCTCGATCGTTACAAGCTGAACGGACAACCTAATCTCCCCTAACGGGACTGTTACAGCATTTTCGAAACCTAAGATTCTATGATTTGAATCTCGTATATAGCCCGAGTAGTCTCCAAGTTGATCGAGCGTCTTTTTTAAAAGGATGTTAGTGTAGGCTCCGGTGTCCACCAACAATCTATGTACTCTGGTCTCCATGATCTTAGAACAAATCACGAGTGAATCATTGTGGGGGGTCAATATTCCCTCCAAATCCTTTTCAGTAAAGGCCAGTTCTGCTGTCTGCATGATGGATGATTTAACCCCCCATTCCTTGTACTTGGTCGATCGCTCGTAATTCGGCTTTTCTTTTTTCGGTTGGAAATTGACGGTCGTCCATCAGAACACCCTCCCGCTGGTCCTACAGGTTCCATCATGTATAGATCCTCTAATGGACGAGCATCCACGGCTGGAACTGGTCGCCCGGGTTTATTATTTTTCTGAGGTTGATCATTATCCTCATCTTCGGAGTTATTCTCTCGGGCTCTCTTTCCAGGTTGTCTTTTAACAAAGTCGGAGAGCTTCCCTTCCTCGTAAAACCGTCAAAGTTGCTTGAGCAAATGTCTACACTCACTAGTAAAGTGCCCCACACTTTGATGGTAGGCACAATACTTGTTAGGGTTGAGTTTGCCGGTATCCTGACGGATTCTTCGTGGAGGGGATAGCAACTCCCTCTCCCTCACATTTTCGTACACAGTATCGACTGATACTGTTAGCACCTGGTTCAATTTTTCCTTAAGCTCCGTCCCTTCAGTGAATGCCTTCATGTTCTTCGGGACACTGTAGCCCGTTCCGCCAGGTTTCTTGTTGTTCTCCTTGGGACCAGCTTTGTTTTCTCCCAAGTTTGCTTGCAGGGCCTCATGCATGGAAACAAATATGCCGGCTTGATTCCTGAATTCGGCATAGCTTCTTGGGCACTTCATACGTACCTCTTTCCATAACTTCGACCCTTTCTTCAACCCGGCCATAACAACGACGATTTTTGTATCTTCGTTGATGGGCTTCCCTTCCAACAGCACTTTGTCGAACCTCTCCATAAACGCCCGATCCGACTCGTCATCATTTTACTTTAGGTCCGACAACCGGTGTTTTTGGGACAAATATGATCTTGTCGTTGAGAAATAGGAGAGGAACTCTCGACTTAGTTGGATAAACGAGTGGATGGATGATGGTGGCATTGTGGAAAACCATTTGTGTACCCGGTCCCCCAAAGTCAAAGGGAAGTTTCGGTATTGGGTGGCATCACTGGCTCCCACCGAGACCATATAATCTGAATATTTTGTTAAATGGACTCAGGGATCGGCAATGCCATCATACTGTATACTTGCTGGAAGTTGGATCTTCTTCTGAATCGGGGCTTTCAGAATGATAGATGATAATGGAGAGGATGACAAGCTGGTCGTCCCCACTCCTCTCTGTTGATCCAATTGCCCTTGCATGCTCTCCACAGCCTTTCTCAGGCTTGACAGCTCATCCAAAGATGCCCTCTGGCTTGGAGGCTGTTCGGCGAGCAAAGGCACAAGCCTTTCTGCTCGTCGCAGTCCCTCACTCAGAGCGGGCATGTCCTGGAGCTGCTTTTTAGGGTTGCTCGCCGTTTTTGGCCCTGGGCGCCTGAAGGCAGACTGGGAGAGTCTTTCATGGATTGATGGGCGAAGTTGCTCAAATGTTGCTTGCCCATCCCCTACTCCCTGGCGAGCAACTTTTTCCTGATTCTGGGGCTGACCAAGCCTGTCCTGGGCACTGGAACGAGTTTTTCCATGGCTTGATATTGTTGCTCGCCCATGTGCTGACTTGGGCACTGTCCACCTCACGTTGCTCGCCCCTAACAGGCCTGGCTCTAACAACCTCCATGGGTTTAGCCCTGGACCTTGCTTGTCAGGGTCTATTTAGTTCTTGCTGCCTCTGAATAGTTTGGAGAGCAGCAATGGTTTTAGCCAGTTCATGAGGGTTGATCAGCCTCCAATTCTGGTGGAAGGTTATGGTCTATGGCCGTAAGTCTTGATCGGTTGCATGTCTAGGTTCACGATCTTGATGGTCTGCTGACGAAGCCCGAGTAGGAGATGCTCTCCTTGACAAGCGTGAACCTTGTGTTTCCTTGGATTGAGGCATTTACACTGAATTATCTTCAAATTTTATATTAAAGAACACCAAGAACACTTTTGCTTAAATCTTCAAGGATGTCTTTAAATCTTCAAGTTTTCAAACTTGAAGTTCTTGACTAATCACACTTAACCAAAGGTTCGGCCCCTTCCTCTAGAGCCAAATTGTTGGTGATCAAACTTAATCGGAAGGATTAGTGACTGTTTTAGTTCGGTTCTAGACCACCAATCAACAACGTGTGATTGATTACCACCGTAAATGGTAAATTGAAGATTCGGGTTGTGGAATCGTAAATACGAAAGTTGAAATCGTATTAGTTTCATGTGTGTGCACGTTTAGGTGTGTTTGTGTGTGTTTTGGGAGTATTTGAGTATTTGAACTTATATTTCTTAGCTGGAGAACAAGTATTTATAGAGACTAACAAGCATGAGGTGTCCATGACTCTTGGACTTCCTAGCTTGCATGCTAGACAAGTGTCCTTTGACCTTGTTTGACCTTATCTAAGCTGAATCTTAGTTACAAAGTCTTCTTTGGTCTTATCTCGGACTCATTGTTGTTCGTCCAGGTCGGCTTAATTTATCCAGAAGGATCTTTCAAATCAAAGTTGTTCGCCTTTTGAGGATATGACTTCAAAGTTGTTCGCTTAGGTTTCTTGTGGAGATGAGCTTTGGAATTCTGATTTCTTGTTCGTTTCCGTACACCTCTTACTAGTAGATACATTTCCTTTTGTCAAGGTTGTTCGTCACCAGTGACTTGGTAAAATGGTCAAGTCTGGTCTCGGATCTCAAAACATGCTCGCCTACAAGTTGTTCGTCGAAGTAGTTGCTCGTCACTTTATACACTCTTCAGATTGATTTGTGCACCCCATTCTTGATTTTCTGTTAAAGTGTTTAATCTTGGTTCGCACCACAAGGATTGATGTTCGCCTATCAACAACTAGTATTTATATGCTTTTTTTATTTATTTTTATGAAATTTTGGTAAATTTTTATTACTAAATATTTAATTGTAGGAGCGGGAGCCCTCTCATTTTGAGAGACTACAGCTTGCCCACCTGCTGGATGAGGACACCGGAAGGTCCACCAACGGCCGCACCACCGAGATCCACGTACGTATTATTTCTAATTTTATAATTTTAGTATTATTTTTTAATATTTAATTTATTAATTTAAATTATTGTTAATTTGCAGAGGAGGATGCACGATGACCTTGCCTCCCAGCCTCAGGCAGAAGGGTCGAACTCTATGCCCCCCCCAGAACCTTCTGTAGACGTTCAAAATGAGCTCTACTTTAAGAACGTATAGGCTAAGAAGGGGCGGTTCACTGGATTGGGTGGTTTTGAAAAGAGTCTACCCCGATCTCGTGGACCCGGCTCATTCTCCTCTCAGTCCTCCATCGACTCTCATCCCAGCGACACCGAGAGACAGCTCTCGACTGCCGTCAAGCAGATGGAGCTCCTCCAGCAGCGAGAGGCGCAACTGGAGTACGATAGGAGGCGACGAGCAGCGGAGGAGGAGGCGCAGCGGAAGAATGTGGAGGAGATGAACAACTGGTGGAGGGCAGTTACATCCACATTAAGTGGATCGATACCACCACCGCCGGTCTCGGTGCAGCCCGTCATCCCGCTGCCCCCGCCGGAGCTCCGAAGGCCTAATCCGGAGGATGAAGAGGTGGGAAATTTCGATTCGGATGAGTAAGATTTTTTTTATCTTGTACTGAACTTTTTTTTTATTCAACATTACATTTGTTATATTTTTGTGCAAATTTTATATTTTTATTATAATTTACATGTTTTAGTTTACAAACGAACAAAAAAAAACTTACTAATACCTATTTGGTAACAACATTTATTAAAACAAGTTAAGAACAAAAATAAATTAATTTGATGAATAATAAAAAAATTGGACTCAATTTGGATACGTTTACAATTAATTACGTACAAATGAACGGATTATAATATTAATTACGCATTTTTCGAATTAAATAAATTTACAAAACAAAAAATATATAATTGGTAACAACATTTATTAAAACAAGTTAGAAAAAAAAATTAATTTGATGAATAATAAAAAAAATTGGGCTCAATTTGGATACGTATACACTTAATTACATACAGATGAACAAATTATAATATTGATTACGCGTTTTCTGAATTAAATAAATTTACGAAACAAAAAAATATAATTGGTAACAACATTTATTAAAACAAGTTAAAAATGAAAATGAATTAATTTGATGAATAATAAGTTCAATTTGGATACGTATACAATTAATTACGTACAAGTGAACGAATTATAATATTAATTACGCGTTTTTCGAATTAAATAAATTTACAAAACAAAAAATATATAACTGGTAACAAAATTTATTTAAACAAGTTAGAAACGAAAAGAAATTAATTTGATGAATAATAAAAAATTTGGGCTCAATTTGGATACGTATACGATTAATTACGTACAAGTGAACGGATTATAATATTAATTACGCGTTTTCCAAATTAAATAAATCTACAAAACAAAAAAAAATATAATTGGTAACAACATTTATTAAAACAAGTTAGAAACAAAAAGGAATTAATTTGATGAATAATAAAAAAAAATGGCTCAATTTGGATACGTGTACAATTAATTACGTACAAGTGAACAGATTATAATATTAATTATGCATTTTTTGAATTAAATAAATTTACAAAACAAAAAATATATAATTGATAACAATATTTATTAAAACAAGTTAGAAATGAAAATGAATTAATTTGATGAATAAAAAAAATAATTGGGCTCAATTTGGATACGTATACAATTAATTATGTACAAGTGAACGGATTATAATATTAATTATGCGTTTTCCGAATTAAATAAATTTACAAAACAAAAAAATATAATTGGTAACAACATTTATTAAAACAAGTTAGAAACGAAAAGAAATTAATTTGATGAATAATAAAAAAAGAATGACTCAATTTAGAAACATATACAATTAGTTGCAAGAAATCGAACAAAAGAAGCAAGTGTCCTAACGGTTCATGTCCTCTCTATATGCAAGAGAGGTCATGGGTCTGATTTCCCTTGGATGCAGATTTGGAATTAATTGTTCCAGGCCCAATAGGGCTAATATAGAAGTTGGGTCGGAATATATAGCTTGAGGGTCGATCCACACGAGCCACTTTTTTTTTTGTTTCTGATTCCGTATTTACGACGGACACGTGTCCGTCGTAAATTATAAAATAACAGCGGCTTTGTGCCCATCGTAAATATTTTTCTGGCTGATTAAAAAAATAAAAATCGGATAATTTTAACGACGGCTGATGTCCGGCCGAGTCGTTGACGGGTTAGATTTACGACGGCTTTTTCCGTTGTAAATTTATGACGGCCTTTCGAAAGCCGTCGTTAATATTAGCTACGGTCGATTTGACTACGGGTCCTTATCCGTCGTAAAACCCGTCGCTAATTCCATCGTTAAAAGCCGCATTTTTTGTAGTGTTGAATTTGCATATATTAAGTAATATTTTAGTTAAAATTTAATTACTATATTTCTGTAGAGCTCCATATATTACTCTTAAAGAGTAAATCTCTTGTACATTTGGTGTATCATACACTCACTCAACAGTTGATAATGTATACACTGAAAAGTTAGTTTCAATTACACTGAAAAGTTAGTCTCAATTACACTGAAAATTTAACACTGAAAACCAATTTGCAATGTAAACTTTTCAGTGTAATTGAAACTAATTTTTCAGTATAATTGGAACTAATTTTTCAATGTATACAGTATCAACTGTTAAGTGAGTGCACCGTGCACTTGGTGCATACGAGACTTTGCCACTCTTAATTAAATATATCTTTCTATATCTATTCACACGGATATATTCCATAAATTACTCAACGTCGACTATATATATATATGTATATTCACAGATTAGGGTAATGCCACACAGCGTCAATATTTGAGTCTCAGAGAAAAAGAAACACAAACACGCCGGAATTATGGACCTCCGAGAATCCGTTGCTAATCAAACTGACGCTTCGTTTGCATTGGCGAAGCACGTGATCTCCACGCACGCCAAGGATAAAAACTTTGTATTCTCCCCACTGTCCCTCCACGTGCTACTGCCTACTGGGTATGGTTGCGGCCGGGTCCAACGCCCCGACCCGAGACCAGCTTTTGGGTTTCATGAAGTCAAGGTCAATAGAAGAGCTAAATTCTCTATCCTCGCAAATCGCGAAGGTGGTTTTGGCTGACGGTGAGCCTCTTGGTGGGCCCCGTTTGTCCTTCGCTAACGGCGTTTGGGTTGATCACAACGTTGGTGGTCTAAAGCCGTCTTTCAAACAAATCGTGGACAAGGATTACATGGCTGCTTCCACTCACGTTGATTTTCGGAATAAGGTAATTAGTTTCTCTGATTTAATTATGAAAATAAAATTGGGGGATTCTTGGATTATGTGATATGAATTCGTTGATAAATTGATGTATTTTCTATATTATTTTTGGGCTATGATGGAAGGAGGTTCGGTAATTGGCAGGGGAATCAATATAAATGAGATGAATTTTTGTTTTAGTAATCAAGGGCTCACAATTTGGAGATTTTTTTTTCTCCTAAATTTCTTGATAAATCCTTGAAATTGACAATTTGGGATTTGCTAATTATAGGTATTATTGTTACATTTAGGAGTTTTTTTTTTTTTTTTTTTTTTAATGTAGAGGACTAAAGACGAGTCAGCTTTAGATTCAGAGGCTAGAAGAAAATTCCTAAAGTTCAAAGATGTTTTTATTAGAAAAGATAGACTCCAAATCATTGTTGCCGTGGAAGTATGATATGTTAAAAGATCTTTTTAATTATTTTAATTTTAATTGGGGAAATGGCATAAATGCTCCCAAAAGATTGGTCTTCATGAATTTAATCTTTTTTTTTTAGTGTAATAGTCTCATACGATTTTTCCTTCAAAAAGTAACGGATTAATGAGCATGAGGCCCACACGGCCGTTAGTTTTCTGTCAAAAACTCACGCTCATAATTGTGAACTTCTTAAAACTCTACGAATTAGAAAAAATCCAAAATTTCCCAAACCCCACTCCATAAAACCACTGTTCCAGATCTTCCTCATAATCAACCTCTTAATCAAAGAGAAATCAAATTCAATTCACTCAAAAATCATCCCCAAATAGTGGGTCCCTAGAAAGTACACGCATATGGTGCAAAGAGGAAATCTGTCGGAGAGAAAATCATTCCCAATCGACCAAGTTTACCAGAGGATTCAAAGAAAATGCAGTGGAGAGGAAATACTAAATTTGCAGAATCGTCTTCATGCTTGCATTTTACATTGAAATGATTGTTAATAGCAAAAGCTGGCCCATTTCTCTCCAAAAATTAAGTTGAAAATGTCTTTTCATCCAGTTTTCCATATGAAACTGTTAAATATTTAACGGATGGGACCTTTTCTGTTGAAAATGAGACAAAAAAAAAAACATGGGACCAAATCTGTCAAGTACAAATTCTCATGGGACAATCCTTGCAATTTACCCTATTTTAATTGTTTTGATTACCACGTGAAGTATTATATGACACGTATTTGCTTCGACAAGTTTTGCTAAATAGTTTTGTGGCATTGTTAAATTCTCGAGCTTTTAATTAACAGTTTCATGTGAATCGAGTCCTAAAAATGGTTAGGATTTTTCTTTTGAGCCATGAGAAACTCCTTAAATTAATTATATTTATATTGATGAGAAGTGGTTAGCTAATTATAAATTTTGTTTGTGTAGGCTGATGAGGTAATCAAAGAGGTGAATGAATGGGCTGATAAGGAGACAAATGGCCTAATCAAACAAATACTTCCACCTAAGTCAGTTGATTCTTGGACAACGCTCATCTTAGCAAATGCGGTGTATTTTAAAGGAGGTTGGAGTGAAATATTTATTGCATCTTTGACAAAAGAGCACGAGTTTTTTCTGTTAAATGGAAGCTCAGTACAAGCACCCTTCATGACCAGCTATATGAGGCAATGCGTTCGGGCTTTTGATGGTTTTAAAGTATTGGGGCTGGACTACAAACGAGGAGACGATAGGCGTAGATTTACAATGTACATGTTTCTCCCCGATGCTAAAGATGGTCTCTCATCCTTGATGTGAAGTGTCATATGTGAAGTATGAAGTCTACTGAGCTTAATTCAATAAGGAGCTATGTTGATGAAGTGTTAGCCGTGGGAGTTAGTCTATTTGGGGTATCAGTAGAGTTATATCAGATGAGGTTCATCAGATGAGGTCTAACAGTGGAGTCCTAACAGTGGAGGTCTAGACCGGAAGTCATCTGATGTTAAGTGACCAAGTCAGCTGAGGTCAAGTCATCTGATATAAAGTACAAAGACGCGAAACACCAAGTTGAAGCTAACTGAAGGCGGTTCTAACTGAATCAACTGAAGCGGTTATTGGAGTTTGTTAGCCAGCTGGATAACTGCTTTACTTATGAGGTAGTTACAACTGAATCAAGTTAGAGATTCAGCTCAATCTCTGTATCTATAAAAGGGGATTTCTCAACTGAGAGAATAACTTAGAACTTGACATCATCTGTGAGTGAAAACACGAGAGATTGTGAGCGATTGTAACTTGTAACTTCCATTTCTTGCTTAGTGAAAAGTCTATCCTCTCGGATCCCGTGGACGTAGGAGTATTCATCTCCGAACCACGTAAATCTGGTGTTCTTGTGTGATTTTCAATTTCGTTCTTACTGCATTTGATTCCGATTCCCGGAAATAAGTTTTCTTGTGAATCCGAAACCGTGATTAACAAGTGGCGCCGTCTGTGGGAAGCAATCATGGCTGCAACTAAGTTCGATATTGAGAAGTTCACGGGGAAGAACGATTTCAGCTTATGGAAGATCAAGATGAAGGCACTCCTGGTACACAATGGGTTGTACGAAGCCTTGTTGCCACCGGCTCAGGTGGCTTCTGGATCTAATCCGGCGAAGGTGGAGGAGAACAAGAGGAAGGCGCATAGTGCCCTTATCTTGTGTCTTGGGGACAAGCCATTGAGGGAAGTATCGAAGGAGGAAACCGCTCTTGGGATCTGGAATAAGCTGGAGCAGTTATACCAGACCAAGTCTGTTACGAACAAGTTATACATGAAACAGAAGCTTCAAGTCTTCAAAATGAGTGAAGATAAGAATCTTGGTGATCAGTTGGACGAGTTCAACAGATTGGTGGATGATCTGGAGAGTTTGGATGTTACAATTGATGATGAAGACAAGTCATTAATGTTGTTAAATTCTCTACCTAAGTCTCTGGAAAATTTCAAGGATGCCTTACTATTTGGAAGACAAGATCAGGTGATGTTTGATGATGTTCAAACTGCCCTAAAAACCAAGTTTCTACAGATCCAAGCTGATGGGAAGAAGCCTGCTGAAGGATTGAATGTGCAATCCAAGAAGAAGAAGGGGTTTCAGTCCAAGAAGAAGGATGGTGGAAAAGGGAATAAGGGTGGGAAGAAATCTGATTTTGTTGAGAAGAGGAAGTGTTTCACTTGCCATAAGGAAGGTCATCTGAGAAAGAATTGCCCTGAAAGAAAGAAGAAAGACAATCAAGGTGATCAAGATGGAGATGCAGCTGTTGTGGAGGTTGAAGGATATGATAGTGCAGAGGTCTTGATGGTTAGTCATGAGAGGCTAAGTCAAGAGTGGGTCCTGGACTCTGGGTGTACTTTTCATATGTGTCCACATGAAGACTGGTTCCTGGATCTTGAGAAAACTGATGGAGGTCTTGTTCTTTTGGGTAATGATGAGAGCTGTAGAGTGCAAGGATCTGGTTCTATCAAGATCAAGATGTTTGATGGGGTGGATAGGATCTTATCTGATGTCAGGTTTGTTCCTGAGTTGAAGAGAAATCTTGTTTCTCTTGGTACATTGAATTCTAAGGGCTTTGAATTCAAGACAGACAAGGGAAGTCTGTCAATAACCAAATCTGGAAGGATTGTCATGAAGGGGGCTATCAAGAATGGTTTGTATACTTTGATTGGAAGAACTGTTACAGGGTCAGCTGATGTTACCATGGGGTCTTCTGAGGTTAACTTGTGGCACAAGAGATTGGCACATGTTGGTGAGAAGGGCCTGGTGGAGTTATCCAAGAAGGGAGCAATCCCTGGGAAGAGGATATGTAAGCTGGAATTCTGTGAGAGGTGTGTTCTTGGGAAATCAAAGAAGCAAGCATACCAGAAGGGGAAGCATACCACCAAGGAGGTTATGGATTATATACATTCTGATGTATGGGGCCCAGCAAGGGTATCCACTCATGGTGGAGGCAGGTATTTCCTTACCCTTATTGATGATTATTCCAGAAAAGTTTGGGTTTACATTCTTAAACAGAAGAGTGATGCCTTCTCTAAGTTCAAAGAATGGTTGATTGAACTTGAGAATAAGAGAGGCAGGACTATCAAGCACTTAAGGACTGATAATGGGCTTGAATTCCTATCAGAGGAGTTTCAACAATTCTGTAGGGAGAAGGGTATTACTAGGCATAAAACTGTTCCTTCAAACCCCCAACAGAATGGTCTAGCAGAGAGGATGAATAGAACTATTCTGGAAAGGGTTAGGTGTATGTTATCTGATGCTCATTTACCTAAGAGTTTTTGGGGGGAAGCTGTTAACACCGCTGTTTATCTCATTAATAAAGTGCCATCATCTGCTATTGAGTTTAAAACCCCAGATGAGGTTTGGTATGGAAAGATATCAGATTACTCAAAGTTGAAAGTTTTTGGGTGCCTAGCTTATGTTCATGTGAGGCAAGACAAACTTGAACCTAGAGCTTTAAAATGTGTATTCATTGGGTATCCCAAAGGTGTTAAGGGGTATAAGTTGTGGTGTCTGGAGCCTGGAAACCAGAAGTGTATTACCAGCAGAGATGTTGTGTTTAATGAATCACAGATGGGATACAAGTCTGGTGGAGGTAATGGAGGACCATCAGCTGAGGAGATGGATGGTGTTATTTCTGAGCCAATTACTCAAGTAGAGGTGGAGCCTGATCATGACAAGCATGATAGCTCATCTGGTTCTGAACCAGAGCAAGCACCAGGGGAGAATGAGTCATCAGATGAGGATAGTGCACCAGTAGAGGAGGAAGAAGAAGTGCCAGAAGCAGACTTGAGAAATTATAGTTTGACAAGAGACAGATCCAGAAGACAAATACATCCTCCAGTAAGGTTTGGCCGTGTGGATCTGGTCTCCTATGCACTTGTTACAGCAGAAGCCATAGAGTACCAGGAACCTAAAAGCTACAGGGAAGCCCTTGAGTGTGATGATAGGGAGTCATGGATTACAGCCATGACAGAAGAGATGGAGTCTCTTAAGAAGAATCAAACTTGGATTCTTGTTGATAAGCCACCTAGGCAGAAGCTAATCAGTTGTAAATGGCTGTTTAAAAGGAAGCTTGAATCTGGTTTGAAAGATCAGGTGAGGTTTAAAGCCAGGCTAGTTGCCAGAGGATTCACTCAGAGGGAAGGAATTGATTACAATGAGGTTTTCTCACCTGTTGTTAAGCATTGTTCAATCAGGCTACTTCTCAGTAGAGTTGTCCAAGAGGATCTGGAGCTACAACAACTTGATGTAAAGACAGCTTTTCTGCATGGTGATCTTATTGAGGATCTGTACATGCACCAGCCAGAAGGGTTTGTTGAACCAGGGAGTGAAGGGAAAGTGTGCCTGCTCAAGAAATCATTGTATGGCCTCAAGCAAAGTCCAAGGCAGTGGCACAAGAAGTTCAATGAAGTTATGCTATCCATTGGTTTTGTAAGAAGCAAGTATGACACTTGTGTATACCTGGAAAGGCAAGGTAGTGATGTGATAGCCTATCTTCTGATCTATGTAGATGACATGCTTATTGCCAGTAAAAGCCTTCTGAAGATTCAGAGTATCAAAAGGAAGCTAAGTGCTAGATTTGATATGAAGGACTTGGGAAATGCTAAGAGGATTCTTGGAATGGATATTCTTAGGGACAGAAAAGGTGGAAGACTATTCTTATCCCAGAAGAGTTACATTGAGAAGGTCCTGAAGAGGTTTAACATGCATGAGAGTAGAGCTGTGTCAACTCCTCTGGGACAACAGTTCAAATTATCTAAGGAAATGGAACCAAAGTCTGATGAAGAGAAGAAGACTATGATGAAAGTACCTTATGCAAGTGGGGTTGGAAGCCTGATGTATGCTCTGGTCTGCAGCAGACCAGATTTAGCTTATTCATTGAGTATGGTGAGCAGATACATGGCTAATCCTGGAAGATTACATTGGGAAGCTTTGAAATGGATCTTCAGATACCTTAAAGGGTCATCTGATCTGGGATTGATGTTTGAGAGGATGACTGACCAGAAGAGTCCACTGGAAGGTTTTGTAGATTCTGATTTTGCTGCTAATCTGGATACCAGAAGATCTTTAACAGGGTATATCTTTACACTTTACAATACTGCTGTGAGCTGGAGATCTGTTCTGCAGAGTGGAGTTGCTTTATCTACTACAGAAGCAGAGTTTGTTGCAGTGTCAGAGGCTGTTAAGGAGGCTTTGTGGTTGAAAGGCATAATCAAGGATTTTGGCATAAACCAAAGGGCTGTGGTTGTTCATTGTGATAATCAGAGTGCAGTACATCTGGTTAAACATCAAGTGTTCCATGAGAGATCAAAGCACATTGATGTAAGGTTGCATTTTGTGAGGGAAATCATTGATAAAGGAGTGGTTCTCATCCAGAAGATATCTACAGATGACAATGCTGCAGATATGTGTACAAAGTCTTTACCAGGTACTAAATTCAAGTTTTGTGTTGAATTGGTAAAGATGAGTGTATGGGATGTTCCTTAGGCCCAAGCTGGAGCATGGAGGAGAGGAGGAGAGGATTGATACTTCTCATCTGAGGTGGAGAATTGTGAAGTGTCATATGTGAAGTATGAAGTCTACTGAGCTTAATTCAATAAGGAGCTATGTTG
This sequence comes from Ballota nigra, assembly GCA_947034835.1. Lineage (NCBI taxonomy): Eukaryota > Viridiplantae > Streptophyta > Magnoliopsida > Lamiales > Lamiaceae > Ballota > Ballota nigra. The sequence continues at coordinate 111,527,802 of OX344722.1, read as the reverse complement.
ATGAAGTGTTAGCCGTGGGAGTTAGTCTATTTGGGGTATCAGTAGAGTTATATCAGATGAGGTTCATCAGATGAGGTCTAACAGTGGAGTCCTAACAGTGGAGGTCTAGACCGGAAGTCATCTGATGTTAAGTGACCAAGTCAGCTGAGGTCAAGTCATCTGATATAAAGTACAAAGACGCGAAACACCAAGTTGAAGCTAACTGAAGGCGGTTCTAACTGAATCAACTGAAGCGGTTATTGGAGTTTGTTAGCCAGCTGGATAACTGCTTTACTTATGAGGTAGTTACAACTGAATCAAGTTAGAGATTCAGCTCAATCTCTGTATCTATAAAAGGGGATTTCTCAACTGAGAGAATAACTTAGAACTTGACATCATCTGTGAGTGAAAACACGAGAGATTGTGAGCGATTGTAACTTGTAACTTCCATTTCTTGCTTAGTGAAAAGTCTATCCTCTCGGATCCCGTGGACGTAGGAGTATTCATCTCCGAACCACGTAAATCTGGTGTTCTTGTGTGATTTTCAATTTCGTTCTTACTGCATTTGATTCCGATTCCCGGAAATAAGTTTTCTTGTGAATCCGAAACCGTGATTAACACTTGATACACAAAATCTGCTCCACGCATCCAACGCCATCTCCCATATGGACCAACGAGCGTGGGCGATTTTCGTATTCCAAAGTTTAAAATAGGGTCGGAGTTTGAGGCTACTAAGGTTCTCAAGGCGCAGGGAGTGGGTGGTCCTTTTACCGTTGGTGGTCTGTCGGAGATGGTAGACGACCCTAGCGTTGGCGAGCTTCTTTGTGTTGATAAAATATTCCATAAGTCGTTGATGGAGGTGAACGAGAAAGGCACGGAAGCTGCAGCTATTTCCTCGGCCCAAGTGGTGTGTGGTTGTGCGGCCTTCTCAAAGCCACCGCCGCCGCCGCCGTTGGACTCTGTCGCTGACCATCCGTTCCTGTTCGTTATCAGGGAAAATATCAGCGGTGTGGTTCTCTTCATCGGCCAAGTGCTTAATCCCCTTGATGACTAGTTAAGACTAGTCGTTTCGAAGCGAATACTACTATATTCGATTCGTATTCGTGAAAGTATTCGAATATTCGAATTCGTATTCATTTATTTTTTGAATGGTAAACGTGATTCGTATTTTTTTCAAAATTGATATTACACTACAAGAAAATAATGATTTGCCTACGGAATTAAATTGCCTACAAAAATTTACCAACAAAAAAGTTTGTAGTAAAAATTGCCTATGATTTGCCCACAAAATTTTTTAATTATGAAAGCATCTACATTTCTCAACCTAAAATAATTTGCCTACGGAATTGATTTGCCTACGGAATAAAATCCCTAGGTATAATTACCTACAAGCCAATTGCCTACAAAAATTTACCTACAACACAATTTGCCTACGGAATTTCCGTAGGCAAATTATTGTGTAGGTGGGGAAGGAAAATGTCTATACAATTAGAGATTTTTGTAGGCAATTCGTAGGCAATCCCCCCTACGATTATTTTTTGTTGGTAATTCCGTAGCTATATTGACAATTTCCGTAGGCAATATTAAACTTTCTTGTAGTGTTATAAACTATTCGAGTATTCGATTCGATTTTTTTTTAGCATTTTATTAATATTATTATTCGATTCAAAACTATTCGATCCGATTTGACATTATTTGATCCGATTCGAAACTATTTGATTCGAAATTTTATGGGATTTTTTTAAAAATAAATGGTAAACATTAACTACTCAAATGATAATTCTAATATTTCAGTTCAATATATACAAGTCACAAATTCAAATATTAAGAGAATATGAACAAAAAATTCTAGATTAATGAAAAATCACCGATTCAACAAAAAAAATTAAGATTAGTGAAAAATTCCAGAGAAAAAAAAAATCACTAATTCAACACTTTAATAGAATCTTGTTCCAGAAATAGTTTTTCTCCTTCATCCTTGTTTCATGTACATATAACAATAGATATTTCCGTTATAATCAACCGAACTATAAAAACAACTATAGCTAGGGGAGAGCGGTTAAAACCGAAAAATCGAGCCGAACCAAACCAAAATATCAATTCGGTTCGATTATTTCTATTTTCAGTTCAGTATCGGTTTTAAATTTTAAAAATTTTGGCTTTCGATTTCGGTTATTTAGGTAAAAATACCAAAATAACCGAAACTGAAACCAAAATGAACGAATATATATAAATATCTAATTTTTATCTTAGATACATTTACTCATTTCCAAATTTACTGTCGTCTCTTCTGGTCTTCCCTTCCCCATTCTCTAATTATTATGGATTATTTATTTTGGGCTTCAGCTGTTAGCAGGTTATCAGCGTAAAAATATGGTCCAATTTCAAAGTCTATTATATTTCGGTTTTTCGGTTATTAACCGAAACCGAACCGAAATTTACTGTTTCGGTATTTTCAGTTTTAAGAAATTTCAGTTCGATTTCAGTTAGTTTTATATATAATTCGGTTTATTTTGGTTATGGACCGAACTGAGCCATGCTCTGCCCTACAACCTTATGGTGAATAGGAAAACTCAAAAACACCACAACTTAGTTTATGATAATCCAAAATACCTCAAGTGAGACATCACTACCTACCCCAAAGCCTTTACAAATCAAAAGGTAAAAAGATAAACTTACAACCCAAATAATTGCACGATTCATAAATGGAAATCAAACACAGTTCAAAAAACAAAACTGTGAGAAACAGGGCCTGGAGTCCGACGTGTGCAGCGAATATGCGGCAGAGTATAGATCGACGAAGAAGGGGCGAGACCGAGGGGGCGGCGATGGGTAGAGAACTGGTGGAGCGCGACTCACTGGTTAGTAATAATAGATCTAGGGTTTTCAAAATACAACCTCCTTTCCTTTTGTTTACCTTTTCGTCTATCCAGGATACCTTTTCTTAATGTGTGTATATATATATTGTTTGCTTTTTAAGAATTAATATATTAGTAAAAGCTAATGGGCAGGGTTGAGCAATTTTGCAATGCCACCAATAACATTATTGTTGGACAAGTTTTTGGGCCTAACTTAAGTATATAAGTATATTACTTACATATAAATTATATATATTTATATATAATATAATATGATATATATATAATATTTATTTAAATATTTAATCGAATATTTACGAATATCGAATTGAATATCAAAATTTTGTATTCGTATTTGAATATAAATCGAATTGAATCGAACATTTATAATTGAATTCGAAACATAAAATTTCGAATACGAATACCGAATCGAACCAAAATTATTTGATTCATTTACAACACTAATTAAGACTACTCATCAAATCATGCTTCCAATTTTTTTCCCCACAAATATAGTATCTGTAGGTTTTATTTTTGGATTAGTTGGTTTTGGAGTGAGCGAGTGGAACAACTTTTTGGCAATGCTATTTGATGTTCATTAAACCCAAATGTTAATGGGGAATAGTGATGTTTTGGGCCCTTTTTTGGCAGTAATAATCGACAAAGCACTCTTTGCACATGTGGCAAGTGTCTTTGACCTATATTTTGAAATCATTTGTTTCTCATTTAGTCAAATTCGAATTTTTGATCTCAACCATTTAATATCTCATTTTAATTTTAATCGTTCATGTCAATATATTTTTTCTATAAATTCATAACCTAATATTCCACTCAAACATCCAATTCTTCATCAAAATTCATTTGTCCACTGTCTATTTTCTTATCTAGTGACCTATCATCTAAAGTTCATCCAATTTTTATCTAACTTTTTTTTCTTCATTCACTCGATTCTTATCTAACGATCTTCTTTTATGTTTTTGCAGATTATCTTCGCCGTGATATTTTTTGTGTTTGTATTGATCTAACTTGAGATAAATAATAAATTTTCAATGTAAATTTGCCGATCGATTTATCTCATGTTCTGTTTATATGTATATTCAAATATTGAAATATTGTAAGGTCATGGATTTTTTTCCACAAAGAATTATGTTTTCTTATTTTATTGAAATGGTGGAGCGGCGAAATTTAGCCGTGGGAGTTGACTTTCATGCAGCGGAGATATCAGTGATTCCCCAACTCCAAGCCGCAGGCATAGGTGAAATTATGTAACACCTTTGATCTCTCCGCCCCCATAGTCATATCATGAATATTAGAGTTATATACCCACACTTGAGATAGCAAAATCCTGCAATTTGAACCGTGTATTTTATTATGAGGGATGAGTACATCTTTTTCATATTACATCAAGATCAAAATATTGTAAGATTATGTCATATTTTCCATGATGAATGATAATATTTTATATTGTTATTATTAATTAATGAATTAAAAGTTTTTTTTTATTTTTATTTTTATTACTATTCGAGTTGATGACTATTTAAATGTAATATTTGACTATAATATTTAATGTATTTTAACGACTATTAATTCTTATTTTGTATATGGAATATTCGGATCAAATATTTAATGTATTTCAATTCCCTCTTAACCATGACCATTAGTTTTTATTTTGTATATGGAATACTTGACTCTAATATTTAATGAGTTCCACTACTCATACCCTATAATATTCTATACATACCTCATAAATTTATTAATATTACCCCATTCTTAGGCAATTATATCCTTTAAACAAAACTAAGTAAATAAAGTATTTTACCATAAAAAAATTAATCACTTCTTAAGTTTTAAATAATTATTTGGCAAATCAAATTTGAGTGATTTTCTAAAATATACATTAACTGAAATTTTTAATTCTAAACTAACATTACTAACTATAATGAAATTGTTAACTATACATTTACTGCATAATTTAATACTAAACAAAGTCTACTAATTTGTGCACATATATTCACGTTAATTAGATAGTCCAATGCAAAACCTATTCTGCAATAAAATTCCGATTGAAATCTAATTGATCGAAACGTGTTGCATATATTTGAAATCTTATTCAGACTTTATAATTATGCAAGTTTAATTAATGTTTCAATTGATGCAATATCAATCTTAAATTGCAAGTCTATTCATATAAATTTGTAATTTGAATTAGTCAACAAATTATCCAAAACTTTTGTCCATCATTAGTCTTCATAGTTTTGTGTTTTAATTAATAGTGATTAAAATTTCTAAATCATAGCTTTTTATAGTATTTATGGTAGTTGTAATTGTGATTGGGGTTTAGACGTTCATAAATCGTTGATTTTATCTCCATACTTTTGTGTTTTGATTAGTACTGGTGAATAAATTTTCTTAATCATGGTTGTGTATGATAGGTATGTTACTGATTTGGCTCACTTAGTATCTAAATTTTACCTTTGAGGCCGAATCCATGCAATCTAAGCAATTTGAGTAGTTGTATAGTAAAGACAATTAAAATGCAATTATGATAATTTTAAAAACCTACTAAGTTGATGGATTGGTCTTTGTATATACAAATTATTGCCCATTTTAAGGGCATAATTAATCATTATATAGTTATCCTATTAAAAAGTCAACATTATTCTAGAAATATCATGTGTTTAATATGTGTATGTCAAATCTATAAATTTTGCATAAATTATAGAGTGAAAACCGTTAATATATGAATCAAATAAAGGGTATTAATTATTTTCACTATATGATATTAGTTGTTTTTATCGAAGGGTGTTAGTTGTTTCACTGAAGGATATTAGTTGAAGGGTACAAATGATATTAGTTGTTTAATAAATAGTATATAGGTTGGTTACACTAAAAATTATTATAAAGTAGTTCATGTATTAACCAATTTTACTTTATATATATATACTCATAAATTTATGACATAAAATTTATATACATGCGTAGAAGTTTTTCAAAAGGATTATGTGAAGAAAATTTGATTACGTATAATATTTAATTAATTATACAAAAAATAAATTTTAAGTTGATTGTCTTGGAATAATGTTGTGATTACACGCTTAAACCGCTATTTGCGAATATTGGTATATTAATTTATATTTTGTGGTTAATTCTCACATCATTTGATTAAAATTTATTTTTGTATACATCATTATAAAAAAATTATTTCAATTTTATAGTGGTCGTCACAAAACTGATAAATTTATATATAGATTAATCCAGATTTTGTTTATTAATATTTATATGTTCCGGAATTTTTTTTTAAAGGATATGTATAGAGAGTGAAATTAGCTAGCTCACACATGAATCACTTTGCAATACTTTTTAGTATAAGAATTAGGGGAACTTGCAGTGTGGTTAAGTTTCTAAGACAAAATTGCATCCCAGTATACTTGTTTTTTGCAATTGCAACCCAGTTGGTTTTTGTGTTTAAATTACTTAATTAACCTTGCTTTCCCCCTGCAACACAAAACATCAAATTCTCGGCAGAAGTGTCTAAATTACTTAAACAACCTTGCTTTCCCCCCTGCAATTGCAAACATCAAATTCTCGGCAGAAAGAAAACAGTATGCGTCCAATCAAGTCAGATATTTTATTACAATAGGAAATCTTTACATTTAGTACTGCTCTGATAATTCTTCTTCACTCTTCTTCTATCGAAAATACATTCAAAAAACAAAATACTCTGGTCCGTTCCGGGTTTGCTCACGAAAGTACAAGAAATCAAGAGTCTGCTAAATTTTAGGTATGTTTAAGACGCTTAAGCAGAGATAAAATTTTTTACGGGTTCAATTTCTTAATTTCTGTACACATTGTCCTAATTTAGGGCATAAAGTGTTGATAGAATTAGGGTTTTCCATGTAATTAACACATATGTAATTTTTGTAAAAGATTACAGTTTAGAAATGCCTAGAGGAAGAAAAGGTGGTATACGAATTGATGCAGTGTTGGATGGTGAAAGATCAAAGTCTCGAGCAAAGACAAAGAGTAAAATTGATTCAAGGTCTTTTAATGGCAAAGGTAAAAAAATTTACTCTCGATCTTTATAAAAAATAGTTCAAATTTGAACAGATATTTTATATCTCCGAAAAAATGTTTTTTAACATATATTTTAACTTAGTTTGCTCAGTCGAAATTCATTATGTAATTGTATATAATATATAGTTATAGTAAAAAATTTACATTACAGTTAAGTTTCTGGAGTACTATACATTAGTTTGGAAAAATGTTTTATTCTAGATCTATTTAACCGATTTTTTATACCCCTGGAAATATATATATTAACATATATTTTAACTTTCTTAGCTAGTTGAAATTATTTATGAAACGATATAAAGATGTTGGTTATAGTATAAATGGTACATTACATGTATGAAACAGTATAAAAATGCTAGTTATAGTAAAAATGGTGCATTACAGTTAAGTTCACATAAGTAATATACATTAGTTTTGTTTCAGTGACTTTTAATAATTTTGTTATTTGCAAAACAGAGTCTTTTAGCAAAAGATTGCGTAGTAATGATTCAATAAAGACTCGAAAAGGTATATACATAGTTTTTAGATATAATAAATTAATTGAATTTATTTGGTTCAGTAAGTTCATTGATACTTGTTTTAAACATTTAGGCAAGGGGAAAATGTTGGATGATAGAGGATCTTCCGGATCAGGTATTGATATATGTATTAGTAATGTTTACAAATTTTTGTATTCAAATAGTTGGATAAATAATTTAGTTCTGAATACTTTGCAGAAGATAATCATTTCAATTCAGTAAAAAAGAGGAAGAAAACAAGAAAAACAAGGAAAACAAAGATAAGTATTGAAGGTATTTCTTCTAATAATATATAACTTTGATTGATTTTTTGGGATAATTTTATAAAAGTTTTGAATATTTGCAGCTAAGAACGATAGATTGCAGAGGGATGTTTTGTTAGATGTATCAACATCTGATAGTAGCGATTCTGAGGATGAAATACCAAGAAACGATTTTGGTTAGTATAATACATTATAATTATATGTTAAGAACATTTATGCAACATAATTGACATAGAAATGATTTGCTGACTAAAATAAATAAGCAATATTGTATGCTAACTTTTAACTTATATCACATTAATTTGATAGTGAGCGTGAAGTTGAAAGAGAGGGTAACTTATTACAGGAGAAACTTAGTAACTTGTACAAAGGAAGTGCAAAAACTGGGTCTTAATGATACTCATATTAGAGAGATACATAGGATACCGTTTTGGTTCCTTTTTTATGCAATGATTAGCGTTAACTATAAAAGGTATAAGAAAGCATGGTACAAAAATGAGGATGTAATTAGGAAAATTCTGAGAACCTTTGATAGATCTTCCAATTGTTTTATGTTGGGGGGAGAACGATTTAGAATTTCAAGTCTGGATGTTATGCTAATCTTGGGTATTAGGGGAGGTACTAGGACGATTCCTTTAAAATTGAATGAGTTTGAGGAACCTCCGTGGGTGAAACGATGTTTTGGTCATGAAATTCGAAGTGCCAAGGGGACCTATGTTTTGACTAAGAAAATTTTATTTAAAAAACTTGTTGAAACAATTGGCATTGGCGATGAGACCTCAAACAGTGACGTAGCCAGACTTCTGCATTTATATCTGTTGAGCTCTTTACTTGTTCCTCGAAGGAATTCTTCTGTGCCATGGCATTATACTGTTTATCTTGAGAAAATGGATGAGATACGTACATATGATTGGAGCACACTGGTTGTTCAAGTGTTAATTGACCATATTAGATCCAGTGAGAACATGATCATTGGTGGATGCGCAATTTTACTACCGGTATGATCATTATTAATAATTCTAAAAAATACTAAAGGTGTCTTTAAACATAATGCTAACTTTAGTAAAGTATTGTGTATGCAGTTCTGGCTTTGTGAAAAAACAAGATTATTTGAGGTTAATAATGAGAAATCATTCCCAAGGATTTTAAATTGGGATCTGTCAAAGATGAAAACAAAGATGGCAAGAGTGGATCTACTACGAATGGATACGAGATATGTAAGTTTATTTGAATAATTTAAATTTTTATATTTATATGGTAGTACAAATTGTTACAACACATATTATTTAACTATATCATTTCTACCAAATATATTAGATTTGTATATCTGATCTGAAACCTACGGCAAGGGAGAAGGAAATGGTACGAAGCTTAGATCAATATTGGGTTACGGGTGGGGTAGATAAAGTGTCAACTGATGAATGTGATGAAAGTACAAGTGAATCTTCTGAAGAGGGAACATTGGGAAATGGGAATCCTAGCTCAAGTGGGGAGGATGTTGGGAGAACTGTTAATCTTTTCTCACCTGTTGAACATAATATTAGTAAAAAATTACATGCTAGTCCAAATTTCAATTTTAATGTGGAAACAGTTCAGGAAACTCCATTTGAAATTCAAAGAGCAGATTGTGGACCATCTATTGGGGGTAGAAATAGTTTTCTTAATGGGTGTGATATGAATTTGAAGTTCAACAAGACTGTTGATGAATTGGAACATGAGGAATCTGTCCAGAAAATAATGAGTGTTGTTAAGGATGTAAATGATGAATACAATGGTGGGATTAATGTTAGCTTGTCAAGTGAAAAAGGAACAGAGCAGGATGTTAATTTAAGCTGAGAGTTGGCAGCATGTAGGAAAATTATAACTGAGAAAGCCGCAGAGTTAGAAGACATGAGGAGAAACAAGGAAGAGATGAGAGTACTTATGGAGGAACATAAGAATCAATTGAGGATTAAAGAAGTTGAGTTAGAAGAGTATAGAAAGAAGCAAGAAGAAGAGATGAGAGTACCACTTGAGGTGCATAGGGATGAATTGCGGAAAAAAGTAGATGAGATAGTGGGTCTGCGTAAAGAAGTTAATATGCTTAGACATCAAGTTAAGGCAGTGGAGGAGCCAACAACAACACAAATTCTGGAGAACCCCGAAAACATTGAAAGGTTGGATGCTTTGGCCGAACTGTCTCTGACGAAGAAAAAAAATGCAAAGTTGGTGTACCTAAAAAATGATCTAGAAGACACACTGAGGCAGATAGAGCTAGTTGATGCGTTCACCACATGTTCTCAAGAAGATACTCAAGTGACAGAAAAAAATTGTGAAAAAACTCCAATAATGAAGGAAGGAAAAACAAAAAATTTGCCTGATCAAAATTCATTAGCTCGCATTGTCAAAGAAAGGACAAAGAAAGCTAATCGGAAGAAGATTGAGGTTATACCGTTGCCTAATAGTAGTGAATTGGTTAAGGCAGCCGGAAAAAGAAAACTAGGTGGTCTGAAGTTTGATTTCTCAAAGGCGGCTGTTAAACTAAGCAAAAAGGAAATAAGGGATACAGTTGAAGAATGTTGGGGATTAGGTGGTTAACGGTAAGTTATACTGTTTCTCCAACGTTTCTAGTAAAGTTTCCATTCTATAGTTTATTTTGTAATTAAAACCGTTTAACTATATGCCTTAAACTAACGATTCAGATTCAAGGCTTGGAAAGGGCAAAATTCGGAGTCCATTGTATACATCAAAGACATTGTTGACTTGATGCACCATGACAGCCTTTCTTTAGGGGTATAAAGAGAAATAAATGTTTATTCTTAGTCATTTATTATACAACAAATTATAATTTTTATGTGTAATTGTTGTTAAAGGTAATTGATTCATGGGGAGAGATTTTACATGCAAAATACGTGGTTAAAAATGATATTGCAAAATGTGTCCATATATTCTCTGGTACATGTTGGGTAAGTTTGGTAATTAGTTTTCCATTTTGACACATTTACCAGAGTAGTGTTATGTTGATATGTAACTCATTAAAATATTATCTTCTGTGTTAGCGTTTCATATCACAGTTCAAGGGGATGGTTGGTAAGAATCTGAAATATTTTGTTGACAAGAAGCTAGAAGTAGTTGGTCCCCAGGATGTGTTATTGTTTCCGCTTCTCACTACTCCATTGCCCGGTGAACCAGAAGGAGGGGGTGATCACTGGACCCTATTGAAGCTGGAACTATCAACGTGCAAGTGGAGTTTTTTCAATTCAGTATCACCCAGAACTAAAGATACAAAGGATATACATTTGGAGAGAGCAGTTAAAGTGGTTAGTGACTTAATTTTTTTTACTATATGCTTATTGGTTTTACTTTTGCATTCAGTTTTATTCTCATAAATTTTTAATTACCCACTTGTTATATTAAATGTTAGGTTGATTACATTGAGAACGCATTGAAAAAATTATTTCTTAACAACAATCCGGAGCACTTGATATTGACTAGAACGTGCGAAAAGCCAGTTGCAGAAGAATGCATTCAACAGACACCTGGAACACTAAATTGTGGTGTTGCAGTGTGTTATAATATGGAGTTGGTTATGGTGGGAAGATTGAGCGAGATGAAAGAGTGGTCAATTTGCAATGCTGGAGAATACCGGTCCAAAATGGTTGAATGGTTTTTGGACCCAAATAGTGTCGAGATTGCTACGCAGAAGGAATTAACCCCATGAATATTTGCTGTCTATTGGTTGTGCTCTTTAAAAACATCCGAAGTGCAAACCTATTCTATTAGGAATTGCAGTGTGGTTAAGTTTATGTTTTAGATAAGATATCATTAGTTTATGATGAATGTTTAGACTTATTTTGTCCAAGATGACTTGAATTTATTCCTGCACCCATCTAATAGTATGAATGTTGAATTAACAACTATCATTAGGATTTATAAATTCGAAGTTGAGCATTAGATCATGGTTTATGTTAAATGTGGAATGATGTTAAGAAAGATTCATCCTATCCATGTTAAAGACAAAATAAAAACTGGTTTTGTAGTGGAAATAGTATTTTATGAACCCGTGATAAGACCATTTCAATAGTATAAATACAGGGAACAAAAGTAAATTGTTAAAACATGTAGTTAAAATGTTAATTGTGATAGTATAAGGTTTAGCATCGTAATATAAATATGTGGAGAAAAAGTAAAATAATAATCCATATAGTTAAAATGTCAATAATGTTAGTAAAGTATTTAAGAGAGAAATATTAACACTATTTTATGCTAAAATTAAGAATTAACATATTTATTTGGGCCCGAAATTGGGTCAAATCAATAATTTATATATTTATTATTGGTAGTAAACAAAAGTAAATATGCTTCATCTTAGGCCCAAAATGAAACTTTAATATATTAGGACTAACAAAGATTGTAGAGAAATATATGTAATATGAAATTAATTTTTATATTATAGACATTGAGACCAAATTGGGCCAAATAATTAATATATATATTAATTATTTGTAGTTAACAAAAATAAATAGGTTTCATCTTAGGACCAAAATGAAACTCTTATATTAAAACTAACAAAGATTATATTAGAGAAATATATACACAAAATTAATTCACATAATTTGTATTTTTAAAAATAAACTTATATCTTAATTAAATAAACATATTGAATATATTTTATTTATATATTAAAGACAAAATATATCCATAGCAATTTTCTCCATTTTGGGGGACTTGCAGTGTGATTAAGTTCCTAAGACAAAATAAACACAAGTTTGGTAATAGAAATAATATTTTATGAACCCGTGATAAGATCATTTCAATAGTATAAATACATGGTACAAAAGTAAATTGTTAAACATTGAAGTTTAATTTTAATTGAGATAGTATAAATATGAGGAGCAAAAGTAAAATACTAATCCATATAGTTAAAAGGTCAATAATGTTAGTATAAGTATTTAAGATTGAAACATTAACACTATTTTATGCTAATATTAAGAATTAACATATCATGTTGGACGAACCTAAGAAAAAATTAATTGAGGAAATGCTCTATAATAAAATTAACATTGAAGGTTGTATGATAAATATTTATTTTATAAACTATTTAATAAAATTAATATACTTATTTAATTGGGCCAAATCAATAATTTATATATTTATTATTGGAAGTAAACAAAAGTAAATTTGCTTCATCTTAGGCCCAAAATTGAAATTATTATATTAGGACTAACATTATTGGGCCGAGAAAATATATGCACATAAATTAATTTCATATAATTTGAGATATTGGGCAGAATTTGGGCCAAATAAAAAAATTATATATTAATTATTTTTAGTATATAAATTAAATATACTTCTTCTTAGGCACTAAATGAAACTCTTATATTAGGACTAACAAAGATTATATTAGAGAAACCTATGCACAAAATTAATTCATATAATTTTTATTTTTAAAAATAAACTTATATCTTAAATAAATAAACATATTGAAAATATAAAGACCAAAATAAAAACAGGTTTTATCGTAAATATAGAATTTTATGTACCCGTGATAAGATGAGTTTCATAGTATAAATGTATATATAAAAGTAAAATATTAAAACATATAGTTAAATATTATTTTTTATAGTATAGGTATTAACCTCGTAGTATAAATTAATGGAGCAAAAGTAATATATTAACCAATATAGTTAAAATGTCGATAATGTTAATATAAGTATTTTAGAGAGGATACTAACACTATTGTATGCATATATTAAGAATTAACATATCAGGTTGGACTAACCTAAGAAAAAATAAATTTAATAATGGTCTATTTTAGAATTATTAACATTTAATTTTGTATGATAAATATATATTTTATTAACTATTTTAAAAAGTTTTTTTACTTATTAAATTGGGCTGAAATTGGGCCGAATAAATAATTCTAATATTTATTATTTGTGGTAAACAAACTAACTTCATATTAGGCCCAAAATGAAACTCTTATATTATGACTAACAAAGATTATATTAGAGAAATATACGCACAAAATTAATTCATATATTAGACAAATATATACACAAAAATTAATTCAAATAATTTGTATTTTAAAAAAAATTGGATATTAATTAAATAAACATCTTAAACATATTTTATTTATATCTAAAATACAATAAAAAAAACACAAGATTGGTACGAGCAATTGTATTTTATGAACCCGTGATAAGATCTGAAGCATAGTATAAATACATGAAACAAAAGTAGATTATTAAGCCATGTAGTTAAAATGTTAATAGTAATAGTATAAGATTTAGCCTCGTAGTTAAAATATTAATAGGAATAGTATAAGATTTAGCCTCGTAGTATAAATACATGAAACAAAAGTAGATTATTAAGTGATGGTCCCGTTTTCGAAGGGCAAAATGGGAATTCAGGAGCAAATTTTTTTTTTTTAAACTTTTCCTCAGGGAATTCAGCAAGAGTGGGAAATACTCAAGTCACTGCTCTGCTCAGAGGCTGAGTTACCAAGTCAGTGAGAAGGCTTGGAGTCTCATGCTCTGAGCAAGGACAGTGGCTTGAGATGCTGAACTCTCGAGTGCGTTAAAAAGCACAGCTTGCACCCTGACTGAGTTCAGTGACGGAATACTCAAGTCACTACGTTGCTAAGAGTCAGAGCACTCAAGTCAGTCCAAACTGACTTGTGAGCTCAGGCTCTTAACAAGGCAGTGACTCGAGAGACTGAACTCTCGAGTGCTAGCCTAAGCTTGTCAGTGAGATTGGTTCTCCCTGACTAAAATACTTAGTTAATCTTCTTTTCAAACTTTCCAAGTACACTCAGAGAGCATACACTACAAGTAATTAGCAAGTGCTTAGACAAATAAACAACGCTCAGTTTAACGTGGTTCAGAGACTCAAGCTCTTACATCCACGGCCTGATTTAACAGGAAATCCACTCCTTGGGATTCTTGTTTTTAACGTGCCAAGGTGCACTTACAACTGGACTCACGCCACTCCCTGGGCTGCCTCTCCTCACCTCACTACAAACCTAACATTCTTCTGAAAGGGTTTAGTTTGGTTTGGTTTTCTCCAACTAGGTGAGGTTTTCCTTTACAATGTGTTAGCCTTAAAGCTAAGATTAGGAAAACCTCTCTAAGCTAAGATTTACAAGCTTGACACTCAATGAATATAAATGATAACCTTAAAGGTCAGTGTCGTTGATTAGGCGTGATATTGTCATGATTCGTAGCTTGAAATACCCCAATCTTGGTCGAGTTTATCGAGTATTTAGAGTCAATTGAGCATTATTTCTACACATTGATGAATTTGTCTCCTTGATGCTAATAGGTGAATAGAGGATGAAGAACGGAGTTCGTAGGACTTTGAATCGACTCAAACGGATGCCCGGATTAGAAGATATTGAAGAAATACGATTGGTATTAGTGCGGACGAGGAAAAGTATTAGTTGGATGAGTTGGAAGTCACTCGAGTGACTAGGTCGAGCGCCACCGCTAGAGCGCATTGCTCGAGCGCCTAAGCTTACAGAACTTTTCTTGCGCTCGAGCAGCTCGAGCGCCACCGCTCGAGCGAATTGCTCGAGCGCCCAAAACATACAGTGCAATTTCAGCGCACGACCGGCTCGAGCGGAACCGCTCGAGCGATTGTGTCATTCGAGCTACACTACTCGAGCGGGACCGCTCGAGCGTTTTGCTCGAGCAACTTCAGATTTTTGCCTCCGGATGCGTAATTTCGGCCCATTAACTCCCGTTTCGACCCGTGCCTATATATACCTCTTCCAAACACGTTTTGAAGCATCCCGAAATTTTAGAAATAACTTTAGACTTAGTTTTTGGAGAGGAAGAAGAGGAACAAGCTTTATTTTACGTTTTGTTGAGGTTTTGCATACAAATTCTTAGTTTCTTTTCTTTCTTAGTTTCTTTTAATTAGCTCGATTACTTTTAACGTTTTAAACTTTGTTTTTATCAATTCAAATTTCAGTTCTTAGTATTTATTTCTCTAAACCCTAGTTCATGTTTCATATTATCGTTCTTCAATTCATTATGTTTATGTTCGTTGTTTCTTCTATTGCTTTTGTGTTTGTTAACGTCATGTCTAGCTAAAACCCTTGCATGCTTAGGGTAGGATGAAATCGTAGAAGTAGGTTGTGGGTACGTAATTAGGGTAACTCGTGACGTTAGGTTTTAATTCTCTTGGTTAATGAATTCTTATAATTAATCTGAACTTTACCTTTGAATTTAGTACGAAAGTGTTAGAGAGAGGACGACCGCATCACTCAATAACAATTAGTAGTCTTAACGAGAAGGTTTAGGAAAGGTTAATTCATCTACCGGTTTAGCGAAGGAGGACGACCGCATCACCTTAGTTAAATTAGGGTCTCATTAATTGAGCACAATTCATTAACTTGTTAGTGGATTAGTGGAGTCGAGTGTTAGGGTAAAGTATTAGGGTTTAGAATCTTGAGCTTTCACCTTGCATTCTTATACTTAGGTTAATTCTTGTGTGTCACAGTTATTTTGATTATGTACCTGCTCCGTTAGTATACGTAGGGATTCCTATCTTAAGCATCACCACCTCATATTTGAAAACACACCTTTTGTTACTTAGTTTAATTTTCCTTTTGCATTCGTAGGATAATTGAGTTTAGTTTAATTAGTCTTTCAAAAAAATCCAAAAAAAAATACACTCATATTAATTACGACGCGTATATCTTCAGGGATCTATTCGCATATACACTATCTCTTGGGTACGATATACTTGGTCGTTATACTTGCTAATACTACAGTGAACCCGTCCGCTTGCGGGTAAGCGACTAGTAGAAGTTAGTAAAATCGCTTCAAGTCAATGGCGCCGTTGCCGGGGATGGCGTTGTATGCTTTTGAATAGGACTTGTAGATAGCTTAGTAGTTAGTAGTGGGTGATTTATTTTCTGTTTTTATTTTTTATTTGTATTCAATCGGCAGTTGCGTTTTGACCCTTTTGCTAGTGTGTCAGGTTTATGAAAACACGCTCACAAGGCAATACGAGCGAAGAGAGAATACCGTTGGACCCTGAGACAATAGCCAGAAGGAACCGAGCCTTCTTGAGAAGGATGAACGCTGCCGACTTAGGAAAGGAACCAATGGATATCAATAATGAGTTGGACGATGCTGCCAACGATTTCAATCAGGCAGTAGACCGAGTTGAAGGCACTGGAGTTAGTGGTAGCCAAAATCAAATTCCATTAGGGGATAGCCAGAGCCTAAACCCGGATACACAAAACGTAGGGAATCCAGCTCAGAACCTTGTCCATAATCCTCATAACAACCCTGCTTACCCACAAAACCCAAATAACCCTTTTAACAACCCAGTATACCAACATTACCCATATCCACCTTATCCTTACCCACCATATCCATATCATCCACCTCCTGTCTACAACCAACCACCTGTTTACCAACCACCACCCCAACAAGTGCTCGTACCAGCTGCTAATCCTCAACACGTTCCTCAGAACGTAGATCACAATATGACTATTCGAGGGAGGTTTGCAGCGCAGCCACAGCGGTACTATGATGGAGTGGCTTTACCTCCTGTTGAGGCGAACAACTTCTCGATATCCCCGGGGATTTTAAAGCTGCTTACCGAGAATCAATTCAAAGGGATGATCGGGAAGGAGAACCCTCACACTCACTTGAGGAGCTTTCTCATGATAGCCTCAACATTTAATTACAATGGCATGTCTGAAGATGCCAAGAGGCTTAGACTGTTCTCATTCTCATTGACGGGAATAACTAAGAAGTGGTACGATAATACGCTCCCGCGGGGAGGTATTACCACTTGGGCCGAGCTCGAGCGTCTGTTCCTCGAGCGATTCTACCCTCCATCTAGGACGATCAAGGCTAGAATTGAGATCTCGTCCTTTCGCCAGAAGTCTGGAGAAGATTTACGTCAAGCATGGGAGAGATACTCAAACATGCTGATTGAGTGCCCGCAGCACGGGTACAACGAGGGAGACATTATGGCATTCTTCTATAGTGGTGCCAACAAGGCGGGGCAAGACCATTTAGACGCATGTGCGGGTGGAGCATTCCTCAATCAAGGCATGGCGAGGTGTAGAGAGATCGTGGACAATATTGTCACGAATGCCGGTGCTTGGAGTGGAGATGCAGATTTTCAGAGAGTGCATCATGTTGAAGAGGGAGAAGGAACGAGAAGGCTGCTGATGGCCATGATGGAAAAGATCAACAACCTCGAGTTGGGAAAGAGTTTGGGTGGAGAGCATGCAGTAGAGAATGAGAGAGTAGACCAGCCCAGTGGACAGCAAGAGGTAGCCAATTACATGGGAGGTCCGTATTACAACCAGAATGGCTACCATGGTGGAAACCAGTATGGAAGGCCTTCTTATGGCCAACCATTTGTACCTCCAGGTCTTCAGCCACTTCAAAATCAATGGAGGAACACACAAGGAGTTCAAGGAGGCCAGCAGCCTCCTCAAAACACATGGAGGAAGAATGAGAACTTTTCTTATGCTAACCCAAAAGCTGGTGTTACTGTTCCTGCAGGTGTTGATCCGGGGTCTAAACCTCCTGGTGGAGAAGGCGGTGCATCAACCGAGGAGATGTTGAGAGCGATCCTTCAGAAGGTGGAGGAAGGGAGTAAGCGGTTGTCATCCTTGGAGTACGATGTGAAGGAGTTGCACAAGAAGGGTGATCATCGTGATCAAGAGCTCCAGAAGATGAACGTTGAGTGGACTAGAACTCAACAAGAGAACAATCGAAGGTTCACTTCTTTAGAGTTCCAGATGAGTCAGATTGCAAAGTCAGTGAATAGAATGCCGGAGGGGAACCCGAAGGAGCATTGCAAGGCTATCCAGTTAAGAAGTGGAACCAACTATGAAGAGCCTCAGATGCCTGCTGATTCTGAGATGCCCCAAGTTGAGAAGGGGATTGAAAGTGAAGGGATTGAGAGGCATGAAGATATGGATGAGTCCCAGAAGGGCAAGGAAAGGGAGGAGGTTGAGAGAGTTCCAAAGTGGAAGAAAGCAAAGGAAGCAAGGGAGAAAGTGAAAGTGACCGAGCGAGATGAATGGGGGGTACCCAAATCTGTGATACCCGTCCCGTATCCACAACGCTTTATGAAGAAAACGCTTGATAAGAAATTCGCTAAGTTCCTTGATATTTTTAAACAATTGCATATTAATATTCCTTTTTATGATGCTTTGGAACAGATGCCGCACTATGCGAAGTTTTTGAAGGACTTGATCGCGAAAAGACGGCGAGTGGATGAGCCGAAGTTGGTGCAGCTGAACCACGAGGTGAGTGCATTAGTGCACAAGGCGCTTCCTCCAAAGCTGAAGGATCCCGGGAGCTTCACGATTTTATGTGACATTGGGAACGGGATCAAGAAGGGAGCGTTGTGCGACCACGGAGCGAGCATAAATTTGATGCCGTTATCGCTTTTCAAAAAGTTGGAGGGTGGTGAACTTCAACCCACAATGATGACGCTTCAACTTGCCGATCGGTCTATTACTAGACCTCAAGGTGTGGTTGAAGACGTCCTAGTGAGAGTTGGAGATCATATTTTTCCAGCCGACTTTGTAGTCCTAGAGATGGAGGAAGATGAGCACGTGCCCCTGATCTTGGGAAGACCGTTCTTAGCTACGGCGGGGATGGTGCTAGACGTGGCAAATGGGAAGATTACATTGAAGGTTGATGATCAAGAAGTGAAGATCTCCCTATATGAAGCCATGAAGCACCCGAAGGAGGATGAGAACTTGTATTGCATGGATGTAATTGATCCTCGTGTTGAAGACACACCTTCTCTCCCTAATCCTTCTCATATTCATGAATTTTATACTCCTTCACTCAATAATTTAACCCATGAGCAGTATGTTCTTGATTATGTTGATAGGGATAAAGTGAAGAAGTTGAAGGATGAAGAGGTGAAGAAAGTGGACGTGGTCCAGCTAGAGGGAAAAGAAGGAGTTAAGAAGAAGAAGTCCAAACTCAAGAAACTGTTTAGTAAGACTCCTCCAGATAGAGGCAAGAAGGAGTTGAGATCCATAACACTTGGGGATGAGAAAAGAGCAAAAGAGCTCATGACGATGGGGCATCAAGGAAAGGAGTTCAAACACCACTCTTATGAGAGTAAGGGAGGTATTTTTGAGTATGATGTCCCATAAGCTCCTTTGAGTTTGGTCCGGCATGAGGACCTTAAAAATAGCGCTGAATGGGAGGCAACCCATTATTTTTTTATTTATTTGCTTTGAGTATTTTTTAGTTATTAGGGAGTTATTTTGAGTCGTATGTTTAACCTCGTATTTGAGTGAGTTTCTTGTAGGCTTGTCTCTAAAGGAGTAAAGGTATCATGGAGTTATTCAGATTGAAGGGACCAACTCAAGCAAGGGAGTGTGCCAAGTTGATGAAGAGAAACTGAATTGTTTGGTTGAGGTAACCCACAACCCCAAACTTAGACCTCTAGCAAGGTCGAAGTTTGGGGGGGGTGGAGATTTTTATGTTTCTTGTTACATTGCACATGCATGCACGCCCTTATCTTTGAGTTGAGTTTGATTGATTATTAGATTGTTGAGATACTCCTTGGGGTGATTTTGATTTGACTCGCTATTGCATATTTCATGCCTATCAATCATCTTATGCTTATTGATTGCTATCTTTGAGTATGATTTGATGAGTAGAGTGAGTTGTAAGGGTGAGTTAGAAATTCTTTTGTGTGAGTGTTTGAGTTTGAGCTGATTAGAGAGAGAACTTGTATGCTTATGAGTTTTTCTTTTAAGTACTTGTGTGGTGAGAGTGAGAATGCACTAGGACTAGCATGGATGTGAAAGCCGTGAGCTTTTGAGCCTTATGAGATTTTGATATATGAATTAATCTCTTCGTTTGTGAGTGGATCGTCACCTTAGAGGATGCTAGAACTTGTGTGTGCTCTTGCTTCTTGATTGTGTCTAGTTTGATATGCCGAATGTGATCTTAGGCCATCTTTGTTTTTATTGAGTCACTTAGCCAAAATTTCCTTACCAATGACATGTATTCCTTGTTAGCCCCTTTGAGCCTAAAGCCTATTTTATTTGCTAGCACATTTAAACACTATTCCAAGTTCCTAAGCCTTTTTGTCCCAATTTGAGTGGAGAATAGGAAAAGCGTGAATGTTGAAGGGATTGAGTTGAGTTGAGACAAGGAATTATGATGGTTGAGTGGTGATAAAATAAGGGTGTGAATGAGATTTGAGTTGTGGGAAAGAAAAAAAAAATAGAGAATGAGCAAAAGAAAAAATGAGCTCATGTGTTGTGCGAAAAAGAAAAAAAAAGTGATTGAAAAAAAAAAGTGAAAAGAGTGAGAAAGAAAAGATTGAAGTGTTGGGAGAAGTGGAATTGAAAGAGTGTTGATTGAATATGTTTGAAGTAGTCTGTTCCTAATCTCGAAGTGCCAAAGTTTGACTTTCTATTCTCCATTCACTTAAGTCACTAACCCATATTGTTATCCCACCTGTCAAAAGAGCCGACATTACAACCTTGAGAAAAGCCCTTTTTGATTCGGCATTGATTTCTAGAGTATGGTCGAAGTTAAGAGCACTTACAAGCCTATGGCTGCCAATTTGTGTGATTGATTGTTTGAGTGAGTCCCTTAATCATTGATATACACTTGTGAGGGAGTGAAACACATCGTTGAGTGCACATCCATGCTTGATCTTGGTGTTTCTTGTTATTGTTGCATAAGTATGATGAAGGAAAGTCAGTGAGTATACATGTGATTGATCTTTGAAGCTCGAGTTCATTTGCTTGCATGATTGATTCTTTGACTCATTCCTAACAATTTCACTTGACTTATTATTTCATTGCTTGAGGACAAGCAATATGGTAAGTTTGGGGGGGTTGATTAGGCGTGAAATTGTCATGATTCGTAGCTTGAAATACCCCAATCTTGGTCGAGTTTATCGAGTATTTAGAGTCAATTGAGCATTATTTCTACACATTGATGAATTTGTCTCCTTGATGCTAATAGGTGAATAGAGGACGAAAAACGGAGTTCGTAGGACTTTGAATCGACTCAAACGGATGCCCGGATGAGAAGATATTGAAGAAATACGATTGGTATTAGTGCGGACGAGGAAAAGTATTAGTTGGATGAGTTGGAAGTCACTCGAGTGACTAGGTCGAGCGCCACCGCTCGAGCGCATTGCTCGAGCGCCTAAGCTTACAGAACTTTTCTTGCGCTCGAGCAGCTCGAGCGCCACCGCTCGAGCGAATTGCTCGAGCGCCCAAAACATACAGTGCAATTTCAGCGCACGACCGGCTCGAGCGGAACCGCTCGAGCGATTGTGTCATTCGAGCTACACTACTCGAGCGGGACCGCTCGAGCGTTTTGCTCGAGCAACTTCAGATTTTTGCCTCCGAATGCGTAATTTCGGCCCATTAACTCCCGTTTCGACCCGTGCCTATATATACCTCTTCCAAACACGTTTTGAAGCATCCCGGAATTTTAGAAATAACTTTAGACTTAGTTTTTGGAGAGGAAGAAGAGGAACAAGCTTTATTTTACGTTTTGTTGAGGTTTTGCATACGAATTCTTAGTTTCTTTTCTTTCTTAGTTTCTTTTAATTAGCTCGATTACTTTTAACGCTTTAAACTTCGTTTTTATCAATTCAACTTTCAGTTCTTAGTATTTATTTCTCTAAACCCTAGTTCATGTTTCATATTATCGTTCTTCAATTCATTATGTTTATGTTCGTTGTTTCTTCTATTGCTTTTGTGTTTGTTAACGTCATGTCTAGCTAAAACCCTTGCATGCTTAGGGTAGGATGAAATCGTAGAAGTAGGTTGTGGGTACGTAATTAGGGTAACTCGTGACGTTAGGTTTTAATTCTCTTGGTTAATGAATTCTTATAATTAATCTGAACTTTACCTTTGAATTTAGTACGAAAGTGCTAGAGAGAGGACGACCGCATCACTCAATAACAATTAGTAGTCTTAACGAGAAGGTTTAGGAAAGGTTAATTCATCTACCGGTTTAGCGAAGGAGGACGACCGCATCACCTTAGTTAAATTAGGGTCTCATTAATTGAGCACAATTCATTAACTTGTTAGTGGATTAGTGGAGTCGAGTGTTAGGGTAAAGTATTAGGGTTTAGAATCTTGAGCTTTCACCTTGCATTCTTATACTTAGGTTAATTCTTGTGTGTCACAGTTATTTTGATTATGTACCTGCTCCGTTAGTATACGTAGGGATTCCTATCTTAAGCATCACCACCTCATATTTGAAAACACACCTTTTGTTACTTAGTTTAATTTTCCTTTTGCATTCGTAGGATAATTGAGTTTAGTTTAATTAGTCTTTCAAAAAAATCCAAAAAACAATACACTCATATTAATTACGACGCGTAGATCTTCAGGGATCTATTCGCATATACACTGTCTCTTGGGTACGATATACTTGGTCGTTATACTTGCTAATACTACAGTGAACCCGTCCGCTTGCGGGTAAGCGACTAGTAGAAGTTAGTAAAATCGCTTCAAGTCAGCCGTGGGTGTGTAACACTTCCTTATGACTCCCTAACAACTAACACACCCTCACAGCTTGTAGATGTTTATTTTCTTCTTTCACACAATACAACACCCCTTACAATGAAGTTATGAGCTTGTATTTATAATGGGGATTCAAATGTATCCGTTGGAGGGAAGATACATTTGAATCCAACATTTAATGGTTTCAACCACCTTTCTTGGAATGCGGTCTTTGTCAGTGTCAGAGTTGCTGCCTCGTACTGATTGGTCCACGTGGCCTGGATTCACGGATCTTTGACTCAGTGGGTTGGCCAAGACCCCCTGACTTTAGGTAGTTTCCTCCTTCACTGGCTGATGATCTTCAGTGGACTGAACGTCTTCAGTGTAGTTGTCCTTCAGAGACTGTTTGAAGATCATTTCCAAGAAGTTTGTCATAAGGCTGAATGACAAACTTCCCTGACCACAGTAGCCTGACTCCTTCAGGACCTACTTAGTGCAGCACTGATCCTCCTGATCATGCTCTTCACTGAGTGGTCCACCTGACTTAGCTTAGATCAGCCTGGTTTACACTCAGTGGGACATCCTTCAGGCTTCTCTTCTGGTTCAGGTTTCTGGCATGGCTTCAGTCAGTTCTTCTTGGTGTTATCTTGATATTCTCAGGCTGTGTTGCAGAGTTCCCCCTCGCTGAGTTCCCCCTCAACTGAACAGCCTATTCTACTGAGAAATGACTTAGCCTGACCTGAAATAAAAGATACTATCCTGACTGCTTTCAAACCTATTACAGGTTGTTTTGGAAAATCATCAAAACTAAAACATATCCCAACAATTTCCCCCTTTTTGATGATTTCAAAACTTCTAACCAAATGGTTTTCTATTACAAGAATAATGTCAGAATACAAGTAATAGTTTGAAAAATGCAGGAATTCCCATAGTTTAAAACATTTAAGATCTGTTCGGTTGACAATTTTTCTTAACAAAACTGGATCAGTGGTCATGTGAACAACCTACTCTGATACCAATTGATGGTCCCGTTTTCGAAGGGCAAAATGGGAATTCAGGAGCAAAAATTTTTTTTTTAAACTTTTCCTCAGGGAGTTCAGCAAGAGTGGGAAATACTCAAGTCACTGCTCTGCTCAGAGGCTGAGTTACCAAGTCAGTGAGAAGGCTTGGAGTCTCATGCTCTGAGCAAGGACAGTGGCTTGAGATGCTGAACTCTCGAGTGCGTTAAAAAGCACAGCTTGCACCCTGACTGAGTTCAGTGACGGAATACTCAAGTCACTGCGTTGCTAAGAGTCAGAGCACTCAAGTCAGTCCAAACTGACTTGTGAGCTCAGGCTCTTAACAAGGCAGTGACTCGAGAGACTGAACTCTCGAGTGCTAGCCTAAGCTTGTCAGTGAGATTGGTTCTCCCTGACTAAAATACTTAGCTAATCTTCTTTTCAAACTTTCCAAGTACACTCAGAGAGCATACACTACAAGTAATTAGCAAGTGCTTAGACAAATAAACAACGCTCAGTTTAACGTGGTTCAGAGACTCAAGCTCTTACATCCACGGCCTGATTTAACAGGAAATCCACTCCTTGGGATTCTTGTTTTTAACGTGCCAAGGTGCACTTACAACTGGACTCACGCCACTCCCTGGGCTGCCTCTCCTCACCTCACTACAAACCTAACATTCTTCTAAAAGGGTTTAGTTCGGTTTGGTTTTCTCCAACTAGGTGAGGTTTTCCTTTACAATGTGTTAGCCTTAAAGCTAAGATTAGGAAAACCTCTCTAAGCTAAGAGTTACAAGCTTGACACTCAATGAATATAAGTGATAACCTTAAAGGTCAGTGTCGTGGGTGTGTAACACTTCCTTATGACTCCCTAACAACTAACACACCCTCACAGCTGGTTGATTAGGCGTGAAATTGTCATGATTCGTAGCTTGAAATACCCCAATCTTGGTCGAGTTTATAGAGTATTTAGAGTCAATTGAGCATTATTTCTACACATTGATGAATTTGTCTCTTTGATGCTCATAGGTGAATAGAGGACGAAAAACGGAATTTCTAAGAATTTTAATTCGACTCAAACGGATGCCCGGATGAGAAGATATTGAAGAAATACGATTGGTATTAGTGCGGACGAGGAAAAGTATCACTTGGGAGGAGTTAGAAGTCACTCGAGTGACTAGGTCGACCGCACGCGCTCGAGCGCATTGCTCGAGCGCCACCACTCGAGCGAATTGCTCGAGCGCCCAAAACATGCAGAGAGATTTCAGCGCTCGACCGGCTCGAGCGGAACCGCTCGAGCGATTGTGTCATTCGAGCTACACTGCTCGAGCGGGACCGCTCGAGCGTTTTGCTCGAGCGCCCATGGATTTTTGCCTCCGGATGCGTATTTTCGGCCCATTAACTCCCGTTTCGACCCGTGCCTATATATACCTCTTCCAAACACGTTTTGAAGAATCCCGAACTTTAGAAATAATTTTAGACTTAGTTTTTGGAGAGGAAGGAGATGAGCAAGCTTTACTTTTACGTTGTTGAGGTTTTTCATACGAATTCTTAGTTTCTTTTCGTTTCTTAGTTCCTTTTCATTAGTTTGATTTCTTTAAACGCTTTGAACATCGTTTTAGTTAATTAAATTTCAGTTCTTCGTATTTATTTTCTTTAAACCCTAGTTCATGTTTCGTATTTTCTTCGTGCAATTCATTATGTTTATGTTCGTCGTTTCTTCTATTGCTTTTATTTTTGTTAAAACCATGTCTAGCTAAAACCCTTGCATGCTTAGGGTAGGATGAACTCGTAGAAGTAGGTTTTGGGTACGTAATTAGGGTAATTCGTGACGTTAGTTTTAATTCTCTTAATTAATGAATTCTTATAATTAATCTGAACTTTACCTTTAAATTTAGTACGAAAGTGTTAGAGAGAGGACGACCGCATCACTCAATAACAACTAGTAGTCTTAACGAGAAGGTTTAGGAAAGGTTAATTCATCTACCGGTTTAGCGAAGGAGGACGACCGCATCACCTTAGTTAAATTAGTGTCTCATTAATTGAGCACAATCCATTAACTTGTTAGTGGATTAGTGGAGTCGAGTGTTAGGGTAAAGTATTAGGGTTTAGAATCTTGAGCTTTCACCTTGCATTCTTAGACTTAGGTTAATTCTTGTTTGTCACAGTTATTTTGATTATGTACCTGCTCCGTTAGTATACGTAGGGATTCCTATCTTAAGCATCACCATATCTCATTAGAACACAACCCTTAGTTAATTTAATTGCTTTAGTATTTTGGTTTACTTAGTTTATTTCAGTCTTTTAATTAATCTTTCAGAAAACCCAAAAACATTACACTCATATTAACTACGACGCGTAGATCTTCAGGGATCTATTCGCATATACACCATCCCTTGGGTTCGATAATACTTGGTCCCTATACTTGCCCATACTACAGTGAACCCGTACTCTTGCGGGGTAGCTACTAGTAGAAGCTAGTGTAGTTCGCTTCAAGTCAATGGCGCCGTTGCCGGGGATGGCATTATATGCCTTTTGAATAGGACTTGTAGATAGCTTAGTAGTTAGTAGTGGGTGATTTAATTTCTGTTTTTATTTTTATTTTTTATTCAATCGGCAGTTGCGTTTTGATCTTTCTGCTAGTGTGTCAGGTTTATGAAAACACGCTCACAAGGCAATACGAGCGAAGAGAGAATACCGTTGGACCCTGAGACAATAGCCAGAAGGAACTGAGCCTTCTTGAGAAGGATGAACGCTGCCGACTTAGGAAAGGAACCAATGGATATCAATAATGAGTTGGACGATGCTGCCAACGATTTCAATCAGGCAGTAGACCGAGTTGAAGGCACTGGAGTTAGTAGTAGCCAGAATCAAATTCCATTAGGGGATAGCCAGAGCCTAAACCCGGATACACGAAACGTAGGGAATCCAGCTCAGAACCTTGTCCATAATCCTCATAACAACCCTGCTTACCCACAAAACCCAAATAACCCTTTTAACAACCCAGTATACCAACATTACCCATACCCACCTTATCCTTACCCACCATATCCATACCATCCACCACCAGTCTACAACCAACCACCTGTTTACCAACCACCACCCCAACAAGTACCCGTACCAGCTGCTAATCCTCAACACGTTCCTCAGAACGTAGATCACAATATGGCTATTCGAGGGAGGTTTGCAGCACAGCCACAGTGGTACTATGATGGAGTGGCTTTGCCTCCTGTTGAGGCGAACAACTTCTCGATATCCCCGGGGATTTTAAAGCTGCTTACCGAGAATCAGTTCAAGGGGGTGATCGGGAAGGAGAATCCTCACACTCACTTGAGGAGCTTTCTCATGATAGCCTCCACATTTAATTATAATGGCATGTCTGAAGATGCCAAGAGGCTTAGGCTGTTCCCATTCTCATTGACAGGAATAGCCAAGGAGTGGTACGATAATACGCTCCCGCGGGGAGGTATTACCACTTGGGCCGAGCTTGAGCGTCTGTTCCTCGAGCGATTCTACCCTCCATCTAGGACGATCAAGGCTAGAATTGAGATCTCGTCCTTTCGCCAGAAGTCTGGAGAGGATTTACGCCAAGCGTGGGAGAGATACTCAAACATGCTGATCGAGTGCCCGCAGCACGGGTACAACGAGGGAGATATTATGGCGTTCTTCTACAGTGGTGCCAACAAGGCGGGGCAAGACCATTTAGACGCTTGTGCGGGCGGAGCATTCTTGAACCAAGGCATAGAGAGGTGTAGGGAAATCGTGGACAACATTGTCACGAATGCCGGTGCTTGGGGTGTGGATGCAGATTTTCAGAGAGTGCATCAGGTTGAAGAGAGCGAAGGAACGAGAAGGCTATTGATGGCCATGATGGAGAAGATAAACAACCTCGAGTTGGGGAAGAGTATGGTTGGAGAGCATGCAGTAGAGAATGAGAGAGTAGACCAACCAAGTGGACAGCAAGAGGTAGCCAATTACATGGGAGGCCCATATTACAATCAGAATGGCTACCAAGGTGGAAATCAGTATGGAAGGCCTTCTTATGGCTAACCATTTGTACTTCCAGGCCCTCAGCCACCTCAAAATCAATGGAGGAACACACAAGGAGTTCAAGGAGGCCGGCAACCTCCTCAAAACACATGGAGGAAGAATGATATTTTTTCTTATGCTAACCCAAAAGCTGGTGTTACTGTTCCTGCAGGTGTTGATCCGGGGTCTAAACCTCCTGGTGGAGAAGGCGGTGCATCAACCGAGGAGATGTTGAGAGCGATCCTTCAGAAGGTGGAGGAAGGGAGCAAGAGATTGTCATCCTTGGAGTACGATGTGAAGGAGCTGCACAAGAAGGGTGATCATCGAGATTAAGAGCTCCAGAAGATGAACGTTGAGTGGACTAGAACTCAACAAGAGAACAATAGGAGGTTCACTTCTTTAGAGCTCCAGATGAGCCAAATTGCAAAGTCAGTGAATAGAATGCCGGAAGGGAACCCGAAAGAGCATTGCAAGGCGATCCAGCTTAGAAGTGGAACCAATTATGAAGGTCCTCAGATGCCTGCTGATTCTGAGACGCCCCAAGTTGAGAAGGGGATTGAAAGTGAAGGGATTGAGAAGCATAGAGATATGGATGAGTCCCAGAAAGAGGAAGGGGTTGAGAAGGGAGAGAGAGTTCCAAAGTGGAAAAAGCAAAGGAAGCAAGGGATAAAGTGAAAGAAACAGAAAGAGATGAATGGGGGGTACCCAAATCTGTGATACCCGTCCCATATCCACAACGCTTCATGAAAAAGAAGCTTGATGAAAAATTTGCAAAATTTCTTGATGTTTTTAAACAATTGCATATTAATATTCCTTTTTATGATGCTTTGGAACAGATGCCGCACTATGCGAAGTTTTTGAAGGACTTGATCGCGAAGAGACGGCGAGTGGATGAGCCGAAGTTGGTGCAGCTGAACCACGAGGTGAGTGCATTAGTGCACAAGGCGCTTCCACCAAAGCTGAAGGATCCCGGTAGTTTTACGATCCTATGTGATATCGGGAACGGGATCAAGAAGGGAGCGTTGTGCGACCTCGGGGCGAGCATTAATCTCATGCCGTTGTCGCTCTTCAAGAAGTTGGAAGGTGGAGAACTTCAACCCACAATGATGACACTTCAACTTGCCGATCGGTCTATTACTCGACCTCAAGGTGTTGTTGAAGACGTTCTAGTGAGAGTTGGAGATCACATCTTTCCAGCCGACTTTGTAGTGCTAGAGATGGAGGAAGATGAACACGTGCCCCTGATCTTGGGAAGACCGTTCTTAGCTACGGCGGGGATGGTGCTAGACGTGGCAAATGGGAAGATTACGTTGAAGGTAGATGATCAAGAAGTGAAGATCTCCCTATATGAAGCCATGAAGCACCCGAAGGAGGATGAGAGCTTGTATTGCATGGATGCACTTGATCCTCGTGTTGAAGACACGCCTTCTATCCCTAATCCTTCTGATATTCATGATTTTGTTAGTCCTTCACTTGATTTTTTAACCCATGAGCGTTATGATCTTGATTATTTTGATAGGGATAAAGTGAAGAAGTTGAAGGATGAAGAGGTGAAGAAAGTGGACGTGGTCCAGCTAGAAGGAAAAGGAGGAGTTAAGAAGAAGAAGTCAAAATTCAAGAAATTATTTAGTAAGACTCCTCCAGATAGAAGCAAGAAGGAGTTGAGACCCATAACACTTGGGGATGAGAAGAGAGCAAAAGAGCTCATGATGGTGGGGCATCAAGGAAAGGAGTTCAAACACCACTCTTATGAGAGTAAGGGAGGTAAATTTGAGTATGATGTCCCATAAGCTCCTTTGAGCTTGGTCCGGCATGAGGACCTTAAAAATAGCGCTGAATGGGAGGCAACCCATTTTTATTTGCTTTCATTTATTTTTAGTGTCTTTTTATATTATTAGGGAGTATTTTGAGTCGTATGTTTAACCTCATATTTGAGTGAGTTGCTTGTAGGCTTGTCTCTAAAGGAGTAAAGGTATCATGGAGTTATTCAGATTGAAGGAACCAACTTGAGACAAGGAAGTGTGCAAAGCTAGTGAGAGAAACGAGATTGTTTGTTTGAGGTAACCCACAACCCCAAACTTAGACCTCTAGCTAGGTCGAAGTTTGGGGGTGGAGTTTTTTATGTTTCTTGTTACATTGCACATGCATGCACGCCCTTATCTTTGAGTTGAGTTTGATTGATTATTAGTTTGTTGAGATACTCCTTGGGGTGATTTTGAGTTGACTCGCTATTGCATATTCCATGTCTATCAATCATCTTATGCTTGATGATTGCTATCTTTGAGTATGATTTGATGAGTAGAGTGAGTTGTAAGAGTGAGTTAGAAATTCTTTTGTGTGAGTGTTTGAGTTTGAGCTGATTAGGGAGAGAACCCGTATGCTTGTGAATTTTTCTTTTGAGTACTTGTGTGATGAGAGTGAGAATTCACTAGGACTAGCATAGATGTGAAAGTTGTGAGCTTTTGAGCCTTACGAGATTTAAATGCATTAATTAATCTCTTCGTTTGTGAGTGGATCATCACCTTAGAGGATGCTAGAACTTGTGTGTGCTCTTGCTCCTTGATTGTATCTAGTTAGATATGCCGAATG
Organism: Ballota nigra; assembly: GCA_947034835.1. NCBI lineage: Eukaryota > Viridiplantae > Streptophyta > Magnoliopsida > Lamiales > Lamiaceae > Ballota > Ballota nigra. The sequence continues at coordinate 111,497,028 of OX344722.1, read as the reverse complement.
TGATCTTAGGCCATCTTTGATTTAATTGAGTCACTTAGCCAAAAAATTTCCCTACCAATGACATTGAATCCCTTGCTAGCCCCTTTGAGCCTAAAGCCTATTTTATTTGCTAGCACATATGAACACTATTCCAATTCCTAAGCCTTTTTGTCCCAATTTGAGTGGAGAATAGGAAAGTGTGAATGTGAGGGGATTGATTTGAGTTGAAAAAGGAGAGTTATTGATGGTTGAATGGTGATAAAATAAGGGTGTGAATGAAATTTGAGATGTGGGAAAAAGAGAAAGAAAATTGAGAATGAGCAAAAAGAAAAAAATGAGCTCATGTGTTTGTGCGAAAAAGAAAAAAAAAAGTGAAGTGATTGAAAAAAAAAAAAGTGAAAAGAGTGAGAAAGAAAAAATTTGAAGTGTTGAGAGTATGGAGTTGAAAGGGTGTTGATTGAAAATGCTTGAAGTAGTCTGTTCCTAATCTCGAAGTACCGAAGTCTAATTTTCTATTCTCCATTCACTTGAGTCACTTTACCATATTGTTATTCCACCTGTCCAAAGAGCCTACATTACAACCTTGAGAAAAGTCCTTTTTGATTCGGCATTGATTTCTAGAGTATGGTCGGAGTTGAGAGTGCTTACAAGCCTATGGTTGCCGATATGAGTGATTGATTGTTTGAGTGAGTCCCTTAATCATTGATATACACTTGTGAGGGAGTGAAACACATCGTTGAGTGCACATCCATGTTTGATCTTGGTGGGTCTTGTTGTTGTTGCATGAGTATGATGAAGGGGGTGAGTTAGTATACGTGTGATCGATCTTTGAAGCTCGAGTTCAATTACTTGCATGATTTGATTCTTGATTCATTCCTAACAATTTCACTTGACTTATTATTTCATTGCTTGAGGACAAGCAACATGGTAAGTTTGGGGGGGTTGATTAGGCGTGAAATTGTCATGATTCGTAGCTTGAAATACCCCAATCTTGGTCGAGTTTATAGAGTATTTAGAGTCAATTGAGCATTATTTCTACACATTGATGAATTTGTCTCTTTGATGCTCATAGGTGAATAGAGGATGAAAAATGGAGTTCGTAGGACTTTGAATCGACTCAAACGGATGCCCGGATAAGAAGATATTGAAGAAATACGATTGGTATTAGTGCGGACGAGGAAAAGTATCACTTGGGAGGAGTTAGAAGTCACTCGAGTGACTAGGTCGACCGCACGTGCTCGAGCGCATTGCTCGAGCGCTTAAACTTACAGAACTATTCTTGCGCTCGAGCAGCTCGAGCGCCACCGCTCGAGCGAATTGCTCGAGCGTCCAAAACATGCAGAGAGATTTCAGCGCTCGACCGGCTCGAGCGGAACCGCTCAAGCGATTGTGTCATTCGAGCTACACTGCTCGAGCGGGACCGCTCGAGCGTTTTGCTCGAGCGCCCATGGATTTTTGCCTCCGGAATCGTATTTTCGGCCCATTAACTCCCGTTTCGACCCGTGCCTATATATACCTCTTCCAAACACATTTTGAAGAATCCCGAACTTTAGAAATAATTTTAGACTTAGTTTTTAGAGAGGAAGGAGACGAGCAAGCTTTACTTTTACGTTGTTGAGGTTTTTCATACGAATTCTTAGTTTCTTTTCGTTTCTTAGTTCCTTTTCATTAGTTTGATTTCTTTAAACGCTTTGAATGTCGTTTTAATTAATTAAATTTCAGTTCTTCGTATTTATTTTCTTTAAACCCTAGTTCATGTTTCGTATTTTCTTCGTGCAATTCATTATGTTTATGTTCGTCGTTTCTTCTATTGCTTTTATTTTTGTTAAAATCATGTCTAGATAAAACCCTTGCATGCTTAGGGTAGGATGAACTCATAGAAGTAGGTTGTGGGTACGTAATTAGGGTAATTCGTGACGTTAGTTTTAATTCTCTTAATTAATGAATTCTTATAATTAATCTGAACTTTACCTTTAAATTTAGTACGAAAGTGTTAGAGAGAGGACGACCGCATCACTCAATAACAACTAGTAGTCTTAACGAGAAGGTTTAGGAAAGGTTAATTCATCTACCGGTTTAGCGAAGGAGGACGACCGCATCACCTTAGTTAAATTAGGGTCTCATTAATTGAGCACAATCCATTAACTTGTTAGTGGATTAGTGGAGTCGAGTGTTAGGGTAAAGTATTAGGGTTTAGAATCTTGAGCTTTCACCTTGCATTCTTAGACTTAGGTTAATTCTTGTTTGTCACAGTTATTTTGATTATGTACCTGCTCCGTTAGTATACGTAGGGATTCCTATCTTAAGCATCACCATATCTCATTAGAACACAACCCTTAGTTAATTTAATTGCTTTAGTATTTTGGTTTACTTAGTTTATTTCAGTCTTTTAATTAATCTTTCAGAAAACCCAAAAACATTACACTCATATTAACTATGACGCGTAGATCTTCAGGGATCTATTCGCATATACACCATCCCTTGGGTTCGATAATACTTGGTCCCTATACTTGCCCATACTACAGTGAACCCGTACTCTTGCGGGGTAGCTACTAGTAGAAGCTAGTGTAGTTCGCTTCAAGTCACTTGTAGGTGTTTATTTTCTTCTTTCACACAATACAACACCCCTTACAATGAAGCTATGAGCTTGTATTTATAATGGGGATTCAAATGTATCCGTTGGAGGGAAGATACATTTGAATCCAACATTTAATGGTTTCAACCACTTTTCTTGGAATGCAGCCTTTGTCAGTGTCAGAGTTGCTGCCTCGTACTGATTGGTCCACGTGGCCTGGATTCACGGATCTTTGACACAGTGGGTTGACCAAGACCCCCTGACTTTAGGTAGCTTCCTCCTTCACTGACTGATGATCTTCAGTGGACTGAACGTCTTCAGTGTAGTTGTCCTTCAGAGACTGTTTGAAGTTCATTTCCAAGAAGTTTGTCATAAGGCTGAATGACAAACTTCCCTGACCACAGTAGCCTGACTCCTTCAGGACCTACTTGGTGCAGCACTGATCCTCCTGATCATGCTCTTCACTGAGTGGTCCACCTGACTTAGCTTAGATCAGCCTGGTTTACACTCAGTGGGACATCCTTCAGGCTTCTCTTCTGGTTCAGGTTTCTGGCATGGCTTCAGTCAGTTCTTCTTGGTGTTATCTTGATATTCTCAGGCTGTGTTGCAGAGTTCCCCCTCGCTGAGTTCCCCCTCAACTGAACAACCAATTCTACTGAGAAATGACTTAGCCTGACCTGAAATAAAAGATACTATCCTGACTGCTTTCAAACCTATTACATGTTGTTTTGGAAAATTATCAAAACTAAAACATATCCCAACATTAAGCCCTAACGTATTTTTTTCATGTATTGAAAAACGTGGGGTGGGTGGGGGGTGTATTGCATCCCATGCAAGGTTGGGTCCCCTGTTTTATTTTTTCCCTTTAAATTAGAAATACTGCAGTCTTCAAATGAGATAACTTGAATGACTTTAAAACAGTTGGCCATTCTAACAGCATCATTGATGGAAAACAATTCACAAAAGACAGTGATCAATAGTGTAAACTCAAGTAGGATTCATTGTGTGGTTGGAAGCAATAAAATGGCCAACTGAAATGCATATACTAAAAACTGGAAGCAATACACTAAACTGGACCAAGCAATAAAATGGGGAATGATGTTTAGATACTAATAGCATAAAACTTGTAGAGAAAACTAAAGCCATCACCTAACAAAACATCCCAGATTACACAAAAAGATAAATTGTTAATTGGGCCATTTAGATCCAACAAAATAATAATACTAAGGTCTACACATTCAATCAATTAAAACGGAATTCTAGTCGAAGGGAGTTTCACATGATTGAAAGCAAAAAACCATACGTACCAAAATAACATGTTCTAGGACATATATAAAACAATACATCAATCTAGCAAACGACGGGGATCCATTAAGCTGTAAACGTATGGAAGGACTGTGAAATATTCTTCAGCAACTTGTTCTATTGCGCCAAATGGTTCGTACGTCCTCAAATATCTGTTATACACAACATGGATCCCCAACGGCTCAACCCGACACAGAATTTCATTGTCATTTAGCTTCAAGAACCTTAGGGTTGAATGCACAAAATACGGCCACCTGCAGGAGCCACCCAACCAGGAGCAAACTGAAACCTTGTCCATGATTGGTGGTCATGGTAGTCTTCCAATATCCACATTTCAAAATCCTCGAAATTATAAGTTAGGCTTGAAAACATAACAATACGTTCATTATCAAGGGTACCAAGATCACCATAGTTTTGAACTCGTTCTATACCATCAGGTAGTTCTATAAAACCAAATTCCTCAGTTGACACGCAAAAAGAACAGATACGTACCATATGTAACTAAAGTCTGGGTTACCTGCCAATGGAGATGGCCAGCCACAAACACTCTAGGAGAACTCACAGGGTAATCATAGGGGAAATCTCCTATCCTTCTCCATTGCATAGTTTACAGCTCAAGAACCTTGACTTCGAATGTGAACTCCAGAGTGTTGAAATGAGAAATTCGAATGACCTTGTACCCCTCAGAAACAGAATCATACCCCATCCCAAAGATAACTGTAGCTTGGTTGCAACCATCTGGGAATTCAATTTGAGTTGTTGGAATGTTCCTTAACATTGATGTAACTGGGTTAATAACCCAAAAATCATCATAAATGTTGCACTTCAACACAAAGCCATCACAGTTTGCAACACAGTCTTCCAGATCATCATCCTTCCCTATCAATCTCTGATTTTGAACATCGCCTTCTTCAGGAAGTATGTAGTTCAAAGGATGGAAACCGTATTGGGCTTGCACTTCAAACCCAAAGCAATTTTTAGACTCCATCTGAGGGAGATGTAAAGTCTTCCCAAAGTATTTGCTTGATATGGTAGACTCCCATGCTTGATTAACCAATTTGAATCGCATCAGGGGCTCAACAGGCATCCTTGCTAAAATCTCGATCAATAATTCATCAGGGAACACGGTCCCTCCTAGGGTTGGAGATGGTTCAACATTTTGGCGCTGCATTTTTTCAATTCCACTGAGAAAATTTGAGTTGGAAGAAGATGAATTGAGGGTTTCTTGAGAGTTGATATATTTTTTACCAGAAAAAGTATTGCTTGGATGAATGTGTAATATAAACTGACTTGTGTCTATTCAGGGAATGCAATTGCGTCCCTTCCTCATGACTTTTGTGACTATAGTACTTACTTCTTCATCATTACAGATATGCTCAGAAGAAAGGTTGCAACTCTTCCTCTACTAGACCAACTGTCAAGCGGTTGCTTTTAGGTGTAGTAATATTTTGGATGGGACTTTTTAAGTTTCATTTTAATCGATGCACTAGTATATTATAGGGAAAATCTCATCAGACTATTTCTGTTTTGATATTGAGTATCTTAATTGGAAACTTGTGAGAATCAAACTTTAATTTGGATTGGTATGAAAATTAATATTACATCGTAATATTATAGTTGGACATATATAATTTGAAAAATATCACTATAGGTTACTCTTTATTACTTTAGGGTTATACAACCATATATTGGTACCTAAAGATTTTGACCATAGGATAATATGTATTTTTATTGAAAAACCAAATTAAAGTATTAGACTTCCAAAAATAATAGTGTTTACCCAAGTTATAATAAGTAAAAATATAAAAATGTAACAATAAACACTAGTTAAATAGTGATAGTGGTCTATTATGTAAATTTGATTGATAAAATACATTAAAAATTAAAGTTTCACCATAGACGGTTAAATCTTAAACAAATTGTTTAGTGAAGTAATATATTGCTGTAATTTGAAGGGTTTTCTATATGTAGAGGTATGATTTTTACGAGTGGTAATACGTAATAAGTGACAGTATAAAGAGTAATAATATAGGATGACTTAAATGGACTAGTAATATTTTGAAAGGGAAAAACTTACTATTAAAGTAACAATTATACTATGATACCATATATTTAAATATGGTGTATAGAATTTTGAGCAAAATTACAATTTAATTTGTGTTTATTAAAATAGTATATATTTTATGTTAATATGGTTAAGCTAAATATAATATCACTATTTCAAACTCTAGAATGAAGTGTGATTTTATTAAATTAAAGTATAAAGTGTAATACTATAAAATCTAGTTGTAACATAGTTGCATAAGAAGTGTCATTTGGGCCTAATATAGGCCCAATTGCATTGGAGAAACCAAATTAAAGTATTAGAATTCTAAAATTAATAGTGTTTACCCAAGTTATAATAAGTAAAAATAAAAAAAATGTAACAATAAACACTAGTTAAATAGTAATTGTAATCTATTATGTAAATTTGATTGATAAAATATATTAAAAATTAAAGTTTCACCATAGACGGTTAAATCCTAATCAAATTGTTTAGTGAAGTAATATATTGTTGTAAATTGGAGAGGTTTCTATTTGTAGAGGTATGATTTTTACGAGTGGTAATACGTAATAAGTGACAGTATAAAAAGTAATATTATAGGATGTCTTAAATGGACTAGTAATATTTTGAAAGGGAAAAACTTACTATTAAAGTAACAATTATACTATGATACCATATATTTAACTATGGTGTATAGAATTTTGAGCAAAATGACAATTTAATTTATGTTTATTAAAATAGCATATATTTTATGTTAATATGGTTAAGCTAAATATAATATCACTATTTCAAACTCTAGAATGACGTGTGATTTTATTAAATGAAAGTATAAAGTGTAACACTATAAAATCTAGTTGTAACATATTTGCATAAGAAGTGTCATTTGGGCCTAATATAGGCCCAATTGCATTGGAGAAACCAAATTAAAGTATTAGACTTCTAAAATTAATTAGTGTTTACCCAAGTTATAATAGGTAAAAATAAAAAAATGTAACAATAAACACTAGTTAAATAGTGATAGTAATCTATTATGTAAATTTGATTGATAAAATATATTAAAAATTAAAGTTTCACCATAGACGGTTAAATCCTAATCAAATTGTTTAGTGAAGTAATATATTGTTGTAAATTGGAGAGGTTTCTATATGTAGAGGTATGATTTTTACGAGTGGTAATACGTAATAAGTGACAGTATAAAAAGTAATATTATAGGATGAATTAAATGGACTAGTAATATTTTGAAAGGGAAAAACTTACTATTAAAGTAACAATTATACTATGATACCATATATTTAACTATGGTGTATAGAATTTTGAGCAAAATGACAATTTAATTTCTGTTTATTAAAATAACATATATTTTATGTTAATATGGTTAAGCTAAATATAATATCACTATTTCAAACTCTAGAATGACGTGTGATTTTATTAAATGAAAGTATAAAGTGTAACACTATAAAATCTAGTTGTAACATACATAGTTGCATAAGAAGTGTCATTTGGTCCTAATATAGGCCCAATTGCATTGGAGAAACCAAATTAAATTATTAGATTTCTAAAATTAATAGTGTTTACCCAAGTTATAATAAGTAAAAATATAAAAATGTAACAATAAACACTAGTTAAATAGTGATAGTAATCTATTATGTAAATTTGATTGATAAAATACATTAAAAATTAAAGTTTCACCATAGACGGTTAAATCCTAAACAAATTGTTTAGTGAAGTAATATATTTCTATAAATTGGAGGGTTTTCTATATGTAGAGGTATAATTTTTACGAGTGGTAAGACGTAATAAGTGACAGTATAAAAAGTAATAATATAGTATGACTTAAATGGACTAGTAATATTTTGAAAGGGAAAAACTTACTATTAAAGTAACAATTATACTATGATACCATATATTGAACTATGGTGTATAGAATTTTGAGCAAAATGACAATTTAATTTCTGTTTATTAAAATAGCATATATTTTATGTTAATCTGGTTAAGCTAAATATAATATCACTATTTCAAACTCTAGAATGACGTGTGATTTTATTAAATGAAAGTATAAAGTGTAACACTATAAAATCTAGTTGTAGCATAATTGCATAAGAAGTGTCATTTGGTCCTAATATAGGCCCAATTGCATTGGAGAAACCAAATTAAAGTATTAGACTTCTAAAATTAATAGTGTTTACCCAAGTTATAATAAGTAAAAATATAAAAATGTAACAATAAACACTAGTTAGATAGTGATAGTAATCTATTATGTAAATTTGATTGATAAAATACATTAAAATTAAAGTTTCACCATAGACGGTTAAAGCCTAAACAAATTGTTTAGTGAAGTAATATATATGTGCCGTAGAATAAATGTATGCATGTAAAGTAAACCCTAAATACCTATAGTTAAAATAACAATAATGTTAGTATAAGTAGGTAAGATCAAAATATTATAACTATATTATGTTAAAATTATTATACAAATTACAAGCTGGGCATAAAATACCATATTATTTTAATGCTCTAATATATATTGAGAACTTGGTTCATAAAATTTATAAATATTTGTAGGCCTTTAAAGAACGTTGGTTAACAATATGGTTAGGAGTGAAAATTGGAAATTGCACTTCAAACCTCATATAGGCCCAATTGCATTGGAGAAACCAAATTAAAGTATTAGACTTTTAAAATTAATAGTGTTAACCCAAGTTATAATAAGTAAAAATATAAAAATGTAACAATAAACACTAGTTAAATAGTGATATTAATCTATTATGTAAATTTGATTGATAAAATACATTAAAAGTTAAAGTTTCACCATAGACGGTTAAATCCTAAACAAATTGTTTAGTGAAGTAATATATATGTGCCGTAGAATAAATGTATGCATGTAAAGTAAACCATAAATACTTATAGTTAAAATAACAATAATGTTAGTATAAGTAGGTAAGATCAAAATATTATAACTATATTATGTTAATATTATGATACAAAGTACAAGCTAGGCATAAACTACCATATTATTTTAATGCTCTAATATATATTGAGAACTTGGTTCATAAAATTTAAAAATATTTTTAGGCCTTAGAATAATATATATGTGTCGTAGAATAATATATATAGACGGTTAAATCCTAAACAAATTGTTTAGTGAAGTAATATATATGTGCCGTAGAATAAATGTATGCATGTAAAGTAAACCCTAAATACCTATAGTTAAAATAACAATAATGTTAGTATAAGTAGGTAAGATCAAAATATTATAACTAAATTATATTAATATTATGATACAAAGTACAAGCTGGGCATAAACTACCATATTATTTTAATGCTCTAATATATATTGAGAACTTGGTTCATAAAATTTATAAATATTTGTAGGTTTTAAAGAACGTTGGTTAACAATATGGTTAGGAATGCAAATTGGACGAGACGAGCTCGTATAGTACTGTTTTGGGTAGATAATATGTCATGTTTGAATGTAAATTTAATTAAGTATGTATACAAATTATAGTAAAATATAGTTGTAATACGAATGATATATGAATTAATTTTCATAACAATTTAACATTTAGAACAAAAAGCATAGGATAAGGTTTTTACTGTACTTCAAAAAAGTAATATACTGCCTTTCTGTTACAAATGCTTATTTAACCCAAAGGACAGGTCCTCAGTCTATAAAAGGATAGAACCAAAGCTGATTCCAAAAAATACATAACTCCTTACTTTGCCTTAACTTTGATTCATATTAGAGAAGAATGTCGAGCAGCAGCAATATAAACCATTCAGTTGAATACCCAAAATACAAAAAAGGTGAATGTCGAAAGTGTGGCAAAACAACCGAATTTAGATTGAGTGAGACCCAAAAAAATCCATCCAGTTTGTATTATCATTGCAATCAGCATGGATTTAGTCACTGGTGTAATCCAATTGGATGGGATGGCAGCAATCCATGGGGTGGGAGCACTCAATGGAAACAAGCAACTGAAGACAGCAAAAGAACAACCGGAGAAATAGTGCAGCAAAATTATGAAGAAATCAAGAACAATGAGGGGCAGGCATACAAAATCAAGCTGGTAACACTAGTGGTAGGTAACATATTAACAGTTGGAGCAATGTTCATCCTGATAGCAGTGCTAAAAACAGCTTTCCTTTAGAGTTAAGTTTCTCTTATTCTCATGTAATTTGAATTATTGCATTAGCTGCAAATGTTTTATTGATTGTATTGTTAACAATCAAACACTATGAAAATTAGGAGTTTATTCCAATAAGCATTACATTTACACTACCACAAATGGATGAAAGTATGTTCCACTTGTAACAGTAATCATAGATAAACTAACAATATCTTACACAATAATACCAATACATAATATTATAGAAAATCCCAGAATTGTAACAATACAGCTCACATGCTATCCTATAAGACAAGTGTCATCGTATTGATCCAAAAAAGTTAAAGTAGAATGTTTCCATCAAATGAACAGAAGCTCCTCTTGTCAATGTGTCTTGGATTTCTTCGGCTTAACAAACTCACCAACAGAGAGGATTCGATTCTTTTTTGGACGGCCCGAAAAACGTTTTAAAAGGGGTGGAAGTATCTTATTATCTTGATGGGTAGCTTGTAATTCATATTTCATTGTCTCGGGGACAGGATGAATGTCATACATATAACACTTTTGGTATGTAGAAGTGAAATAAAAATCATCAACATATTTGGAAAACGGTAACCCGATCTTGGTTATTACTGCGATTGCGTGTTTACATGGAAATCCAGTAACCCTCCAAAGGCAGCAAGAGCAATAACGTTGATCAAGAATAACAGTAACAGAAGGAGTGGAAGCAACAGAAAACGAACCACCGAGGGATTGTGAAACTTTCCAAGAACGGGCAAAATCCCACTCAACATACCAATGGGTATTTTTGATAGGAACTAATAAGGACTTCCACAATCTGCTTTTGATTCTTCTATCAAGATGCCAACGGCTTATTTCTAAAAAAAGATAAAGAATTCATTGGACAGAACTAATAGAGTACATAAAAACGAAAGGGCCCTTACCAGTGCGAATATGGTCTACCATGTAAGTAATTGGCAATCCACAGGCATCCTTAAGAAAGGAATTATAAGACTCCGCAGCATTGGAAGTCATTTCACCGTATCTGGTAACTTCGGGGGAGAAAGCAACATCCCACTTCTCATAAGAAAGGCCCTCCAAAAATTCTTTAGCACGGGAACCACCGACCTCGAGATATAAGGCAAGTTTCTCCTCAAATATAATAGCATTTGGAGCGTATGCACATCCCTTAAACAGATCACACATCTTCGAACGATGACCATTAGTAGATCGACCAGCAAATCGAGACCTTAGATTGGCAAGGAGATGGAAAAGGCAGAAATAATGGATAGGACGATCAAAAACCATAGGAAAAGCAGACATTAACCCACAGTTCCTATCAGATATATAGCATATTTGATTTGGGTGATCGCAAGAGTCGCGCAACTTAGACAAAAACCAGGCCCACTTAGGGGTATTTTCAGCAGACACTACAGCAAGCGCTACAGGAAAGAGACCTGGCCATTATTAAAGTGTGTAAACAACAGGCAAAAATAGTTTTAAAACAAAATCCAAATACAAAGTGCAATTTGTGATAAATGATGTGCTAACCATTATTGCCATCCTTAGCAGTGGCAGTTAAAAGTATACCCTTTGCCTGACCAACCATAAACGTGCCATCTATGAATAACATCGGACGACAATGCCTAAATCCATCAAGACAAGCTTTAAATGCAACAAAAATGCGATGGAAATGACCAGTTTCACTGCAGTATTCCAAGTCAACAACACTACCTATTAAGGGGAGACAAGTATATAAGGAACTCAATAGGGAATGAGGATGAAACACCAAGTGAAATAAGCTGCAGAGTAGGATGTTATATAGATTATTTACCAGGATTAGTTTGCCGAACAGCTGCACAGTACCATCTTAGATGATCATATGAGTCATCATACCTGCCAAATAAATGGTCCTTTGTTGTCTCAGATGTACGCCATGCTTTGTAGTACGGGATATCTATACCATAGTTGTCCATCATATGGTCCAAAACATTTTTACCACTCATATCAGGATGTGATCTCACATCTCCATGAACTAGTTTACCAATAAGTTTAGGAGAGAACCTTCTGGAGTTATTGTTAATAACCCTTCCAAAACAAGTGTGGATGAAATTCCCTTTATAAATACGACAAACATATGTAAGGGGTCTAACACTAGCTTTTATAAACCATTGACAGCCATCATCAACCTTAGACTTGCATTCAACATGAATGTAATGTTTATTGTTAACAATATATTTGAAATTGTAACACATTACAGTAGAATGCTTGATTAGAGCATAACAGAATTCATCTTTCCCACCTTAAAAAACTGTTCCAACACCATCACTAAATATATCAACCCAACTATCACTCAATAGGGGCTTCTTTTCAATAGCAGGGGCTATGGGATATTTGGGCAAAGAACCATAACCAGAAAATTCATCTTATTGACCATCTAAAAACTTGTTTTTCACACTCCTAAAATAATGGGGGATTGTTTTAGAGACCCTAGACTCAACATCAATAGGAAAATCAGATAGGGACATTTCAATATCAGATGGAACATGATTATGAACCGAAGGAGAACTTCCACTAAGGCTAAGATTGCAATTGGACGGTTTCGAAGCTTGAGAAGATTTCACAGCATCTAATACATTAGAATAGGCAATAACCGAAACTAATTTTTGAATTGTGTGTTTACACAAAGATATCATATTTGATAAATCAAAATCGGATTGCAAAACGCAGTTGCTAATACTACCCACAGAGTATCTAAAAGAGGTATTCTCATAATTTAATTCATTCCACATCGAAAATACCTGTTGGCAAAAATTGAAGAAGGTTGTGTCGGAATGAATTGGAACAATTTTGCAATCTTTAACGAATTTTACAACAAGGATGACATCGGGCTCCATCGACGGGGATTAAATAAAAACTAGTAGGATATCTTCTTAGGTGAGGGATTCCGTCGTGATCGTATTCCGCTTGCTGGGAGTGGGAAATAAGACATAGAAACTAGTAGGATATCTGTTTAGGTGATAGAACTCTGTTTGCGGAGAGTGAACGAGTGGGAAATTTTTGTGAATGTAATGTAAAATTAGATTTTCAAAATTTGAATCTTGAGCTGAGAGCAAACATTAAAGCTGAGAGTGTAATTTTGACTAATGATGGAGTGTAATTTTAGCTGACAAAATGATGGAGTGTAATTTTGACTAGATGGGACATTTAATATGACAATTAAATAGGATTTTCTATTTTAATTAAAAAACATTTATAAAAAGTTAACTTGAGTGCAATTTTAAAAAGGTAGTTAACTAGAGTGTAATTTAGATCCAAAATACTACACCCCATAATAATTTTCTCTAAAAATTAATATATTTTTTAGTAACCAACTGATATTCATTAGTTAAACAAATAATATTCTTCATACACTTCAACTAATACCCTTTCAGTGAAAACAACCAATACTCTCCAAAACGAATACCCTTGGATGAAAATAATTAATACTCTTTAGTGAAAACAACCAATGTTTGAGGCCTTACATGAAGCTACAAATACATATATTAAGTAATGTTTATGATATTCTTATTATAAGATTTTTTTTCTCAAGTGAAATTGTTGAATGTATTTAGAAAATAAATTAAATTATCTATTAATGAACATTTTGAGAATTTAGTAGATAAAAAACTCTAGCATATATAATAATCTCATTCGAAAATTGTGTCTGACGTTGTTTATACTAAAATGTATAAGATAATGTTATTAAAGCATATCCATATATAATGAAGAGAAATCTCTGCATTTGGATATCATTTATTCAGGTGAAATTCAATTTATAATGAGGAAAAATTACAATTTTGGTCTCATGAAAATTTTTCAATAACAATTTTGGTCCTAGGTTCTGTTTTGGTATCCTTTTTTTTTTGCAATTTGATCCCTTTCATTAATTTTTGGCATTTAATCCCTTAAATTAATTTATATGTCAAATATGTGCACGTTTTGAATTTTCGTACACATTAAGGGTATGTTTGACTTTAACTTCTACTATTTTAGTTCGAATTTTTGTCCACATTAAAAATATTATACATGTTAGAGTTTAATCCTATAACTTTTTAAAGGACTAACAAAAAAGTTAGAGGATCAATTTCAAACATATTAACTGTGGAATGGTTTATTTGGTAACAATATGTACATTAGTTGGGATACTGACTAATATAAAACTAATTTTGGGAACATATTTTTTTAAATAGTACATATACTCATCAATAGTACCAAAATTAGTAAAACTTTTTCTTGCAGTACATTGATTATATTTTTTTTATTTTGGTCATGTAATTTTTAAAAATTTTTGTTTCAAACCTTTAAAAAAGATAAAGGGCCAAAATCAGAAATGTTTTAACCAATTTTTTTATTTTTCAATTACATTATTCAATTCAAATTACAAATATAATAAATACATATTTTTGTGTGACGAATAATCCACGCTAGATGAGGTGGAGCCAAGTGAAAGAGACGAGGTTCCCACCTCTCTAGGTACAGGACGAGGCACTATGAGGTCCGAGGCAACATCAACACACCCGGGCCTCGGCAATCCATAATGAACCGAAGAGGGCCCATTGACGGAATGGGTCCCAACCTCAGCATAAGGAGTGACGCGTCCGATAGACGTTCTCCAACTCGGCCTGAAGAGTACAGAACGAGGGCATATTCGACCTCGGCACGTCAGTCTCGAAGCAACGCGACGACTATAATTCTAAATGAAGATAAGCATGGAAATAGGCCGAATGAAAAGACAAGGCAACAACCACCTCGGCTATCTTCTAGATGAGGACGCCACGTATTTGATCATATCCTAGATAAAACCAAATCTGGACGCCATCAGGCAATTATTCCATTCTTGGTACAAGGAACAGTGGATCGGCACCTACTCCAGAGGGACGGGCCATACTTATGGCAGGAAATCCCACGATCTCAGGAACAAGTACAACCACTTTCCATGTGGCCGACTCTTAATGGGCCGAGCTCACCTACTCAAGGGACCTCGGCCCATTACTCGAAATTAGGGTCAGCCCGAACATTTAATGATGGGCTCCCCAAATAAAGTTAGATTAGCCCAAGGGCATACCCTTGGGCTATAAATACTTGCTCTTTAGCATTTAATACACACACATCGCTTCAAGCCCAAGTCTACACAAAGACTTAGCAAATCTTCTTGCATTTATTGCTTATGTTATCATTTATTATCAAATAGCCTCAAGCAATAACTTTCCTAATAATCATCCTAAAATATTAAGTTAATACTCGACCTGAAAGCCACATTAATCGTATTTAGATACATATTTCGAGTAACAACACATATCATGAATCTTGGAATTTCAATTAAAGTGAGTTAATTTTATGTGTTTAAAGTTGTAGAAGTTGATGGTTGTATTTTAGGGTTTCTCTAATTTTGTAAAATTTATGTAATTACAGATGACTATGTACTATACCTATATTATAAAACCAAGATGGTTTTTATAAAATACTGAATACTCATTTGTAGAGAACATTTTTCAAAATTGTTACAGTACGTTGAGTGTCTAGATTGATGGATAACATTGTTCTCACTCTTAATTTTAAGACAATACTTGAAGAACTACTTGAATTCTAAAAGTTGGTGATGACAATCTTGGAGATGACAAGGATAGTTTTGTCGATATTGATATTACATCGGAAAATTAAATTTATGATGATGTTGATCCTGTTTTGGTTATTATTAAAAGTATTTATTCATCTTTGGTACATAAATTATGAACATATAAATACTTTGAAGATAGAGCAACACTTACATCTACGCATAGAGATGTGGATTGTATCAGTGAGAGTTTATTTCTATTATTCATGGAGATACAAAAGTTAATTTGAGTTCTTATAGTGTTTGCAAAATAGAGTTTCAAGAGGGAGGTAATGGAGAGTTGATTTCAGTTGATTTTTTAAACTTCATCGAGTGTTCTATAGTGTCAAGCCATCGTTTAGTTTTGAATGAATGTTTTCCAATTGTTCTTCTAAAAAAAATTAATAAAAAATCAGGGTTGCATAGTGGTATAAGAATGATTGTTACTAGGTTGAGAAATCATTGAGAATAGAGTTTTCATCCAAAAATGACATTGAGTAATTTGGATATAATCATGCCTGTAAATTTTACGAGAAGATAGTTTTCCAATTATTGTCCTTTGCAATGACTGTTAATAAAAGTCAAATGCAATCTCTTTCAACCTTTGATTTGTACCTTCTGTAGTCATTTTTCACTCACGTCCAACTATATGTTGCAATATCCAGAGTAAAGAACATAAATGTATTGATTTTTTTTATCTTGATTTGGAAGAAAAATCATCCAAAAAAATCATCCAAGTATATAACAAGTTTTGTGTACAAAGAGTTTTTTTAGGATTGTAATAACTACTTGATATTGAGTGTTATTTTATGAAAAACTAATTTATTTTTCATTTTAAGACATGTGTAAATAATATATATTTGAATCATATATATAAATATTTAGCTTTAATCAATATTTTAATAATAAAATAAATTATTACATACTTTATTACTATAAAAATGATTTTTTTTAGTCATATTTCTTAGAAATCTTTAGAAAATTTAATTTAAATCCGCGAAATTCAGCTAGTAATATATATTACTCATTTCTCTCATATGCTCAATTAAAAAAATTATATAATTGAAAAATTAGTTACGAAGCACCGTAAAAATTCTTTAACAATTTAATTACCGTATTTAATGTTATACAGTCAAATTAATTTGTTGTTGGTGAAAATTTTAATTTTCGGTGCTTCAACCAAAATATTTGTATTTCTAAGACTAGTGATTGTCCTACCCGTGCTTCGCACGGCCGGAATTTGTGACAACTTTATATTTATAATAATAATCTATTTTAAATTACAAAACTTTAAAATAACATTGTTTATTAATAAATTTACCATAAATCTTTGTTTTTTTTATTTCAATTAAATATAATTCAATTGAAATTTGTTATATTCGTTATTAGTATTTAATACTCAATAATTAACCTGATCATTAATTCATTAAAAATTTAGTATGGGTGGTTGTTAATTGGTTCGAAAGTAATAATATGAGAGATTGTATCAAATAGTTTTTTTTAAATAATATGAAATTTATTTTAATAAATAGTAATTTATAGCATATGAAATTATTAATCAACACCCCTCAATGTATTCATGCGATGACGACACGTATAGGTATACTGATACACATGGATGATATCTAATTAATCATTGTCTCCTACATTCGATAACTCCAAAGAAAAAAACACACTTCAAATGCTCCCCCGTAGATGAAATCAAACTGTATCCCTCATTCTACTATGAGCTCTCACCTAAATACCTAAATATAGCAATAAAGAAATTGAGGAAACTATTAACAGCTCAACACGAAGATACCGTCTGCAACTCTAATCTACAAAAAATGAGATATATTCACAATTCGGAAGCCATTGAAATTAAGATTACAAAGTAAGTTTTTTTTTTTTTACGAAATTGAAGATAGATGTCTGAAATCTATACTGATTCGTGGCTTGATTCTATTCATTTTTTCAAATTCTTGACATTTTCAGCTTAGATCGAAAAAAAGGACGTGCAAGGTCGGTGGATTGTGAAACGATTATAAAAGTATAGATGTAATTCCATAGAAAAAGAAAAGCAGTTGCATGTGAAAATCCAGATCATTTAATTAGTTAATTATACATTCTAAGAAATATTGATTACATTTAATACTATTTCGATTGGATTTCTTAATTAACCTTTAAAATGCTATCAATTATTAAACAAGGCATTCACATGGATTTTGGAGAAAGAAAATGCATTGAAGAAACCAACTTACTTATAATTGATTACCCATACATTACAATGCTTAATTATCCAGAATTTTTTTGCTGCATATGCGAGATAAGTGGTTAAACAGTTCTAAAAAACTATATAGTGCTAACTTACTGGTAATACAAATTTTTTGATGAGTTAAATATAGTAATACTTCTAATTTAATTTAAATTTTTGTAACTTAAAACTTTTGTCCTATTGGCAGGGTTGATCTATTTGAAGTTGGGATCGATTCTCGCAAACATTGGTTATACCTTATTCGAAGTTGGGATCGATTCTCGCAAGCAATGATTATACCTATTGAAGACATAAATTAAAATACTAACATAAAACGAAGGTACACAAGCATTTTCACCTTAATCTGATTAATTAAATTTCTAATTTTTAATTTAAAATAGATAAATATAATATACAGTAATATTTTATTAACTGGGAATTTAATATTGTGATTAAATAATATACTTTATTAACTTAAATATAATTAGAAAAAATTTGTTACAATCTTATGTAAGTATGTAACTTATATTAATTTTAATGATTTATTTTCCAGCAGTATATAGACAAAAAATCTCATTCCTTTTCAACTCTTTTTTATAAAAGGTGTAAAAATTTCTTAGGTTAAAAAACAGGGCACTATAAATGTTAAATATTAAACGTCTTAAACCAGGTATGAATAAACACAAGTGGAATATAATGGAGTGATCAATCAGTACTGTAACATTATGAGATTCGTAATACATTTTTTTTAGGATATAGAGCTTTGATATTCTACAAAATACTATTGTACACCATGCATGAATAAACTTATTTTTATTTCAAATTATTTATGGATTGATACAATTTCTTAAACACAATAAAACTGATAATAGAATTTTTTAGACATAGAAATTTAATATTCTATACATTTCTCTTATTTATAACATACAAAGATGGTCTATTTTAAAATAAAAAATACTAAATTTTAGGAGTAGTATATTTAGCGTGCTCACTGTATGTTGCAGATTTAATTATAATTTTTGTTTATATAGAAATTAAATTTCACTAAATTAACCTATAGACAAAGAACACGAAGCACCTAGAATAAGAAGGAATCCAAGAGAAAAATAAATATTTGGAAGCACCAGTCTGTGGCCTAAAAAAAAAAAAACAAAAGAGGTAATTTTTTCGAATTTTTTATTCCTTTCATTGAATGGAAAATATGCAAGTATAATTATACAAATGCATTATGTAAAAATATTTGGAGACTTATGAAATTTTAAACATTTTTTAAAACCTCACGATATACAACATTCATAGTTGTATTATTTTCAACAAAATCATTAGGACAAACCATAATCTTAAACATAAACATAAATTGCAACATATAGTTGACCGTGACTAAACAACGACTTCTTCAGAAAAACTCCAACATTTGAGAAAGATTGCCCTTGACTCTTATTTATAGACATGGCATAAGAAACACTCAATGAAAATTATCTCCGAGTAAATTTAAAAGGCAATCGAGGATCGAATTGAGTGAAAGACAATCTAGGTATCAAAGCCAACTCTCCAACATTGCTTCCAGTAAGAACTTTCGCTTCAATTATGCTATCACTCAATCTAGTGATAACCAACCTATACAAATATATAAATAATTATAGAAAAAATAAAATAAGAAGCAATAATATTTAAATAATATTTTAAATCAAATAAAAATAGAAAAACTGACCTGGTTCCATTACACAAACCACGTGAATGGTCCATATTTCTCAATAGCATAACAAGAGTCCCTACTTTGAGATTCAGCTCATGATCAGGCACACCAGAAAATTTCAAAGTATTCAGGGATTCAGGAGTATGAACATCACTGGAGAATCATAATTGGAATCAGACCTGCAGAGACTATCAGAACTAAGATATGTCTGGGATTCCTTGTGATTTAACTTGACCATATAATCATTAATAGACCGAATATAATCAAGGGTAGGGGCAAGTATAGCTCTATCCTGTAAAAAAAATCATGATCGTACATCCTCGAGTTAAAATCAGGATAAATACAATTAATAATAGAAGCAATAGGATCATCCCAACATTTCAATAGAATATCATATGGAATTATAATATTCGAACCATAATCAGTTCTAGTACCTATATGTCATCACCAATCGATTCAATCCAGTCCGAAACTAATTTCATTTCAATCATTCCTTGTGCTGAATCACATTGAATCAACCTCGTATTCCTTGTCAATTTCAATAAAGTACATGCATTCCACAACTTTGATGAATTAATGGTAGCATGTACTATATCCTGCCTCTTACCCTTTGGAATGACAGGTAAGATTTGTCTGAAGTCTCCACCAAAAACAATAGTCTTCCCACAAAAAGGAATTTTAGGCCTCGATGGATCGCATAATTGCATGATATCCCTCAAAGATGTATCCAACGCTTCAATACAGTACCCACTAATCACTCCTTCCTATTGGGCCCAAAAAAATAAACGGGAATTCAAGATGTCCTGATTTGGTGTTCCTCCGAGATTAAATATGAAAATACGACATAATCCAACGTTATCAAAAAAAAAAAAAAACAATCTATCAATCAACACGAATTTTATTATTTCAGAACATATTAATTGACATAACGTCTAACTTAAGGTTGACAAAATAAAACAATTATTATATGTTTGATATATTTAAAAAAAATTATAAGAATAAAAATATTAACTCAATAAATATTAATTACTCAAGCACTTATAGTAAATAGTATCATACCAACCAATATTAAATCAACGGACATTAATTCTGAAAACAAATACCAATTTCTGGCCATGTCCAAAGACAGATAAACAACGTTGTCCATGCCCAAAATCATGCACACGTTGACAACCTAAACATCAGAACCAATAGGAGCATAACAAATACACCCAATTGAAAAATCTCTCTATCTTTTAATATGCTCTCTAGCTTTAGGTTTCTTGACAAAGTAAAGTGGTATTTTGGGTATACGTCAAGTCTTCTACCTCTGAAAAATCATTATTACATTATACCCAAGCAAAAAACATGTTACACTTAAAATCAAGATTTATGTATGAGACAGTCCACACATCTGAAACTCAATAATATAGGCAACAACAAATAAAATTGTGTAAAAAAATATTTAGAAAAGATAAAATACATTATACGTTGAAAAAATTATTTATAAAATTAATACTATATATATATATATATTTATAAAAGTATAAATACTTGTTTGACATTACCTTATATATTTTTTCCCTAAATATTATTTTAACAATCCGACATATTTAATATTCGAGAGACTATATCCGGACAGTCTTCTGATTTGAAAAATGTACTATATTAAGGTCACTTTTGATTGGAGGCCAA
Source organism: Ballota nigra (assembly GCA_947034835.1). Taxonomy (NCBI): domain Eukaryota; kingdom Viridiplantae; phylum Streptophyta; class Magnoliopsida; order Lamiales; family Lamiaceae; genus Ballota; species Ballota nigra. Next base: position 111,475,781 of record OX344722.1, on the reverse strand, counting down.
TGTTATAAATAATTTTGGATATTCGGCCCATCTACAAATAGTCATTGCATCTTGATAATTTTCCACCAAGTAACATGGATCTCCAGCGAATGAATGTGGCAAAACAACACACTTTCTCAATGCACGTGCATCTGACTCTCTATTCAATAATGCATCCTCATCACCACTATTCATTACACTACGAAGTTCCTTCTAATGTGATTTAATGTATTTCAATGTTTGGTGTAAGTTCATCATTCTTTTAAAGGCAAAATACAGAGAACATTCTTAAACTCACAGAATTGTGTGATCTAGCTTTATCCATGGTACATATCGCAAAAGGAATATCTTCCAAACTATAAGGGAAAATCAGTAGATATTGCAAATCTAGGTACGGTGGGTTCAATTCGGTAATACATTGAAGTTTACCGCAATGAGTTTCAATAGCAATATCACGATCACCAACAATGTAATCGAGATAAAAAACAACAACCTCAAACATAGTTATCTTTAAACGTCCTTCACATAATCTTTGTATAGCTTATCAAATATATTTGTAAGTATATTACAATGAACCAACATATCCTCAAAATCAGTTACTAGTTCAGCCTGTATTGATGTTCATATCTGAATTGTAAATATTAAACATAAAACATGATGTTAAAATTAGTATCATCAACAAAAATATTATTATTTTTCTTATGTAACTTGATATGGAATGAAAGTTACTTAACAATAATATGAGTAATTTTTCTGGAACTGAATAACCTAAAAATTCATAAATTGTATCTCTGTATTTTAAATAATATCTTATATTATCATCAACATATGAAAGAGTATGCTTGGAATTAAACTGTAAAAATGGGAGGTGGAGCGGGATGGGTAACAAATGTGTAGTGGAAAATGATTATAAAATAAACAATGATGTAATCTTTTATGGAAATTGATAATAACTTATTTTTATAATAAAAAAAACTAATTTATCTCCATTTGTTTAATTCTTGTCAAATGATTGATGAACAATAAAAATGAAAAAGCTAATTCGTTATTAAAAAATAAATAATATTTGACTAAATTCTTTTAAAGTTGGAACTTTGGAGTATTGACAAAAATATTGATTCTTATATATTTTTTAAAGCGTCTTATATCTTAATCTAACAAAAAGAAATTATATTTATATAAAATTAAAAAAATGAATCTGTAGGTAAAAGTTAAAATTTTATAAAATGTGTATATATTATTTTTATAGGTATATACTTAAATTACCATAAAATATTTAAGAAGAATATTGAATATTAAACACAGTATAATTATTTGAAGAAAGTATGTGTACACCTAAATGCAAATAAAAGAAATTCTAAAAAACTTCCAGGCTGACCTGCTTACGCGCCTGCTTGAACCACCAAAGCCCGTGGTCCGCACGAGTTGCCCTATTTAGGTCCACCTCCATACAGATTTATAAAGGATAATCCAATTCTCCATTTGAGCGTGGCGGAGCGCGCTGGCCATATGGACCTAACCCATTTTGATAGTTTTACATGAAATGTTGATATTAATATATTAAAATATTAAAATAAGATTTATAGTATTATTTCTAATATGGAATTTTAAAGAAGCAAATTGTAGTTTAACTTTAAATTTAGGATTAAATATATTTTTGGTGGTCCCAGAGAATAAGTTCATTTAGAACGATCATTTTTCGACACTTTTAGTCCCATAATTTCTTTTGGCATTCTTGGTCCCAAGAAAATAAGATAAATTAATTGTAGTTTTGATTCAAAGATAATAAATAAATTACAGTTTTCGTCCCAAGAGAATGATGTATATTTGCAATCTTGGTCCTAAAAAATTAACAGACGGAACTAAAAATATATATAAAAAAAAGACAATTTTCGCACATAGGTACAAAAAAATATTTTGCACCAATTCTCTTGGGGACCAAAAGTGCAATTCTCCCTTTAAATTTATGAGATTCATCCTTCTCTTCATTCATGATTCTTTGAGATAGTTTAAAAAACATTGGTCCTTTTAAATAAATTTAATTATATTTTGTTAATTTTTTATTTAGCCATCATTTTATCAGTTTAATACAAAATTTAACAATCTTACCAAATGAATTGAAAATTAAGTGATAATTTTTTGTATCCTCAATAGAAATGTCCATTTAGTTCAAGGTAACTTATGAGCCGACAATATTAACATAAACTATTTGCTAACATAACTAATTCAAATAAAAATTTGCTAAATATTTTTTGTAGCGTGCATGAAGTGAAACTGGTTTATACATGAACTATTAAAGGGTATTGTAATTTTCACTGAAGAGTATTAGTTTATTTTCATTAAACATTTAATTAATACCCTTCGATGAAATGTGGTTTATGTATGAACCACTTTCATTCTATACTATTTTTTTATTGGAAATGTTAGTCTACTCTCCATTTATTTTGCAATTACATTAATTATAAAACTCTGATGGTTAGAATTAGAACTCGTTGGGAGGAGTGTGAAAGTCTAACATACCATAAGTTTAAAAAAATCAGACGACCTATTAATAAATTTTTGCGAAATTTGGGAGAGTCATTAATTCAATAGTTCAACATTCCATACAAAATCATGCACACGTTTTCAATTGGGTGTATTTGTATATTAATTAAAAAATGTAAATAGAATTTTATAATAAAATGACTAAGAATCTTGGATTGTTAATCATTATGCAACAATAATAATTATTTATATTAATCAACGTGTGTATATAAATTATTTTATTTAATATATTTCAAAAACTTTGTTTATGCAATGTATCAAGTTTGAATTTTTTAGCTACAATTTAATTTAAGAATGAATATCAAGGGTTAAAATTTGGCATAATTAGTTATTCCATAAGTCTAATTATTTGTTTTTCCATAATAATTTAAGTTAATCATCATCTTATTTTATCAATCATATTTTTTGTTAATCAACTTAATTAAAAGATAATATCTCGGCAAAACTTAGACATATTCAAGTGGAATTCTATTTATCCAATATAATGGCATAATGTATGCATTTGACAACATAAGTTATTGGGATATTTTACATGAATATTCCCTTTTTTTTACATGAATATTCCCTTTAATTATCTAATATTTTACATAATAATGAATAAAATCCTATAATTTTTTGCCATGTCCAAAGATAGATAAACAATGTTGTCCATGCCCAATAATGCACACGTTGACAACCTAAACATCCACCATAAAAAGTATCATATAGAAGATACCTATTTATGGAAAAAAAAAAGAGGAAATTAAAATATTAAAAAAAAAGCTGGTAAAAATATAAAATCAATGGACATTAATTATGACCGCAACATACCATTTTTTGATCTGATATAAATATATTATGTGCTAAATTTCTTTCCCCCAACTTTTCAGATAAATTCAAAACCCACCATAATTACTAAAACAATAATTTACTAATACATTATATTTAATAAAATAATTATTATCATTATCATTGACCATATAAAGCAAAGAAAGTTAAATACATAGTCTAGGGCCAAAGTCAAATATAATTTTAGCTCAACGCCAAATGTAAATTAATTCACCAATAACTTAGACGAAGATGAATACAAAGAAGAATTATGGATATTTCTTATTTTATTAGTCTGCTGATTAAAATAATTAATTGGAATAAAAATAATTAGTATGCTAGAAATTTTTGTTACTATTTATTGTATTAAAAATTGATCATCACATACAATTTGATCATCACGTAAATTTTGGTCAATTTAAATGTGATTAGTTTTTATTAACAAATATTAAAATTTATATTGATTAATAAATAAATTAATGTGGCAACATAATATAGAATTTGACGAATTCAAACATAACCATGATATAACATATATTACATTTTGAATACTAAACATACCACGAATCCACTGATTAACCAATAATTTTTTTTTGTTGATCTATATTATAAAAAATTCAACATCAAATAAAGTTTGATCAATTCAAATACGATTAACGTACGAACAAATATCAAAATTTGATTTGATTAAAAAATTAACATGGGCGAATTTATATATCAAATATATTTTACACGTACTCACAAAGGATACAAAATAACTGAATACAATAATTGAATCAAGATAGCCTATATATTTTATACACGAGTACAAAAGATACAAAATAATCTATTCAAACAAACTGGCTATATACACGACCATGGTCTCAACATATATGATAACATCAAATAGAACAAAAATAACAGGCAATCGAAGAATATCGCCTCTATCCCATACCCAAAAGAACAGTACATCCAAGAGAACAAAAAAAAAAAGCCAAAACAACGACGATATCCTTGCGAACGACAGCAGAAATCAACGAATTTCCTGCAACACAATGGAAAACCAAAACAAAAAGTAATATAAAGGAAAGATGAAAGATGAATGATGAATGATGAATGGTTGAATGATGAACAAACATATATATAGGTAGACGAAAAAGTAATGGTAAAAATATCATAAAGACCACCATTAATACAATACAATACCATAAACAATGACCACAACAATCCAACGGCCAATACGAAAGCAACAAAAACGATCAACGAACCATGCACAATGGCGCCTAAACTATTTAAGGAAAAGATGTTGCTATTATATATTTTAGATTAGCCAGAAGTAAATAGGGGTGGCAAAATGAGTCCGACCCGATTTGCCTGTCTTTTAGGACATATTGTGCTTAAAAAATACTGGCCCGAAAGAACTGGGCCGATTTGGCCTGGCCAGATAGGCCCGATTGGACTCGGGCCGGTCCGGCCAGAAACTTTTGGTTGGCCCGATTTTTTTTTTAAAATTTATATATCAAGTGTAGTTTGGTCTAATATGTCAAGTGTACTTATTAACTTGAAATGAATTTCATGTGATGCTTAAAAGTGTTTGTTGAGATAATATATTACTATTTTCTTGTTGCAATAGATTTTTCAAGAGATTAATGTTGATAGGCGAACATCAATCACTATGGTGTGAACAAGAACGAGCACTTAACAAAGAAAATCAAGATTAGGGTGCATACATCAATCCGAGAGGTGTATGAAGAGGCGAGCAACTCCGTCGACGAACAACTTATTGACGAACATGTTTTAAGACCCGGGACCAGATGAATATTCTGCCTGATCTCTGGTGACGAGCAACTCTACCAAAGGGTGGTGTATCTACTAGTCTAAGAGGTGCATATTGACGAACAAGGAACCAGGATTCCTAAGCTCATCATAGCAAGAAATATAGGTGAACAACTATGATGCCATACTCTCATAAAGCGAACAACTTTTATCGTGTTGTTTCCTCCTGGACAAATCAAGCCGACTTGGACGAACAACAATGAATCCGAGATAAGACCAAAGAAGACTTTGTAACTAAGATTCAACTTAGATAAGGTCAAACAAGGTCAAAGGACACCTGTCTAGCATGCAATCTAGGAAGTCCAAGAATCTTGGACACCTCCTGCTTGTTAGTCTCTATAAATACTTGTTCTCTAGCTAAGAAATACAAGTTCAAATACACAAATATTCTCAGAACACACACAAACACACCTATACATACACATATACGAAATAAATACGATTTCGACTTTCGTATCTACGATTTCATGACCCGAACCTTCGATTTATCATTTACGGTGATAATCAATCACATGTTATTGATTGGTGATCTTAAAACCGAACTAAATAGCCACTAATCCTCACGATTAAATTTGATCACCAACAATTAATATAAGTTATTTATTGGAAATAGATAGTCAAATCATATCATAAACTAATATTAATGGTCATTAACTCATTATAATTCAAATCTTGACCACAAAAATAGATCTATAATTTTGTTTAAAAATAAAATTATTTTATTGAATATAAATGATTTATTTGATAAATTTAATTTTTTTTAAGACAGTCCGGTTGGAACCGGGTCGGGCCCGTAAAATGAAGGTGGCCCGGAGGCTCAGTGCCGGCCCGTTTGCCACCCCTAGAAGTAACCAGCGGAAAACATTAGTCAAAATTGAAAAAATAAAATTAAACTCAGAAATTAGGAATTTAGCAACTGCAATTGGAAGAAAGAAGACAATGGCCAAGACTTCAACTTTGACTCCGCAGACACTAATTTTATTGGTTGGAATTGATGATGGTATCTAATATTTCCGGACACACGGTACGTAAGGCTCTCATGTAATAGATCAAAATCATCTATTGAATTTCCAGTTTTTTTCTATTTTATAATTTTATTTTATTAATTGGACATTTGAATCCCCTGTTTGAATTAGACATATATAACTTTTATCCAAGTAGATTGCAGGAAGGAATTTAAGGGCGCAGGGACCGTTAGCTCTCTTGACTCTTGAGTATTAAATTTTATATATTATATATGTTATAAAATTATATACTCCCTCCGTCCCGTTTTAATTTGCACACTTTCCATATTGGGTTGTCCCACTTGAATTTGTACACTACTAAAAAAAGAAACATTGATTTACGTGCACACTTACAAACTTATACACATATTTAACCATATGTCACTACTTTATTAAGAAATGTGTCATCTTGTAGGGTGCAAATTAAGGCGGGATGGAGGGAGTATATTTTTAATTTATAAAATTTTATCATTTCAGTCTTTTTAAATTAAACTTTTTACTCCTTTATTTACATTTGGCCCACTGGAAATAAATCCTAAATCCTTCCCCGGTAGTATACTTAATTAGAGAGTTGCTTCTTTCGAAAAGATATATGAAAAGAAAGCAAGTTATTTATCAAATAAATGAAAAATGATTAGATCTAGCCCATAATTTTTATTTAATTTATCATCAATTTTAGAACATATTTTTCTCTCCCTCCAAATCTAACACATACTTTCACTTAATACTTAAAAAATATCCCCAATCACCATTTTTGACAAAGACTTGTCTTATGTGGATGAGAATCCACATGTCTTGTTTACGTTTAAATTTTATTAGAAAAAACAAATTAAAAACTCCCCACATAAGAAGGATGAAGAAAGGTTTTATTTCTTAATTTTGATCCTCCCCAATTTAATCTTATGTGGAGAGTTTATATATATATATATATACATATATATATATATAATTTTAATATTAACACGTAAACAAGATACGTGGATTCCAACATCCACATAAAATGAGTTTTATCGGAAATGGTTTTCGGGAATATTTTTAAGTATTAAATGAAAGAATGTGCTAGATTTGAACAGTGATAAAATTATGTGCTAGAATTGATATGATAAATGAAAAGTATAGGCTAGATGTGATCATTTGGCCTTAAGTAAACTAAGATTGCATTTGGAATGCAAGAAATTTGAGATTGAATGGGAGAATCCATGAATTTCAAATGAGAAGGTTTTGATAGGTATTTAATATTTCTCCAATTTGAAATAGGATAACGCTAGGAATTTAAAATTCATAGATTTAAATATTTAAACCAAATGAGCGTAGTGGATTTAGGTTGTGAATTTAAAATTCATAGCACAAATCTCTTTATTCAAACACAAGTATGTTCTTTTTGGGTTTTAAAAACCCGAATTTGAATTTTGTATTTTAAATCTCATTTTACTTTGGATTTTAAAATTAGATTTCGAAATTCTAATCTTACAACGCCTATAAATAACATATACAATATTATTTTCTTTTTCATTATAAAATTAAAATCTATTATATTCAAAATCCAAAAAGAACACGGATTTTAAAATCTCATGGTTCTAAAAAAATCACTAGTTTTCAAAAATCGATTTTTAAAAATCACCTAAAAACTTAAAAGGAACATTTAGTCTCTAAGAAATGGCCAAATTACAAGTGGCTAGCTACTCCTATAAAGCAATGGGTAGAAGAGCAGATTTTATATAAAAATAATTTATTTTAAACTTATTTGTTTAAATTATTGGATATTTAATCAAAAGTATCGATAATCTCATAAAAAATATTATTAATCTGAGTCCAAAAAAATTTAGAATAATTACAATATAATATTAGTGATCCAAATTAATGATAATTCTGATTAAATATTTGATACTTTAAAATAATTTCATAATAAATTTATTATAAAAATACTTTGCCTCGTAGAAAGGACAGATAGGTCCATAGCTCAGCGTCGACGGTAGGGTGATGTCGTGATGTATATATATATGTAGATCTCAGTCCTTGATTTTTATCAACGGGTGGTAGATCTTGAATGTTGCTCAATACGCTATATAATTGGTGAGATAATATTTAATTTTAAGTCATACAAAAACCAAAAGGATGCTCAATTTTTTTTTTTTTTCCTAAATAGCATTCAAATAAAATTACAGTAAAAAACGAGGTACACAATTTTAATTGTCGGTTCTGATGTCAATCACAAATTAATATTAATATTTTAAAAAAATAAATTAGAATCTCTATAAATAGACACATTCATTCCACAATCCCATATCCCTGATTTACAGTCTTAATTATTTCAATCCATGGCTCTAAAACCATTCCAATTCTTGTCCTTAATTTTTCTACTCTTCCTAGCCGCCTTGTGTTCCGTTGGGAATGCTAAGGGATACATTATAAGGGGAAATAATTCTTCATCGGTTTTCGATTTCATCGGAGGATGTCACAAAGATAAGAATTCAGAAGACTTCCATCTCCTCCACTAATTCGGTTCAATCTATCGATAAGACAAGGCAACATTTGAGGATAACTCAGTTGCTCGTAGGCATAGATGAATCATTAATTTGTGGGTGGTAGGATTAGGTTAACAAAATTTTCAAAATGCAGCTTATTCTTCGATGAAGAGCGATTTAATTGCCAGATATTATTCGCAATTAATTTGGGGGTGTCTTGTGATCTTGTGTTACCAAATTAACAAACATCTATAAGCATGCACGATGCATATATTCCTATATATCAACTCGATTATCTGAGCTTCAGTTTTAGATAGTTTACTAATTAGTTTTTATTTTGATCGATGTTTTATATATTTTGCTCAACCTTTTATTTGAGACCATTAATTTCATGTTAAAGTCTTAATCTGTCATATTCAATTAATACCACATTTGGTGTGAGATGATCTCACACAAAATCTACACTTTTTTATATATTTAATTTCGTCCATGTCTTACCTTGGATTTTCTAATCTCATTATGTTCACAAGATAAATCACTAGGCTTCGACTCGCCCAAAAACACTTTGTTGATTTATGGAATTTCAAATTGACTATGTAAATCATTTTTTTATATTTCGTAATATTTAAAATACCCCGACAAATAAATGGAAATGATCATATGCAAATACAAATTTATATGTTCACTACAAATGTAATAAATGATACATAAGTAGAAGTCCACTATTATTTTATTAAATATTTATGTGTCATTATCACATTTGTGGTGGACATATAAATTGCAATGCTCTAAAAAAGGGCCTAGTCGGCCGACTAATCGGTGACTAGTCGCTAGTCGGCCTTAGGCCGTTCCGACTTTAATTGAAATGGTAAAAAAAATAAGGTCATGTAATTAGTCGGCGACTAATTTGATTAGTCGTCGTCTAATCCGTTTAATTCATTTTTTAATCTAAATAAGTAATAAATTAAATATGTAATTCATTTTATATTTTTTAATTTAATTATCAAACTTCTCCACCACGGACGTCGAACATCGGCGCACCTCCACCACCGAAAGTCGTATCCCATGTCTCTTCCACCGAACACTGTGCCACAACTCTCTACCACCGAACGACCCTAACCCTTCATGCTGCTCCCCCAACTTTTCCATGAAATTTGGATGACGTCTTTTGATTTATATTAATATGCATCTTTGCTACTTCATTGAATTTTGAGTTTTATGTTGTTGTTTAGGGTGATGATGTATTATTTATAATTTTAATATTGAAAGGTGGTGGTGTTATTTTTTTTTTTTTTTTTATGTATTTAATGTTTTAATTTATTAAAAAATTAATGATTTGATTCATTTAGGTGGTTTCGACTAGTCCCCAACTAGTCTCTGTGTAGTCGCTCTAGTTGCTAGACCCCAGTAGTGCTAGCGACTAGCGACTTTTAGAACACATTAAATTGTGTCTACGGGTGGACATGTACAAATAAATTTGCAATCTTTCATGTAAGAAAAAAAAAATCAAATCTTCGTTTTCAAAAAAATAGATAAAAATTTGTGTGAATTTGAGTTCACGTGAACTCGATTTATTTAAATATCACTATTATGTATACGTATTATTAATGTTTATATATATTCACTATCATTATTATGCATACACATTATCATTGTTTAAAATTCAAACAATTTTTAATAGTTAATATGCATAACAATGATAGTGTATGTGTGCATATATAATAGTGATACTTGAACATAAAAATTCACATGAACTCAAGTTCACAAGACACCTACTTTAAATTATAGAGAAATCCACCTAACTCAAATATTGTAATTTTAAATCTAATGATTTGTAAAAGAATTGGATTTATAAAATCATTAACTTTTAATTTGGATCAGAGGCATCGAAATTAGGGATATCAACGAGTTGGCGCAGGGCCAATCCCCAATTATTATGAAATTAATATAAATAAATTAACCATGCCTCTTTAGAAGTTTGAAATTTTGGATAGAACCCATAAGTGATATTTAATATTCATTAAAAGCAATTTCACTTATATTAAATTATTCACTTATTAGGTCTTCTTCCTATAGGATAGAGGTTAAGAATACAATCTACGGGTAAAGAAAGTGTAAAAAATTAATATGAATTAATTAATTTTAAGTTTCTCTACAAATTTAAATTTTTAAATGGATAACTCAATGAGACAAGTAAATTGAGAATGAATAACGGATAATTGGGAACAATGACAACATATATAGATTATAGAAGACTGCAAGATAGTTGAAGTCTTGAAGAATTCTTTTCCTGGCACTATATAATTTCAATATATATGTATATAAATGTGTAATATATATGAAAATTAGATGATACCCCGCGTATTACGCAGAATATTCGTAAAATTGCATAATATATTATATAAATTAATATTTTCATCAAATAATAATAATATAATTATATAATAAATATATTAAAAAATTATTTTTTTAAAATCTTGTGTAAGTATATTTGTGTAATTTAATTCAATAATTGAGTAATTCTAGTGTGCATTTGGGTGTATGAAATGCACTTGATTTTTTTTTTTTTTTTTTAAATACCCCAAGTAGTCAGTAATACCCCAATTGTAAAAAATACACACAATTCGGCGTGTTAGCTTGTGTTGAAAACAAAAATCAAAATTAAAATTAAAAGTGAGCTTAATATCCAAGTGCATGCTAGAATTTGTGTAAATAACTAGAATCATAATTGATATATTGTTTATAATTTTTTTAAATATTAGTTTATCATATTTTTTATAAGTATGTGAACTTGTATTAAGATTAATTTCACAATTGATTAATATAGCTGCTAATATAAGTCTTAATAAAAATTGTCAAAAAAAAATAGTCTTATATGTATTAATATTAGAATAAAATTTCATACGCAATTATATTCAGGTAATACATTAAAAATATAATTTAGAAATATTGATTTAATTAGAATTGTCATGATCAGTTTTTTATGTTTTTAATCTCCAACTCATATATATCATTTGACCAATAATATAACGACAACTCATATTCTTGAAATCATCACATTCATTGTAATAATGACATATGAAAGTTGGTTAACCAAAAATCGACATAACAAATTTAACTAAGTAACGACACATCAATAAATCTAACTCTCTATTAATATAATATGAAAAATATTAATAATAATTTATGGGAATTTTTTGGAAAATGGAGCGGTGGTGTGATCTCCGTCTCCGTCCTATGAGATAGATAGTCAGGGATTCCCATCTTATGTAAAATCATTTTTTTTCCTTAATTTAAAATTCAATTAAAGCTTCAATATTTATTTTTCTCTAAAAATAATATACCACCTAATCCAAATATTATAATTCCAACTCCTATCAGAGCCTGTAAGAATTTAAGTGACAAACTTGGTTAAATATTTTCATATCAGTACTTGTGAGTTTTATTTTTAAAATTCATATTTAGCCCGACTGATTGGAGCAAAATGCATATTTAGCGAATTTTAACAAGTATTATGGGGCAAATAAAGTTTGATATGAACTTCATAGGGCAAAATGCATATTTAGGGAATTTTAGGGGTGGAAAGTATATTTAGCTCGACTGCCCGAAAGTCCAGATCGAATTACGGGATAAGATTGTTGAAGTATCCAAACACGCCCTAATCGAAGCACGTATTTACTTTATGCTCTGGCATTTCCCCTCAAAAAACCAATTCTTCTCTGCTCCTCGAACCGACCCGATTCGATCCTCTTGCGCGCAGGTGAGCCTCCTGAAATTCTCTTCTTCCTTTGGTAAATTTTAGCTGTTAATTGGTGTTTTACTTGAAATCGTTGATAACTAAGATGAAGTCCTAGATCTATTCTGTTTATGTTTAACTAATTGTGTTTCGTACCTATTTAATTGATCATTCTGATGTTTTTTTGAATGACATTTTGATTATTTCGGATTAAATTATTGAGGAAATTTATAGTGTTACCCTGCATTTCTTTTATAGATTAATACAGTTGATCTGGAAGATTTTTTTTAAGATTTGCGTTTGTGTGTATGTAGTTTGTTAATTGTTGAGGATTTATGTGATTGACCAATAGACTGTTAGTGTGAAATTTATCTCAGAGATTTGATATTGCGTTTTTGAATTTGCTGATGTTGAGGATGACATGGATCTAATATAGCTGAAAAGAGATGTTACTTCGATCTGTTTTAGAGTCGCTTTTCTTTTAAATTATTAATAATCGTACAGAATTTCCTGAATTTGAATTATTGATGAATGTTGAAGTCATAAATTTGCATCTAATACAGGATTTGAGGGCAAAAAGTTCAGCAGTTCAGGGAAATTGATTTGGAAGTATAACCTCCAAGAAAAGATGCCTCCTCAGAAGATAGAAACAGGTCACAATGACGAAGTTCATGATGTGTCGATGGATTACTATGGAAAACGAGTAGCCATGGCTTCATCTGATGCCACTGTAAGAATAATCGGTGTGGGCAGCAATGCTACTTCTCAGCATCTGGCTACTTTGACTGGGCATCGAGGTCCAGTCTGGCAGGTATCCTGGGCCCACCCCAAGTTTGGTTCAGCCCTTGCTTCCTGTTCCTACGATGGTAAAGTCATTATATGGAAGGAAGGGAATCAGAACAACTGGTCCCAATTTCAAGTTTTTGACCACAAATCATCCATCAATTCTATTGCGTGGGCGCCTCATGAGCTAGGGTTCTGCTTGGCTTGTGGTTCATCAGATGGTAGTATCTTAATCTACACAGCTCAATCAGATGGTAGCTGGGAGTCTACGAAAATTGATCGAGCTCATCCAGTTGGGGTGACATCAGTTACATGGGGCCCGCCAACTGCCCTGGGTGCTGTAGTTGGGTCTGAACTGCTTGAACCCGTACAGAAGCTTGCTTCTGGTGGGTGTGATAACATGGTGAAAGTATGGAAACTGTCTAATGGTGCCTGGAAAATGGACTGTCCTGCTCCCCTTCAAATGCACACCGAATGGGTGAGGGATGTGGCGTGGGCTCCTAATTTGGGGCTTCCAAAGTCCACTGTAGCAAGTGCTTCTCAGGATGGGAAGGTTGTGCTATGGACTGTTGCAAAGGAAGGTGATCAATGGGAGGGTAAGGTTTTGAAGGACTTTAAAACTCCCGTTTGGAGGGTCTCGTGGTCTCTGACTGGAAACTTGTTGGCTGTGGCATCTGGTGACAACGACGTCACGCTGTGGAGTGAAGGGGATGATGGGATGTGGCAAGAGGTCAACAAAATCGACCAATAGATTTCAGGTTATTTTCTGTTTAAAGACTGGCACGTGTTTTGTTTGTTTATCTATACGTTGTTTAGCATGGTTGAGGACTGTTTGGTCTAGCTTACTTTTACTCATTCATTACGATTGAATCGTTTCTGATGTGGTTACATTACCTAATGAGAGAAATGTTATTGTGAAAAATCCTTCTTTTGTTGTAGCTGAATAATGGTAGTATGATAATAATAATATTTTTTGGGAATAATGGAGCATAAAAGATGGAATTATTGCACAGATATTCTTCACATTATTTTTGAAGTTACAATTTCGTTTTAAGCTGTTGGGACACTTGGATAGATTATGATGTAGCGATCTGCTTATTATCTTGTCATTTGTTATATGGATACAGTTCTAGCTTTTGGGCACATTCTTTCTGCTCGTGTTTTCATGCTTATGATGTGTTAGTAGGTGTTCTAAAATGCCCCAAGCGCTATGTGGATGCCATTCGTGGGGCTAGGGTTGGTTTAGACTTTTTAGAACCAAGGCGGGTCTAGGGAAGACTAATCTAGACATTTTAGAACTCTGTTCTTTACTGTAAGTAGCAGAAGAATTTCCATCTGGTTTTTAGCTTATGTAGGTATGGCGATCATGGTTACGGAGATGGGTTAGTTAACTACGAATGCACTCTTTTGCATGAGTTAATTAATTTCTACCATTGTTTAGGAACATATACAAAAATTTGAAAATCATTTATTTCAAATTATACCCAAATTGTAGGGGATCACTTATCAGACCCCCACCCGCAACTAAAGGTTCACTTCAAATGAAAGTGATCATATTCAAATTAAAATCAATCTAGACAATTTCCAATAGATTTACTTGACAGAAAATTAGAGTTTTTGTAGTGATAAATGGCTTAATGTTAAAAATTGATAGTGATTGAAAGCTTAATGTTAAAAGTGAGATGAATCATAGTATATAATTTTGAAATTAATTGTATATGTTGAATTGATAATGAAATCAAAATATTTGTAGATTTGAATCTTTTGCAATGGGTACTGCTATACTCTAAATAATGGACCCTTTAACATTTAGTATTCGTAGACTGTTGTACATCAAATTAAAGTTAAGTGAAAAATACACATTTTATCCCACTCTAGAATGTCATGAAACATATTTAGATCCATTTTTCAAAATCATACATTCAAATTTCATTTTTCATTTTACCTGCACATCATGTGGTGCTATCCATTAACGTAGTTGCACAGCACGTCATACACGAGTGCAATGAAATACAATATTAGAATCCTGCAGTTCAAATTATCCAAGAATGCATTTGAATTGAAGAGGGAGGGACGGAGGGAGGGGGAAAGAGAGAGAGAGAGAGGGTAACATGTTAAAAAAATCAGTTCAATGATTATTATTTCAAGCTCCAAATCAAAGCAATTATCAAACATAATGTGTCATCCAATCTGTCAATGTTCTGGGCAAAGGAGCATTATGATTGATTCTAAACAGTAGAAAATCATCGAAAAGTTAATTCTTAGGAGGATCGGCGAAGAAGCTGTTAATGGATGGCATGATTTCAGGAGCCCTGGTTCTTAGATACTTCCTAAGAGCATGTTCAGCATACTTCTCTCCTTCTGCATAGTTATCCAACACACCAGCAGTCCTGTTTTCCTTGTTCACCCTGCATTTTGCACAAATTATTATCAACAAATAAATTATCAATCCAACATTTAAGATTTATAAGGAAAAATGCCAAATCATTGATTGAATGTAGCATAATTGCTGAATTACACTCTACAATCCAAAGTGTGCAAGTTTTACACTTTCAACTAAGATTTTGACATTGCAAGAATTCTTGCCGAAAAATGGCCTAGAAGTTGGGTGAACAAAGTAGGCTGAGATGGGCAATTGCAACTAAGGGAAAAATAATAGGAACACACTCTTGTGAAAGCATTTCACGTGAGTTGGGGTGTGTTTTGAAATTCTAAAAACAACTTTCAAAATCTTATTTTTTTTAAACTATCTTCCACAGCTTTTGAAAAAAAAAATGATTCTAGAAGTTGTTTTTGTAGTGTATCAAAACACCCATTAATCAAGTAGTTAGAAATTAAGTGAGTAGGAATAATAGATTCTTTTATTTAAGGTGTCTCACATAAACATTTATAAAAAATTCATTCATGATTTTGGATTTTGCCACATTATTATGGTTATTTATACATCTTAACAACCCCAATCCATCATCTCATGCTTTCAGTCAATTCCAAACAATAGCACTCTAATGGTTTCAAGCCTATGTATTCTATGATTCTATCAAAGCCCAAAGCAGATATTTTCCACAAAGAAGAATTGATTTCCATAGGCAAACAGTAGGTCATATATGGGATAGAGTTTACCAAGGATAATCTCTACTAAGTTAACCTAATATTCCCACATTTGCAATATTTTCTTGTAATAATAGGAATAGGTCAAAATTTGCAGTTCATTAATTACATGCATCAGACAGACTGTTCAATATACAACAAAAATAAGATATAAGTAATACTCCCTCCGTCCTCAAACATTTTTGACAGTTACTTTATCTTCGTGTTTTAGCGAACGAGTTGTTTATTAGTATTTTTAATGATAAAATAATTTTAAAGGTAGGGTATGATAGATCTACCTCTTCTCTATTATAAAGTAATTTTAAAATTATTTATTATTTCAAATACTTATAAAAAAACTCGCTCAAAAACAAGAGAAATAGTAACTGTGCAAAGTGTTGTGGGACGGAGGTAGTATATGAGATAGAGTTTTGTTATATTATATGACAATGAACTTATGGACCAAGCATAATCTTGTTTTAAAGGGGAGCATAATCAAAATATCATAGGGATGTGTAGCAAAAAATAGAAAGAGAAAAACTTGTATAAAATGGACTCATGATATGAGACGGAGTCTCCTTTATTAGTATAATATTATATGACCATGAAATTGACTCAGCCGAATCACATTTTAAAGGAATCATAACCGAAATATCAAAATATTACACCAGATTTCCCCAATAAAAAAAAAAAAAAAGACACAGCGGATCCAAAATTTCAAATAAATTCCAATTGCTTTCTCACATTCTACTGTCTTTCTCACACTTTATTGTCTCTCACATCCATGATGTTATCAACATATGCGTGGCATGTATTAGAAAAGTTGTTATGGAACACGTTTAACGCCAGGGAATCTGATAGAGAAAAATTCATTTTACACGGAACACCAGCTTTTTTGCACAGATCTAGTATAGGAAAATAAAACCAAAAACTATTATGAAAAATAATCGGCAAGCAAATTTGAAATAATTACCGGACTTCAGGGTTTATGCAAATATTACGGACTAATTGCATCCCGCAAATCCCTACAGCAACGCCAACGGCGGCGAACAATGGATACACCTAACATTTCGCCCACAACAAAAATCAAAACATCAGATCTGAAGATTTATCGATCAAACAACCGGAAAAAAAAAATGGGGAAAAAAATCGGAAAAAAAAAATTACTGCCTAATTTAGAGAGAGGGAGAAAGTGAGAGAGAGACCTCCGGCCTTAACCATCGCCTGAGAGTGGATGAAGACATGGAATCGCTGTTGCGGAGAGGCGAAAGGCGATATTCGAGTGAACGAATTCTACGAGGAAACGGGGAAGACGCACTTTCCAAGCTTTAGGCGAGACGTGGGAGAGAAATACTGCTGCTAATTTATACTGAAACGAGTTCTACTTAATTAACATTTTGCACATTGATGTTTACTTTATTACACTTAGCGCCCATAAATTTGAATATCTTCATTTTACACCCTTGACGGTTGTTACTGATTTAAAGGAAATTAATTTACCTCAAATACAATTACGAATGGAGATGTTTAATTGTGAAGAAACAAATTAAACTTGGAAGTCTTTCGCACCAATTGAATTAATCGAATTACAATTTATAATTACATTCAACTATAGTGAGTCAAATGGTATTAATTAATTTTATTATACAGTATTATTATTAAATTAATATTTTTAGTGAAACAATTAATACTACTTAAAATTACACACAAAATCCAAACATGTTTTATGGTGAAACTCGGTCATAGTATATTTTATCTTACTGATATTAACCTGTAGCACCCCTATAAAGCTCAATTAGCTATTTTGGATAAACATTGAAAGTTATACCAATAAAGATAATTCATATGTTTGAAAATTATAGATTATTCATGTCTCTCAGAATTTTATAAATAATAGTATATTTTATATTATTTTATATATTATACTACGTATAAATTATATACTTATGTGAAAAATGTAAAATATATGTATTTTAAATGTTCCTTTATTCTCAAGGTTTTGACCGACTCCTTCAATTTTTTTGGCAAACTCTTATATACACCAAATGCACAATGCACTCACTCAACAATTGACCATAATTATACTGAAAAGTGTGGTTAGATTACACTAAAAATTAATTTTCAGTGTAACTGAAATAAATTTTTTAGTATAAACAAGATCAACTGTTGAGTGGGTGCATCATACAACAAATGCACATGAGAGTTATTCTTTTATTTTAACCTTCAAAACCAACGTCATAGGAGATTTCAGATTAGCCATTATCCAATAAATTTCTCAACCAATTCTCAATTTCAATTCTATTTTATACACGGCGTTTTCTTAGAATCAAAATACATAAAACATTTCTTCTGTGGTAAACTTGCTTTCTCTCTTTTCTAGAAAGACCTATCGCGTCCCCCTGTTCAAAAATGAGATTGTCTCTTATAATTAAATTTTAGATTTTGGGAGAATAAATAGGCATTTAATTAAACTTTCCAATTTGTTTATGTTGAGAATATGCAAGCATTTAATTAAATTTTCCATTTTGTTCATTTAGTGATATATTGACATTTTTAATTAAATTTTACATTTTGTTTATTTGGAGAATACATTGATATATAATTAAGATTTCAATTTTTAATATTTGGTGTTTGCCAATGTAAAAGAAAAATTAATCATTCTTTTCCCATAAAAACTAGTGATCGTAAAACCCGTGCTTCGCACGGCCGGAATTTGTTACATTGTTTAAACTATAATCCCTCCGTTTTAATTTATAAGAGATTTTTTATGGATTATATTAAAATATAACATATTTGTTAAGGATTATCAAAATATTATAGATCTTTTAAAGACTATGAGGGATATATATGTCAAAATTTTGTAATTCTTAATTTGATAGACAATCTCTAGAACAATACTTATTTTGAAACAGATGGAGTAATAATTACCAAATTTTAATTATAAAACTAAAAATCTACAATTTTTTTAAAGAAATATACGTAAAAAGTTTATTGAACTCAAATTAATGATACTTCTCATTAAATTTTTTATATTCCATTTATAGTATTCAATACCTTAAAACAGTTTCGTGATAAGTTTATCATTAATCATTTTCATATAAAATTTACTTCTGGGATAGGATATAAACTGGACCTATCACACTAACATTACAACATCGGTGTATTTAAATTTGTATTATCTAGTTTCACGAGACAATCTCACGTAATTTTAAGCTATAGTTTAAATACTTTAAACAACAATCTACAATATAACAATTTTTTTAAATAATACTTTTTCTTTTAAAAAGAAAAAAATTAAATGTCAAGCTCAAACACATAAAAGTAATTTATGACTTATTGAATATTTGTAAAAATTAATTTTATTGGTTAAAAGAATGAGATGACACCCTAAAAATAATTTAAATACGGTAATCACTTTTTTTAAACTACTTAAAAAACTACTTAAAAAAAACTACAGTCCCTAACCGCACTTCACACGGAAGTCATTTTCATTACTAAAATTTTAATATAATCCCTTATATCTTTTTATGTTTAACAAATGTCACATTTTTTTCGGGCAATAGTTTATCACAGATTTTTTAATACAACCTTTTATGATTATACGTAAGTGTAATATGAAAACATATTTATTTTTAGAGTAGGTCTTACGTGAAATGGGTCATAAATTTATTTATAAATAATTTCATATTTAATTTGAGCAATAATTGAAAATTTAGTATGTATAGTATGAAACTTGTTCATACATAAACCACTTTGCAGTAATTTTTAGTAAAACAACTCATACCATTTAGTGAGAAAAACTAATATCTTTTAGTGTAACAATTCATACCATTTCATACCCATCAATTGATACTCTCTAGTGAAAATAACTTGTACCCTCCACAACTAATACTCCTTAATGAAACAACTCATACCCTTCAAAGTGGTTCGTGTATGAATCAGTTTCACTTTATATTTTGCCTTAAAAAATTTACACATTTTATTTTTATTTAAGATTTTTTTTTTACGTGATAGTAAAAGCAATGTTATTTTTAAACATTTCAAGAACTAATTCACGTTAAAGATTTTTTCGAAAAAAAAATAAGCGGCCAAAATTTAATAAAAGTATCTAATCAAAAGCCAGAAGAAAAAAAAACTGAAAATTTATATTAGGTGGCCTATAGTGTATCATATGTGCATAGATTGTCATCATAATATCCCAAGTCACTCCATAGGTAATTTTGAGAATAGTCCAAAGAGTTCAAAGTATCAATATTATTTAAATAAACAACATTTTCTTATGGTATTAAAAAAAAAAAATTGAACAATCATATATTAACTATGCAAATTTAAAATTTATTTTGCAGGTTGATTCTACATGTGATGATGCAACTTCTCCAAAGCAAATTAACCTCTCATGATATTGACGTTGTTGATCTTAAAAAATGATATCAATGGTGTTGAATCATATAGTTAAACTATTAAAATAGAAAAAAACTTACATGTTCATCCTTAAATGAACTTGAATATTTTTCAATAATGGGTGGATCTGTATTGACCTCCACTGTATTAATGTTCCGTTTGGACATGTA
The DNA here is from genome assembly GCA_947034835.1 of Ballota nigra. NCBI lineage: Eukaryota > Viridiplantae > Streptophyta > Magnoliopsida > Lamiales > Lamiaceae > Ballota > Ballota nigra. The sequence goes on along the minus strand of OX344722.1, from coordinate 111,454,990 downwards.
ATGTGCTCATTTTTCATTGAATTATGAATAATAATTTATGTCCAAGCAAATCTTAAAGACTTTGATGAGTTGTTCAAATATATTATGCAATTAATTAAATAAAATAGTGGATATTATTATTTTTAATTGTACATCTATTGACTTTTGAGTTCTTAAATATAATCTATATACCATAATATTAAATATATAAAATGTAAATTTTCTATACAGAAACAATATTATTTATAAAGTGTAATTCTAACTAAGAAAATATTAAATAATTTTAATTATATATTAATAGTTAGACAAAATTTTGATTTCATTTAATAAGATATGATAAAAAATTAAACCCACATGATTATCGATTATATAATTAGTAATATTAATTTTGACAAATATTAGGTCAATACGATTTGTATAATATTATTCCATATATGTATTATCACTTATATGTCAAATATATTTGCAACCACTTTTTTATTAAATACATCCACCGCTAAATATACTCGCCCATTAATTTGTGAATACATTAACACCTAAAATACTTATAAACGATACCTACAAAAATGATGAATACATCAATACCTAAGATACTTACAAACAACACCGACAAAAATGATAAATAAACCAATTTCTAAATAGAAAATGTAATTAATAAAAGTGTGGGTGTAATTTTTAAATTGTGGTGTCAGGTATAATATGGTTGTTAAGTTTTAAATATAAAAATATAGAAACACACAAATTTATTGAACATAAAATAATCAAAATAATTACGAAAGAAGTAAAGTTTGGTATCCACTTAAAACTATATACAAAAATAGAAATAAATAAGATATTAAATAATTAAGATATGAAAATACCAATAATTCAAGTAAATTGCACTTTTGGTCTCAAGAGAATGAGTTTATTTTGAAACAACCCTTTTTAATATTTTTAGTCCTTTAGTTTTATTCGGCACTTTTGGTCCCAAAACATTGCAATTTTGGTCCAAAGAAAATGAGTAAATTGAAGTTTTGGTTCCAATAAAATGTGATAAAATTACGGTTATAGTCCTAAGAATTAGCATATATAACCAAAACTATTAAAAAATGATCACTTTTGCAAATATGTACAAAAAATATTCTGTTATAATCAAAAGTGCAATTTTCCCTAATAATTCACTTGGTTTTTACATATAAATATAGATACATATTGAAAATGTGATTATCTATAAAACCATTAAACTTAGTAATATGAATTTAAAATTTTCATGAAAATTTATAAATAAAAGAATAAATATGATCCTTGCTCAATCTTTTTTTTTATCATAAGTTTTAAGAATTTAGAGACTTTAAGTTAACCTCTTTTTCAACAATTTCATCAATATATATGGAGCAGAAGAAATGTAAAATATATTAGAAAGTAATATAATTCAAAAACATATGTCTACATTACATAAATAATTTATTTTATTGAAAAGTTATACAAATATTTACCGAATAGAAGATTCTTGTTCATTGAGTTATAAAACTTAACTCTTAAGAATTCCTTTAAAGGTTAAAGTAACTCATCTTATTCATAAGAGTATTGAAATAAAATTAACTGGCTATGATAATTAAATTTCAATCCACACACAAATAACCTTCGAAAAATGTATCTTTAAATTTATCAGGATGATATGGTTTTATAATAGAGTGAATCCTATCACGCCAAAGATATAAACCAAAACCACTTATAACCACAACAATTTAGAAATTATAACATAGTTAAAAAAAATCTTAATTATTCAGAAATATATATTTCATAAATCACTCTTATGTACTAATGGAGTTACCTTTTGTGTTGAGACTATGTGTCACATTATCATGAAGTTTGAGTTGTATATGGTGATGTCTCACTGTTATATTGAGTTAATTGATTGATTAATATAGTACAAAAGATATTTTACTTGATATCTAATATATTTTTGTATTATTCCTCATTAACACAATAAAGTAATAAAATAATACCTTGCAAAGCCTACTACAAACTTGAAAACGTCACTTTGATGTCTTACAGAACCAACTACAATTAAAAAATAATATATACAACTTATAAAAATAATATTATATTTAATGATTTCATAAAATATAAGGATAACTTTTATTTAATTATTCTAACATTAAAGAAAAATAATTATTGAACCAATTATATTATTAAAGGAAAAATTGCAAATTTGGTCCCATAAGAATTTTTCAATAACAATTTTGGTCCCACGTTCTCTTTTGGTCCCATTTTTTGTATTAATTCGAAAATTGAATGATTTCACCAACATTCAATAGTTCTAATTTTTCCTTCGATATCATTACTATTTATAACAAAATAATTTCCATAATTTTCAACTAATTGTTATTTTTCTAAAACAATAATCATTACTTTGATTTTATTTACACAAAAAATTTGAAAAGGTATGTGAACATATATTGAAAACTTTAACATAGTATTTACATAATAATAATAATAATAATAATAATAATAATAATAATAATGACTTTTCTCCTTGGAAAAAAGAGCAATTTATTTTATTATTTCCTAATAAATTTTAAAAGAAAAATTAAAAAATTCCAAGGCACATGCATGTGCACACTGAAAATAGGAAAGTTTAAAAAAATTAAATTGATGACTTAATTTCGATCAATTAAAATGATTAGTTGCTTTGATTTATAGTTTTTCTAAAACAGTAATGATAACTTAACTTTTTTTTCGCATTAAATATAATAATATGGGAGATAATTACTACATATTTATTATAGGAAACTTTGAAATTAAATCAGGGAGCTAATCACTACAAATCTTGACATCTACTATGTAATCTTCCATCGAATAATTATATATATATATATATATATATATATATATATATATATATAAATAAGGTATAGAGTGAAAATTGTTTATAAGGGTATTAGTTATTTTCACTAATTAGTATTTGTTTTCACTTAAATGTATTAGTTGTTTTCACTGAATTGTATTAATTGTTTACTGAAAATAAACTAAGACTCTTTAGTGAAGACAACTAATACTCTTCAATGAAAATAACTAATACCCTTTAGTAAAAGAAACTAATATCCTTCAATGATTCATTTGTGAACCAATTTTACTCTATACATACTCTCTCTCTATATATATACTGCGATTAAAAATAAATTATACTAAAAATTATCTTCAATTAATTATAATAAAATATTAAAACTATGTAAAATGTCCTCGCATGATATGAAATAAAATAAAATAAAACACCAAATTATAATCCAAAATAATATATTTACTGTGACATTATAGGCAAAATATTATTTGAAAATAATTTATGATAAATTTACTATGAAACTGTTTTAAAGTATCGAATATTTGATCAGTAGTATCATTAATTTGGGTCAGTTGTATTATATTGTAATTGTTGTAATTTTTCTTGAACTCATAATAATGATACCCCTAGTGAAATTATTGATACTACTGAACAAATATTCAATGCTTTAAAATAGTTCCATGATAAGTTTTGTCATAAAATATTTTCATATAAAACTACTCGATATTATAAAATTAAGGACTAAGACCCAAGTAAATAAATGATAATAATAGGTAAATACAAAAAGAATATAATATATGACTATATGTTAAAATGAGAAAGACGCAACAAATTACCAAAATTATGGGAAATTGATTGCAAATTCTTATCAATGAATAAATTATATAAATGAAAAGAAACATATTCCAAGTTTGTTTAATGGAAAGAATGCCGAGAAATAATCCTACACCTAAAGTTTAAGAATTTTAAGATATTCTTTGATTGTTTCTTCGAATAAATATTAAAATTTCATATGAGTGCTTTGAATAATTTTCAAATTTTTGGTGGAATGTCTAAGATTCACTTTTAAATATTTTAGAGAATATTCAACAAACATCCAAATCAGCATGAATATTCAAACATTCAATTTGTTGAATTGAAATTCCATTACTAAAATTTTTAATTTTTTAATTTAACACTAATCACTCAATTAGATTTAATTTAAATTGTCATTAAAACATGCATATAATATAGATACTATAATAACAAAATTGACGTAAATCATTTAATCTTCCCTTTTAGGAAAACGAAACCAAAATAAACATGACATTAATTTTACAAATATATGACTAATTTTTTTGCTATTACTCTTAATTTAATATTAAATACATGTTATTAGGAAAATAATATGTAAAACATGCAAGATGTTCAGAAATAAAGAATTACAAAAAATATCTTAGAAGAATCACTCCATTTTTATAGGCCACGACTAAACAAACCTCCGATTCTACTATACATACCCCATAAATTTTTTGAACAAAAATACCTTTAGATTAAATGTCTATGTTACCCATACATTATTTAAATTATGAATTAATTTTATTTTTTCCTCCCTATCACTTTTCTGATTATTTTTGTCCATAATTAAAACCCTAAAATTCCTGGATTATTTGTCACCGAAAGAAACACTAAAGTACGTTATTGAAAATATAAAAATCTCTTTTTGCTATTTCTTTTAATATTGATTTATGTACCATCGTATATAAGAATGAAAAAAAAATTGTATTTGTTCGAAGCCGTAATCAAAACACGAAGAAACAAAAGGCACATGGAATCGTTTTTAAGCTTGGTCAATCTTCAAAATTTGTTATTGATAAAATTGATGTTCTTGCTCTGGAAATTTTTTCACTCAATATATATATTGAACAAAAGTTCAAAAAAATAATAATAATATATATATATATATATATATATGCATTAATATATAGTTTTCAAATTTACTAAATTACATCTAAAAAATTTCTACACAACAAAGAAAATTGTACATAATTTCTTCACACACAAAAAAAAAGACTCTTGATAAATAACACTAAATCTTCAACACATCTTCAAATTTGTGATGAGGATCGGGCAAAAGCCGCGCTGTAGAGGCAGAGATTTCAGCCTTGAGGAGGTGTCGTAGGTGGCTGAAAGGTAGAGCAAAGAGGGAACCTAATTACAAAAATAAAAAAAACTATTGTATCTATACAGAAGAATGATACATCTATAGATACAGGAAACCTAATTACGAAAAAAAATACCAAACAATAAAAAATACATTCAAAACAACTCCATGGAATCGCTTGAAATTTCTTGGATGAATGTATGCAAAAAGAAGAGAAAGTAGGACTATAAATAGGGGTTTTTTGGCCTTGTAAAGACAGCTAAAATTTTGGGGCTGCATTAAAAAAAAATTCAAACATACCATAATAGTACAACAATAAAAAATGAACGATCAAGATCGAACCATAGAAAACCGATCAACGTACCAAAATTTTTCCCGCCGAAACCTAAAATAGGCAATGTAGTTTGTATTATATAGATTATAGATAAATCAAAATAAACGGAGTATTATAAGACTATAGGCATCCTTCTAACTTTACTAGCATGGAGTTTAAAATATTATGTGCCTGACTTCGAAGATTTTAAATATTATTATACACAAAATCTGCTATGAACAAATTTCATATTATGAAATTTATATCATTACATGTATTCATTGATAACATTACATTCACTAATTGATATTATTAGACTTAAAAATTGATATTATTAGACTTAAAAATTGAAATTACAATATAAAAATAGGAATAAGTGCAGGATAATACAATATCAAACAACTTTTTACAAATTGATACAAAATAATTGAACAGAAGCACAAAAAAAGTTGAACATAAGAACATATTTTTTTAACATTGTGTTATCTTGTAAATAGTGGTTTGAGATTGTATCATTTTGTAAACGCCCCATAAAAATATTATGATATCAATTAATGCATCTAATAGTACCAATAAATGTGTATAATTATATTAGAGTAGGTCTTGTATGAGATCATCTTATGGTATGAGACAATGAGAATGAATGTAACTAGGACATTGTTTATTAACACTTTGGTAGGGATAAGTGTTAATTTGTATGGTCTCATGCCATGAGACGATCTCATACAAATTTTTGTCATTATATTAATTTAATATTATGAACATATTTCACAGGAGACCTACTCATATTTCTAACATTATATTTATGTACTAATTCATATGCATGTTAACATTGACTACTTAAAAATATATAATTATATGAGTTTGAATTTTGAACCTCATGAATTTTGCTTACCAAACTTGATTAATTTATAACTCTTTATGTACTACTTTTTTTCCCCTTAATTAAGTTGAGGATCACCTTACAATCACTCATGATAATTAACATTATGCGTGAAAGAAATTCATTCATCGAAAAGTAAGGCATGAATTAAATTTAGTCCGGTATATATCAAGTGTATCGTGCAATTCAAATGTATTTTTAAAAAGTTAGTTATGTTATTGTTCAAAAGTCAATTTTGTTTACAATGAAAAGCTACCCTTATTAAATGAAAAGGTTAACATTATTGTAATTTAATAAGAGGTAACTTTTCAATACAAATAAATGTGACTTAACATTTTTAAAATGTATTTAATTGCATGGTAAAAATTAATTTTTTTTTATGAATTATGTTATATGTGTAGCTAACCAAATCCCTATTTATTGGAATACAATCCATTTATGCTATAATAATGTTTCCTCTGGCATTTCACCTTTTCCACGAGTGATAATTTACAAATTAGATTAAATAATGGGAAAAAAAAAAACATCAAAACATTTAGAACATGAACATTCCCAAATAGAACTCACAATTTTCATTGAATGATGTTCTTTTTATATCATGCTATACATATAATGACCTACCATTAATACATAATAATACAAAACCACTTTACAATATAAATTAAAGATTGTCTTCACAAACTAAAAAGTTTAAATTCACGAAAAATGAAATCCTTAACAAAAGATTCAGAAGAAGAAAATACAAAAACGACCAATCTTAAGTCATGGAAAAATGCAGTAAAATGTCCACACATTGCAAGCATCGTCCTCATAACATTGGTCGCAGTCGGAACGCTTTGTCCAATCCCAAAATATGATAATCTTTTTAGTATATCAAATCTAGTTCTTCTCAAAGAAGACCAAATTGTTAGTAAAAATGGTCCAATTCCAGGATGCAACTTATTTTCAGGTAAATGGATTTACGACAATGTATCGTACCCTCTTTACAAAGAGGAACAATGTTCTTTTTTGGGTAACAGGTTTCCTGCTTGTGGAAAAAATGGAAGAAAGGGCTTCAAATATCAACATTGGAGATGGCAACCACATCATTGTGATATTCCCAGGTGGTTAATTAAATGAAACCTTTATTAATAAGATTAATTTGGTCGAATTGGGTCTCTAACACAACATCATTTGTTTGTTTATATAGTATTACGTTAAAAAGTAACACAATATATAAGATATGCAGTATTATGTAGTTGTTCATGTAGTATATTTTAACATAATTGATATTATATGGACAGACAAGTAATATTGTTTAGGTAACGAGTAATATTGTATCAAGTGACTTGATTTTGATACACAACATAATATTGCACAAAAGAGTGACTCATTTTAAATACAATCTGATTCAACTTTCTTTTTAAGTATAATCTAATTCGACTTTGAGACAATACCGGAATATACCTATTTAGTGCAAAATAAATTCCCTATAATTCTTGGACTTGGAGACCAAAAAATGAATAGGGTCTTAATTAAAGGACTGGACTAAACTTCATAATTTTGATCATGTGATCAGGTTTAATAGCAGCGCATTGTTGGAGAAATTAAGGGGCAAAAAAGTTATATTTGTAGGGGATTCATTGGGTAGAAATCAATGGGAGTCGTTGATTTGCCTAATTATAACTCCTTTTCCACCATCATCACTTAATTCATGGAAAATGCAATCCGAAGGCAGCTTCGTATATTACCGTTCAAGTGTAAGACATTTTTCTTAATTTTATTTATTTGGAATATATATGTAGTGCATGTTTGAGGATTAATTTCTTTTGTAATATCCATGTAGGAATATAATGTGACAATAGGATTCTACTGGGCACCATTTCTTGTGGAGTCTGATGGTGATGGTCAAAGGCACCACGCAGCAAATAATAGTACTATAGGAATAAAGTCAATAGAAAATCATGGGAGACACTGGATTGATGCAGACATTCTCGTTTTCGATTCTTTCGTTTGGTGGGTGGTCGGTCACTGGTGCACCATATTGTAAGATTTAATCTTATCTAGATTATTCTTCCAATTTTCCTTAGAAAATTTTGACATTTAATGACAACAATTAAGTCATTATAATTTTTTTAACTAAAAAATTTTAATAACAAAAAGCAATCTTTAATAGTCAAATAAACTTTGTTTTATATTATCTTTAAAAAAATTAATTAGAAAAATTATATTTTAGTTAAAGAACTCTTGTCACTAAAAATTTATATCCTTGTAGTGTTTATACTAATTTGTATGCATTTACGAATTTTAATGGCCAATCGTGGACTCCAACTCTTTTAAGTTTCTTTTGACTAAACTATCAAAATCTTCTTAAGATTTTGATCTTTTGAAAAATAGTAGTAGTAAGTATCCTCGAAATGACCCAATTGTTTAATTGATTGAGAAATACAAAATCATTTCACTAATTATATATTTTTTTTATTGGAATTGAGTATTGTGGAAGTTACATTACTCTTTAGTCTTTAGTCAAACAATTTTTTCAATATTATTCATTTAAGATGGTTTGTGGTATATATTCAAACCAGAGGTTCTTTTTATAATTTAGACAAACCGCAAGAGAAATTCTGGTAACATTAATTGTTTCTGTTGTGTATTGTTAATTTTTTAATTATATATAAATTTTATTGTACAAAGAATTTTCTTCAAGCAAATTCGTATGTACACGAACCAGTTTATTGCACAGTACATCTTTGCATTTCATACATACATACATATATGTATGTATACCAATTTGTATGTTTCATTTAAAAATTTAGTTGTTTTACAATAATGTGATCATTAATAAAATTATTTCACATAAAATCAACTCTTTTATTATGTACATATACTCATATCATTATTATTCTTAATCTTTCCATGTTAATATGCATATATTAAAAAAATCTACAAATTTGTGTGTGTATCAGATGGGGCTCATTTGAAGGGTCTGATGCAGTATACAAAGTCGCAGAGATGAGCCCACGTGTATATGAAATTGCTTTAAACACTTGGTCGGATTGGTTGGAAATGCAAATCAATCCAAGCAAAACTAGAATGTTTTTCATGAGTCACTCACCTTTTCATTACGGGTACATATCCATAAAAAGTAAAATCTTGATTATATTATATAATAAATTTATAATTTGTACATGAGGTTGAATATTTTTGTAGACCTAACGTGCCGAAAATGTTGCACTGTGTCTCCCACGAAGAGCCAATTTCTGACGAGGACCATTGGCCAAGTTCTGTGAACCGCTATTTGATGCAAATAGTGGAATCTGTCATAAAAAAACTTGAAGAGCAAGGTGTAAAAGTTGAATATCTTAATATCACTCAATTATCAGGTTACAGGGTAGATGCGCACCCAGGCTTTATCAACAACATCGGTATCGATTGCTTACATTGGTGTCTTCCAGGAGTACCTGATGTTTGGAATCAGATTCTTTATGCTTATATTATGAAATCTTGATTTTTTTTTTTAGATACACTACATGCTATACAACATGTATGTAAATTCATTAACAAAATTATATGGCTAATTAATATGAATTTGACTAAAATATATGCATGCACTTTCAAAGTATACAAAAATATGTATAAACTAATCATGTCTTAAGGAACTAAACAATTAAGGTGTCTATACGGATGATATATTACTGAGTAGGTCTTGTATGAGACCGTCTCATGGCATGAGACAATAAGAATTAATATACACTACAAGAAAAAATGCCTATTACTACACAAATTTTAATACACTAATTTTGAAATGTCAATATAACTATTCTATTGCTACATAGGTTCTCAAACTACCTATAACTACACTATTGTAATATATATTAATACACTATTTGGTAATTGTCGTAACAAAACTAAATTACGACACTATAACAAGTGTATTAATAACCTTAGTGGATTTTTAAATATTTGATTCCTTTATGATAATAATAATTTAAATATAAATGTAGAAAACTCGAATTTAAAAATACCAATAACTAGTACATATAGAGTATAATAGGTTCATACATGAACCGTTGAAAAGTATTAATTTTTTTACTAACTAGTATTAGTTATTTTCATTGAAGAATATTAGTTGTTCTAACTCAAGAGTCTTAGTTTGTTTTTAGTAAACAACTAATATCCTTCAGTGAAAATAACTAATACTTTTCAGTGAAAACAACTAGTACTCTTTAGTGATAACAACTACTACCTCCGTCCCAGATCTGTTTTTACAGTTGACTTTTTGAGACTTTATTACGAGAGTCGATTTGTAGTGTTTAAATGAATAAAATATTTTTTGATGATGGAATATTTGTTCAATATAAGTGGATGAAACAAAGCAAGCATATTTTTGTGCGTAATTATTAGTGCAATGAGATGTAATTTAGAGGTCTTCGCAAGGGATGAATAGTGCACTGTGAAAACTGATCTGGGACGGAGGGAGTAATATTTTTCAATGGTTCATGCATGAATCATTTTCACTCTATACTTGATCACAAATTAAAGTGAGGATTTTTTTTATTGAATAATTTAATATTTTGTATCAATTAATCATAAATTAATTTAATTAACCAAATGAAAAGACAAAATATTATGTGACCTTATGTTGAAACAACTAACACCTTTAGTGATACTAACTAATACTGCTTCTACTAATAGCATTAGTGAAAACAATTAATACCCTTCAAAGCTGACACTTTTTATGAAATTCACTGATACTTTTAGTGTAATTTTCCTAATACCTCTCAAACAAATTTCACCGTGAATATTGTTCACATAATACCTTCTCATAATACAAATGTATTTAACCTAAGACAAAGTATAGAGTGAAATTGGTTCATACATGAATCATCGAAGGTATTATTTGTTTTCACTAAAGAATATTAGTTGTTTTCACTGAAGGGTATTAGTTGTTTACTGAAAATAAAATAAGATTCTTCAGTGAAAAACAATTAATACTCTTCAGTGAAATAACTAATACTCTTTATTGCAAACAACTAATACTTTTCAATGATTCATATAAGAATCAATTTACCTAATTATACTTTATAGTAATTGAAGATCTTCCAATGTTAGTTTTGCTGCAATAAAATATTAAATTCAAACAAAACATAAAGAAATAAACTCACATACCCAAATTTGATAAAAACGATGAAACTCTAGAAAATGAAGAAAACTTTAAAAAGATAAAACAGTGAAATAAGAAACAGAGCGCGCGCAGAAGAATGAGAGGAAAACCCTAGAGAGCGCTACGACAATGGTTCTTTTCCCTAGCGGTTTTCCATATTCCTGCTCTATCCAGGGAAGGTTATGTTCCTCCTACGCATAGCATATTGAGACGGTGAGAAAGTCGAAGACATCATAGAAGAGCCGAAGTAAGTATTCACACCAAATTGATTTATTTCAATTGATTTACTTTCGTTTGTTTTAGGATCATTATTCGTGGTTTGTAGAATCTGCAATAGTCGATGAGGTACTATATATTTCATTTATCTCGTTAATTTATTTCATCTAGGTATTAATTTCTAATAGATGATCTCTCTGTCCACCTTCTTCAGGTGTACATTTTGTACAAAGTAAATGGATAATTTTCTTAATTAGGGTTTCAAATAATTTATTTTTGGTGTAGGTCTTGTTGGAGGAAGGTTGTTGCTTTGATTGAGGTCGCTTCTCGTGCTTCTGTCAGCAGTGCTGCTTCCATTCCCCAATTTTTAAACGCTTGGATTTTGGTAATTCCACTCACTTTGGTGTTCAGTTTAGTCGATTAGTTCACTTTGGGATTCCTTTTTAGGGGTTTACATTTGTTGCTTATGACTTTATTTTTTCTTGAGTAATGTAATTACACTTTTTGAGGTCTACTGTAAAATATTTTAATTTGTGCTTTACTTGTGAGTAGCCATCAATACTTTATATCATTTAATGGGCATTGTAGTTAGAACTTGCTACATAAGTTTTTCTTAGTAACCGGTTTGTGAATATATTTCTCTTGGTTTTGTGAGCAGAGGGATTGTTAGTCTGATTGTACGTATGATTTATCAGAGTAGTTCTGCATTGCTTGGAGGACTGTAGTGCAATATAAAGTTGTTGATTACCTTGTATAAAGTGTTAATTGTTGGCAGAGAGTGCCTCCACCTCACTGACTAAGGGTTCTTCAAAGTTCAAACAATATGTGACAACTACTTGTGCAACAATGCAATTGTTTTGCTTATTTTTAATCTTATGTGATTCTGGAATTTGTCATTGAAATTGGTTATTGAACTTATTGTTTAGATTTTTAATAACTATTAAGTGTGGGAATTTTGTTTGAAGTATGTAATACTGTAAAAACAAAGATTAGTGAAATGTAAGAAAGGCTTAGAGAGCAGACTTGTGCCTTTCTAGTTTATTCCTTTCTTTGTCAATTTAATTCTATAGGTTTGGAAAATTAACAATGTTAGATAGAAATCTAAAGAATTTTATGATTCTCTTGAAATGATAAGGAAAGACTACAAGAAGCTCTTCATAAGGAAGTTGAGTTGTTTATAGTATTTAAAGTGATAAAATGATTAAGTAGATGTTTTTGGTTATTAGTGTATGAAGTATATAATTTTAAAAAATATTGTTACTTTTTTGCCAAAAATAGATGTAGCAAACGAGCATGGGACGAACCTTTTTGACAATGTAACAAACGAGTTTGAGACGGAGGGAGTATTTTTTTATTATGAATTGTTTTCTGAAGAAATATTCTTGGAGACCATTTTTTTTTATAATGAGATATAAATATACATATGCATATCATATTTTGTTATTTGTTGTTTAAAGGTTCTCGCTGCATACATTTGTTGGAACTAAATGATTACTAGTAGACCGTATATGAATGATGTTTGGCTCTGAGTTAGTTTGGGTTAGTATTTTCTATTGCTTTAGTGATTGTACTTGTACATTTAAAGCTATATGCTTTTATTTTATGATTCACCAATAACTTTGTAAACGTGATTATGACAATTAAAATTTTATGTGTTGAATTGACTCATGAGATCAAATTTGAATATCGGGTGGCCCGTGGATTTGAGTATGAGCTACTACATTGTCTTGTTTTTGTGTCTTTTTTAAATATCCTAGAGTTACTTCAAAATTGCAACCTTTTGAGAGTTCTTTCTTCTATTCTTTTGTTTTATGTTGGTATTCTCTACATCTTTATTTTTTTAACTAATAACAGGGACATATTATTATATTCTTCATGTAATTGATTGATATCCTACCTTCAAGAACTAAATTGCTAGATCTATTTTGCATCAATAATTGTTATACTAGACAATTGAAGCTTCAATTACCGGTAATCTAAAATTGCCCTTTTTTCTTTGTATTGAATTTCACATGGAATTTCTTTAATTGCTTCCACTTTTAACTGACTAAAAATTGCAGGTTGGGAGCCCCCAGAAAATTCCAAGAAAGAGAACATAGTGAGTTTTTTAAGCTTCCAAGGTTTTAAGGAGGCACGGTGTTCATTCAATTGGACTTTCTCCTTGTTCTTCCTTCTCTAACAATTTTTTTGGGGTTTTGATGCTGCATTTGGTTAGATTGTATATTATTTTAGTGCATGTAATGTTAAGATACCTTATGTAAACTTTAAATGATGACCCGGTAATATTTTTAGATGAAGTTCGATGTCATTCTGAAATTGTAAATTAGTTTTTTAATTTTCAATTTAAGATGTATGTGTAGCACTCATTGGATTCTATTATATATATATATATATATATATATATATATATATATATATATATATTGCCTGAGTTACTTTCTGAGGAAGAAAATATCAATGTTCACACATTTATTATATTTATATTAGTATTATTATAATTATTATTGGTATTAAAATGCATTTTTAAAAAATTGAATCTGCTCAACGGTAAATGACGTGGAAACAATCAAGATAAAATTAATATTATAATATATTAAAAAATAATTAATTTTAATAAAATATATCTTACATGGAATATATATTAGTATATGTTATGGCATTTTTATGTGTCGTATTTAGGATGTATTGAATAAATATATGTAGTTATAGTTTACTTTTTAATACATTTAGAAGTGTAGTAATAATCTCCAACCTATTGCTACATTAGATTACACGACATTAATAACAAATGTGGTGATAGGTAAAATGTAGTGAGAGATAATTTATCCCTACATTTTTAAGTGTCATTTCAAGTAATTTTTCTTGTAGTGATAACTAGGGCACTTGCTCATTAACACTTTGGTAAGGGTATGTGTTAATTTGTATTATCTCATGTCATGAGACGGTCTCATTCAAGTTTTTGCCTATATTACTTAGGGGGCGCTTGGTTAGCAATTCTTCAATGATAATGGGAATTAAAATTATTTTCCATTTATGCCCCCATAATAAAAATGATATATTGGGTGAAGACTTGTTACAATTGTGACTACATTGCTAGTGTCATGCCCCAAATTTTGAATAGAATTGGACAACAAATGATTGTTGGTGGAGGAATGGGGGAGTGATTGAGGAGGAGGATGGTAGGAAGAGAATAGGGTAATCAAAATGGAGTAGTGATTACCTTATTTAGGAGGGGAGGTAGTGATTTTGTTCTCATTAACCATCATAATTACACTAATTTTCAATCTCATTCCCATGGTGGGGGCGTGTGGCCCCATATATTTTTTACTATTATGTATTTATATTCTTTCGCCTATTAAACTCAACTTTTGGAGAAAAAAATTCATTTATTAAACTCAACATAAATGCTAAAATTACTCTCCATTTCATTTGTCTTACAATATTATATAAAAGAAAAATCGTATAATACTTGATTGTGTTAATTCTGGATATAAAACATTTATCTTAAACTAAATGTTAGAAGGGTCAGACTTCTCGCTTGAATTTACAATTTATTTACTTGTCTGCTTCAAATTCAAATTAGAATATGTTACTTGGAGAGGGATTAGAAGGTATATGATATTAGATTAAAAAAAACAAATTTTTAAATAAATTTCACTATACAATTTAAAATAATATCAAGTATTTATATTATACAATATTATTAACAAACTAATATTTTTTTAATACAAAAACCCAATATATATTATAAAAATACACGTAAAATGTATTGGTGAAATTGGTCCATAATATGTTTTGGCTTAGATTAAATTATTGATAATTTTTTATGGAATAATGTAGAAAAAAATTGAGATTAGAATGTAAAATAATACTTCTGATAAATATTACTTCCTCAGTCCCACAATAACTTTACACTTATTTTTTCATTCGTTGCACAATATTTTCACAAATCTAAAATAAAAATAACACTCTTTCAGAATATCTATTAAGGGAAATTATTGACTAAGTCTATATTTGAGTACAAAATATTATATTCTCTGTATCTTTTGTGATTATCTTTTGATTAGGTTTTCTTAATTTACGGAACATATTGTTGTATTGATTAGTATATATAATTGATTTCCCAAATCACAAATTAACAGTGATCATATATCTATTTTCACATGGTATCAAGTCTCCCATCCTAAACCCTAAATTTTCGTAACCTATCTCTTCTATAACCACACGGCCGAAACCGCCGCCTTCCCCTTTTCACTTCTGGCGAACTAGTCTCCTTCGGCCGTCTTTCTCTTTTTGCGCTACTCGATCCGAACTGGTCCCCTTTCCATCGGCCTCTACGCCCCGATCCATTGCTGCTACCGTCTCTACTCCTACCTCTCAAACACTGAGATGATAAACCTCGTCCAAATCAAACTGTCGTCGACCATGTACCTGATATGGAAGCGTCAGTTTCTCTCCATGGCAAGCACCTTCGATATGTTGGATATTGTCACAGGTACATCAGTCGCTCCTCCTCAATCTGTTACTTCTGCAGCCGGGGTTGAGTCTCCTAATCCGGCATACTCAGCGTGGCTTCTCTGTGACCAGAAACTTCTCGGCGTCATGTACGCAACTCTGGAACTAGAAGCCATGTCTGAGGTCCTTGATTGTCTCTCCTTTCACTCGGCATGGCTTGCTCTAGAATCCATTTTTGCCAATGCGTCCCAGTTGCACGCCAATCAACTCAGAGAGGAACTCTTATCCCTGCGTCTTGAATCTACTTAGGAATGGAGGTGGATGGAGCACATCCGGATGGAGAAAAAAAGTAGATGGAGTTAATCCTGTGAATAGTAAATTTGTGTTTACTTTGTGTTGGATGTGGTGGGGTTGGGTGGAGCTTTATGTCAAATCAATACTTTTGAGTGATGATGATGTATTATTTTATTATTGTTAGTTAGTAGAATAATAATTTGGTGTAAGAAAAGTAAGAGAGATAATGATTAGGTGTAAGAAAAGTAGGAGAGATAATGGGTTGGTGTAAGAAAAGTAGGAGAGATGAGTTGGTGTAAAAAAAAGTTGTGAAGTGATAGGTTTAGGGGTGTAGGTGTATAATAGGGGTAAATGTGTATTTGGATGGAGGATGAGATGTGCAAATCCAAAAAGTGACTGGGATGGGAGGAAGTTCATCCCCCATCCGGATGTGTCCAGCGCAAATCAAACACCCCCTTACTGTTGCTGAGTATGGTAAGGTCTTTAAGTCTCTTTGTGATCAGCTTGCAGCCATCTAGAAGCAGGTTGATGAAGGTGACAAAAGTTACTAGTTTCTCCGTGGTCTTGGCCTGTCGTTTGCCAATTTTGTTGATACTCGAATGGTCATGCAACCGGTGCCCTCTTTCCGTGATCTTCTCCATCAAGTCGTCCGATTTGACCTTATATCGAAGGCTATGGAGGGTGTTGCTCCTTCTCCAGCGGCCTTCGTGGCGTCTGGTTCCAGTCACACAGGTCCACGCTCGTTCGGCCAAACCTGTCTCATAGTGGTGGTTTGAATCATGGGCGATCAGGAAACAGTGGCGAGCATGGAAGTCGTCGTCCCTACATCCACGCTGTCAGTTATGTAAGTGGGACCACTATGCGGACAAGTGTCCCCGGTTTCTCCAGTTGCAGACTCAGGCAACCTCTCGTCCGGCGACATCATATTCTTCGGCTAATCTTGCTCAAGTTTTTGGGCTGCTTGTACTGTTATAGAGACAAATTCGACTTCTGATTGGTACATTGATTCAAGCGTCTCGGCTCACATGACCTCTCAGACGGCTCATATCGACTCCTTTGAACCCTACTCTGGTAATGGCTCGGTCATTGTTGGTAATGGCAATGTACTTTCAATTTCACATATTGGTTCTAGTCATATTTCTCCTAATGTAAAATTGTTGGACGTTTTGGTGGTGTCGAATATCACTAAGAACCTCTTATCTATTTGTATCCACATATTTAAGAAGAAAATCCAATATTATTTTCCCTATTTTTATTCAGTTAAGCAAATGGAAGTCTACAAACTTTTTAGAAAGGATTATCTATTCATCTCCCTCACATGAGGCTAGTTCCGAAACCTTCAGCGGTGCCAGATCGGAACCACAGATTATTGATGAGGATGATAAAAGGTGGCGAGATTACTAAACCGAAGGACAAAAATTAATCATGTTTCTTGATTTTGATTTTTGGGTTTTTATATGTGGAGATGAAATTTGTACTCGTGTTTGATTAGATTAATGCAATTTTTGTACTCGATAATCACAATGTCCTCTAATTTAATCCATCATTTGGAGAAGTAAAACCACAGCACGAAGGGGATAAAGAGAAGGGTAGAATTGAAATTGCATGGTTTGTACTCAAAATATGTTGATGCATTGATTCTTCTCTTGACTGAACAATAAATTTTGATACATTTGATAATCAATCGAGAAACGGTAGAAAAAGTAACCAAAAGAAAATATTAAAAATAAAATTTCCAAAATTAGTAGGTTGAATCGTAAATAGGAAGTGCTAAAAATAGCAGTCAATTTTGTTTGTATATACTCCCCTGTCCCACTATTAACTTCTCATTTTGTCATTTTCATCCATTCCACTATTAATTTCTTATTTTTTTGAACATCAACTAATAATATTATATTCATATAATTATTCATATCCACTTATTTAAACACATTACATTTTATCCTCTTCTCTCTCCATCACATCACATGAACTATATCAATATTTAATTATCCTTCTCATGTTGTGCCCAAAAGCAACGAGAAATTAATATTGAAACAGAGGGAGCATAAAGAGATTTTTTAATCTCCACTTTCTTAGAGGAGCCAATGAATTGATCCTAACATTTTTAGCCAATCTTAAGGTTGTTGGTTTGTGCACCCTCCCATTTGTTTGTGTGTAACATAGTTTCACAAATTTTAGAATGCACCCAAATGCATATCATGCAATTAGATTTTAAGTTAAACTTTGAGTTTTAAAACCTATTCCAAAATGGGTTAGGCATACGGGTCAGGGTTTTCACCTTGTACAAAAGAATATACGGTCACTCTCTTTATCCAAATCACAGTCTCTCTTTTCTCTCCAACTCTCTTATTTTTCTATGCTCCTCTTCTCCTCCATTTCTTTCGAACCCCTACTTCTCCATTTTGTTTGCTCTCTCAATCCCTCGTCTTCTCCATCTCGCTAGCTCTCTCATCTGAAGATTTTTTCATTTTCTTATCCAATTGCAATTTTCCTTATTCTCATCATCTCGTAGCGTGGCGATACTTTTATCACGGCTTTAATTTCCAGTTTCAATTTTTGATCGAATTTGATTTAAATTATTACTTTGGGTATTGTTGATTGTCGTGTGGGGATAAAGTAGAAAAATTTGTGGAAGATAGCTAAAAGGACACTTTTAAAAAAAAAAAAAAACAAAATTTAGCCTCTAAATTGACACTTATTATGAAATGAAGGGAGTAAAATTTTAGACCCTTTTGTATTTCATTGTCAATTCGTGTAAAACACAAATTAACTCACTAGCAAGTGTACTAGATCGTTGTAATAGTAAAGGCAATTAAACAAGTTATGAAATTATGGAACCTAAAGGAAGCTAAGTGGTTAGGCTAATCAATTCAAATGTTGTCATGCTTTGAAAAATAAATAAAGAGTTCGGGTTTTGGTTTTTAACACTACTTTTAAGAAAAAAATAAAAAAAACAAACAATCAAAACAAGCAAATAAGAAAAGCAAGAAAATAAATGATTATCTAACTTAGTGAGAAATGCAAGTGGTGGTGAGATATGTTTCGTATGATGTCGATTACATGATTGTCGAAGCTAGTCCAACTTATGTCCTTTCTACTTTTCGTTGAACGATGAGACCAGATCAAATTAATCTCATCAAATCAACAAACTCTCATTTATAAAATTTGATGTCGATTTGGAGTGTTCTTAACTATCTAGTCTCTCTTGATGATCTTAGACGTATAATTATAACACTTGATATTTTATTTCCCTCAACTAAACACTCTATTGAACTAACTCAATCTTCTTTTCTTGCCAATTCAATTGAAATGCATAGTCTACTAAAAAACAATGCATCAAAGTTCAAGTAATCCACAATCAAATAACTTAATCATTCAATTCCACATAATTATGGCATAATCAAACCAAAACTTCAATTTCTCACATAATATCAAACAACCAAAACATGTGAAGCTTAGTCCATGGTTCTAAAAGAGAGACATATGATTAAGAAAGCTAAATAACAAATAACACTCATAAAAAAATATGTAAGGAATAAGTCATTTCTATGGATGATTTTAGCTACAACTTTAGAGAATCCTTGCTTGAAAATGTAAAAGAACTAATGATTGAAAGCTTAAACTAATCTACTATTAATTAAATGAAATTGCAAAGAAATAAAAAAATAAAGTAAGAAAATAGTTGAAAACTATTCTAATGGATTACGGTTCTAAAGCTCTTTCTAATGAGAGGGAGTATATGTTAAACGTGTAACAACTAAATCCCTATTTATAGGAAACTAGTGCTAGTCCCACGATTTTCGCGGGATTGTAAATAAAGTTTTTTGGAGAATTAAAAATTATATCAACTTTTTTTTTAATTTTATAATATATCATAGATAAAAAAAATAAAAAAATGATTTTAATTAAAATTTAAATACTCAATAATATAATTATGTATAATTTACATCAATATTATATAAATTATATAAAACAATAATAAAACTACAATTAATAATTATCTTTACTGAAAAAAATATTAATTACAAATTTTGAAAATTTTCTTTATATACAACTTTCGTTGTGTACTTGGAAATCGAGAAACTAACTTAATATATATATCAAGAATATCACGTCTTGAAAATAAGTTGACCACATATGAAAGAGGTACATTATAAACTATTAACTGTAAGACATTAGTTTTCCAAGATAATAAATATAAGTTAAAAATCATGATCTAAAATTTTAAACGTCATTTGATTTGCAGACCACCACGTACTAATAGGAGTAAGTCTATCTTTCTAAAGAGTTATATGTCATAACTTTATTCAACCGAGTTTCATTATACTGGATGCACTATACTATTAGTTAAGAATAACATAAAAAAATTAATTGAAAGTCTTAGAACATAAAAAATTCATATAATTAACTATAATAATTAAAGCATTCAACACTAAAATATTGTTAAACAAAAAACTCTCACTATATTGAAAGCAAGCTCTCACATTTCACATGTTCCCTGCCATCTCCAACAGTTGCACCATTATACCGTCAATTCTGCATTACTCTATAGTGACAGCAAAAAATCTCCAGCAGTTTACACTATTTTTACACTAAAATAGAATATTTCATTATGATTTCTTACTTTAATGATTTTATTTATTATTTGATAATAATCTATATTATAATTCATTTGATGTTTATAATATAATATATTTAATTAAAAAAAATCTTCACTCATCACAATATTACAATTAAAGTTCAAATTACAAAGAAAATAAAAAATGCATAAGAAATTAAAATTTCAAATTTAGGCCAACTGATACTAAAATTTAGGACACTCTTTCGCGGGCTGTTAGAAATATTCGACAAATGCTTTAGAAAGTATTACAGTTGTCATATTAATTGTATAATATTTTACGATCGTTCTTGATTTTTCCTTTTTGAAATCTATTTTGAGGCGCACACACATCTCGCCAACACTCACAGTGGAAAATTAGTTAATTTTTTCAAACACAATTAAAAGATTTTAAATAATTTAATATTATTCGAACAATACTACAAATTTCTGAAAACTTCTCTATATCAAAATTCCCTTCCACCTTGCTTCATTATATTGGTTGCACTGTCTTATTAAGACATTAAGAAATAAATTTTTTTATTAAAAATATTAGAACATAAGAATGTCATATAACTATCTATAATAATTAAGACATTACAACACTTAAATATTGTTAAATGAAAAGATACCACTACAATGAAAGCAAAGAGAGTTTGTCTTAAAAAATGCTCACATTGCACCTTTTCCAAACAACTATTTTGTCAAAAAAAGAATATAAATTAATTACAAAATAATAGCTTAAAATTATGACGATTCATGCCTCTAGACTTGGTTCCTGCCCGTACTTTGCACAACAACCATTTGCATAACTATACTTTTATCATAATTATTAATATTTTTATATTTTACAAATGTCACAATTTCTTCACACAATGATTTAACACAAAAATTTAAATACAACCTTTTCTACTTATATATAAGTGTAACATGAAAAGTTATCTACTATATTATAAAATGATAGATTACTTTATAATTCTTACCATCAACTCATTTTATCATAAATTAAATCTAAATTTGTTCATTTTAAATTATTTACAATGATAACCACCGAAAACATTAGAACATATCTCTCTATAATTAATAATTATAATATCAATTATATTTTAAGTGAGTATATTTAGTTAAAGTCATAAATTGAGATGTGTGAACTTAGTAATATAGTGGGTGTAGATAACTACACCATCTAAATTTTTGGAGAATTTGAATCCAACCCAAGAACCAACTAATTCGAGGGACCAAAGTTGTTTCGATATAGTAGTTGGCCTTGGTTCTGCGGCTTCTGTCAAGCACGGTGATTAGACTCAATATTCATGTTCATTTATTTTATGTCTTTTCCTTTTTCTTTTTTTAACCTTTATTATTTTTTGGGTTTTTAATTATTATTTTGAAAAAAAAAACTACTAATCTAATTATTTTTTTTAATTTAATATTTTTACTAAATCTTTTAATTATTCTAAAGTTACTCAAACTATTTAAAAGTATTAGTTGTAACATTTCAATATATTTATTGTAGTTCTAAAGTGTATTATTTAAATTATCCAATGTATTGATTGTAATATTAAAAGACATATTAAAGTATTATGCAATTTACAATTTAATATCTCGACTTATACCCATTAGTAAAATAAGTCAAACCTTTGGATAGCACGACTAATACCCTTTAGTAATATATGAGTCATACTCTTTAGTTATCACAACTGATATACATAATCTTTGTTATCACAATTGATACCATTTGTATCATATGTCATACCCTCCGATTATCACTAATAATAAAGTCATACCCATTAGTTATAATGACTAACACTCTTTACAAAAAAACCTTTTACTGATGTATGTCATACCATTATGTTATCACAACTAAATACAATAATATAAGTCTTACTCTTCAATCATGGTCGCTCCTCTTTGGAGGCAGAGGAGTCCGCAGGCTCAGGCCCAGAAAAAATTATCAATTTTAGGGGCCCAATTTCCCCTTATATATTATATATAATATATATATATATATATATATATATATATATATATATATATATATATACACACATATATATTCTTGCAAAAAATATCGTACATAATAGATATAGAGATCTTGTTGATAACAAAGTATAGAGTGAAAATGATTCATACATAAATCATTGAAGGGTATTAGTTGTTTTCACTAAAGAGTATAATTTATTTTCACTAAAGGGTATTAGTTGTTTATACTGAAGAGCCTTAGTTGTTTATACTGAAGAGTCTTGGTTGTTTACTGAAAATAAACTAAGACTCTTTAGTATAGACAATTATTACATTTCAGTGAAAACAACTAATACTCCTTAGTAAAAAGAACTAATACTCATTCAATGATTCATGTATGAACCAATTTCACTCTATACATACTCCTTGTTGATTAAACTTTCTAAATTCCTTAATATAGCTAAAAATAAATAATTTGATATCTCGTTCAAAAAAAAATTGATATCTCACACAAACAATTTTTTTTTCATATTAAATCACAATTTTTTTTTTATTAATTTGAAAGTTTTAACATTATCATCAAATATAATTAATACTTGGCACTCCAAGTAATAAATTTCTACATTATAATTTTTTTTTTATCTATAATGAAAAAAAATTAAAGAAACATATCTCAACTTTTCTTATACTAATATATATATATATATAACACTACATATGTATAATTTTTTTGTGTAGCTCTCTGCTCTCCTGTGAACTCACGTGAATTCTCATTTTCTTAATTATTTTACCATATAATACATGTATCCCAAAATATTTTATTGTATACCAATAAATTAAGACTTAATTCAAAGTCAAACCGAAAATATCAACAAATTAAATATTAATTATAATAAATCACTTATTCTGAAATATTGTGTGTGAAGAAAAAAAAATAGAACACGAACAAATTTACAGAAGAATTTTAGGAGGCCTAATTTTAATCCATTAAATTGGCCAACCACTACAATCCACTGATGAAAGATAGAATTAATATTCGTGTAAGTTATAATCTAACACATTTGCATGTCATAAAATTATGCCATTATTAAAATCTCATATATTTGCATGTCCTAAAATTGTGTCAAGATTTTTTTTTTTTTTTTTTTTGTCAATGGTCAATTTTAGAATACAAATTCATATAGAAATTGTAATTAGTTACCTAAATCTATGGAATTTATTTTGAATTAAGAGGAAATAACATTTCTAAGAAAACATAAGATGTGACTATGTGAAATAAGAGGAAATTTTGTAAATTGGGAGAAAATGTACTACTATATGATTTTTTTTTTTAATTTGGGAAAACACTCAAATTAAGAAAAATTGGCATATTGGACTTAGATTATTGTCAATTAATAAAATATTCATATAATTACATAGTGTTAGTTTTAAGAGTAATTAACGGAAACAATATATTTAGGAATTACCACTTTTAAATAACCAAAATTGGGGGATTAAATTGATACAATAACTAAATATTTGACTTTATAAATCACAAGTGTGTATCCCCGCGAATTTCGCGGATTGAAAAAAAACTTATTATTATTATTTTAAATTATAGACATTAACTTTTTTTTTTTAAATATCTTGTAATTTTGATATAATATTAAAATTATAATTCAATGAACAATAAAAAAAATATTAAACATGAGTAAATAGAAAATTTTAAAAATATTAACTAATTCACATTCAAACTCACATTAAATATTACTTAAAATTACAGTTGTTGTATACTTGCATGCCCAGTTTTTTTCATGGTATGAAGATACAATAACAATCGAACACAAAAGTTTAAATATGCAGATAGAATCACACATTTCAAATCTAAAGGTAACATTTGACAAAAATGATGTCATAGTTAAATTAAATATTGTGTAGATGCTTGTGTGGGAACAATTGATTAATGTGTTGGTATTTATAACACAATTCAACAATTAAAATTGGTGTTTAGGTATTAATCTTAGTCTTTTTTAATTCAATTTACATATAGATATTTTGAAAATAAAAAATGTTAAAAAAATCAATTGTTAAAAAAAATCGAAATCCTACTCTACAAAATAATATCTATATTTTACCATTTCAAATTCTATTTTGCAGGTAGAATTTTATCCAAAATAAAAAATTGTATTACAATCTATTATTGAAGGTAAGGTATTACATTTGATGGCAATATTATTTGAGAATTATATATTATCTCGGTGACAATATCTTTTCTGAAAAATTTCAATTCCCTTCTGCAACTTTTACATCTATCTATATTTTGCAAACATAAATTCCAAAAATATCTAAGAAAAGAAATCGTTCGAAAAAAATATTTTAATATTTGTATGTTAAAACAATATAAAAGAAAAATTGAAATCCTAGACTATAAAAGAGTATATGTACTTTACAGTTTAATAGTCTATTTTGGCGGCACAATTATATCCAAAAATAAAATTTTGTATTATAATCTATTATTGAAGGCAAGATATTATATTTGGTGTCAAGATTTTTTTAGTATCATACACTATTTCGGTAACAATATCTGTTATGAAATATTTCAATTCCCTCCTACAAATTTCACATCTATCAATATTTTGTAAAAATAACTTCCAAAAATATTTTAGAAGAGAAATCAACCGTGAAAAAAATCAACTTGCATTAATATAATATTTAGGTAAATGTTATGTTTTCATTTATTAAAATATACTCAGATTTATTTTATTTTAGAGTAAGATACTTTAAAAGTTATAGTACTGAAATTGTTAGTAAATAAATTTAATGTCCTTTTTTTCCCAACACTATAATTTTCAATCCATAAAAAAATTATTCCACATATTTTAAGAAAAAATATATAAATTAATTATATAAAAAAATAACAGTTTTTTACTTATTTATAAATTACAATATTTTTTTAATATTTTTATGTTAAAAAATATTATATTAAAAAAAAATCGATATCCTAGTATAGAAAAAATATTTATATCTTTCAGTTTAATAGTCTATTTTGGCCACATAATTTTATCCAAAAATAAACTTTTTTATTACAATCTATTATTGAAGGCAACATATTATATTGGGATTTTAACCAAAATCGTCCTGTAACTTTTTACCTTTATTGAAATGGTCCTGTATCTATTTGCTTTATTAATTTAGTCCTGTATGTTTTCAAAATGTGCCAATTTCGTCCTAATTGGCCAGAAAAGGCATAAAACCGTGTCGTTTCGATCACGTGCAAGCCACACGATCGCATTTTCCGGCGAGAATGTATGATGTGGCATTATTTTACGACGTGGAACGCTGAATGAGAAATTTTGCCGATTAAAATAATCATAATAATAACTTAAATATTCCAACTCATTTATTTGAATAAAAATTAATATAAAATAAAATAGGGTTCCGGCGAGGGCATTGTCGGAGAGGTTGAGAAGACAGAGGCTTCCGGCGAGGTATTCCTGGAGTTTGCCAGAGATCAAATTGTTGGAGAAATTGAGTAACGCTAATTTACAACCAATTTTAGACAACGCTAATTTACAAGAAATTTTTGATAAATATTTCCACTTTTCTAACGCTAATTTTTTCATTTCTTTGGTTTTAACTTCTAATCTAATTTCTAAGCATTTTAAATTTATTTTAACTGTTTTATTTTATATTAATTTTTATTCAAATAAATGAGTTGAAATTTTTAACTTATTATTATTTTTATTTTAATTGGAAAGTTTCCCACTCAGCGTGTCACGTCATAAAATAATGCCACATCATACATTCTAGGCGGAAAACGCGATCACGTGATCGAAACGACACCGTTTTATGCCTTTTCCATCCAATTAGGACGAAATTGATGAATTTTGAAAACATACAGGACTACATCAATAAAGTAAATAGATATAGGACCATTTCAATAAAGGTAAAAAGTTACAGGACGATTTTGGTTTAAATCCCTATTATATTTGATGGCATAATATTTTTGGTATTATACATCATTTTGGTAACAATATCTTTTCCAAAATATTTTATTTTCCTCCTACAAAAATTTCACATCTATCAATATTTTACAAAAATAACTTCCAAAAATATCTAAGAAGAGATATCGTTCGACAATGAAAAAATATTTCTACATCACTTTTAGGTTACCTGCAATACAAAACGAAAAAATATAAAACAATAATGCACACCTTATTCCGGAAAGAATAATAGTTGGATCAAAATCGTAGACGTGTGATGGGAGAATTTTCTTATTAAAAGAGAAAAAGTTATTGATGGTGGATTCTAAAAAAAACACGAATGTAAAGATATGAATATAAATATATTTTAGAAACTTACAAATAATTTCTGAATACGCTCGAATTATCTTCAAGATGCACATATAATTTTCTTATAATGTGTGCCTAATCATCTCCATGTGCATAATAAATTTGTTTACCTGCAAAAAAAGAGGGATGGTGATCTACACAAAAAATTACATAAATAATCCAAACAAACGAACAAAAAATAAAATCATATTTCTTCACATAGTGTAACAAATGAGAAAATGAAGAGAAGAGATGAGGATTAGGGTTGTGAATTAGAATGAAACTAAAGAGAGATTTGACATTTATAGAAAATACAAAATGAAATGTATGGTTGAGATTAAAAGTGTAAAATATATGGTGTAGATTAAGTCTTAGTAAAATTTAAAACATGCCTAAAATAACTTTTAATGAGAATTCTGTATTTTGAAATAGAGAGATTTTGGACATGCCACATCACCCTAAGAATAAGGTGGTGTTGACACATCATTTTGGAGAGGTTTGGAAATATAGTATAATAAGATATTTAATTTTGCAATGACTATAAGTCAAATCTAATTTTTTTGTTTAATACTTAATAATTGCTTACCATATAAACACCAAAGGAAACCTATTTATCAACTCAGAATATACGTGTGCATACCTTATCTAATAAGTCAACTTTGACATAATACCAAAGTATCTAAGGCAATATCACCATCAAAGGCATGATTTAAGTGTAATTAGTTGTGCAATTATATGACCAAAAAGAGGAAAAATACTGTGCAAAGTTGAATATATCACAATTAATGGAAATATATGTCAACTTTTCGGGAAAAAATCATGCATTCAATTAAAAGTCATATCAATAGACAATCCAATTAGACATCATAATCGGAAATTATAGGGCATTGCTAATTGGCAAATTGTGCAAGATTTTAACAATACAATAAAAAATTATGACAAAAAAAATCTATTTTTGGTAATTACTTTTTCACCATAGCACCTATAAGATGCATATTATAATGTAAAATATCTAAAGATATCTCAAAACATTAATACTCAAAATTTGTTAATCTAATTCTAAATTAATAAATAAACATTGATTACTAAATTGATGGTGCAATTATTAGTATGCACACAAATTCTGCAAACATACAAAATTATCGCAATTTAGATCAAATTACCATAATGAACATCAATTAAAAAAAATCGAGATATCATATTGCAACATATACAAATATAATCGACAACCGAATCATGAGACATATACAAATATCATCGACGGCAATTGTGCACTAAGAGATAACGCGAAATTGATAAATATATTATTGAACATGAATACAAAGAGGAATCATTTCCAAGTTACGTAATCCATGGGAAATGGATTAAACCCTTACAAAAATCTTGATTATTGAACATGAATACAAAGAGGAATCATTTCCAAAGACAGACGCGCTAGCTAATCCGAATCAAGAGACGTTTGGCATACAACCACGAAAAAAAAAATCTCGCACGAATCACTGCGCACAAAACGATCGTCAAAAACTCCGAACAAAAACACCGGCCGACGACACGCAATCCTGAACAATAACAAAAAAAAATGAGACGAAGAAATAAAAATTAAGAAGACAGAAAAAATCTAACCAATAAGAAGATGTCAAGTTTGTAATGAAAAAAAAATGTCAATGTAGAAGATCTTATATAGAAAAAAAAATTAAAAACGGACGATTAAGATCAAAAGCTAATTAAAAGGATCCAATGGTCCAGATTGCATCCCACCCCTAATTAACCACAAAACAAAGAATTGAAATAGAGGAGGATGGGCTTGCCACATAGGACTTTTCATCCTTCTCTTTATGGTATAGTAGGATAAGGAATACAATCCATTTATGCTATAATAATATTTCCTCGAATATTTCACCTTTTCCATGTGTGGTAATATACAAATCGCATTACACAATCGAAAAGGTAAGAAAGAAAAAAAAAAACATTATAAAACATGAACGCTCCCAAAAATAAAACTCAAGATTCTCATTGAGTGATATTCTATTTATGTCATGTTATACATAATTAATGTTAATGAAATGAAATACGTACGATGTGTAACATAAAACAACTTTACAATATAAATTAAAGATTGTCTTTACACACGCCAAAGTTTAAACTCACGAAAAATGAAATCCATAACAAAAGATTCAGAAGAAGAGAATACAAAAACGAGCGATATTAAGACATGGAAAAATACAGTAAAATGTCCACATATTGCGAGCATTGTCCTCATAACATTGGTCGCCGTTGGAACTCTTCGTCCGATGGACAAATATGATAATTTTTTGGGCATATCAAACTTTGTTCTACCCAAAGAAGAGCAAATTGTCAATAAAAATGGTCCAATTCCAGGATGTGATTTCTTTTCAGGTAAATGGATATACGATAATTTATCGTACCCCCTTTATAAAGAGGAACATTGTTCTTTTCTGGATAGCAAGTTTCCTGCTTGTAAGAAAAATGGAAGAAAGGACTTTAAATATCAGAATTGGAGATGGCAACCGCATCATTGTGACATTCCCAGGTTGTTGCCTTTCCTCTTAAAAGAATCGGGTCGAATTGGGTCTCAGATTAAATATTACTTGTTTGCCCATATAAGTTAAATAGTAACACTATATAAGATAACAATATTACATAAATGTTCATGTAGTATTAGCTTTTAAAGTAAGTTATATAATATATATGGACAAGCAAATAATATTTTTATTTAATAGGTAATACTGTATCTATGACTTATTGCACACTAGAGAGTGACGCTTTTTAAGCATAGACAATAGGTTCATGAATCACGAATTACTCCCTCACATTTCTTTTTAAGTGTATTTTCAACTTTTTATATTAAATTTTTTTTAATGAATGTGATTTTGATTTTCATGAAATATCAAAATTTTACCACAATAATCGACTGCTCAAAAGATCAATATCCCATAAATCATTTCATTCCTCTTTTTCATAATTTAGGAATATATTAAATTAATTATCCTTAATTAAGAGCAATATTGGGAGGGAGTATAAAACTTTTATTTTTTGTGAATTCAGTCATAAACCGGAATATGTATAAAGTTGAAACTTAGTGCATTTTTTTTTTTTTCTAATTTGTGGACTTGGAGTATTCCGGTTTAAAGGATCTAAAACATCATAATGTGAACAGGTTTAATAGCAGCGCGTTGTTGGAGAAGTTAAGGGGCAAAAAAGTTATATTTGTAGGGGATTCATTGGGTAGAAATCAATGGGAGTCGTTGATTTGCCTAATTACATCTCCTTTCCCACCATCATCACTTAATTCATGGAAAATGCATTCCGAAGGCGGGGGCTTCATAAATTATCGTTCAAATGTAAGACATTTTCCTTATTTTATTTTATTTTGGATATGTATATAAGTAGTGAATGTTTAACATCGATCAATGTAGGAATATAATGTGACAATAGGATTCTATTGGTCACCATTTCTTGTGGAGTCTAACGGCGATGGTCAAAGGAACCACGTACCACATAATTGTACTGTAAGAATAAAGTCAATAGAAAATCATGGGAGACGCTGGATTGACGGACATTCTCGTTTTCGATTCTTTCGCTTGGTGGGTGGTCGGTCAGTGGTTCACGATCTTGTAAGTATTTAATCTTACCTTCAATTTTAATAACAGCCAAAAACTTGTATGAGACCGTCTCATGGGCATGAGACCATACAAATTAATATCTACCCCTACCAAAGTGTTAATGAGTCAATGTCCTAGTTACACCAATTTTCATTGTCTCATGCCATGAGAAGGTCTCATATAAGACGATCATGTCTCACTAAATGTCAATTTTTAGACCTCGTCTACCCATTTTTTTCTACCGTGTATGCTATTTTTTTTTTATTATATAAGACGAAGAGGTATATTTGCCCCTTTCTGTAAATATTAAATTTTTATTTATCAAAATGTCACTAAAATATTTTTTTATTTTATTTACCACAATGACATTAAGAAACAACTTTATCACAACAAACACTAATAAATTACTATCTTATTAAAACCCATGTCAAAAGAAGAGGGGCAAAGTTTTATGCACATGAAATAATTTATGGCACAATTGATTCACATTCTATATATATTTTTAAACAGTATTAGTTGTTTCATTAAAAATATTTATTCATTGGTATAAGTTGTATTAAAAAGAAGTTTAGTTGGTTCACTATAATGTGATAATTGTCAACCGATTCCACAATACATAAACCAATTATTTTGTCTGTATAACCCTCTCGTCATGTGTATATGCATATAGTATAAAAAAAACTACAAAATTGTATGTGTGATAGGTGGGGCTCATTTGAAGGGCCTGATGCAGTATACAAAAGTGCAGCGATAAGCCCGCGTCTATACGAAATTATTTTAAAGGGGTAGTTAATGTTTACTACAATCCTAGGGCCTAAATTGCAAAATAGGGGATAAGAAATCCCATAACTCATTTTGCTACATTTTGTGGTCCCCATATTTGAACAAAAACCTCAAAAATGATACAATTGAGTGGGGTCATGTTCAGTATCCTATGCTTATAAAACTGACACTGACTGCCATCTTTTGCACATTTCCCAAGGCAATATTTTGACCAAAAACATCTATTATTTTCAGATTTTTGTAATTTTGAACATAACCATAAATTTTATGAACACACGTATAAAATATAAATATTTGAGAATTCAAGCATATTCAAATTAAAAAACATCTCCTTTATTATTAATTTGAGAATTGCACCTAAAAAATTCAAAGTATTACATATCCAAAATTGGGCACATAATGCCAAAAAATTTATGAACATACGATAAAAAAAATGTGCACAGACGCACAAAAATTATAAACAATCGCTACAAAAAATTGAACAATCGCTTAAAAAAAATTGAACAATTACTAAAATATTATGAACAGAGAGTCTTTTTTGTGTCTTAGACTCCAAAATTCTTCAATTCTACTTTGTATTTGGATGCCTGCAAATCAACATAACAAAAAATATGATCTTACTATATGTACCAACATTCATTCACATGTGAAACAAATTTAAATAAATACTAAAAAATCACAATAAAAACATAATAACCATTTTTAAGTGATTCTATAATCGGGATAATCTAAAAAAATCACCAATTTTTCATCATCTTCCCCAAATCACCGATTTCCATCATCTTCCCCAAATCATCAAATTTCCATCATCTTCCCCATAGCTATCCACACACTCACGCACACACCCCCTCCCCACACCAGTCAAACACTCACGCAACACTCCATATCCCCCTACCCAACTCACGCACACAATATACATCCCCCTTCCCTACACCTTCCCCAAACCCCCACCCCCGGCCCCCAACACCCAACGCACTACAACCCACCCCCACCCCACCCCCACTTACACTCAAGCACACACCTACATCTATAATAAATACCCAAAAATGATAACATTCCAAATAATAAAAGATATATAATTACAGAGGGTATATATATAACATCGTAGAGTTTATTACCTGAGGTTGAATCAGCTACGACGGGGATCTATTAACGGAGCCAAATCTGGATAGATTTATCATAGATCTATTCGACATCGGCGTTCTGGGCGGCAGCGCGGGGATTTTGACGGTGGTCTCCATCGGAGCTCTTTCTTGTAATGGCGGTGAACGGATTTCTTCTATCGGAAATTAGTGAGAGAGACGACAGAGATTGGTGGCGGCGGCGGTGGCCTACGCTCCTCACTCCACCCGCATCGCTGCCGCCTCGGTCTCACTCCGCCTGCATCTCCGCCGCCTCCATCTGCTAAACCCTCGACGACGATGGCGGAGCTAACCCTCACTCCAGCTCGAGCAACGACGGTCGTGGACGATTGACGGTGGAGGAGAGGAACCGCCTTTGAGTGTGAGAGGGGGAGAGAGAAAATATCAGGATAATTTTTGAATTGTGTGAAGAAAAATTAAAAGTGAGAGTAATATGGGAGAGAGAACGTGGGAGAATGTGATGAGTGGGACCTACTTTTTAAAATACAAATTAGATACCAATTGTATGAAATTGGATTTTGTGATTTCTCATGTTTTAATTGGTATTTACAACTTGGGGATTGTACTAGGGCGCATTTAATTCTATTTTAAACACTTGGTCAGATTGGGTGGAAATGCAAATTAATCCAAAAAAAACTAGGATGTTTTTCACGAGTCATTCACCTTTTCATTACGGGTATATATCCATAAAAAATAAAATCTTGATAATATTATAAAATAAATTTATTCGTAAATGAGGCTGATTATTTTTTTGTAGACCCCATGTGCCAAAAAATTTGCATTGTATCTCCAAAAAAGAGCCAATTTCTGACCAGAAATATTGGCCAAGTTCTGTGAAGCGCGACTTGATGGAAATAGTAGAATCCATCATAGAAAAGCTTGAACAAAGAGGAGTAAAAGTTGAATATCTTAATATCACTCAATTATCAGGTTACAGGGTAGATGCACACCCAGGCTTGATCAACAATCACAGCTCAGATTGTTTACATTGGTGTCTTCCAGGAGTACCTGATGTTTGGAATCAAATTCTTTATGCTTATATTATGAAGTCTTGATATATGCTTTTCTTTTTGGTTTCAGGTACATTGGAGTTCCATAAAATTTATGCATTAATATTTTGGGTAGTACCTCAAGGTTTTTGCAATATTCAGTTTTATTATTAATCAGATTTTTATTTTTATTTTTTTCGAAAATAGTTGTGGTTCAAGTATTTTATTAATATAGCTGTGATTCGAATTAATTTTGTGCTCATTAGTGGAATTGGCAAAATGAGGACTATAACTTTTTGAGCTAACAAAACGAGGACTATAACTTTTCAGCTGGAAATTTAAGAATTTTAACTTTTAAGAGTTCCAAATTGAGATTAAATTAGTCCGAATCAGCCCAAATTCGGGCCGAGTTCAGGTCAAATCGGATCAATTAGCCCAATTTGGATTGATCCTGGCTGAATTGGTTTCAATTTTTCACTTTTAAAAGTTATTGTTCTTAAAATTTTAACCTGAACAGTTACGGTCTTCATTTTGCCACCCCCTAATATACAGTCCTTAAAAAATATTGTTCCCATACGTGAGCCAGTTTATTGCACAACTGATTTAAATTTTGTCTATATTTTTTAAATAATAATATTAGTTGTCTCATTATAACATCTTAGTTTGTTGTTATTAGTTGTTTCATTATAAAATACCAATTGTTTTATATAATGTGATTGTAGTAAACCGCTTACACAACAAAATTATTTTACATAAATCAACTTTTTTCTTTGTATACTTTTCTCATTAGTATTCTTAATCTTCTCATATTTATATGCCTATGGTAAAATAGTACATATTACAAATTTGTGTGTCATACAGATAGGGCTCATTTGAGGGACCTGGCGCAATATACAAAATCGCAGAGATAAGTAAACGTCTATATGAAATTGTTTTTAGCACTTGGTCATGGTTGGAAATGCATGCATATCAGTACAAAGAAAATCAAGATGTTTTTCATGAGTCATTCATCTTTTTATTTCGGGTATATATTCATAAAAAGTAAAATCTCTATAATATTATAGATAAATTTATTTATACATGAAGGTAATTATTTTTGAAGACCTCTCGTGCCAAGTATTCATTGTGACTCCAAAGAAGAGCCAAATTTCTGATGAGAAACATTGTCCAAGTTCTATGAACCAAGACTTGATGCAAATTAATAGTAGAATCCATTATAGAAAAACTTGAAAAAAAAAAATAATTATTACAAATAGGTTCTAAGTTAACCCTTAAATTAAAGTTTGTTTCAAAACCTTTTAAAAATTACCCTTTGGTTCAAAATAGGGACCCCACCACTTTTACACAAATCCTCCACCCCTCCTCCCCCAGTCGGCCAACACCCCCCACCCCCAATTTCTATTTCTCTCACCCTCTCCAACTCACACGCATAATCCCTCTCTCTCTCTAAAATTCTGCCTTTCTCTCTCCCACCAAAAGCCACGCACACGGCGCCCCGCCACCGCCGTCTAGGGCCATAGAACCACCGCGACGCCGCCACACACACTCTTTCCCTTCCCCCACCCCCCACACTCACATTAGAACGCTATCTCTCTCTATGGGTGCTGGCCACTCCATGGACGACGGCGGCAGAACGAGCGGGGAGGAGGCAGCGCCAGATCTTGCAAGCGGTGCTCAATGTTGGATCTGTAAGTTATTGGATTTTTTGTTATAAATATCCTTTTTTTTTTTTGGAATTATTTTTCGATCTGAGTATGCGTCACTGACCATAGATCAAAGGATTTTAAGGACAATGAGGGAGTGAAAGGAGTACTGCCCAAAAATCTTGTGGATCTGGTGAGTGGTGTGTGCTTTTATGTGTGTGTTGTGTTTATAGTGGGTGTGTGTGCAATGTGTGTTTTCTATGCGGTGCGTGTGGTGTGTGTGGGTGTGCAGTGTGTGTTTTATGTGTGGTGCGTGTGGTGTGTGTGTGGGTGTGTTTTATGTGTGGTGCGTGTGGTGTGTGTGGATGTGTTTTATGTGTGGTGCGTGTGGTGTGTGTATTATGTGTGGTGATGTGTGTGTGCAGTGTGTGTTTTATGTGTGGTGCGTGTGGTGTGTGTATTATGTGTACAGTGTTTGTGAGTTTTAATTAGTACTTTGAATCTATAAAGTATTAATATAGTATTTGAACCTATATTTTCAGGTGAATCTGAAGATGAATATTTGAAGATGAAGGATGTGTGTATTTTTTTTAATTTTTTGCACGAATATTTGAATATGAAAAAATGAATATTTGAAGATGTAGGATATGTGCATTTTTTTTTTATTTTTTGCACGAAGATTTGAAGATGAAGATTTGAATATGAAAGATGTAGGATACGTGCATTTTTTTTTTATTTGTTGCACAAAGATTTGAAGATGAATATTTGAAGATGTAGAATGTGTGCATTTTTTTTTATTTTTTATTTTTGCACTTAGATTTGAATATGAAGATGAATATTTGAAGATGTAGTACGATGTGTGCATTTTTTCTTTATTTTTTGCACTAAGATTTGAATATAAAGATGAATATTTTAAGATATATAATGTAATAAATCTGTT
This sequence comes from Ballota nigra, assembly GCA_947034835.1. Lineage (NCBI taxonomy): Eukaryota > Viridiplantae > Streptophyta > Magnoliopsida > Lamiales > Lamiaceae > Ballota > Ballota nigra. The sequence goes on along the minus strand of OX344722.1, from coordinate 111,418,748 downwards.
AATTTTAATTTTAAATATGTAATTTAAAAGTTTTATATATATATAATTCAATTATTTCTTTGCACAGTGTTTTTAATCCGTAAAATCAAATTCACTCAATAAAAATTAATTTGCTCAGGTGAATTTATATTATTTATAGAAAATTTGTTTAATAAAAATTGGACAAATTTTCAAAAACAAAATTAAAGATGAAATTTTGTTTTAAAAATGAACAAAAATTATATGTGTGCAAATTGAATTAAAATTTGCACGGGGGACAGGGGTGTCACATCGACTGACAACAATCAGAAAGAAAGGTCCACATTTTACACCAATTTGCATTTATGATTGAACTTTGAACCATTTAACAATAAAAGGTATACTTATGGACCCAAAAAAAAATGGATAAAAGTTGAATATTTTAATATCATTGAACTATATGTCAGGTTACAGGATAGATGCACATCCAGGCATAGTCATTCAAGACATTCCAAATTGCATGCATTGGTGTTTTTTAGGAGTACCTAATGTTTGGAATCAAATTCTTCATGCTTATATCATGAAGTCTTGATACTTGCTTTTTTTTTTAGGATGTACATTGGAGTTTTATAAAATTTAGGTGTTTGCCCAGGTTTACAATTACAATATTTATTTTCATTAATAGTGGTGTTGTAGTAGTATCTATTTAAGGTCTTGTTGATCCTGAGGTGGCTCAAGGTTTTGAGGAGATTTAAAAAAATGGGCACCTTACTTTCACCTTTTTCGCAAAAAGTCCCAAAAAAAAAAAAAAAAAATTGTCCCATAATTTTTTAAATTGCTCAATATTCGTCCAATATTTGAGCCAGAATGTTGGAAACGAAAACGTTCTTGGCACATGTCTTGCACGTGACTATTTAAATTGTAGGAAACATGCGAAATTTTGACACGACGCTTGCGTGAAAATTCTTGTCCACATGAATATCTAAATTCTTGACTTACACAGTATTAGGCATATTTTGAATATGCTCACCAAAATGCAATACAACCATAAGGTATTTACACTAAGAATATATATATATATATATATATATATATATATATATATATATATATAGACTCCATTACAGACCTAAGGGTATGTTTGTTTTGGGATGCACCCGAATATATTTTGGACTTTGCGATCCACGCTTCATAACGAGTTTGAGATTTAAAACCAAATCTACTTCTCAATTCATACCTAAAAATTGTTGATAAGCGAGCTATATTACAATTGATTAAGCAAGCTAACCATACCAAAAACAAAATTAAACAAGATAAGCCAAAGTAATCATGCAGGATTTATCTGGCGAGCAACTCCAACTAGACGAGCTACTCCACATAGGCGAGCTACTTCAGCACAAATGTCACCAGAGCCCAAATAAGACCCCGGCGAGCTACACTAGCCATAGCACCAAGGCAGGATATGAAGCGATCAACAAAGTCAAGCTAGTAACCCCTCAAGGACAAGTCTAAAGTGACGAACTGCTCTCTAATACAAGTTAATCCAGTTTATAGAAATTAGCTTAGATAAGGTCAAATAGTCAACTCTCCAAGTGTCAAGCATGCACACTAGGAGAATCAAGAGTCAGTCCACCCCCTACTTGGAGGACTTGTATAAATACTTAGATTTTTTTAAAAATAAAAGCAACACAAATTCACAAATATATCAAAAACTTTGTCTACACATACTAAAGCACCTCAATTTACACATATACGAATCAAATACGTAATCTATACACGTATTTATCTATTTTCGATCATCCCGAATAATCGAATTCATTATTTACGGTAGTGATCAATCACACGTAATTGTTTGATGATCTAATTAGCAAATAAAAACAGTCACTTATCTATGTGGTTAGAAACGATCGTCAACAAAAATACCTATAAATATATTACTATTTTTTATAAAGATAAATACAATCACATCATCGTTTTTCTATTATCACTCAACATTTCTCCTACTTTTATCTTACAAAATGCAATAAAATAATACAACATCTATCACTATTCAACATTGATTTGACATAAAGTAAAATCACATCCTACTAAAATCTTAAAATAAACACATACTTATATTATTCATCAAAATTTTCACATCCTAAGATTTCAAAGTCATAACTTCCTCCACACACCTAAATCCCAAAACAAATATACCCTAAATAAAAAGGTCCACAATCCTGTAGGTAAAGGGACCACAAAATTTTCCCACTTCCCCAACACATAACACATGTGCAACTGCAACCATAATAGAGGACAAAAAACGACATTGCTTTAAATAACCCTCATACACACTTATTTTAACATCTAGGGAGAAATGTTTTTTTTAGGCAGTAATTTAGGGGTGATTGTATTTTCAGGACAATATGATTTTTGGTTTGTTAAAGTTGGACAATATGTTTCAAGTTTGTAAAAGTAGGACAAAATATTTTTGAGCTCGTAAAAGTAGGACAATATTTTTTACAATCTTGTAAAAGTAGGACAATATTCTAGTTTTTAACAAGCTTTATATGTTGATTTTTGAAACATATTGTCCTACTTTTACAAGTTCAAAAATATATTGTCCTACTTTTATAAGCTCAAAAATATATTGTCTTATTTTAACAAGTCCAAAAACATATTGTCCTTAAAACACTACCACCCCTAAGTTACGGGCCAAAAAAATATTTTTCCCTTTACATCTACAACCACAAAAAATTAATGTCAATTAATGTTTTCTTTTTCTTTTTTGTTGAGGCAAACAACATCACCCTAGAGTTGCGGGAGCAATTTGGGCTGTTTGTTTTCACAGAATACGTGAGGAAGAAGGTTGGTTTTCGATGGGAAATAGGGATTTTTTTTTTTTTTTTTTTTTTTTGGTAGGGTTATTGCGAGTTAGGTTTATTTGATTCAGGATAAAGATGATGTTTTTATCTTCTGAGTTTAATTTCCCTCTCATTTAACATGAATTTGTATCTTACATTTTAATTTCATTTGTTTAATATCAATTTCATTTCTCTCTCATTTCAGATTAATTGGATTTAATGTATTTATTTTAAATAAAGACATATATTCCACCTAGGATTCAAGTCATCAATGTGGCCGGTTTCCCCCAATTTTATGGTCACGTGGCAAGCATGTAGTAAATTCCGGCGAGTGTTTGCATTCCAACTCAAATTGGATGAAAACTGAGCAATTAAAAAAGTTATGGAACTGAATTGATTTTTTTTACTTTTCTGCGACTATTTTTTAAAAAGGTAAAAGTTATGGGACCCAAACAAATTTAATCTCAGGTTTTGAGGGTGATAATAAACATTGACTGTGTTTTAAAATTAATTTTTTGTTGATAGGCGAACATCATCCATAATGAAGCGAACAAGAGTTACAGGCTTAAACAAAGATAGTCAACATTGGGGTGCATCTACCAATCTGAGAGGTGTATAAAGTGACGAACAACTCCCCCGACGAACAACTAATGGGCGAACAGGTATTAGGACCCGAGACCAAGAATGAGCCAACTGTGAAGTCATCAGTGACGAACAACTTGGTCAAATTATGATACAACAGACAGCCATGGTGAACAAGTGAACAAAGCCATAAGGCGAACAACTTCCAAAGTACAACCTCAAGAGGCGAACAACTTTAAGTTGGAGAATCAACAAGATCAATCAAGCCGACCTAGGCGAACAACAATGAGTCCGAGATAAGACCAAAGAAGACTTTGTAGCTAAGATTCAGCTTTGATAGGATCAAAGGGACACATGTCAAGCATGCAGGCTAGGGAGACCAAGAGTCTTGGACACCTCATGCTTGTTAGTCTCTATAAATAGTTGTTCTCCAGCTGTGAAATACAAGTTCAAAAAAGTTAAAATACCTAAACAATTCCAAAACAAACACAAATACACCTAAAACGCCCACACATACGAAATCAGTTCAATTTCGACTATCGAATTTATTAATCCGATAAATTCACACCCCGATTTACCATTTACGGTGGTAATCAATCACACGTTATTGATTGGTGACGTAAAAACAGATTAGAACAGCCATTAATCCATCCGATTAAATACGTTCATCAACAATTTGGCGCTAGAAGGAGGGGTTCGAACCTCCGATTCAGTGTGATTGCTCAAGAACTTCGAGTCTGAAACTTGAAGATTCAAAGAAATCCTTCTTGTAACCGCCCTCACAAATCCATTCGAAACTCACGTCCACGTACATTCACATGTGTTAGACACTTTTCGAAAATCAAGTCTTGGCTTCCGCTTCTCCACATTTCATGCCCTATCACGATAGCTTATCTGATACAAAAGATATGCTATCATCGATAAGCAACCAAGCTTATCCGAACATTGGGCCAGACCATCTATCGGGCTGTAATTTCTATAGTGTGTGTCATTTCAACTTCGTATATTAATTTCTCACTACCGAAATTTAGTTTTGAAATTTTAAATATACCACGATCATCTACTCCGAGAGCAGATCGATCTTACGACGTTTAATTTTATTGTAAATTAAACTTTTATCAATTATTTAATTTATTAAACATGAGTGTTACACAATCTCATTATTAATAACATTAAATAATAAAACCAATTTTTCCAACAAGATAGATAGTTATATACAAAAAATTAATAATTAGCTCCCTATTTATATGTTATTACCATGTATGTTCGTGGTGGACATAAAGATTTATGCCCACCAGTTTTTAAGAATTTAAAATCAAAATATGGAAAATTTAAAAACCGGCTTTTAAGAGTCAAGTACATTTACCCCTACAAATACCTATAAACCATATACAAATACAATTCTTTTGTATGACTCATGATTAGTTCATGTGTGATTTTTAATTTTTTTTTTTTTCTCACTCTTTAATTTATCATTTTTCACAAAAAAAAAAAAAGAAAAAAAAACCTTTTAACAACATTAATCATTACATAATCATACAATCATTATAATTATAATAGACAATAATATAATAATACAATATTACACACTATTACACATCAATATTGAGATTAAATTCTACGATACTTAAGTTCAAAACAAACTCACACCACTACTATTTATAAAGATTTTGAAATCCGCTAAATCATAAATAAAATATACACTAAATGATTGAAATACTGTGAGGAGAAAAGTAGTTTGTTGGTAATGTAAATTGTCTAATGTCCATTTTTTGTTCCAAAAAGTTTAACATTTCAATTTTGATCTCATAGCTTATTGAATTGTCTAGTTTTGGTTCTATTTTCACCGGAAATTCGAAAACAATGCCGTTTTGACTTACCAAATGATGTTGTTTTTTACATAGGACCAAAATTGGACGATTAAATAATTAAGTTATGTGACCAAAATTGGACACTAGACAAGTTAATGAACCAAAAAAATTATCTTTTTGTATTCATTAATTGTTATTCTTTTCTCACCTTATATATATATATACACACACACATCAAAAACTACATAATTAATCATATATGTAGATCCTAGAAGGATATTAAAATTATTAAGATGTCGGGAGTGTCAACAATGAAATGGGATTCTTGATATTCTCAAAATCAATGGACTTTAAGTTATTGTATCGTGTTTTTTATGCATCAACTATAATCCTTTATACAGTAGTAATTGAGCATGTGAAATGCTCTATTTTTACTAAGACTTCATATATAGAGAAGTGCGAGAAAGTAGTATTTTGGTCTCGTAACTTGTAAGGTGTCGTTTTCGAATTTCCAGTGAAATGGGACCAAAATTGAAAAAAAAAAATTGGGACCAAAATTGGATATTGGACAAGTTACCGGACCAAAATACTATTTTTCTCGTATTGTAAGTAGGGTTTTTCTACGGTTAGGAAGGTTTCGCCCTTCCTCACGTCAGTAGACCCTTTGAATACCATTGGATCTTTGATCCAACGTATAATCTTATTTTTAAATGATTGCACGTTGCATTAGAGCGTTTGCACTATGCAAAATTAAATTAATAAATATAAAATAACAAAAATACCCTTTTTATTTAAAATAAATAAAAATATTTAATTATAAAATTACATATAAATTCTTATTATAAAATTACATATAAATCCTTAGTTCTACATTAAAACACTTTACAATAAAAAAAATTAACACTTAATTGAACAACTTCTCATCCGTTGTCTTTCAATTTTCGGATCTCACTCCCACTCTACTGCGCTCTCTCTCTCTCTTTCTCTAGAAATGCAAAATGTGCACATGGGCAGAAGCAGAAGTGGAAGGATTCTGTTGCAGGATTTTATTTTTATCTATATATTATTAGAGAACTCAAAATCGTGTTATGCACATTGCACTTAAGGTGTTCGATGAAATTCCTATATGGTGTTCGAGACAGATATAGTATGAATGCTAGGAAAGTATATTGAAAAAATTGGTTCATTAGTTTGTTTTGGGAGGATTTGGCACAAAATCTTGATGTTTGGTTATGAATAAATTATACGATGGTGGCCAGCTTAGGTTAAGGTGCCATGGTTTTCTTGTAATAAAACATACGAAATCGAAATTGATAGGCCGGAGACGTACAAGCAGTGGCACGGGAGGAACGTGGCAGGGCGGGGCTCAAGCAGGTTCGGCTGGATCAGGAGCTGGTAGGGTATGTGAGGGAGAAGGTGAAGACGGAGTATCATAAGGACTTTTGTGTGGATAAGGATGGCAAGTGGTTGTTGCAGGGGTGGAAAGGCCGAGTTCATGCTATTTCATGTTGGAAACCTGCTCATAACTGATCAGATCTTCCATGCAAAAATGCCAGGAATGAATAATGTTGAGATCGATTATTTTTTTGTTTTAGGAGTTAGGTCATCATGTAGCTTAGAACATGGTGTTTTTTTTGTTTTGAATATTTTCAGGCTGGAATATTAAGATTGATTTTGTTTATGTTCTAGAAGAGTTTGTAGACTTCGAATATTTAGAGATAAATAATGTTTATCAAATTAACTTATATTATAATCTTAAGTTCAACAAATTGATGAATTTTGATTCAATTTGGACAATTCATACAAAAAAGTATTCGTTTTTGTCTTAAATTTGTATGCACTAAGTGCTTGATACATTTTGATTGAAGTTTATCAAATTCACAAGAAAGGTGGGAAATATCAGTTTATATACAGAATAATTCATATAAAAAAGGGTATTAGCCTTATGTATATTTTCAACATACAACTTATTGAACTGGTATTTTTCATCACATGAACTAACCAGAACCTGGCGAAATGACTATCCGATGATCCAGTCGAAAATATGAATCACACCATGGTATAATGTGCCTACTTGCTTGCCTCGGGAGAAGCACTTTGTTACCAAGATGAGTTAATCTTTGCTGCCCAGAAGTAACCAGATGAAATATCCCTTCCGTTTACCACGCACGCTACATATAATATTTGAAAAATAGTAACTATCTTGTGCACATGGTACATTCATTCAACAACTAAGACGGTTTATACAAAAAAGGTATAATTTGATTCTACACTTAGAAGAATAAACCGAAGTTAGCATCCACGAAAACGTTCTCACCCAAACGATTGACAATGTGTGAAATTAACATACTAAAGTATGAAAAGGTGAAAAACATCAGAATTATTAATCAGAATTGAAATAAATTAATCATCTCTGCAATTACAGATATCTGTAGAGATGGAAAGGAGAAGTGACAATCCCAAAAAAAAGTTACAAGTGAAGGAAATACAAACCGACTAATAACATTTGATCTATGATCTATATCTAAAAGTATTAGTTGTTATTCAGTAAAGTATTGGTTCTTCTTCAGCAAAGTATCTGTAGTTGATATGTCTTTAACTTTTATCTTCTCTTCTATTGTATCTCTTGACTTGTATACTTGATTCCCTCCCTCAGAGATGGCTTGGAGGTAAAGAATGCACATCTTGGAAACACTACGCATACCCAAAATTGATCATCTATAAACCAGAAATCCAAGTAAAAAGCCTAACTCATTTCTATAAAGACTTCACAGCTCTGCATAACATTTGCAATAATTAGACACCAAGTGGGTAGCAACTAAAAACACATTGAAGTTTTCCATTCTGACAAAAGGATTAACCAACATTCCAATAGAAACCAAGTAAGCTTGCAAACTAATCAATATAGAAGGACCAAAACCTTGAATCTGGAAAAAGTTGCAGATATATTTACAGTAAAACAAATTCTTTGATATAGTAATTCAACATTCTTAACTTTACTCAAATATGTCAATTTCCCCAAAAATATTAATAAAGGGTTTACTTTTTATTTTTTAAATATGGGTGCATTACATTCTTTCTTGTTAACCTTCAATACATTTTCTTGTCAAAATAATTAAGATAAAGCATTTGAAATTGTATCATTCGAACCGAAGAAGGTTCTTCAGGTTACAATTATCAGTTAGGAAAACTGAGCATGCTCAGCATTTTGTATGCATTGATCGAAGTTGTAATTGATAACTCACGCTGCTAAAAATGTGATACAGTAGCAAAAGTTTCACCATGTTGTCACCACACAGTTTCACTATATGGAATCAACTATATTGAACCTCAATATAGGATAACTCTCGGAAATACTCAGTCAACTGCCATTAAACTTAAATCTGCAATAACAATGAATCAATTGAGAAAGATGAACAATTAAACGTAGGTGTATATTTGAGCAAAATCTAAGAATTAGATCACATAACACACCCGCATGAGCCAACGTTATTCCTTTATATACATGAGCTCTAACAAACTTGACGTCCCCTGCCAATTGTCGGATGTTTGTACGACTTCTTCATTAAGGAACATTAGATTGAATATTCCCGACAAACGGTTGTGAGAGATTCCCTCAATTTCGCGCTGAGTGAGCCCTAATTTGAATTTCTCCATTGAATGACTCCGCTAAATACCGAACAAAAATACTGAAAAACTAGGTCACGCAAAAAAAAAAAAAAAAAAAAAGTGAACGGAGGAGATGCAAAATGGTCTAAGTCCATATCTTATATCTGCTGCGAGTCGATTTGGGAACCATAGCCCGCTCCTTCGACTTCATAGAGAAATGAAGTCTATAGAGAGAAAAAGAATCTCTCTCCTCCCGATAAGAAAAAGAAAAAGAATTAGTTTGACTGGATATATGCTCGGACTCCATGGCTAATGTTCATGAGCAGGGTATTTCATTTTGATTTGGTGAAGAAACAAGAGAAAATGAAATAATATCTGGATCAAGGAAAGAGATGCTAAAGTGTGTAAATTTGCATTGCTTAAGAAAAAATTAATATAAGGATATTTTGGTAATTTAATTTTTTATTTTTAAAAAATTAATTATTTTTTGTTACTGCGAAATTAGATCGCTAATGACGAAAATAAGTGATGTGTCAATATTTTATTGGTTCACTGACATCAGTAAGGATGAATAGCCTTCCTGACCGTAGAAAAACCCTTGTAAGTATTGCAAACACAATACTATATATGTAGTGCATTATAGTACGTATAAAAAACTAATACATTTTAATAAAATAATTAATATCCTTCAAACTAATTTTATGGTGAAACTTGTTTCATACAAGACTCTAGCTAAGGAATTATTTCTCACTTAATGAAGGTTATGTTTTCTATTTTATACTATGAAAAGTTTTACACATGAGAGTAACTAATATGTTAAATGTGTAGCAACCAAATCCCTACTTATTAAAGGAACTAAGGAATAGAATCCATTTATACTATATATAATAATATTTCCTCTGATATTTCACGTTTCCCACGTGTGATAATTTACAAATAACACTAGATAATCTAAAAAAAAAAAAAATTCCAGAAACACGTAGAACATTACCGCTCCTAAATAAAACACAAAATTTTCATTTAATGATATTCTCTTTATATGATGTTAATACATGTTAATGTAATGAAATGCAATATGTTATATTAAACCAAAATCTAAGATATAAATTAAAGATTGTCTTCACAAACGCAAATTTTAAACTCACGAAAAGGGAAATCCTTATTAAAAGGTCAAAATGTGAAGACATGGAAAGATGCAGTAAAATGTCCACACATTACAAGCATCATCCTCATAACATTAGTCACAGTTGGAACTCTTCGTCAGATGGACAAATATTATGATAATTTTTTGGGTATATCAAACCTTGTTTTTCTCAAAGAAGACCAAATTGTCAATAAAAATGGTCCAATTCCAGGATGCCATTTATTTTCAGGTAAATGGATTTACGACAATGTATCGTACTCCCTTTATAAAGAGGAACAGTGTTCTTTTTTGTTGAAATATGAAGAAGTATAGGAAAGCATTGAAGCTGAGAAGTGTATATTGTATTGAGAATTCTGAATTACAAGAAGATGGAGATTACAGCCGTGTATATAGACGTATAACCGTGCTCTCCAAGTTAAGATCTAACAGAATAACCGCCTAACTAACTGATAATGTGCAGTGCATGTGTGCTAGCATAACGACCTTCATAACAAACTTGCATATAACCACCTAACAGACTATGCATGCAACAACTAACTTTGACACGTATGCATGAATATGATCAACAGCCCCCCGTCAAGTTGGACCTGGTTCAATCGAAATCAGGTTCAACTTGGATCTGAATGTAAGTAACAGCTTCTTGGGTAGAGTTTTGGTGAAGATATCCGCCAATTGATCAGTAGTTCGAACATGAATAAGTCGAAGGAAACCATCTTTGTAGAGATTACGAACAAGGTGACAGTCGATCTCGATATGTTTGGTTCTTTCATGAAACACTGGATTCTCAGTTATGTGAATTGCCGCCTTGTTATCACATGCTAGAGAATCGGTAAAGAAAGTGAAATTTGCAAGTCCCGAGCTAGGTATGATATCCATTGCAATTCCATGGCCGTGGAAGCAAGGGCCCTGTACTCGGCCTCAGCTGAAGAACGTGACACCGTAGATTGTTTCTTAGCTTTCCATGAAATGAGAGAAGAGCCAAAAAATACACAATACCCCGTAACTGATACTTTTGTAACAACACAGCTTCCCCAATCGGTGTCACAAAAACCGGATAAAGAAGGAGACTGCGAAGACGGATAAAATAGTCCAAGAGAGGAAGTACCATTCAAGTATTTAAGCAAATGAACCATGACATCCCAATGAGAAGTACGAGGAGAGTTCACAAACTGACTTAACTGTTGAACCGAAAAGGAAATGTCAGGCCGTGTAAAACCGAGATAGAGAAGTCTCCCAACAATTCTGCGGTATCTATCAGGTTGAGGAAGTGGAGTTCCATCATATTTGGATAGGTGAGTACCTGGTGGGAATGGGGTAGGAACGGGTTTAGAATCCTCCAACTTAGAATCCATGATTAGATCATGAATATATTTCCGGTGAGTAAGCGTTGTTCCAGAGTCTCCCCGAGCTATTTCAATTCCCAAGAAATACTTGGCAAAGCCAAGATCTTTGATGGTGAAGACCTTGTGTAGGTGCTCTTTAAGGGCAACAATATCAGGCAAGTGAGAACCAGTGATTAGGACATCATCAACGTATACAATAAGGGCCATAAAATGTGAAGAAGTACCCATAGTGAATAAACAGTGATCTGCGGACGATTGCGTGAAACCGTACTTGAGAAGTGTTGAACAAAACTCTGAATTCCACTCTCGGGAAGCTTGTTTCAAGCCATAAAGACTCTTCTGTAGTTTGCATACAAGGCCTGGAGGAGCAGGATAGCCTTGGGGAGGATCCATATATACCTCATCGGATAGATAACCATGTAGGAAGGCATTATTTATATCAAGTTGGCAAATTGGCCAATGTTGAGCAGTGGCTAAGGCAATGAGAAACCTCACTGTAACAGGTTTTGTGACTGGAGAGAAACTTTCATCGTAATCAATCCCGAGTTGTTGATGATATCCCTTAGCAACGAGTCGTGCTTTGTACCTTTCAACTGTGCCATCTAGGTTAAACTTCAATTTGAAAACCCATTTACAGCCAATATATGTTTTATTAGCAGGGAGAGGAACCAACTCCCAAGTCTTATTCATTTCCAGGGCATGTAATTCCTTTTGCATAGCCTCCTCCCATTGAGGAATACCCACTGCCTAATGGTATGAATATGGTTCCTTGATACCAGAAATATTAGCAATAAAGGAAGTATAAGGAAGGGCAAAAGAGAAAGTAGACTTACTGGATGAGAATTGGTCATGAGAATCTGAGAGAGGGTTATGTGTGGACAGCAAGCCAGTAACTCCAGTAGCAACAAAATCCTTTAGCCAGCTGGGCTTGGAAAGGCATCTGGTTGATCTTCTAACTGGGTGAATAATAGGTGAAGAAGGATCAGGAATAGGCTGTTGTGGACTGGAAGTAGGTGGAGTATGTACAGTAGGTGTACTCTCAGGTGTAGATGGAGGAGATGGTGGTATGAAAGATGGAGGAGAGTCATCACTGTCAGGAAAATACATGAATAACGGTGTATGGGGAACATCAGAGGCAGAATGAGTGTCATGAAAAGGATAGATATTTTCATAGAACTTGACATCTCTTGAGGCAAAGATTGAATGGGAGGATAAGTCATAAAGTCTATAAGCCTTTTGAGTGGCCATATAGCCTATCATGATACATTTATTTGCTCTGGGATTGAATTTGGACTTCTGTGGAGAAGTAACAGTGGAATAGCATAGGCAACCAAATGATCTCAGGTGTGAATAATCTGGAATTTTATTATATAACATCTGATAGGGTGTTTTCCATGAGATAATGGAACTGGGAATGAGATTTATCAAGTGTGTGGCTGTAAGGATGGAGTAGGGCCAAAACTTTATTGGTACTTTGGAATCAAACATTAAGGCCCTGGCAATATTTAGTATATGTCTGTGTTTCCTTTCCACCACACCGTTTTGCTGCGGTGTATGAATGCAGCTTGTTTGGTGTAATATCCCAAGATCTGTGAAGAGATTTTGTGTGTTTTTGCTCAAGAACTCAGACCCATTGTCTGATCTTACAACTTTTATACGGCTATTGAACTGAGTGGATATCATTTTTGTGAAATTGTGAACAATGGATAGTGTATCAGATTTGTGAGGAAAGTCCAAGTAGACCTTGTGTAATCATCAACAATTGTCAAGAAGTAAGGAGTATTGGTAATGGATGGATGGTTACATGGACCCCAGATGTCAATGTGAATGAGATCAAAGGCAGCCGTAGTGGATATTGTACTGGTATTGAAAGAAAGTCTAGGTTGTTTAGCAAAATGACAAGTAGAACAATGATGGGAATAAGGAACAACAGGTTTATTTATATCAGGATAGAAACATAAATGTTTGAGTACATTTATTGGGGTATGACCCAATCTTCTATGCCAGACATCAACAATAGAAGGTGAATTATTAGACATGAAGGATGAATGAACTGGTATATGAGTAATAACAGAATCAACAGCTAAAGGTTCAAGTACATAGAGCCTCCCAACTAGCTTGCCCACAGCAATGACCTTCTTACTCAGTTGGTCCTGTAATTCACAATGGTCAACAAGGAAAGTACATTTGAGATTAGTTTGAGAGAGTAGCTGTGATATAGAGAGAAGGTTATATCTGAAGGATGGGACATATAGTACATCAAGAAGTTTAAGATCATGTTTGATAGTTATATGACCAAAGTGTGTGACTGTTATAGTGGTAGCATCAGGTAAATGGACTAAAATAGGTTCTGATAAGGTTTACAAACTCGAGGTAAACAGATTTTTATCATAAGTCATATGCCTGCTGGCACCTGTATCTAGTATCCAAGTGTCATGATTCATACCATCAAGAGCAGATAGACTGAAATGAGAGGTACCTGCAAAATCTACCAGGTTTGCAAATGATTCATGAGATGAAGAAGTCTTATCTGCAGAAGGAGAAGCTTTGGCAAAGTATTTAGCTAGCTCAAGTTGAATAATCTGAGATATATCACCAGTGGAGCTCTCAGATTTAGAATTCACATTAGTGTAGTTGGCTAAAGCCTTCCTCTGCCCCTTGAATTTGTCATACCATTCCGGATATCCATGAAGCTTGAAGCACTGAGAGATATCATGTCTTTTCCCTCCACAATGTGTACAATTAAGCTTGTCCTTATCTTCTTTGTATCTGAGTAAAGCAGAAGAATCCTTGGTCCATGAAGCAGTATGAGATTTGTTGGATTTGGCCTTACTAAATAGTATAGGAGCATCTTCAGTTGACTCAATTTGCTTCTGTTGTTCAATGCGTTGTATGGTGGAGAAAGCCTTATGAATTGTAGGTAAAGGATCCAACATTAGAAGTTGATTCCTAGCTGCCTCAAACTCAGTACTTAAGCCCATCAGAAACTGGATTAAACGATTGTTCATCTCCTTATCTGCAATCTGTTTTTCAATTTGACAGGAGCAATTACCACACGTACATCCTTGAATACTCGAGAAATCATCTAGCTCGTCCCATAATTTCTTCATTTTCCCGAAGTAGACTTGAAGAGAATCATGCCCTTGCTTCAAGTGATAAACACGCTGTTGTAATTGGAAGATTTTAGTACCATTTGCTACATCAAAACACTCACAAATGTTGAGCCACAGAAGGCGTGCGGATTTGCAGAATATGAAGGACTCAATCAATTCCTTGGACATAGCTCCAATTATCCATGAAGAAACCATGCAATCTGCACGTTTCCAGGCTAAGAATTCATTAGAAGTTCGATCAATTGGAGCGACGATCGATCCATCAATATAGCCAAGTTTGGCTTTAGCACCAAGAGCAAGGTAGACAGCTTTGCTCCAGAGAACAAAATTATGGCCAGTTAAAGTGATAGAAATGAGTTTCATCCCAGGAGAATCAGAGGTATGAAGATGAGCAGGATCATTTGAAGAGAATGAATCAGTTTACCATGTAGAAATAATTCGGGGTGCTCCCGGTGCGGTCCCACAAATTGAGCGCACCAATAAGCGAAGGAGACTAGCCACGCATCAAAGTGGGGTCCCATCCTAAAACCAATTGGTGATAGGAGGAGTAGCCCACTAGACTTATAAACTAGTCTCTCTTCTTTCAATTTTCCAATGTGGGACAACTCACATGTGTAATTTATCTTATATATTTCAACACGCCCCCCTCACATGTGAGTCCTCGATAAACGAGACAGGATCACACATGCTCTGTCAATTCGACAGCCCATCAAGCTCGAGCATGGGGCCTGCTCTGATACCATGTTGAAATATGAAGAAGTATAGGAAAGCATTGAAGCTGAGAAGTGTATATTGTATTGAGAATTATGAATTACAAGAAAAATGGAGATTACAGCCGTATATATAGACGTATAACCGTGCTCTCCAAGTTAAGATCTAACAGAATAACCGCCTAACTAACTGATAATGTGCAGTGCATGTGTGCTAGCATAACGACCTTCATAACAAACTTGCATATAACCACCTAACAGACTATGCATGCAACAACTAACTTTGACACGTATGCATGAATATGATCAACATTTTTTTAATAACATTAACAAGTACACTGCTTGCAAAAAAAATAGAAGAAAGGACTTCAAATATCAGAATTGGAAATGGCAACCACATCATTGTAACATTCCCAGATTGTTAATTAAATTAAACATTTCTTAAAATTATGGGGTCGAACCAGTTCACATATACAATATTATTTGTTTGTTCATATAGCGTTACGTCAAGTAGTAACTATTAACATAATATAAAATATGTAGTATTACATAAATGTTATTATAGTATTACGTAAGTAATTATTCTCACTGTCCCATAATTGTTTGTTATTTATCCAAAATGTCTCTCCCTTACTTAATCAATATTATTTTTTTACAGTTATATCCTTTATATACTATATATTTTATATCTCATGTTATTATTTTACACATAGTACACCGTTTATTAATCACAAAGTCTCATATGAACATTTTATGAAACTAAAACCATTACATATACTCAATGATACTATTACATGAATTCATTGTGCCAATATCAGTGAATGTAAATGTATCTAATGGTATCAGTATATTAATTAGTTTAGATGACAAACGGTAAAGTATATTAATTAAACTCAACTTAGTTTGGAAGACAAACAGTAAAGTAGTAAGCGAATTTGAGACTATTGGGAATTTGGGTTAAGTATTTGAAAATTAAAATATTTAAGAATGGAGAAAGCTTATGTAGTAGAGCTTTACAAAATGATTGTTTTCATTCAAAGTTTGCTTGGATACATTTGCATAGTGCTTTTATAGGCATACATTGGTAATGGATAGATTAATGTGGTCAAATTATTTGACCATCTTACTAATTCCAATGGATGAACTTATTGACTCATGGATAGAATTTTTTACTCATGACTTATGAATAGAATTTTGACTCATGGAGTAGAAGAGTCATGTGCATGTACAACAATAATAATAGAAAATTCTGGAATTACAAATTAATTTCAACACTCCCTCTTAATTTGTAATCCGAACATGATCCCGGAGCTGCTCGAATTTTTCCGAACTCACAACTTTACTGAAGCCATCAGCTAACTGCTCTTTTGTGTTGACAAACTCCAACTAAATTTCTTGATCATTCACAAGATTCCATATAAAGTGGTGACAAAGTTCAATATGCTTCGACCTTGTATGAAAGACGGGTTTCTTTGTCATCGCAATTGTAGACATAGTATCACAAAAGATTGTTGTTGGAGCCTCTTGCTTTTGCTCAACATCACACAAAATTTTTCTCAACCAAATTGCTTCACTAGCAGCATCGTTAGCGACCATGTACTCTGCTTCCGTCGAAGAAAGTGCGATTGTTTTTTTGCTTTTTCGATGCCCAAGAAATGATCTTGGAGCCCAAGCAAAAAATGTATCCTGAAGTACTTTTTCGATCATCCAACGAACCAGCCCAATCACTGTCGGTGTATCCAACGAGCTTATTTTCTCTCTCCTTGACATATTTAATGCCAAGTTTCTTCGCACCTTGAAGGTATCGCAAAATTCATTTAGCAGCTGCAAAATGCAATTTACTTGGTACATGCATGAACCTTGATATGAGGCTAACGGGATTGACAATATCCGCCCTTGTGTTTGTTAAGTAGATCAAGGAGCCTACAAGACTTCGATAAATCTTTGCATCAATTTTAGCAGTGCCATCATTCAATTGCAATTTCTCGTTGACTGCAAGTGGAGTCGAGATCGGCTTGCAATTATGCATCTGGAATTTCTTCAACACTCCTTCAAGATATTGTTCTTGGGAAATGAAAATCTCTCCTTTTGATTGGCGAACTTGAATCCCAAGGAAATATTTCATCAATCCCAAATCCGTCATCTCAAATTCTGCCATTATTGCCATTATCTAACTTCGCTCGAATCCATTTGATCAAAAGTAACCGTCAATCTTGCTATTCCAGGTTCGAGGTGTCTGTTTGAGCCCGTACAATGCTTTTCTGAGGCGATAAACTTTATCTTCTTTTTCTCGAACAATATAGCCCGTCGGCTGCTCCACGTACACTTCTTCTTTTATCTCGCCATTGAGAAAAGCGGATTTAACATCTAACTGGTAAACTGACAGCTCCAATTGTGCAGCAATAGCTAGAACAATATGAATTGTCTCCATTCGTGCCACAGGTGCAAATATCTCTGTGAAGTCAACTCTAGGTTGTTGAGAGTACCCTTTTGCGACTATGCGGTTTTTATGCTTATGAATTGAGCCATCTTCTTTATATTTTGTCTTGTAGATCCATTTGACCCCGATCACATTTTTTCCTTCTGGAAGATCTACAAGATCCTATGTATAATTTTTCTTAATGCTAGCAATTTCTTCATCCATTGTCTTTTGCCAGACTTCTTCCTTTGCAGCTTCCTCATAATTTTGTGGCTCACCCGCAAAAAATGCAACATCACATGATTCATAGATGTCTCGTAAGCTTCGAAACTTTCTTACAGGACTTTCTGACTTTGGATCAAAATCTTCATCACTTGAGGATCCACCACTTGTACTTGGTTGATCAATCAATTTTGGTGGTGTGGGTTGAGGTGTACAGTTTTGATCATCTTCCCAGTTCCATGACTGCAATTCATCAAAAATAACATCTCGAGAAATTGTAAGTTTATTAGTCCTCGGGTCCAATAATCGATATCCTTTGGACTCATCACTATAGTTGTCAACGATAAGTTTTTCTCCTTTCTCATCAAATTTTTCCCTCTTTTAAGACGGGATATGAGAGTAAGCAATGGAACCAAAAACTTTAAAATGATTTACCTGAGGCTTTCGTCGATGTCACGCCTCATATGGTGTCTTATTTGGAACCGCCTTTGTTGGTGACCGTTTCAAAATATACACCGCTGCATTCATCGCTTCTTCCCAAAAAGAGTTTGGGAGCCCTTTGCCAGCCATCATGCTACGAGCCATTTCCACAATAGTGCAATTGTTTCGCTCTGCAGCACCATTTTGTTGCGGGTTGTAATGTACTGTCAACTGCCTTTGGATCCCTCTCTCTTTGCAATAATCCAAGAAAGCATTTCCAATGAATTCTCCTCCACGATCGGTACAGAGAATTCTTATTTTATTGCCTGACTGATTCTCCACTAGTCTCTTGAACTCCGGAAATTTGGGAAACGCTTCTGACTTTTGATTGAGAATGTAAACTCACATCATCCTGGTGTAATCATCCATGAACAAGAGGAAATACATGTAACCATTGAGAGATGGAGTTTGCGTCGGTCCATAAATATCAGCGTGCACCAACTCAAGAGGGACTTTGGCTCTATAAGCTATCTTCGAAAATGGTAGGCGATGCATTTTTTCGAAAATGCATCCTTCACATGGCCGACTTGATCAGGAAAATTTGGAAGCCCAAATACCATGTTCTTTTTCTTCAGCAAACTTAAGCCTCTATAACTCAAGTGATCGTACCTCAAATGCCAAAGATTATGATCTTCACCTGTCGTATTCTACAAAGCAACTTCCTGAGAGAGTGGCAGATTGAGAGGGAACACTTTGTATTGACTCATCTTAATTTTTGTAATTGTCAATTTATTTTCCTTGTCAATAATGATGCAAAGATCATTATCGAACTCCACCTTGTAATTTTTCTTTAATAGCTGGCCGACACTCAATAAATTTTGGGTCAATTCTGGCACGTAGAAGACGTCTTTGATGATATTGGACTTGCCTTCTCTTGTCTGGACTACAATTGCTCCTCTTCCACAGATTTTAAGAGATTTGTTGTTCCCAAGTTTCAATTGAGATGAAAAGGATTCATCGAGATCCACGAACATTTGTTTATTTCCGGACATGTGATTGCTGCACCTAATATCCACATACCAAATATTATCATATTGATGTTGTGAATTTAGACAAGAGTAAAATACCCGATCTCCTTCATTCTTTTCCGTGAAGTTGGCATCCTTCGTCTCACCATCATCTTGATACCAACAATCTCTTTGAGAGTGAGTTGCATTGTTGCACCTTTTTCATCTATACCAGTAATTGTTGGTGTCGTGGGTATTTTTCTGGCAAATTCGACAATAAGAATTGGAGTTTTGATTGTTAAATCTCGAGCTAGAGTTGTCTCTTCCTCCTCAACCTCGACCGCGAGAATTTTGATGTCTACCACGTCCTCTTCCTCGTGGGTTTGCCGACATACTCTTTTTATCTTGCTGGTTGTCTTTATTCTTTTGTGAAATATTCACTTTCCCTTGGAAAGTTTGCTCTATGGATTGAGTTGTGAATCTACTCATCCTTTTTTCATGGGCTTCAAGAGAACCCATGAGTTCATCCAAAGTTTATTTCGATAAATCTTTGGATTCTTCTATTGCCGCAACAATATGCTCGAACTTCATCAGTAGGCATCGTAGAACTTTCTCAATAATTTTCTTCTCTTCTAGAGTATCCCCATATCCTCTGATTTGATTTACTACGGATGAAACTCTAGAGAGAAATTCTTGTACATTTTCTGAATCTTTCATGGAAAGATTGTCGAAGTCTCTCCATAGATTTTGTAGCTTGATCGTGATCACTTTTTCATGTCCTCCAAACTGATTTTTCAGAATTTGCCATGCTTCTTTTGCAGTATTGGCACTCGTAATGCGCGGAAGTATTGATCGAGTTACCCCTTGGTGCATAAAGGACAAGGCTCTTGGATCTTTTGTCTTGTTATCTTTATGCTCTCTTTTTTGTGCATTTGAAAATGCAGCCATCTCCTCCAGAGTATAAGAAATATACCCTTCTTCGACGATGTCCCAAAGTTCGTGAGACACGAACAGGGTCTTCATGAGAACACTCCATAATTCATAATCTTGACCAACAAGGAATACCTTGTTGGGAATATGTAAATGCAAGCTCTTGATTGCTTGTGGATGTCATTGATATATTTTGGAGGAGTTAATTAGAACCAAAGGGTGGTTCTGATACCACAAATATGTTGGGAATTTGGGTTAAGTATTTGAAAATTAAAATATTTAAGAATGGAGAAAGCTTATGCAGTAGAGCTTTTCAAAATGATTATTTTTATTCAAAGTTTGTTAAGATACATTTGCATAGGAGTGTCATGCTTTTATAGGCATACCAGGGGAATGGATAGATTAATGTGGTCAAATTATTTGACCATCTTACAAATTCCAATTGATGAACTTATTGACTCATGGATAGAATTTTTTACTCATGACTTATGAATAGAATTTTGACTCATGGAGTAAAAGAGTCATGTGCATGTACCACAATAATAATAGAAAATTCTGGAAATACAAATTAATTTCAACAGAGACAAAGGGAGTATTGATTATGTAGTGAGTAATATTGTATCTGAGAGTTGATTTTGATACACAGTGCAATATATTGCACAAAAGAGGACTCTTTCAAGTACAATCTGATTCGACTTTCAGATAATAGGTTCATGAATCGCATATTATTAAAACTGTTATGTTTTGCGCGGTCGAATTCAATCGCATAGATTTATTTTTTCTCTTGGAGTGTCAAAAACGAATAGGGTCATAATATTGAAAGAATTATGTCAGATCAAAAGGTCTGATTGGTAGAATGGTATGAAATCAATTCTTTTTTTTTTTACACTCCTCCTTATTCATGGGCTAAATTCTCAATTTTTCTCTTTGGGGAGGAGGTCAAATAAGTGGATAATTAATATGCGTAGAGTTGCTTTCGGCGAAAATTGCACCCAGAATATTTGGATCCAGACGTGAGTCTTTTGGTTCTAATACTACGAAAATATTCCGCCTCATTTAAAAGTTTGATCGTGAAATTAATCCCTTGTATTATTATATACTTACTAAATGTCATAATTTTGATCACGAGATCAGGTTTAATAGCACTGCGTTGTTGGAGACACTAAGGGAGAAGAAAATTATGTTTGTAGGGGATTCATTGTGTGGGAATCAATGGGAGTCGTTGATTTGCCTAATTAAAACTTCTTTGCCACCATCACCACTTAAATCATGGAAACTGCAATCTGAAGTCGAAGACAGGTTCTTAAATTACCGTTCAAGTGTAAGACATTATCTTGGGGGGTGTTTGGTTTGGTTGAGTTTGAATAACAAATCGTCCTATAACTTTCTAACAAAATAGATTTGGTCTCAAAATTAATTTTTCATCAGATTTAGTCTCAATTTTTATGACAAGGTCCAATTTTGATCTCAAATCCGTGGTAAAAAGCAAAACAACGTCACTTTGAAGTCCAAAATTGGTGATTTCCGGTAAGGGTGCTAATATGGCGTTTATGTCTACTACTTATTTTTTTTTTTTCTTTCTCTATGCATCATATATATTTAAAAATCGTAAAAAGAAGAGGAAAAATCAAATATAATTAGTATATATGGACCCCGCATCAATACCCTTGCCACAAATCACCAATTTCGGACTTCAAAACGACGTCGTATTAATTTTTTTCGGTCAATTTGGGACTAAATATGATAAAATTTAATTTTGGGACTAATGTTTTGTCAGAAAATTATTGGATAACTTGTGATTTAAACTCGATTTTGTTGAAAGGAATTGATGTGGCAATAAGTTTGATAGTAGTTAAAAATAATAATGAGTATGCTAGTTATTATTAAGTTGTTTGGTTTGGGTATAGGTATGACTATCATTGTCATAGAAAGGGGAAGAGGTGCAAATTATTTTTGATATTTATGTGCGAAGGTGGTCCTTTTTTTTTAAGTTTGGTCTCATTTGTTAATTTTCTGGACCATGACTGCAAATTTACCCCATGATCTCTTGGGACCAAAACTGCAATGTAGGATCAAGTGTTTGTCACTAGACTAAAAGTTCGAACTTATAGTGAAGTGCTACTTTATTTACTTTAACCACATATCTAGTTGCAGTGTCACGAATCGAATGCTTCAATCGGACTTGACACACCGGGCCGCTATCGTGCCCGACTCGACTGGGAGATGCTGGACTCTGCGCCCAACATCCAACTTATATATTCTCTTGAGACAAAAAAAAAATGCAATCTCTTGATTGGAAAAATATTGGACTAAAAGTATCGATAAAGGAGACGGTTTGAAATGGATCCTTTCTCTTGTAACAAAAGGCAATTAACCCCATATAAAGTGAATGGTTTAATGAAAATTATTGATAATAAAAATTATTATTAATTGAATTTTTTATGTTAAAGTGTATTACATACAAATAATTTTTTAAAATATTTAAATAATAATAACAAAAAATTAAGAAGACAAAAAAAATTAAAAATTATATGTTGAATTTTAAAGATGAACTCATTCCTCCCCAAAAGTGAGTAATGAATATGTAACTTTCATTTCTTAGTTTCAAGATTTCAAATTACTATTTGGGATACTATGCCCCTCAATTAAACATTACACTTTCATTTCATTTTTAATATTCCTCCTTTTCAAAGTTGTCACCCCCTTAACTTTATTATTTATATATATTTTTTGGGGATATGTAAACATGTAAGTAATATTTGAGGATTAATTTGTTTTTTAACATTGTAGGAATATAATGTGACAATATCATTCTATTGGGCACCATTTCTTGTGGAGACTAATAGTGATGGTACAAGGAAGCACGAACCACATAATACTACTATCAGAATAAATTCAATATAATTACATGGGAGACACTTGATTGATTCAGACATTCTCGTATTTGATTCATTCGCTTGGTGGTTCACTATTTTGTAAGTATTTAATCTTACCTAAATTCTTCAATTTAATACTATTTTGCATGCATGTGCAACTCTTTAAATTTATTTTTGCTAAACTGCCAAAATCTTCCTCATTACTCATTAGTCAAACAAATTCTTTTATTCGTTTTAAAGGGTACGTGGTAATATATCCAAACGACGAGATTCTTTTGATAATTAAACAGATCTCAATGAAATTTTGGTAGTTTGCCCCTTTTTTTATTGAGTATGTTAATTTTTTAATTATATTTAAATTTTATGTAAAAAGAATTTTCTTCAAACAAAGCCTTATGCACGTAAACTAATTGATTGCACAATTAGTTTGCATTTTGTTTATATTTTTAAATAATATTAATAGTTTCATCCAAAAAAAAATTTTATTTTAGTTGTTTCATTTTAAAAAATTAGTTGTTTTACTATAATATGATAAGTGTAAACTGCTACTACAATAAAATTATATTACATAATCCCAACTCTTTATATGTTTACTCATCTCATTATTATTCTTAACCTTCCCATGTTTATATGCATATATTAGTATAAAAACTACTACAAAAATTTGTATGTGTGTTAGATGGGGCTCATTTGAAGAGCCTGGTGCAATATACAAAAGCGCAGAATTAAGCCCGCATCTATACGTAATTGCTTTAAAGAATTGGTCAAATTGGTTGGAAATGCAAATCAATCCAAAAAAAAAAAACTAATATTTTCTTCATGAGTCACTCGCCTTTTCATTACGGATACATGTGCATAAAAAGTAAAATCTTAATTATATTATATAATGAATTTATTTGTACATAAAGCTGATTAATTTAGTAGACCTAACGTGCCGAGTATTTTCCGTTGCATCTCCAAAGAAGAGCCAATTTCTGACGAGAAACATTAGCCAAGTTTTGTGAGCCGGGGCTTTATGTAAATAGTAGAATCCACCATAGAAAAGCTCGAAGTAATATCTCAATTATCAGATTACACCCAGGCTTGACCGATGACTACAGTTCAGATTGCTTATATTGCCTGATGTTTGGAATCAGATTCTCGATGCTTATATTATGAAGTCTTGATACTTTGCTTTTCTTTTTGGTTTTAGATACACAGTACACTAGAATGTTATAAATTTTATACAGTAATGCCTCTGTTCTTAAGTGTTTTTTCAAGGATTTTGCAATAATTATTTTTTATTATTAGAGGTATTACTCCATCATAAATAACAAAATCATCACAACAAGTGATGAGTGATGAGTGATGAGTGATGACCCAATGAAGGAACAATGACACAAACAAACATCATGTTGCCCTGCTTGTGCTGCCTATTTGATCTCTTATATGGTGTGAAAGGGGCAATATTCAATTATTACTCGGCACACCGGAATGAACAAAAATACACTTTCACTCAAATCAATAGACAACAAACCATGAGAGGAATAAATTACAGAATTAAATACACTAACTCCAAAAAAATTATGTGGAAAACTCCGAGTAAAAACCACGGGACCTGGTCTAGAAATAATCCATTATATCAGTGCAAATAACACTAAACACTCATTAAATCCGCCACAGACACCGCCTCGTTGCCATCTCTAAAATATAGTCATTTTGAGGAACATGCCTATATATATTAAACCGTCAAAAAATGAAAGTATATTTATAATAGACAGAGGAAATAAATGTTAAATGATGACTTGTGCATTAAATATTTGTTTTAGAAAGAAAAAAATAAGAGTAAGTCTTTTGTACACCTAGTGCATGGTGCACTCACTTAACAGTTGAGGTTATTTACACTGAAAAGTATATGTTGATTACATTAAAAATTGTGAGTTAATTACACTGAAAAGTTTTCATTGTTATTGGTTTTCAATGTAAATTTTTCAGTGTAATATCAACCCTCACTTTTTAGTGTGATTAGTCCATTCTTTTCAGCGTAAACAACCTCAACTATTAAGTGAATGTATCGTGCACCAAGTGCATATGAGATCTTGCCAAAAAAAAAAAGTCAAAGTCAAAGAATATGTATATGAAATTGGTTCATACATGAATCATTGAAGGGTATTAAATGTTTACACTAAAGAGTTTTAGTTGTTTTTACTTAAAAGTATTAATTATTTTCATTGAAGTATCTTAGTATATTTTCAGTAAACAACTAATACTCTTCAATTAAAATAACTAGTGTCCTTCAGCGAAAACAACTAGTTCCCTTTAGTAAAAAACAATTAATACCCTTCAACGATTCATGTATGAATCATTTCCCTCTAAGCTTGTCAAAGTCAAATATTATAGGTATGGTAACATTAAAATTTAAGATTTAGAATCCAATATTGAAATCAGATTTGACAAACACAAATGTAAATTTAAAATAAAATAGTAATGACAAATTTCCTTAGAGCAACCGGATTTGACAAACGAAATCTTCAAAGGTAATGTCAAATTTCTTTATCAACCAAAAAAGTAAGTTCAATATGAAATATGTAAATCGCAAAACTTGTTCCTCGAAACCTCCAATGAGGTGGGTGTGCTAATTTAGGTCTCCCGTAACTTTTTTTTTTTTTTTTTTTTTTGCAATTTATATTTAATTTTGCATGTGAATATAATGTTCATCACAGATCGTGATTGTTTTCTAACAAATTGAAGGACAAATGATATACAAAAACTTTCTTCTCTCCAAAACCCCTCAATTCCTTTAATTTCATTAAGGTCAAGGGTCGCTCACAATCGACTTCTTCCGACCAAAATTCGATCATTTTTTAGCGAATCAAATAAAAAAATGTATCAAATTTAGTATATCCAATTGTTCATTTCCTACACTACCATTCATTAAGTTTGAGAGTCATGAGACGTTCGGTTAACAACTCTTCAATGGTAATGGGAATGAAAATTATTTTTCATGTATGCCCCTATAATAAAAATGATATGCTGGGGGAAGAATTGTTACAATTGTGATTTCATTGCTAGTGTCATACCCAAATTTTGGAATGGACAACAAATGGTCGTTGGTGGAGCAGGGGAGTGATTGAGGAGTATGATTGTAGGAAGGGGTAATCAAAATGGAGTAGGGATTACCTTATTTAGAAGAGGAGGTAGAGATTTTGTTCTCATTCACCATTATACTTACACTAATTTTCAATCTCATCTGCATTACCATTAAAGAGTTGTTAACCAAGCGCTCCCTCAATTCACAGCTGACTACTTTCGACCAAAATTCGATATTTTTTGGTGAATAGAATGTAAAAAAAATATGCCAAATTTTACATCTACAAGCTCGTCATTTTGGTATATGAAATGATGATATATGATACATCCTTCAATTCGCCGAAAGACGGTAAAAAGGATAGGAAATGTCCTCAATTCAAGAACGTGTCATATATCAAAATGGCTGACTTGTAGAGAGAACTTTTTATATATGATTTGACTTTGATTCGTCTATACGTGAATGAATCACTCAAATAAATTTGTGGAGTTGTACACTAAATGAGCATATGAAGGTCTAAACTAACATGCTTTGAAAGATGAACAATTCAATGTATCACATCGACACTAGCGGCATAAATGGTTGTGAATTTTACGTTTTCTAGCAGAATCTGACATATTTTACGAAAAAAAAACCTAGCAAGTGTGGGAACGAAATTACCAACCCTAACATCAATGACAAGTTTTGCTACCTCCTAATCCACTAGACATGTTTTGCAATTTACCATGTATAAACACTTCAACAATTTCTGTTATACAGCCAATAGAATTCTGGACTCATTTGAACGCTATGTCACATCAATAAAAAACTTCAACCATTTAGACTTTGAGAAATGGTAATGGAATCAAAATAATGTTTGATATAGGAGAATGATTCCTCTACAGTTAAGTGTCGTTAATTCCTTAGTTTGAAGGAATGAATCATACCTCTCAAATATAAGAGGCATGATACCCATTCCACACTATGAAACCAATTTCATTCTCATTATTTGCCATAATACCAAACAGCCCTTTAGTTTTTTAAATTCCTCCTCATCTGTGATATAATTCTACAACAGAAATTTAAAATCATATGTAACTAAGTTACTAATAAAGAGAAAAGGGCAAAAACTGTGAGATAATTTCACTGTGAGACAATTCACAAATTAGCACAAATTAACACTCATCTATTCCAAAGTGTTAATGTGGTTTATGTTCCGTCTTACGAGAGACGGACTCACACAAGGCATACTCTAAGAAAAATTCAAGCATTTACATCAGAATAAGTTAACTTTTCTGATCAATTAATCAATAAATATACAGAAGAGATGCATACAAAGTCTAATAAGTCGTTTACCAGGCCAACCTACATAAAGCACCACTTCGACAGGTTTTGGTTTTTCGAATCCGTTCAACAAACTCTACAAAGTGGGGCATAATCACTTTTTCTCACAAGCTATTGATCACTTTTTTCAAAAAATAGTGATCTTGAAAACTGTTGTTAGACTTTACAAACACACCCTAAATCCATTCAAACAAGCTCAGACCAATTTGTTGCAGAATCAAATCTAAACTCTAGACTCTGCTGTCAAAAAAATAAATCTAAACTCTAGGCTCATCATCATCCTAGATACAAATATATACTTCTACAAATCCTAGTAACATCACTACCAAATCTATAAACACACTATACATTAATAACATTGTAACTATACAAAAAAAGACACGAAGCAAAACATAACATGTATCAGCACATTCATCACTTCAAAGCCTGCTTATAAAATTAAATGTGATATAAATTGATATCAGAAAGAAAAAAACACGTCCTGGAACAACGTTACAACACAAAGAGTATTAATCCGAACAACCTGATGTAGTTTTGAAAATAGAACCTGATGTAGTTTTGAAAATACATAAATGCACAAAGTTGGCATATCAACTCTATACACATTACAGAACTACAAATTCATAAAAGAAACAAGAAACTCTGCTCTTTCTATTACACCTTATCCCATCCAAAACCTGGTATACCCATTCCAACACAACACCACCCTGCCTGCTACAACAAGAAACAGGAGACGGCAATACAATAAAACAAGACTCTACAATTAACATAATGGACCGAACCTTTTTATATACAGATTAACAGCACAGCTACTGTTGGATTAAATATCAGGACATGATCAAGTACAGCCCACTGGATCCTCCAACAGTTATTTGATTTGTTCGATAAATTCACCAGGGCAGTTCTTTAATGGGACAAGTGACAGCAAAGACTGAAAAGAAAAATGAGCATAAGGAATGAGAGAGGTTTTCTTTTTCTATTCTTTTTTTTTCTTTTTTACTCCAAATGTCATTTTAACCTAAAGGGGTCCAAAATGGTAAATTTTGTACCTCATGGCATCACAATGAGGGACTCCCCGCCAAGAAGCGGTGAAAACGTTGAACCCTCGATTGATCATTGCACGATGACCTTGCTGATTTGTTTTCCCTTCTTCGTCCTAAACGGATAAAGTAGTCCTCTGTGTCTAAGACATATGAGATCTGGAGGACATCTTGAAATCAGTAGATGAAATGACAAATGCTAGCAGTAAACAAAATTAGATGTGCAATTGAGCAGAACAGACTTCGAATTGGAAGTCTTGAATACAAAGAGAAGGAAATAGAGGCAACGTTGAAGCTAAGTCGTTAGAAAGATATCTCTTGGCAAAGAAAATAAAAGAATTTAATTGAGCAACACAGACTTCAAATTGAAAAACGAATAAACCAAAGACAGAAACAAATCCACTATCTGTTTTACCTTAATTACTTAATACACAGACAGTGAATGGAAACTGAATGTCTTGAATACAGATGGAATGAAACAGAGGCAACATTGAAGCTCAGAAATTAGAAATACACCTAAAGGGCATAAAATATTTTATTCCCTTCATCCCCTATATATATAGGCCCATTGGACTTTAAAAAGGGTTAAGAAATCATTGGAAAAGTTAATTAAATAAACCGATTTCCTATAACACCCATATTTAATATTATTCATAGTTTATATTTACTAAAATGAATTAATTAATCATTAGTGATACAAATTGAGAAGGCGTATATTAGTAAACTGGACTATATATTTGACATATATATATGGGACGGACTAAGTAATTTACGTTAAAATGCTTGAAGAATGTAACTTTTATACTATTTACGATCTATAA
This sequence comes from Ballota nigra, assembly GCA_947034835.1. NCBI lineage: Eukaryota > Viridiplantae > Streptophyta > Magnoliopsida > Lamiales > Lamiaceae > Ballota > Ballota nigra. The sequence goes on along the minus strand of OX344722.1, from coordinate 111,389,510 downwards.
GCGCTATGCCTGCTAACTCAGCTTTAAACACAAGAATTGGAAATTTTAGGTACTCAATTAATATGAGAGATTTATTCACACCAGCTCACATTTAGTTCACATACCAATTTGCCAGTAGGTTATAAAAGTAAATCGACGTCAATAAGTTTTTTTATCTGAACTTCCAATATTATCCCTGGTCAATCGTCATACTGTTTGACCAACCAAAACATCTTTTAATAAGATTCGGAAATTCAAAAGAGTAAAAAGGCCAATTTATATATAAATTAGGAAAAACGTAATTGAAATGTTGGTCCCGTAAAAAAGTTGTATTAAAACAATCAGTTATTGGTGATTGCTTTCCTCCTAAATATTCGGTAGATTCTTTTTTTTTTACCACTCCTACCTTTTTCGCATGGGAAGTAGGGGATGAGGGAGGATTCGAACCCCTGACCTTTCCTGTAATAGAGGACGGCAAGTACCAACTGATCCAACTCACTTAGGTATGTTCGCTTTGGGATTATGGTGTAAATATGGATTCCCAAACCCTAGGTTTTTTAAAAAATTCAGTGAATATTAATTAGTGTGTTCGTTTTGGGATTTTAGTAGGGTGAGATTTGTTTTATGTCATATCAATGTGTAAGATTAATTGATGTTGCATTATTACAATGAACAAAATGCGTCACACAGGGAAATGGTGATAATATGGTAGTCGGTCTTCCTAGGGGTGAATTGTAAGTTTCGGATCCTTCGGGTGATATCCTAAATATACTAAGCGTTTACTTCTATGTATGTAGAAAACAATATTATTTTTTTCTCGTTCTCTTTTACATTACTTTTCTTTCATAACTAATTAGTTAACTTTTTTTTCCCTATCACTACGTGTCGTCTTGAGGATGGATGGCCAACAATTTTGTATAACGTAAGGTATATTAATGCAGATTGACTATATTGAAATAGCGATCGATCTAAAATGACGAGATTTATACCTTCATTGAGGAGGCTGACATCTTGCACTCCAACCCATTCATTATCAGAACATTTTCTGTAGCCATAAATAGAGCAGTAGATTCATCAAGATTAGCATACTTCCGCGTATTCCTGCATGAATTACAAGTAGGTAAGGTTTGAAATAAATCAATCTAAATTTTGTAGGGTTAACCAATTATATTACTGTCTTGAAATATTTAGCCCAGAAGAAAAAACAACGGTGTCAAATATAATCTTCTTCATCATTTTGTCATTCATTTTTCCCTAGTTAAGAGTTCGGTGTGACTTGTGAGAAATAATCAATAGTAGGGAAAAGCTTTGAGACATTGTCAAAATTCTCAAATATATTACTTGTACGAAAACCTAACATCTACGGAAGACCGACCAAACAAGTATATAAACAGAATAGCTATACCAAATATCAACCATATCTCAAATTGCAACGGAACAAATATAAAAATTCACCCTAATTCGTCTAGTAATTGGGTGAGCAATGACAAAATAGTGGTTAAATTGGTAAATAGCAATTGTTGCATAATCAAATGTGGAAATATATAAAAACGGTTGTCTAAACCCTAAAACTTTAGCATCCATAATACAAAAGGAAAAAAATCGGGACTTGTCTATAAAGAACCCGTAGCTCACTCCAAGTAATCAAGTTGTGCCATATACAAAACAAAAGGCAATCTGATTACGTGTCTTGAAAACAATTGATACCATATGTGATGTCCCAGCTGAATTTGTTCATCTTTTTCGTTCATAATGTCAAGGAGTAAATACACAGAATTACCCAATTCTTAAAATCAAGAGGGAGGGATCTCCTGTACTTTAAGATTGTATTGCTATCAATACCTCTTCAGCATTACTGCCGAGGATAACTTTTTTCCATGAGCAACTGAAAGATAATCATTGTGGAGATACGATGAAAAGTTTGGATCAACTGAGACTGCAATTACTTCAGACTTCTCATTTCCGTCATCCATTAATTGGATAGATAAGCGCGTAGGTGAAGATATCTACAATAAATAGCAAACAACTCAGCATCAAATTTGTAGATAATATGCAAATTAAGTCAAAAGAAATAATGAAGATATTGGTTAAAGTGAAACTTACACATTGAAAACGGTATATGTTTTCCTCATGCAGAAGGACATGGACATTTTCATAATAAACTGAATCAACATACTTCTCTGGCTTCCTGGAATTCTCATATTCATACAACTGAATAAGCTTACAGTCCACTTCATCACTTGAAACAGTTTGGAGCTGTAGAAGAAACACAATACTCAGGAAATATGTGGATATAGAACTCAAAAAGAAGGTAAATACCAATAGAAATTTACCTGTTTAACCAGCTTATATATCAACTTATCCAAAGTAAATAGCATGTAAGACTGGTTTCCAATTAGTGAGCGACAATCATCTTCAAATTTCGTATTATCAGAAGATCCATCGAGTAAATTAAATAATGCGCTCATGAACCTGCGAATATATTAATGCAAAATCAGTAACGAGAAATACGGCTTCAAACATGTTCAGAAACTGAAATATGCCACTAAATAACCTGTCATGAGGATTAGAACTATCTTCCTTTGTTGTTCTCCACTTGGATTCACAAGATGCTGAATTCACCTTAGCTGACAATATTCTCTCATACAGTGTCTGGAAGCATAAAAAATCATCAAAAAAAGAAATTACTAAAAGGGGGTCCGCAAATGGGGTAGAAAGCGGGTTTTAATCTCTGAGAATATCCTTCCCACACCTCTCTCTCTCCCTCTCTCCACATATGCACAAACTCATACTTGATATAGAATTCAGCATATGGGAAGAAAATTTCCAATAACCAAATATATAACATAAATAAGAAATCATAACTTTACCTGATGCAACCTAAAAAGCACATAAAAGGAGTCATTTCCATAAAAAAATTGTTGATCCTTTTTTGGTGGTAATGGAGATGGAGAAGCCACATGCTTTGACATAGGTTTACAAGTCAGCAGAAAACTCTCAGATTGTGGGACCGAGGCCCCATCTGCTCCAGCTTCACTAGTATTCTCAGCCTCACCTTCACTCTCAGCTTTACCATCAAGTTCTTGCTCTCCATCTTCTTCTTCTTCCTCATGTTCTTCACGTGAACACTCATCAGCTGCAGACTCACTGCCTGAAACGTCTTCTCCAGCCTCGGAAACATTTTCACTGTCCTCATCATCAGCGTCTGCACAGTTCCCTTCATGGCTCCCTGTTTCATATTGCATTCCATCAGTGCCACGATTTTTCTTAGGCATGGCTGGTGAAGTGCCATCCTGATAGGCACCAAAATTATCTTCAAAATCACCATTAGGGGACAGCTCACCCTCTTCTTTCTCGGTTTTAGAACGACCAATACAATCTTCCTTGTACGCAGTAAGTCTAGAGCCTTCTGCAAACTCTCCATTTGCCGACTGATACAATCTTGATGTTTCAGCAACCTGTTCTTACAGGGAGATTTAAGACAGAAAAACAACCAAAACATATACAATAATAAGCATAAATTGCACAGATTGAGATCCAAAATCAAGGCAGAAGCATATATTTATACCTCCGAAGAGACTATATCTTCTGCAATAGGTCTGGCTCCATTGTTTTCCTCTATGTGTCCATTATTCACTCGGGAGGAGTTTGCACCGTGACCTTGAAATTTATTAAAAAGAATACGTAAATTATAAAAAGAACTTAATTAAAGAAAACATCAACCAATACAAATAATACTATTATCTTTCAGCAAAAAGAATGCATGTCATATGTCAGCCAATTTTCATACAACTTAAGAATATAAGCACACGTAGAATCCTTCAGGGTTTCTCCAAAGAACATACCGTGATTAGCATCTGATGCTGAAGTAACAGCTACATCAGAGTTGGTCAATCTTTCAGCAGAAGGCGCATTATGCCCTTCTTTAGCCAAAGCATCAACATTCCTGAAGCTATTCCTGCTGAAATTCGCCCGTTGAGGTGATGTAGTTGAATCACCATTGCCATTAGGCTTTGGTTGCTTTAAGCTAGTGGTTGCAGCATCGCCATTTGGACTATCTTCACTTTCTACAGTGCTTCCAATACTATTTTTCACTATTCGATCCTTAGATGCACCATCATCTTCAGAAGCCAGATAACCATGTGGCCGGGAATGAACACCTAGCATCGGCTCAAGAAAAGTAGTCCAAAACCTCAAAACTTTGTGCAATTGTTCTTTTGTTGAGCAGACCTCTTTGCATGAGTATTGGATTATCTTATAAATATCATCATGAATTTCAGCATCAGGGTATTCAAATTCAAGATCTGGAGTAATTATGTGTTTATTCCCAGCAGCAATACTAATGAGCACATTGTCCTCTTTCTGCCTTTTCTCCTTGATTTCTTTGATCTCTGCCACTAACGCTGCCAATCAAAAGCATGAAACAGTAATTTGTTAGCAGCAAATAGCAATGATGGTCACACCATTTTAGTTGCAATGCTCGACCACATTAAAGAGACGCAAAAGGGAGTTATTTTGTATGAATGCCATAATTCTCCAGGTACTGATAATCTTATCCGATAAAGTTGTGGCAGAGACAGAAAGTAAAAAGAAACCCAAAAATATAGCAAATATATCAATGTAATTCTAAACTGCTTACCACTACAGGTCAAATGCTACAGAGCACTATAAATCTTTTAAAAAAAAAAAACACGTCATAATTAGAGCCATTAGTATAAGTGGGATCATATACAGCTATATCATCAAACTCACATTTTGTGCTCAAGTTCTTTGAATCTTGTTGCTTGAAATAGAAACTGCGATGGTCAAGAGACTTGTAATGGTTTTTAGAATAAATGTCAGCCCAAATTTTGTTAAAATCTGAACGAGACTTCATCCATTCCTCCTGCTTCTGCTTAAGGCGGGTTAGAATAACAGGCAAAGAAAGAGCTGCATTTTTGCGCAAGATGTCCATCACATCAAGACCATGGTCACCATATAGGCGTTCAATGCATCTTAAATTCAGAGCTGCATGAAAAAAAATAGAAGGAACGCCTTAATCACTGATATACATACCTTTATGATAAAAACAAAATAAATAGAACGAGAGATTAATGACTTCTGAGACGAGTATCTACATATGACTTTTCAAAGACAAACCTGTGAAATGGTCCTCAACTCGTATGTGACTGTCTGAACTAATTACATTGTTATTAATACTGTTCAACAGTTCTTCTGCTCGCTTCACAGTTGAACTAACAGACTCCAACAACATGTCCAGCTCAAACCTGGAGCATAAATTAAATCAGAAAGGACAAAGAACCATATCAATGTTGGAAGAAATCAGACGTAGACTTGGAATATAATGGGATATGATATGTGCCACAGTAGACAAAAAGTCTTATGCTTCCATTAACCTTATATGATATAGACCAGAACGGGAAAAAAATGAGGATGCAGCTCTAGTGAGAAAGGATATGTAAAGAGGCTCAAATACAAGAACACCACAATTTATTTATTTTCCATAGATATACATTCTATAGATTAATGCAAGAGGGAATAGATTGCGGGGGGAAAAAAAAACAGATTCATGTACCTATCATCTTCACATCTAAATAGGCTTTCTTCATACTGGTTTCTCCGCATGTGTTTAAAAGAATAGTCCTCACTGCCAGAGGTTACTGACACCCAATGATCATTTAGAACTTGGTTGCCAAGTTCTGACCTCTCTCTAGCTTTAGGTATTGGATACTGCAATGGTAAAATTATTATTACGAAATTTTAAGATGGTGTAATCAATACTACCTAACAATGGTTTCGGAATGTGAACCACAAATTCTTACATCATCTGGAAGAAGCCGATAACTGGGAGAGCAGCGTTCACAATTGGAAAGGTCAAGCTCTTGAATGGACTTTCCCCAATATTTCAAATTGAATTTATCTTTTTCTTTTCCTCCTTCTACTTCACGCTTTGGTTCTTTGTCCTTTTCCTCTATTTTCAATGCCTTCGAAGAATTCCCCTCATTCCATAATGTTTCTGCTATCAACAATACAGGTTTGTCAAATACGAAACACAAAAGACTCAAAGGGCAGCTGATAGTAGCATGATACAAATAATAATTGACTATTCCACAGAATTAGAGAGGGGGACTGGTATGTAAATTTACATAACAGAATAACCAGCAAAAAAAAAAAGGATGCTCCAAAAAATCAACAGTGGGAATGTTACTTACTTTTACCCATAACACCAGCTAAGAACCCATCTGCACAAAAGGAAATTGATTAGAGGGTGAACGAAGTTTAATAAAACTTACAAGCTTTATAAAGTAAAAATCTGTGACTACCAATACGCTCGCAGCGTTCCAGAAACTCATTGAAGCCATCCATAAGATCAGGATGTTTTTGGAGTAAATCAGCAACCTGAAACCACCATGTGTAAGTACTTGATAAAATGATGTGTCTCAGCCAAATGAATACAAGAAACATAATTTACCCTAAATAACTTGTAATACTCTGGTTTGAAAGAAAAAGAGCAATAAAACTAACATTCATAGAAACTAGAAAGAAAGACCCATGTTAAGGGATTGTTACATCTAGAATACCACCTTTGAGATCAAAAGTGGATAAACTCATTAAGGAAATACTGGATTTTCAATGCAAATGAAAGCCTAGATAAGAATTAAAGATGGAAACACAATGGAGCAGAAGTCACTATAGTGTCTAAAGTATGAAGAGACTAAAAGTGCTTGTCATAACCAAAAGATCCTAACAAAATTTACAGATGACTGCCACAATGTTCTTACCAAACTCTGCAATTCCTTTCTTGTAATAATTTCTGTACTGTAAATGTGAAGACATTTCAAAAATGCCTGGTAATCATCTGCACTGTGCAACCGTTCTTTGACTTTTTCACAAAATTTGAACTCATAACTGTAAGAGCCTGGAAAGATAAAACACAGAAAAATTAATTATCACGTCAGAAATGACAAAAGAGGCGGCAAAATAATATTAAATACATCACTTATGGGGTAAAAGGGCCCTTTGTATTTTTCCTGTCATTCATTATATCTTTTTTTTATTCATTGGTTATGGTTATTGAGTACATTTGGAATAATCAACTTACATTAAATTATTAACAAATAGTATGATATCCAATCACAACTAAAATCAGAATCTATAGATCAAATATTCAAATTTCAGGTAAAAAAAGATGTTTTTTAACATTAAAGGAAACAGCTTTTCCGGTACAATCAACAAAGGCATGCACTATGGTAACTGGTCACTCACCTTTTGATGCATCTTTATCATCATAAGAGGCTAAAGTCGAGTCTTCCAATTTCCGAGCAGATTTTCTTTTCTCAGAAAGCCTATGCATGGTAGCCTCCCCATTATTCTCAGCGTCGGGATCTCTGTCATCATGATCACGATATTTCCTATCCCTGTCAGTATGCCTCTTCAGCTCCTTGTGCACCCTCGTAACTGTTTTATCATCATCTATATCAGGACGCTCAACACTTAGATCTCTTTCTCCATGGGGACCTATAATTCTGTCCCTTCGCGACCGTTGCTGAAAAATAATAGATGCAATTTTCAGTTAGAAAGCAACAAAGCAGAGATATATGCACATGTAGAGATATAAACCTTATCCATGTGAGACTGCCGCATCGCAGGGACAGCGGAGCTCCTCTCGTCATAACGATGAAAAGAATGGCGGCCAAAAGAAGCAGGAGGAGCTGAAACGGTAGATGAAGTATCTGGCAGAAATCTAGTGAACTCGTCAAGAAGATCTGGATGATCATCAAAAAGTGCTGCAACCTGCAATTAGATAACATTTAAGAACACACAACTGATGAGTATTTAATTCCAGGACATAAGGAGAAACACTGACCTCTTCGTACACCTCCTTTATACCCTTGTGTTCCTTTCGATACATATTTAAAATGTCCAGGAAAGATTTATAAACATGATCGTCATTTTGAAAACGTTTCTGTAGATTAAAAAAGTCAGATATAATGTTACACTATTGAACCTTTCTCGTGAAATAAACAGAAATCCTTTATTATCTGGTAAAAACTCCACCTTTATCTTATTGACAAAACTAATAGCCTCTTCAAACTCAACTGTCCTTTTGGCTGGAGCTTCTTCCTCCTCGGTGAGGGTAATTTCATATCCCTTGGGCAAGAATGTGTTAAACCCAAGTATCAGATTAGGATGCCCTTTAAACAACTCTTTCACCCTACCTATGACACCAGCAGTGTCAATTCTGCCAAAACAAATAATGTAAGAGTTGCAATCATTTCTCAAGCTCACAGACTATTTTACCAATTAAACAGCATTTACCTCTGAGCCTTGAAATCCTTCATGACATCAAGGAACCTGTCATATTTTTCTCTTTGATCCTGAAACATGTCCTTAACATCCTTCAAATAAGACAATGCATCATTAGTGGTGAGCTTTGCTGCACCAGCAGCTGCAACACCTGCACCAGTACTGCCACCACCACCTCCGACACCATTAACACTTGCAACAGGACCAGGGCCTCCTGCGCCTGCTCCACCACCAGCAACCCCACTTCCCCCTCCAACTCCGCTTACACCTCTTCCTCCACCTCCACCACCTCCACCTCCACCTCCTCCTCCTCCTCCACCTCCACCTCCACCTCCTACTCCAGCAGGAGGATTTGGCTGCTCATACCTTAATATGAGAACATTGAAAAAAAATTAAAAAATCGAGTTTAGATCAGAATCTAGCAAGACGCCTAAAATTCACCAATAAAAATACATGTCAATAAAACTGCTAAGACAACTGTGCATTGCTCATCCATAAATATTCAGTGTTGGTTTTCTTCTCACTCTTCAAAAGATTCATTTATGTAATTGAAAACCAATAATAGTCACATTCAGTTACATCTTATGTGTCTTGCAATTGCAATTTGCACTTAATCTTGATATAAAGGCATTACTTTGTAAGTAGCCCCTGCAATTCATCTATTATGTCTTACAATTGCAATACACACTTAATCGTATGTCAATTTCCATCCCCACCTAGCCCAATCAGCCTGATAGATAGAGCGTGAAGATCAAAAAATTCTATCCCATTCTAACCCTCATATCAATCTCAGCAACCCTAATTGGCATGTAGTCGGACCTAATTCTTGAAATTCCCACCCAGGAGGCAATTTAATTAGAACCCTGATACAAGACAAGAGTTGGTACCAAATAATTCTGATGAAAAAAAACGACAACAAATTCCAGTTCATTGAGTCCCACTTATATCGCCTAAACCTCACTGGTTTTCAACACAAATGTTCACCACAGGACCGCAAAAGGAAAATTAACAACAACGCAGAATCAGATGCGATAAACACAATTAAATCACTAAACTTAGAAAATTGATACATGAAAGCCGGGAAAAAGAAAAAAGCTTACGTCTCTCCGCGAGAATTAGAGCCGTATGGCCTCTTAAATTGAGGGTTTAAAAACATATCATCTCGCAACCGCTTCATCCCTCTGCAAACATACCAACTCGACATCAACACCAATTGAAAAACAAATCAAAAAAAATTGCATTTATTAATTTTTTTTTTTTTTTTTTTTTTACTTCAATTCAACCGAAACAAAAGAACACAATTACGGTGATTTCAGAATGAAAAAACAACCTGAGGAGTCCCCTCCCTTCAGAAAAGGGGAAAGCGAACAGATCTAATCTCAGCAACCAAGAACTGGAGAATCAGTTACAAGTTCAGAGAATTCTCGTTTCTCCCTTTCTCTCTCTAATTCCTTTCCCACCTCTCACTCTCTCTCTAACGTCGGGAAAACAACAATAAACAAGGTATGAAAAACCAAATGGAGGTTAAAGGATTTGCGAAAGAATTTTGTGAAGTTTTATGCTACAAAAAAGAAATTAAGAAAATGGCTGCGAGGTGTCTTATTACGTGAGTGGAGTCTTTTATACATAGATATGTATCTATTTTTTGAAGATGTAATGTTTTTGTTTAATTTCTTAAAAGAAAATGTGATTAAATTTATTTATTTATTTATTTTCATTGAAAAGTAACTTTTTTTTAGAATTTAATGTTATTACAACTTTTTAGAATCAATATTATGAAATGGTCTCATACACAACACAATTTTATATATAAAACAGGTTCATATTACATGTACATTATATTTTCTGAGGATTTATGATCTTATCCAAATTATGCATTAATGGAAAGTGATATCTAAATAAAATGGAGCTCCTTCTCATACATATTCTCTTAATATTTTGAAATAAGTTGTTAAGGAAATTTGAATCGAAAGTAAATGTGGCAAATATTATTTAATGTCTCGATAAAAATGTAATATTGGCTTGCCTTGTACGAGTTGATAAATATTATTTTATTTTTTAAATGAAGTAATGAAATTTAAGTAAATGATGTAGCATGTATACGTGGTTTGAGAGGAGGACACCAACAAAGAAAATTTCATGGGTTTTGAAAAAAAAAATTTAATTTTTTTATTATGTCACGTTCTCACTAAATTTGTATATAGCAGATGGATTCAAATTGTGACTTGTTAAAATTCTATTTTCAAATTGTTAAAGTTAATGGGGTCTTTTAGACTATTTGTTAATTGTAATGAATTTTCCTTTTTTTGTCCATCTAATTTTGGTTAGCATTTACTAAATTGGAATACAACATTTTATTTTCACCCTTCATTTATTTCTTTAACTATTCAAATTGTTATTGACTTTATTTATTAAAAAAAATTATTTATATAATTGGACATTATAGCATTTCATGATATTCTTCAAACATATTCAGTTTATATATAAATTATCAATATTTCTTTAAACTCATAGAAAAATTATGACTACTAAAATTAAGCATGGAATACAATGTTTACTTTAAATATTTAGATATTTAAAAAGAAGTTTTTTAAATAACTTGTAATCATAACCAGGCACTATTTCTAAGTAACAACATGATAACACATTGAAATAGGTCGCCAGTATTTCTTTTGTATAATTTTCTTGTAAATTTTAGAGTATTTTTTTTTTTCTTAAAAAGTATATATCTTTGGGTCAAAAGAGACCAAATTCTTTTAAATACTTGGGCTTTTCTTGATTATGTGGACCGGTTCGGGTCAGGGTTGAGATGCTAGAGAACATTCGGGTTATAGGTAAGTTGGACCCAATTGATTTGTCCAATTCATTCCCTCATTACATTTTATTTTGGCATCAAATTAAAGTGTATGGTTGCTTAAAATTTTAAAATAATGTTTAATGGTCATTAAAACACTAAAAACAATATTATGTTATAAGTATAAACAAATACATACATTAACAGTGACGAATCTAGAAATTCAAAATAGGATATGCACAATTATGATAAAATTAAAAAAATTAAAATTATAAAATTCAAAATGTAAAGTACTCATCCAGTCCAATTTTAAAATGTATAAATCCCTTTACACAGGTTTTAAAAATATTAATTATTTATGTATAAAGTAATGATTATGGTAAAAGTAAAGGGCAATAGAGATGTCAATAAGATGAAAATAAAGTGTTGCGAGTGTTGATTTTAAATTTTTGGTAATAATATATATATAGATATAGATATAAACATTCTAAGTTTGAACGAACGGAGTATGTCATAAAGATTTGAGTAACATAAAAAAATAGAGTATGTTGAATGTTAAATTTGTCTATGCATAAACTACTCTACAATATTTTTTAATTGAACAACGCATATCTTTTAATTTGTAAAAACAATTAATCCTCTAGGGAAACAATACATTCCCTTCATATTTCGACTAGTACTCTTTAGTAAAAAAATTGTACCCTTCATAACTAATACTCTTTAGTAAAAACAAATAATACATTTTAGTGAAACAATCCATACCATTCAAAGTGGTTTAGTGTTAACCAATTTCACTCTATGTTTTATCCAAAACATATAATATTAAAAATTACAAACAATAAACTTTTTTTAATCTAAAGTGAAATATATACCCTTTATTTTTTATAGCCTAAAAATTACAACTAAAATTAATATTATATATATACTCTTGAGTCGTATTAGCTTTTTCACATTAATACATATAACATGAACAATGAATTCACTTATTTGTTTTTTTTTTTTTTTACAACAATATTCACTTATTTCTTGAATGAATAGAAGTTAATATATTGTGCAAAAGTATTGCTAATACCGTGTGTAGTGTTTATTGGGCAAAATTGAGGGTATGCACCTGCATATCGTTCCTCTTACATAAATTTGCCACTGCATACATACATATACATACTTTTTGCTATAAATAACAGGTTATTGACATAGCTACGAATTTATTGTTACATGTAATATTTATCTATATATTTTAAAATAGAACATGTAATACATATATATATGGCAAAAACTTGTATGAGACCGTCTCATGGTATGAGACCATACAAATCAACACATACCCCTATCAAAGTGTTAATGAGTCAATGTCCAAGTTACACTCATTCTCATTGTCTCATGTCACGAGACGGTCTCATACAAGATCTACTCTATACATATTAATATAAATATAAATTCTAACATGCACTTGAATTTTAAATTAAATTTTGATTTCAATTTTGATTTTTTCAAAACATACACTAACACCCCAAATTGTGTGTTTTTTTTCAATTGGGGTATTATTAATTAGTTCTTAGGGTATTACTAACTACTCCTTGGGGTATTGCTGATTACTTCTTGGGGTATTACTAGTGATGCAGAATTCGGGCTAGACGGCCTCCTCCCGGCCTAATTTCTGCAAAAATGGTGAATTTAGGCATTTTTGGGCCTAGCCGCCTAGACGACCCTAGGATGTAAAAAAATTGTGATTTTATAAAAAAATCTCTAGGCGGGCCTAGACGGTCAGAAAGCGTCTGATTACCGATTTTTGACTTTTTCATCATTGGGTATTACTGATTTTTGTTTAAAGTGTCTTTTTCAAAATTCAAGTGCATACCATGCATTCAAGTGCACATTATAACTACTCTAGTATAAATATATGTAGCTGATCCACAAATACTTTGTAAGGCAAGTTCAATAAAAATCATGATCGGCCCCGAACTCGTTGGATTGTTCATTATTAGTTTGAATCCACCTCATTGTCATCTCTAATCTTTTCTTATTTGAAATCTCACGTGCATAATCAAATAATAATTTAGACACTCTCTTGTGAAATATTTCACATGTAGAATATATTTAAAATAGACAAATATTAAAAAATTCGGGGGTCGAGTCGCTCCATATCAAAATTCATGGATCCTAAGCGGGTCAAGCTACTTTATAAAAAAAAATTCGTGCAAAGCTTATTTCGGGATTTTCGCTCTCAGATTGTGTTATTAGATGAGCAAATATGTATTACAATAATGCAAAATATGTGTTATTAGTCCTTAAAAAATATATTTTCCTGCTTTAAAGAAACAATAAGGACAAACATGTGTTTTTTACAAAAACAAATATGTGTTTTTTAGTTTTCTCGTCCCTTTAAATTTAGATTTATTGTTTCATACATTAACACACATCTGCTCCAACAATAACATACATTGGCTTTAACATTAAACATTTTTTATTCAATATTAACACACATTTGTAGTAACACACATTTACTCTAACCCTCAGGGGTTGACCTAGTGGTGAGGTTTGAGATTTAGGAGTGTGATGCTTTATAGGTCTCAAGTTCGAAATTTACTAGGTGCGATCAATTCCTGAAATGGGTCAATCCATACAGAGTTAAGCTCTGACTTGAAATTGGACCCTCCTCTAGTGAACGGTGGACTATGGGTCCCCTGAATTAGTCGGTCAATGAATCAGATACCGAGTAAAAAAAATATTGATATTCTAACATTAACAAATGTTGCTCCAATAGTAACACACATTTACTATAACATTAACACACATTTGCAGTAGCACATATTTACACTAACATCAACACACACTTGATCCAATATTAACACACATTTGCTCCAACAGTATCACACATTTATTCCAATTGTAACACACATTTTGCTATTATATGGAAAATATTTATTTCAGTAAAAACACACAAAAATTGGTGAAAAAATAACATTCAGTCTAATAGTAACATACAGATTGTCCTTCAATAACATGCATTTGTCATTATAGTAACACAAACTGGAAGCGAAAATCCTGGAACTATATTTGTGCGAGATTTTGGGAAAAATCTACCAGATCTGACCCAACTTGGCCAAGATCCGCGGTTTTTTTTAATATGAGTTATTCTACGAATCTTATATCTTTAGAATATTTCATATAACAATTTGCGATAATAATTAGATTATTATTGTGTCCATTATTTTATCTGATGTGTAGGTTATGATGTAGTGAACGTTGCATATAGAGCTGTCAAAATGGGTCCCGTCCATTGGGCAACCTGAGAAGCCCAATTTTAAGGACGGTCTGGGCCTCAAAATTAGAGGCCCGAAAAGAATCGGACATTTTTTGCCCGACTCAATTGGCCCACCGAGCCAATTGGGCCGGGCCAACCCTTTTTTTTTTACTTACCTAAAGTTGTACACGTCTAGATTTAATTGGAGAAAAGTCTTTTTGTCTCTCGACTTAAGGTAGTTGTAAAATTACTAAAGAAATGAGTGATATATACCACATTTATTGTTGTCATTGATCTTTTACATTTGATCCTTTTAAATTTACAAGGGTTGAAAGAAGTCTCCATAGATTTTTTTTTTTTTTTTTCTCAAATCAATCATTGTATATTGAGTTTATTAAGTACTGATATTGTTTGGAGTAGTTTCTGTGTATTTGAGTTTATTAAGTATAGTTGGATTATTATTGTTTAAATTTATTTTGGTGAATTTGAGTTTATTAAGAATTGTTGAATTATTGTAGTTTGAATCTAATTTAGAAATTTTAATTTTAATTTAATTGTCAAATTGTTGTTGACAAATTAAATAAAATTGCATGTTTATAAGACTAGTATTTTATACCAAATTAGTATGAACGGGTCAATATAAAAACCAAGTATAATTTGCTCTAAAAAAAAAAACCAAGTATAATAGGTAAAAAAAAAAAAAAAAATCGAACGGACCGGATAGCCGCTTAGGATCAAGACGGACTCCAAAATATGTAGCCCAAAAATATTTGGTCCGGGTTGGCGCAGCCCAAAAAAAAAAAACACTCACGCCCATTACTCCCTATAATAACCTTAACATTATATATTCTCATCACCTCTCGCTGAAGAGTTTGTAATGTATATAGTGAAATTGGTTCACACATGAGATATTAGTTGCTTTAACTGAAAAATATTAGTTGTTTTCTTTAAAAAATATTAATTGTTTTCACTGAAAAATCTAATCTTCAGTAAAATTAACTAATACTTTTTAGTGAAAAAAAATTTAATACTCTTCGATAATTCATGTATAAATTATTTTCACTTTATAAATGGTCCTCAATTAGACATATAATAGATCGTGCAAATTTACATATGTAATTGAGTCTTCTTTTTAGAATTATTGATTCAAATAAACAAACTAATTTAATCCCATGATCTTTGCAGTTAAATTCACAACATAAAAATATGCACAAATATTATAAAAAAAAAAATCATTAGTTTAAATCAATCCATGTAAAAAAAATACATGAATAAAAATATAAATTATTGAAAAATAAAATAAAAAGCATAACTTATTGTTACGAGAGTCTCTGTTAATGTGAAATATCAATCTATTGGAGCAAATCCTAATCAAATAAAAGAAAAGAAAATCGCCTAGTATTAGAAATGACCATAAAGAAAAAAAAAATACTGGTTTGGTACTTTAGTTGAGTCAAATTGTCTAAGGATGTTTTGGAACGAAAATTGAACGGTGCCAAATAAAATAAATAAATAAAGGAAAGAAATCCTCAAGTATTTTATTAATCGGTGAATTTTTAATAAGACAACAAGGGAACTCAAATTCAATAGAAATTCTCGCACAATGTGAATTTCATCATCATTCTCTCGATGTCTGTATCATCTTTATCTGTCAATAAAGAACGTACAAAAAAAAAAATAGCATCACTCCATTATATTTTTTACCCTTTGAAGGTCAAGTTACATATTAATCTATTCGTCCAAGTCTGATAGTTTGATAATTTATTCTATCAATTTCGTATTACACAACTTCGTGAATTTATGTTTTAGCGGATTGTATTATTATTCACTCGTAATTTAGTAATTTTTCAACTAAATTCCAGTTGATTTATGGCGATTCAAATGACGAGCTTTATATAAAAAAATTCGTCTCTCTGATCTGTTAATTGGATGCTCCATATGTTTATGTGTTTTTTATTATTAAGATAGCATCACACTTTTGTCTATATAATAACACAATTATGTTCATTTAGTAATTTTTTTTCCTGGTGTAGTTTTTTAATATTTATGAACCTTTTAAATGTGTAGTAGCTTCGTTAAGAAGAACAAATGACACCTTAAAGAAAGGAAAAAGTTCAGATTTAGTTTCTCCTCTATTAATTAACCTTTAAAATTTTAGTTGGCGCTTGGCTTAAGTTTTTCATGAGAATGAAAATGGAAAACTAATTTTTCTCTACATCTTCAAATATGTCGAGAGGAATTAATGTTTTCGTGGTGATCATTAGTGTTTTGTATTAATTTAGAAAAATACGGGATAAAAAAGGATGTTGGTAGCGGTATAAGAAAATTATTAAGGGGAGACAAATTATAAGAGAGGAGACATCTAATCAAAACAAGTTACTAAATATTATCTTGTTAGTAACAAAAATAATATTATTGATCATATTTTGCTCTCATTAACCACCATATATACTTATTTTCATTGAAAAAAAATTCAACCAAATACCCTCTAATATCACATTATCTTATATAACGATATTTTTACTTTAGCAAAGTATATACAGTAACCAGTTTCGTTGTTAAACAATTTTAAATATTAATTGTTTTATTAAAAGATATATTTAATAGTAATAGTGTTTATAGATATAAACAACTAGTCATTTAAAAAAAATGAACTTTAACTTCACGATAAATTTGGTTCACCGTTACTTACTTTTTACTGTTTTAGTTATTTCATTTCATCGATTTTCATTTCTTTTTATTTGGTTATAGAATTAATTAATTAAAAAAATATTTTGTTATTAGTATCTTAAAAAGTTTAAGATGCAATTCTAAACATTTTACTATATATAGCTTTTGTCGCAAAAGCTAAATTAAGCAAAACATACCTGAATGAAGAATAATCCAACAAGGTTTAGGTCTTGTTTTCTTTGTAAAATTAATGATTCATTATTGATATTCAATGCCATTTTAATGTAGATTTGGTGCAGATGCGAAAGCAATAACTAACTGTAATGACTTGTTTGGTATGATAACAAAAGTTAGCATGCGGTTGGATATAATAACTCAATTCATACGATAATTGATTTTTATTTTTGCAGTCTATTTATTTTAGAGAATTAATTTCTTTTCATTGAATAGAGATTGTACCCTCTTTCACAAAGTACATATAAATGTTCTATGTAGGGTTTAAAATTAATTTTGACTTAAATTTATTTGATTATCTCCTGGTTTTGATTACACAAGTTTGTTAAGTGAATACTCACTCGGTTTAAATATAATTCTTGTTTTAGCATCATATTTTATGAAATATTATAGGAATATTTTAGTTTCTTCTTTCACCCATTCTCACAACTTTACTCTTATTTTAATTTTAGAAAATATGTAATAATTTTTTATTTACCTTTGTTAATTTAATTTTCTCTCATGCATGGAAAGCTAAATTCGTGAAGGACAAACTTGTTATTATAGACAACAAAAGCTAAAATAAAGCTTGTTTGTTATTTATCCAAAATGTTTCTTTCTTGCTCGATCGATATTTTATAGATCATAACATAATAACATTTTTTTCTACAATTATATCAATTCTATACTATTATATTTAGAGACACTTACACAACAATCTACTTTTCTCTCCCACTTTACAAACAAGTGTAAAAATAAAAGCACATTTCAAACAAGTTCATATGTTCCTTATATTATAGAACAATTTTGTTATATTATGGAACAATTCATTGTACTATTGATATGTCCAAAATGGACTAATATGTTTGTAGGCTTAAAAAACATTAACTAGAGAGTAATTTTTTTTTATATTTACATCTTATATTATTATTTTACAAAAATTAATTCTCATTCTATTAATTAAATTTAACTTAATTTAGAAAACAAGTAAGTTTGGAGACAGGGGAAGTATTATATTTAATGGAGAGAATATTATTTATTTCTTTGATTTCGAATTATTTGAAACTGGAGAACTTAAGCTTATTAAAAAAATAGACTGTGTGTATATATATAACAAAAACAGAACATGCATACCAAATTACTCGAATTATCTGTTTGCTCATTTTTAACTCAATTTAATTAAGAATACTCAAATATAAATTTAAGAACTTGATAAAAAAAAAAAAAAAAAAAAAAATCCAACCATCTCAAACAACACCATGCGTATTTAATTCAACTATATTCCTACATTCTTATTTATGATTATGATTTATGAAGAAATCAAACCATTCTGCGCAATAATTATTCAGTTCCATTAAAGCTTGTTTAGTTCCACTTCTTATCTTTCAGAGAGTTAAAAAAACATATGCTTTTCTCTTACCACAATTCGATTCATTTACCAACCGTTATGATTATTTTATTTTGTTTATTGCAATTTTGCCCTTAGCACCCCCCTTAGCACCCTTGCAAGTTGCAATAGAGTGAAAGACTCTGGTTCAATATTCAATAGTACTATAATATTTATTAAATAAGGTCCCACTTGGTAGGGAGTAATAATTTTAGTAAGGGTTACAAATTCAAGCAGAATATTAATTATACAACACCCTATAATATGGGCTTATATGCCATACCAAGTGGAGCCTAACAGTTATGATATTAGTTAATAAATACACTAATATTATCAAATGAATATAATAGTTTACTTGAAAACTTCCCTACTCCATAATAGAGTTGTGAAATGGGCTGGGCCGGGCCAATCCATTACCGAGCCACTGGGTCATGTGTTTTGAGCCAATTGCTTTCGGGTCAAATACTTCCAAGCCCGTCCTGATACTTGATGGGCTGTGGGGCTATCGGACCAAATCGGCTCGATCTTTTTTTTTTTTAACTGGATTTTTAATAATGATGTCATTAATTGGTAATTTGTATACACATACTAATCATATAGTCATAAAATTTTGTTTAACTTGCTAACAAGAATTCAACAATTTATTTTATTAGTGATCCATGATAATAAAGATCATTTCAAACATACTATAAAGATTTCTATTATTGTATCAATAATTTTGTGATTCTCTAATTTTACTACTTTATCACTTTAAGCATTCCGTAAAGATAGTCTAGAGAGTAATTTTACCAGATTGTTATATAGGTTAATTAATAGTGTATATTCGTCTCATAATCCATGACATGACTTTCATAATCTTTATGGAGTCAATTACTGATATTTATGCCTGGGACTTGGGAGAAAAATGGTGACTTATAGAAATTTGACATGTTATTCACATATTTCTACTTTTTATACACAACAAATAAAATCGTGAATTGTATTGAATGCTATTTGATATTTTCATGAATGCATTGCAATGTAAGATAACATATTGTTATAATATTCAACACTCATATATATATATATATATATATATATATAGAGAGAGAGAGAGAGAGAACACAATCGGGCCATTTTAAGTCCGAACAGAGTCCGAACAGCCCGACGGGTCTATCGGGCCTTGCCAAAAAGCCTGATTCGTTTCAGACCTATAATTTTGAGAACAATTCGCTCTTAAAATCAGATTTTTCGGATTGACACAACTAATTGGACCCATTTTTGACAGCTCTAGATTCCATTAAAAAAAACCCAACTAATGAAGAATCAAAAAAATTCCCATTATAGACCAAAGCTGCCTCATGGGCCTTGTAATAACATAAAGCCCATACGGTTTATGATACAAACATGAAATTCCTCTATTTTTCAGCAGCTACAGTGATTACCCTTTTTATTAAAAATAATTTATGTGCCATACTAATTTCTTTCCATAAACTTTTTTCTGATTAAGTTAATTTTCATTTTTATGTAATTTACTTTCAATATACTTATAATAAAAAGAAAAGAAATAGGTGCACAAAATAATATAAGGCACGCTCGAGCTTGAACTCATGTAGGGATGTAAACGAATCGAATCGAGTTGAATACCACTGTGTTTGAATTTGTATTTGTGAAATTATTTTGTATACCGAATTCGAATCGAATATTTATTGAATAGTAAATGTGATTTATATTTGATTTGAAACGCATATCGACTTATTAGAAAATATACGAATACTTGAGTCGAATATTCGAATCGATTTTTTTTTAAGCATGTTCCTAACAAATAATATTCAAGAGAAGGTATTATGTGAACAATATTCACAATGAAACCTGTTTGAAGTGTATTAGTAAATTAAACTAAAGGTATCGGTGAATTGCACGAAAGTTATCAGCTCCAAAGAGTATTTAGTTGATTTTATTAAAGATATTAGTTGAAGTGGTATTAGTTATTCTCACTAAAGGTATTAGTTATTCCTATATCCTACTTGTGAAGTTCCTTATACGCTAGGGCCATTTTTAAAATTCTTAAACTTTGTGTAAGAGTTGGATTACCATTGTTCTCCATTTTTTTATAATAATTTTTTTTTTTGGGTTAAAAAAGAAGTCCTATAGACTACTAAATTAAAATATATAAGTCATTTTCAACAAGTGTAAAGAATTGCAATCGGAAAAGAAAAAAATTGCAACACGTAAGTGAATTTAAGAATTTGAATTATAAACTTGAGATTACTCACGTTTTCTACTACACAAACATGGGCTTTAATATCGAGAATTTATTTTATCTAACGAGTGGGTAATCTACGCACTTTTATTTAAAATAATAATAATAATAATGTGAATTGACATATTATCGAATGCTTCTCTATTTTCAATTACTATTACTTTATATTTTTTTATAAGTTTTTATTTGTTGTCTAATCTACAGGCGGATAGACATAGCATTATGCGTATCCCTGATGAATGATTAACTTGGCAAATATTAGCAAGACATAAAGTCTTTTCATAATTTATAAATGGGATAAAATTCTCTAAAGGTATCAAAATTTTAGGGTCACATTTACTTTCTAAATTTTAAAAATAATTTTATTCATATTAAATTAATTATCTACTCGTTTGACCTCTTTTCTAAAGTGGAGAGTTGATTGCCACACGAATAAGGTAGAATTTTGGAAAATTAATATTAATTACTCCCTCGATTCAAAATGTTTGATGTTTTAAAGTGTTTTTTTTTTTTTTTTCAAAATATTTGATGTTTTAAAGTATTTTGCACCTTATTTTCCTATTATGCCCTATTTAAATCCCCTAAAATATCACTCATATTTTCTCCTTACCTTTTAATAATTTTACATCAGAAATAAACTAGTTGATCTTCAATCAATCTCTATTCAATCAATATATCATAAGGATGTAGTAATAGTTATTATACATCATTTCTTAATTCTCACAACAAATCCTAAAACATCAAACATTTTGAATAGGAGGGGTAATTAATTTCATATTTTTTTACCATTTTTAGATGAGATAGTTTCTTTTTAAGAACAAAGAAAATAATTTAAGTAGCCAGCTATTAACATCCACTGATATGTTTTTAAATTTGATAATAATATGTAACCCACCTGAAATAATTTGTGGATGTCAATATACAAATTCATAATTTAAAAATTATATTAAAATGACTCCTTCCTGGATATAGGCATATAGCTCTTCATCCAAGCTAATTTTAAGAAGAATGAATAAAAAATTAAACCGCAACACTAATCAATTTATAGGGTTCTAAAAATTAAGCACCAATTTTTAGAACATCGTAGCTCCTCATTCAAATTACTAATCCAGAAAAAAAGAAAAATCAAAATTACAAAATTGATTTCAATAAAAAAAATTGAGAAAAAAAAAAATTCACTCACATGACATCCTAATATACTTTGGCAGTGTGTGAGAAACGATGTCCATTTCCTCTTGTCCGAAAATTCTTGGCATCAGAAACCAAATGCTGTCTAAACATGGCTATAAATGCCTCCGCCCTTTTGTTCAATTCCTCCTCCGAAATCTGCTCTTCCCCTTCTTCCTTCCCCTCTTCTCTCTCATCCTTTTTCTCACTCGGCGCGTCGCCTCCACGCGCCGCCGGCTTCACACTCTCGACGGCGACGCTTAACTCTCCTTCATCAACTTCAGTCGAAGATTGGATTTGAGATTTGGAGGTCATGAAGAGAATGGCTAAGAGCAGGAGATTGAGCGCTAAAAACGCCCACACGCGCCAGTGGGCGAAGAGGGACACCACGACGGCGCGTTCGACGCACGCCATGAGGGCCGCCGTGCCGGCGGCGAACCACACCGCCCGTAGTTGATCTCCGCTCGTTTTATCCGCCGCCATTGGTTGAACGCACGCACAAACGGAGAGAAAAAAAGATGTTGGTAATTTGGGAGAGGTAAGAAGTGAATTGGTTGGGGCATTTTATAGAGGGGTGAAATGAAATTTGAAAAAGTGTGATTTTGAAAAGGAGAAAAGGGGTTGCAGGCTTTGTTATGATGAGAGCAGAGATTGTGAGGGGAGAGAGGGACAACAAAACATTCTCGTAGTGAGAATGGGAGGCAGCAGCATCAATGCTTAAGTCCTATCATTACTTATGATTTTTTACTTTTCTTTTTCATGTTTTGTGGGTTAACTTAAAGCATGCACCCCTTTTTCGCACTGAATTTTTAGTTTTTTTTAAAATAATAATTCATAGTAAATCCTTAGGGGGTGTTTACTTTGCGCTGGACACATTCGGATGGGGATGGACTTCCCCCATCCCAGTCACTTTCAGGATTTGCACATCTCATCCTCCATCCAAATACACATCCACCCCTATTATACACCTACACCCCTAAACCTATCACTTCACAACTTTTTCTTATACCAACTCATCCTCTCTCCTACTTTTCTTACACCAACTCATTATCTCTCCTACTTTTCTTACATCTAATCATTATCTCTCCTACTTTTCTTACACAAAATCATTATTCCACTAACTAACAATAATAAAATAATACATCATCATCACTCAAAAGTATTGATTTAACATAAAGCTCCATTCACTCCCACTGTTGATAGGCGAACATCATCCAGCATGAAGCGAACAAGAGTTACGGGCTTAAACAAAGATAGTCACATTGGGGTGCATCTACCAATCTGAGAGGTGTATAAAGTGACGAACAACTCCCCCGACGAACAACTAATGGGCGAACAAGTATTAAGACCCGAGACCAAGAATGAGCCAACTGTGAAGTCATCAATGACGAACAACTTGGTCAAATTATGATACAACAAACAGCCAAGGAGGTGTGTACAAGTGAACAAAGGACAAAGATCCCAAAGCCAAGCTGAACAAAGCCATAAGGCGAACAACTTCCAAAGTACAACCTCAAGAGGCGAACAACTTTCAGTTGGAGAATCAACAAAATCAATCAAGCCGACCTAGGCGAACAACAATGAGTCCGAAATAAGACCAAAGAAGACTTTGTAACTAAGATTCAGCTTAGATAAGATCAAAGGGACACATGTCAAGCATGCAGGCTAGGGAGGCCAAGAGTCTTGGACACCTCATGCTTGCTAGTCTCTATAAATAGTTGTTCTCCAGCTTATGAAAAGATAAGTTCAAAAGGAGTTAAAATGCATAAACAATTCCAAAACACACATAAATACACCTAAAACGCCCACACATACGAAATCAATTCAATTTCGACTACCGAATTTACTAATTCGATAAATTCACACCTCGATTTACCAATTACGGTGGTAATCAATCACACGTATTGATTGGTGATGTAACACAGATTTAAACAACCATTAATCCATCCGATTAAATACGTTCATCAACAATTTGGCGCTAGAAGGAGGGTTCGAACCTTCGATTCAGTGTGATTGCTCAAGAACTTCGAGTCTGAAACTTGAAGATTCAAAGAAATCCTCAAGAAATTCTTGAAGATACAAGCAAAAGTGTTCTTGGTGTTCTTCAATAACAATTTGAAGATTCAAAGATTAAGAAATTAATCCAACATTAGGATGCCTCAATCCAAGCAAACACAAGGATCACGCCTGTCAAGGAGAGCATCTCCTACTCGGGCCTCGACAGCAGACCATCAAGACCGTGATCCTAAGCATGCGAACAGATCACAGCATACAGCCATTACACATAATCTCCCGCCTGAAATGGAGGCTCTGGCGAACAACCCTAACGAGTTAGCTAAGACCATAGCAGCTCTCCAAGCCCTCCAGAAACAACAGGAACGAGCTAGACCTTCCCAAGCAAGGCCTAGGGATAAGTCTCTGGAAGTTGTGATGGCTAAAACTGTTAGGGGCAAACAACATGAGGTGAACAGCGCTCAGGTTAGGCGGGACAAGGGCAAGGCCAAAATGGCTGACCTAAGAGAAGAGCAGGCTGAGTCTGCCCGTGGGCGAACAACTTTGTCAAGCCATGGGACTACTCGTTCCAGTGCCCAGGACAGACTTGGTCAACCACAACATGTCATGGAAGCTGCTCGCCAGAGAGCAGGTGATGGGCGAACAACTCTTGAACAGCCTCGCCCATCAGTACATGAAAGATTATCTCAGTCCGCCTTCAGACGCCTAGGGCCGAATGCGGCGAACAACCCTATGAATCAACTCCAGGAGGAGCCCACTCCGAGTGAGGGACTGCGACGAACAGAAAGGCATGCGCCTTTGTTCGCCGAACAGCCTCCAAGTCAGGGGGCACCTTTGGATGAGTTGGCCAGTTTAAGAAAGGCAGTGGAAAGCATGCAGGGGCAATTGGACCAACAGAGAGGTATGGGGACGACCAGCATGCCATTATCCCCATTAGCCCCTCACATTTTAAAAGCCCAAATTCAAAAGAAGATTCAGTTTCCGGCAAGCATCCAGTATGAAGGCCTGGCAGACCCCCGAGTCCACCTTACCAAGTATACGGACTACATGGTTTCCATGGGGGCCAGCGACGCCACCCAGTGCCGGAACTTTCCATTGACGTTGGGCGACCGGGTTCACAAATGGTTTTCAGCAATGCCACCGGCATCAATCAACTCGTTTGCCCAACTGAGTCGGGAGTTTCTTTCACACTTTTCAACAGCTGGCTCGTATCTTTCCCAGAAACATCGTCTGTCAGATTTAAGACAAAATGACGACGAATCTGACAGAGCATTCATGGAAAGATTCGATAAAGTGTTGTTGGAAGGAGAACCGGTCAGCGAGGACACTAAAATTGTCGCTGTTATGGCAGGACTAAAAAAAAGGGTCAGAACTATGGAAAGAGGTACGTCTGAAGTGCCCAAAGAATTACGCCGAGTTCAGAAATTAGGCCGGCGTGTTCGTTTCCATGCATGAGGCCCTAGAAGCAAACTTGGGGGAGAACAAAGTAGACCCCAAGGAGAACAACAAAAAGCATGGTGGAACAGGATACAGAGTCCCGAAGAACATGAAAGCATTCAACGAAGGGACAGAATTGAAAGAAAAGCTCAACCAGGTGCTAACAATGTCAGTTGACACTGTTTATGATAATGTAAAAGACAAGGAGTTGCTCTTCCCTCCGCGAAGAATCCGTCAGGACACTGGCAAACTCAACCCCAACAAGTACTGTGCCTACCATCAAAGCATGGGGCACTTTACAAGTGAGTGTAGAGATTTGCTCAAGCAACTCTGGCGATTTTATGAGGAGGGAAAGCTCTCCGAATTTGTTAATAGACAGCCCGGCAAAAGAGGCCGGGAGAGCAGCCCGGGGGAAGAAGGCGACGAACAGCCTCAACGGAATAATCGCCCCGGACGACCAGTTCCCGCTGCAGCTGCACGCCCATTGGAGGATATTTTCATGATGGAGCCTTCCGGCTCTGCCGGAGGTTGTTCTGATGGACGTCCACCAATATCGAACAGAAAGAAGAAGGCAGAGTTACGAGCTATGGGCCAAGTTCAGGAAATGGGGATCAAACCAACCATCATGCAAACGGCAAAGTTGACCTTTACCGAAGAAGATTTGGAAGGAATCTCGACCCCACATAATGATGCGCTCGTAGTCTGTGTCAAAATTATGGGAACAAGAGTCCACAGACTTTTGGTGGACACCGGAGCCTATACCAACATCATATTCAAGAAAACGCTCGACCAACTGGAAGATTGTTCGGGCTACATTCAAAGTACAACTCATAGAATTGTAGGCTTCGGAAATGCTGTAACCACTCCAGTAGGGGAAATTAGATTATCTGTACAACTTGTAACGGCCAATGAACCCGAAAAGAATATTACACGAATGGTTGATTTTTTGGTCGTAGACCAGGAATCAACTTACAACGGATTTCTTGGTCGCCCCTTTTTAAATGAATTCAAAACTGCATGTTCCACTTACCACTATTGTATAAAATTTCCAACAGCAAGTGGGACAGGCACAGTGAGAGGAGACCAAAGAAGAGCTCGGGAGTGTCTCCTACAATTAAAAGCAAAGTTTACTCAAGTGTCCATGATGGAGGCTACCACAAACTATCCTGACGATGAGCCATCAGTACTGGAGAACATGATGGACATGGACGACCACATGGACACTGACGAACAACATTTGGACGAGCAAGTGTTGGACGAGCAACTCACCACCACCATTGAGGAACTTCCAGCTGACGAACAAAGAAGTGGTGGTGACGAGCAACCTTCATCAAGCAACTTGGAGGGCCGGGTACTGGCTAACAACAACGGATCAGAGCCGACGAATGATCTAGATCCCCGCCTGGGGGCAGAGCCCATGGACATCGAAAATGATACAAATCTTGAGGGGCAAATACTTGATCCCCGTTGGAAAGGACAAAAACGACGAGCAACTCCAGTCGAAGAACTAGAGGCGTTCAGAGTTAACCCTGACAACGAGGATCTTGAGCTTTACATAGGATCTGAGCTCCCTGAGCCATACAGATCCCGGATGAAAGAATTCCTCCTCAAGAATCTAGATGTTTTTGCATGGTCTCATGCAGACATGGTGGGGATAGATCCAAAGCATGCTTGCCACAGGCTCAACATTAATCAAGCCAAGAGGCCAGTCCATCAAAAATGAAGGAAGTACGGCCCGGACAAATATCAAGCGTTGAATGAAGAAGTTAAAAAGCTGTTAGACAACGATCTGATCCGTCAAGCACTTTGTCCACAATGGGTAGCAAACCATGTGCTGGTGAGGAAGCCAAACGGAACCTGGAGGCTATGCATAGACTTTACAGATCTGAATGCAGCATGCCCGAAGGACAACTTTCCTCTCCTGCACATTGATCAATTGGTGGACAGCACTGCGGGTCACGAAATGCTAACATTCATGGATGCTTTTGCAGGGTATCATCAAATCCCAATGCATCCTGACGATCAAGAAAGCACAGCTTTTTACACTAACAAAAACTTGCTGTGCTGGAAGAGAATGCCCTTCGGCCTCATCAATGCCGGGGCAACTTATCAAAGGCTGGTGAACAAGATGTTTGACCAACAAATCGGAGACACGGTGGAAGTCTATGTAGACGACATCGTGGTTAAAAGCCCCAAGAGAAGAGATCATCTCCAGCATTTGACCCAAGTGTTCGAGATTCTTCGGCATTATAACATGAAGCTAAATCCGAAGAAGAGCAGCTTTGGTGTCCATTCGGGGAAATTCTTGGGACATCTTGTTAGCCAGCGGGGAATTGAGGCCAACCCAGCAAAAGTTAAAGCTATTGTGGATATGCAACCTCCACGATCAGTAAAAGAGGTGCAAAGGCTCACAGGATGCCTAGCAGCTTTGAATCGGTTCATATCCAGATCAGGGGACAAATGCCGTCCATTCTTTGAGGCCATCAAAAAAGGAAGCTTCTCATGGACTAACAACTGTCAAAGGGCCTTTGATCAACTCAAAGACTACCTGGGAGATGTTAAAATCCTATCAAAACCAGTCCCAGGAGAGAAGTTATTCTTATATTTAACCGCGTCAGAAGTTTCCATCAGCTCTGTTCTGGTGCGCGAAGACGGCAAATTCCACCAACCTATATACTACGTCAGCCAAGCCTTGCATGAAGCAGAGATCAAATACTCCCCAACTGAGAAGCTGGCATATGCCCTGGTCATGAGTGTGCGAAAGTTAAGACCATACTTTTTCGATCATCAAGTCGAAGTACTAACAACTTTCCCGCTCAGACAAATCCTCCATCGCCCTGACACTGCTGGACGTCTTCTGAAATGGTCACTAGAGATTAGCCAATTTGGGGTGACCTATGCTCCTCGAACAGCGATCAAAGGGCAAGCATTAGCCGACTTTATAGTCGAACTAACTTTCCCACCAGATCCGACGAGAGGACTAGATCACCCCTGGCATCTCTATGTTGATGGATCCTCGACAAATGTGGCGTCAGGTGCTGGAGTGGTACTAATTAGCCCTGAAAGACAAGTATTCACCTCGGCAATCAAATTCGGTTTTATGGCAACCAACAACGAAGCAGAGTATGAAGCTCTCATTGCTGGTCTTCACCTATCCCTTGCCGTAGGTGTTAAACGATTACAAATCTTCGGAGACTCACAACTGATTGTGAACCAAGTTCGAGGTGAATACGAGGCGAAGGATGATCATATGATTGGCTATCAACGGATTGTTGCTCACCTTATGTCCATGTTAGATCAAGTCTTCATCGAACAAATCCCACGGACAAGCAACACTCAGGCAGATGCTCTGGCCCGATTAGCAACAAGTGAAGGGCCAGCAGAGTTGGCAGACATTATAATTACAAAGATGAATGATCCATCAACAGTAAGCTATAATGTCAACCAATTTGACGATCAAACTGCCGATGAGGACGACTGGAGAACAAATATAGTCAAATACTTGAGAAATGGGGAAAAACCAAACAACCCTTTTGAAGTTGCCAAGCTAGTGAAGCGAGCCGCCAGATATACTCTGGTGGGAGAACAGCTTTACAAAAGGGGAATATCAGTCCCACTTCTCAAGTGTTTGCCTAGGGGGCAAGGACGAGCAGTCCTCGAAGAAATTCACGCCGGAGTATGTGGAAATCACACTGGGGGGCAAGCCTTGGCGTACAAAACCATCAGGCAAGGATATTATTGGCCGACATTACGTCAGGATGCGATCAAGAAAGCAAAAACTTGCCATCAGTGTCAGATTTTTGCCCCGAACATTCATACCCCGGCCCAAGAGCTCGTGTCAGTTTACAGCCCATGGCCTTTTGCAAGATGGGGGATGGACATCATTGGTCCTTTCCCGGCTGGAGTCGAAAATGTTCGATTTGCCGTTGTGGCAGTCGATTATTACACTAAATGGGCAGAAGCAGAGGCCATGGTGAACATCACGCAGCAGAAGATGATCAACTTTATTTGGAAGAACATTGTCTGTCGTTTTGGAGTTCCACAGGCAATTGTGACAGACAATGGTCCACAGTTTGATGGACAAGAGTTGAGAGAATTCTGTGCGAAGTGGGGGATCAAAAAGCATTACTCCACACCTTATCATCCCCAGTCAAATGGACAAGTTGAAGCTGTGAACAAGATAATCAAGCATACATTAAAAGTAAGACTGGCGGAGAGCAAAAGTGGTTGGTCTATCGAACTCCCGGAAGTCTTGTGGGCATACAGAGTTTCTCCCAGGTCTAGCACCGGAGAAACACCCTTTGTTATGGCTTTCAGAACAGAAGCAGTAATACCTATTGAGTTAAGGACCAGCACGATTAGGACGACCAACTTTGATGAACAAGCAAACAATTCTGCTCTAAGTGCTGAAATGGATTTGCTCGAAGAAAAAAGACTCAATGCTGAGTTAAAAAATGCAACATACAAGCAAAGAGCGGAACGTTATTATAATTCCCGTAAAAGTCCGAGAATTCAGAGTTGGAGATTTGGTTCTAAGAAAACTGCTCGCCCAACCTTCAGGAGTACTGGGACCAACTTGGGAGGGCCCATATCGTATAACAGAAAAATTCGTAAATGGCGTATACGATCTCGAAGATATGGAAGGCAAGCCGGCCTCATACTCTTGGAATGACGTACATCTCAAGAAGTACTATCAATGAATGGGCGAACAATTATCTTGGGGGCAAGTATGGCGAATGAAGTGAATCAAGCAAGTGGAATGGATCAAAAACTTGCATAATTTTTTGAAAATTTGGCTAAGTATAGATTAAAAAGTTGCTCGGCACATTGTATAGTCTGGTGCTGCGTCTTTTATTTTTGAATAAGAGTTGCTCGGCAAAAATCTATAAGCGAGCAAGTTTTTAGTTTGTGTTCAAAGTTGTTCGTCATTTTGTATATGTTAGTGATGGACAGTCTTATAACACTTGTAATTTGTTCAAAATGTAAATACAGTAGTTGTTCGTCAACAAAAGAAAAGTCCAAAGCTCGAGGTACCAGTCCATTTAAGGACCAAAGCCATTCAAAGGTTGTTCGTCTTTTAAGATGAGCAGAACCTAAGGCTAAACCTTATTCCATCAAAGGCAAAGTTCAAAAAGCGAACAAAGCCCAATACAATATGTTATAATTGCAAAAGCATTTCATGAAAATGTAAAGGCAATTAACATATAAGAAGATGAGCGAACAAAAGAAAGACATTCATTGAATTAAAGGCTTTAAGCCCAAAAGATAGTACAAGCTGAAAGTAGCCATTACAAGTACTACAAAAAAGGAACGAACAACTATTACAAAAGAAAACAAAAAAAGCTAAGTCCTAAGAACTATTGTTGCTCGGCGGGGGGAGGATCTTGAGCTTGCTCGGCGGGAGGTTCAACAATCATATCTAGAGCCAAGTCTTTGGCTGCCTTATCCTCCGCCTCTTTAGCACTCTGTTCGACAGCGGTGGCCACCTCTTCCTCTTGTTCGCCTTCATCAACTGGAGGAGGAGGATGAGTGATGGAAATACTGGGGTCAAGTTTGTCAAGTTTAACCCCTAGTACAACCATATCCGCCAGCTGGACCTCAATGTTGTTCGGTGGCGGGTAGTTGTCGAGGAATACGTTAAGATCTTTGGCCATCTCCTCCACCATATCTTTGTAATCATAGGCATCGGCCATACGGATGCCATCCGCGTAAGCACAAATATAGCCCAAGTTGGAGATTGGCCCACTCCGAGCCTGGAACTCTTGCTCGGCCTGTTCCCGAGTAAGCATCTCAGCCATTTGCTCCTTCAAGCGAGCAAGTTCTGTTTCAGCCTCTCCCCTGGCTTTCCTTTCCTCCTCCAACACAGTAATAGAGGAAAGTAGCTCGGCCTTTGCATCCTTAAGCTCACCAGAGACAAGCTGATAGTCCTCGATGCGCTTCTTCTCCATGTCATTGGCCAGCTTTAGTTGATCCTTTAAGCGAACAATCTGGCCATTGAAGTTGTTCGCCAGTTTCTCTTTTTCCTCAGTAAGCTGGCGAACAGAAGCGGCATGATGACGAGCAGTCTCCTCTAGCTCTGCTACTTGAGCCATTCCCCTTTGAGCTGAGACAAGGGAGTTTGCGGCTTGGACCATTGATAAGTGAAAATTATCAATGGGGCCCTGGGCGAGGACGACTTTGTTTAGCGGCCGTGACCAGGCGCGAGCAACAATCTCAGCTGCCCGACGAACATGTTCATCCGGAATGTCACGGAAGCTCGCCGGGGTCTTAGAACAGGCAAACTGGTGAACCAGGTCTGCTCGCCCCGGGTAATCGCTGGGCCGGTATCTGCGAACAAAAAGAAGGTCAACACTTGAAAATTTTGGCAAATAAAAAACTTGTTCGGCAAGAAAGTAAGAACTTACTCAGAGAATTTTTGCTCATCCCGGCCTAAGTATGTAATGTCCTCTGGGCCTCTGGGGGAGCCTATGTCCTTGCTCGCCTTGCCAGACCTCTCCGTGAGCTCTACGGATGAGCGGCGTACAACATCCCCTTCAGGGCGAGCATGGCTCGAGCCCACCTTCTCCTTCCCCTTGTCGGGAACATCATGGGACACTGGAGTCCCGTCTGCCTTCTTTAAACGTTTCCCCCCACGAGGAGGGGAAATGGGAGGAGAATGAACTTGAGTGGAGGGGGCAGCCTGTCTTGGAACTCTAGCCCCCTCAGGTTTGTTCGTCATGGCGAGCACCTTTTGAGGTGGGTCACCTCTCATTTTCTTCCCTTTTGGCGGCGCCATTTCGAGAACCCTTTGCTCAAGGAGGGCGTATGAGGGAGGAACGACAACTGTCACTTGCTCAGCTAAAAAAAAAAAAAAAAAAAAAGAAAGTTAGACGAGCAAGTTAAGAAAACTCAATGACGAACAAGGTTTAAACCCAAGATTTAGAAATTCATACCTGGGGGCACCTCGACCTGGGCCTCCAAGTGGTGTGGGTATGTTAAAAGGCGAGCAGCTCTTAAACACCTTGTTCGGCAAAGGTAGTCAATGGTCCTATCTGCCCTGTTGCGGAGGCCAACCAAGCACGAAGTAAATAAAAACTCGGAGCTCAACTCCTCCTCTTCCGAATCCCACTTGGGTAGACGAGGGCCTGCGAACAAACAAGAAAAGTTAAAGTAGAACAACTTAGCCCATAGGCGAGCAAGAAAAGAACTTACGTTTCAGTTTTCCATAAACTGCTGGAGAATTTATTCGTCCAGGGCCGCCGTGTGGACCGGAAGATGCTCGCCAATCACCCCCAATAAAGAAGAAGTGTTGCTTCCAGTTGTAAACCTTGTTCGGCACATCTTCCACCATTTTTAGCCCGGTTCTGGCCTTGAGATAGTGGTAACCTTCTTCTCCTGAGGGGCACTTTGTAATTGTCATCAGGTAGTTGATCTCTTCCGCAGTAAGCCGATCAACGTACCCCTCCAAGGCGAACAAGCACATGGATCCTAGAAGATTCATCCACCCAATTGGAGTAATTTGGGTGATGGCCAAGTTGGTCGCCTCCAAGAATCGACCAACGATGGGTGGAAGAGGCAACTTTAATCCAGCAATCAAGGTATGAATATTGATCGCCGTGCATCCTGGGGGTGGGCGATCAGCTCTTTCCTTTCTTCGAGGGGCCCACATTTGAATATCAAATGGGATTTTGTAATCCCTACGGATAGAGTCCAGATCATCTTCGCGAACAACACTTTTGATCTTGCTCGCTTGATATCCAGTCTTCACCTTATCCATAATTTGCCTCTGTGGACGAGGAAAGCTGTTCGCATACTCCTCAGCGTATGCTTGCCATTCGAATGGCCGAGCAACTCCTGTTGGAATCTCATTTTCCAACATCTTTGGGGATGGGAAGTTAATGCCCTCCAAGAACTCGCGGGTAAGTTCGTCAAGATCTGGATCTTCAGATTCAGCGGAAGATGAAGAGTTGTCGTTCAAATTGTTGTTCGCCGCAACTGCCAGTTCTCTCCCAGAAGGGCCCACCCCAGTGTTTTCCACAGAGCGAACAACTGAGTCCACGTGAGCGTTCGACGCTGAGGAAACTTCAACTGGTTCTAGATCGCGAGCAACAATGGGAAAAAGGGGATCTAAGGTCTCCTCGGTTTTATTGCTTGAATGCGAAGACATAGGAGGGAGAGAAAAATCCAGACGACGGTGGAGAGAGTGTTGCAGACGGCGGCGCTTTCCCAGAGAAGACGGTGGCGCTCGGATCCACACGGCGGCGAAAGAAATTTTGGAACAAAAAGTAGAGAAAAAAGAGTAACTACCTGGGAATTGAAATTTGGAACCAAATGCTGGAAGGCGGACGTCGGAAAGCTTGGAATCGCCGGAGGAAAGTGGAAATCGCCGGAGCACTGTGGCAAGAGGGGGAAAAGTGGGAAAAATTTCAGTTTTCCCACTATTTATACCCCAAGCAAAAACGGGGTCCAAGGCATAATTTTCTGAAAGTTCAGGTACTCAACTGAGAGAAGACGGGGTCAATTCCGAGCTAAACTAAAAGTTGAAGGACCTATAGGCAATTATATGGGCGCGTGGCCTCGGGGCTGCTCGCGCGTGAACGGCGCGCAATCATTGCGCTGGCGTCATCTTCGTGATCTCCCCAGATCATGGGAAGACGAAACGGTTATCCCGATGTTGCTCGTCACAAAGATGTTGTTCGTCCAAGTCTTGACCAGAACAATATCCTAACTACAGTTGCTCGCCACAAAGTTGCTCGTTTAATGCAACATCTAGTCAGGATAGGGGGCAATTGTTGATAGGCGAACATCATCCAGCATGAAGCGAACAAGAGTTACGGGCTTAAACAAAGATAGTCAACATTGGGGTGCATCTACCAATCTGAGAGGTGTATAAAGTGACGAACAACTCCCCCGACGAACAACTAATGGGCGAACAGGTATTAAGACCCGAGACCAAGAATGAGCCAACTGTGAAGTCATCAATGACGAACAACTTGGTCAAATTATGATACAACAAACAGCCAAGAAGATGTGTACAAGTGAACAAATGACAAAGATCCCAAAGCCAAGCTGAACAAAGCCATAAGGCGAACAACTTCCAAAGTACAACCTCAAGAGGCGAACAACTTTCAGTTGGAGAATCAACAAAATCAATCAAGCCGACCTAGGCGAACAACAATGAGTCCGAAATAAGACCAAAGAAGACTTTGTAACTAAGATTCAGCTTAGATAAGATCAAAGGGACACATGTCAAGCATGCAAGCTAGGGAGGCCAAGAGTCTTGGACACCTCATGCTTGCTAGTCTCTATAAATAGTTGTTCTCCAGCTTATGAAAAGATAAGTTCAAAAAGAGTTAAAATGCATAAACAATTCCAAAACACACACAAATACACCTAAAACGCCCACACATACGAAATCAATTCAATTTCGACTACCGAATTTACTAATTCGATAAATTCACACCTCGATTTACCAATTACGGTGGTAATCAATCACACGTATTGATTGGTGACGTAACACAGATTTAAACAGCCATTAATCCATCTGATTAAATACGTTCATCAACACCCACCACATTCAATACAAAGTAAACACAAATTTACTATTTACAGGATTTGCTCCATCCACTTTTTTTCTCCATCCGGATGTGCTCCATCCACCTCCATCCCTAAGTAAACACCCCCTTAGAGTGTCCACATTGGTGAGTTAGGAATGAATTATACCTCAAAATTGGGAGAGTAGGAGTTATAGCTCCAATATTAATAACTTGGTTCATGCATACTAACGCCACTTTTTGCAGGGAAAGATGGGCTTGACCCCACAACTTATCATAATTTGCTTTTTAAAAAAAAAAAAAATTGTTTCAATATTATCGTTTCAAAATACTGTGAATGCACCTTTTTTTTTTAAATTTTACAGTTGAAAACAGTTTTTGGTGTTATTTTTTTATTTGTTCTTCAAAATTAAAATGAATGCAACAGTCATTTTTATTCCCTATAAATACATCACATGCATATTTTTTCTTTCACTCTTCCACTAAAATTTTACCTCATACTCTCTTCATTCAACAAAATGAGTTAGTATTAAATATTTTAATATATTCATATATTAATTTTTTTACAAATATTAAATTTAAATATATTCATATATTAATTTTTTTCACATAATTTTAAAACATTAAATAAAAAAATAAAGAATTAAAAAGAAATGTGATTGAATAGTGGGTCCCTAAAAAATGAGTTATAACTTTGGAATGGTTGTGGGAGTTAGTGAGGTTGCGTTATTTATGTAAGAATGATGATGTGGCGGTGAGGTGGAGGGGAGAGGGGAGTTATAACTCCCCAATCAATGTGGATACTCTTATGTTATACTCCCTCTTTCATTCAAATGGAAATTAATTTTAAGAAAAATAAATAATGTACATAACGTAAATGTATTATGATATATGTTGTTGCATATTATTTCGAGACGAGCAATTATATTAAGCAAAATTATTGATTTTTTTTTATCAATCCTAGATTAGCTCTTAAAGTGTAATAGTTACTTTGGTTTTGTGTTTATAAAAAATAGTATAAGGTATCATTCATGTTTTTGTATACTGCAAATTTTTTGATGAATTAATGAAATTTTACTGATAAAAAATAATTATTGATTGTTTTTTACCATTGATTATCAAATGATTACTTTAACTGTTGGTTCGAACTTGTAACATGTTGGCCGACTAAACTAACTCTGCCTCAAAATCATGGTTGAGAGAGGTTTGTTGACCCCTTTATCCAAGAACACTACTTTCATAACTTATTAGAGGATCCTAATGTCATCTTTTCATGGATTAGATTGAGTCTCACACATGACACCAATATCAATTTGATGTAAGCTACAAGGTCGTCTAACTCCATCTCAAAACTATGATCAAGAGACCCTTCATCCAGCAATTATTTTTTATCATAAGTTAACCTATGTAGAATACATATTTGACTCGCTAGCCACTACGGGGTCTTCCTATGTAAGGACTAGATCGAGGCCCTTCATCCGTTTGTTTTCCGCTATGATAATATGCTTATCTCTCATATATTATTCAAAGTCGTCTAGCTTAAAATTGATACCATTTCCGCATTCACCATGCATGAAATAGTGTTGTACTAGCTTTGAGTTCAAGTCACATTAATTTCATCCTTAACCACACCACAATTAAGTGGTGCGCCTTAATGGATTTCGAGGTCGCTATGCTTGCTTTGAGTTCAAGTCACATTTCATCCTTTAACCACAATCCATCCACTCATTCTTCAATATCAATTAGCTGATCCATACACAATGACAAATGTAGAGGGTATTTTGGAAGTACAACTGTACTCGCATATTGATTTTGTTTGATTAATTTTCTATGAAAAAAGTAAATTTGTACCTCCATTTATTCAGAAAACTAAACTTACAGTGTATTAACTATATTTCGTATCCTCAAATTAAATTTTTTGAATCCGTCACTGTTCATACATTCGCTTAATTAGTTTCAATCCATATATATCTCAAGTCCGGTCCAAAAATAATGATCAATATATCATGTGATTTGTTGAGAAATTAACTTAGAGAAGCAATGTGTCGAGAGAAGAAAGAAACAGAAATTTATACTATATGTCTATATGATAACATATAATTACATAATAGGAAATAAATGGTAAGAAAACCCAGTCATATTCTTTTAGTTACATACATGATTGAAAATGAGGACATCTTGCTCCTTGCAATTATTTGCACCCCATTTTCTCATTGGCATGTAATGGTCATAATGACCTCTATGGTGTAGTATCACATTATGTTCAAAATAATATATACTCCGTAAAATGCAATACAAAATTTATGGTCCTCTATTTTTTTTTTCTTTTAACTAATTAAGTACCCAATTATATCCGGAGGGTGTCCTAATAATGCAACAACTTGCATTGGTTATAAAATGAATAAGAGAGTGTTTGGTTGAGCTTATAAACTCTTTAAAATAATTCATAAGTTGTTTAAGAATGTGTTTGACAAAATAAGATCATGTTTAACAACTTATAAAATCATAAAATAAGCTCATAAAATCTTATAAGCTGTAAAAAATAAGTTGTCCTAAACACCTCCACCTCCACCTCCAACCACCCACCCCACGCTCCCCCCACCTCTACCTCAACATAAAAAATAAAATAAAAATATTATTTTATATTGAGATTAAAATTTAAAAAATATTTATTAAAAATTCTCAAAGATCTTATAAGTTGTATTAGTCAAACACTTTAGTAACTTATAAGCTACTTAAAAAATACATCTTATAAGCTAGTAAAATAACTTATCAAAGGTTAAAGTTTATAAGTTGTTTCAAATAAGCTTAGTCAACATGGCTCTAAGTATTGTTTGTCATCTCCACCCGGACGGTGCTTCTTTTGAGTGCGATGAGTGATCAATCGACTCAGATTCAAATAAGTGTATGTCAAATTAAGTGGTACAAGATCTTATTTCACTTTTTTAAATTCATGTTTCGAACCCTGATAATTGTTTTTTGATTCATAAAAGAATCTTACTATTTTCGAGTTAACCTAGCCACACAAAGGTAGTCACATGCAATATTCATTATTTTAATTTAAACATAAAAGAGTTTTTTTTTTTTTTTTTTATTGTACTTCCTTCGTCCCACGATAAGTTTTCCAATTTTTTTATTTTTACATCCCATACTAAGTTTCTTACAACAAAAGCAACACTTCATAAACAAGTTTATTTTTTTTAACAATCGTGTTTTACTTTTTACAATTCTCCATTAGGAATGATATTTTTTTTTTAAATCGCTCAAACCGATCGATCGAATCGAACCACGTTACACCCTAACCACGGTTAAATAAATGGTTCCAAACCGCACCGCCGTAGCGGTGCAGTTTTAATTTGAGGCTAAAAAACTGCACCGAGTCCGACTGCACTATTCATTTTATACATAATTACATATATTAATATTAGTATATATATATTATTAAAATAATATTAATTATATTATAAAAGAATATTATAAAAGTGTATGTATGGAGTGACATTGATTCATGTATAAATCATTAAAGTGTATTAATTGTTTTTACTAAGGAGTATTAATTTTTTCATTGAAGAGTATTAGTTGATTTCATTGAGATGTCTTAGTTTATTTTCATTGAATAACTAATTAATCTGCAGTGAAAATAACTAATACTCTTCAATAAAAACAATTTACTATTTTATTAAAACAAGTAATACCCTTTAATGATTCATGTATGAATCATTTTTGCTCTGTATAAAACAAATAAAGAAAAGATAAGTGAATTTATGTATTATGCAAATTATCTTTCTCTCACTGCTAAATACCCTAGCTAGTTCTCTTCTAGTTTCCACTCTTTCCAAGTCTTCTCACGTTTAAGACTTAGTTTCTGCATTAAATTTGTATGGTTTGGGCACATGCATGGTTTCAAGTTTGTATTTCAAGTGGCAGTTATTTACGTATGGTTTGTATAAGTCAGGATACATGTATTAATTTCATATTTTTTTGGTATTTTTTGGACACAATTTAGTTTGTACGATTAAAACGTATAATTGATATTTCATTAATTTAACTGCTAAATCGGAAGAAAACGACTGAAATCATTCAAATTCGCATGTTCATTTTTACATGATAAATCGCAATTAAATTTTTTATAATCGGCCAATAGCAATATAATTTGAAATTTGCCGAAAAAACCGTCAAACTACACCGTACGTGAACACTCTTAGTTCCCGTTATTTCACATAAAAGTCAGCATGTGACCACTATACATTAATTAACAAAACAACAAAAAACTTATGAGAAACTTACTCTGAAACGGAGAGAGTACAATATTTAATATTATATCATTTAAAATTTTGTATTGTCATTAAGTTCATATAATTGAAACGATTATGGTGGGTTTAATTGTAATTTCGACTTATGTCTCTTAGGATATGTTTGTTTCGAGCTGCAGGCGGATTGAAAAAATTCTGATTTAAAAACCCATGAATAATGACAAAATAAATTTGAATTTTGTATGTTTGTTTATAAGATGTAGTAAAATATAATCGATGAAAATATAGTAAAAAGGTAAAAGATGAAAATTTTATTATATTGTGAAAAAATAAAAGTGTGTGTTATCAATAAAATGTAAAGTATGAAAGAGAATATAAAAGAGTACGAGTTTTATAGGTTAGGATTCTGGTGGATTTTAAAATTCCTCCCGTATAATAAAAAACTAACATGATAATGAATTTTGAAAGTCAAATCTGTAAGCTTAAAATAAACATACGCTTGAGTCTTAATTGCTATGACTGGACCATCACATAATATTTTGGGTTAATTGCAAAAAATAATCACGAACTTTATAATTTTTATCAATTACATCATGAATTTTTAAAATTTACAATTCGACTACGAACTAATTTATTATTGCAATATGATACATGGTGTAAATTTTTTAGGTTACTCTATACATGATGTAAATTTTTTGCGATACTAACAGTCTAACATAACGTGGCAGCCGAAGTCGCCACAAAAAAATACGTCACACGCTACATCAAATGCCAAATGTAGAAGGACGAACCATTTTTTTAAATTTCAAAATATTTTTTTATAAAACGTTTCTCAAACACGGTTTAATAATAGTGAAAGATAGTAAAATAAATATTGTTTTCTAATATCTATACAAATTTGTATGTTATGAAACATTTTTTTCTACATAAACTAGAAAACACCAACATTTATGATTCATTTATAAAAGAACTTTTTAAAATATTAGAAATAATAAAATTTTGCAGATTTGATGTGGCGTGTGATGCGTCTTTGGTGTTGGCTTCGGCTGCTACGTATGCGTACATATCGTTGGAAATTCGCATCATGTATCGAATTATAATAATAAATAGTTCGTGCATCGAATTGCAAATTTTAAAAGTTTATATTATAATTGATAAATACTATAAAATTCATATATATATTTTTTTCAATTAACCCTAATATTTTTTATTTTTTATGATGTTAAAAACCGTTTCATTGTATTAACATAAAAAGGATACTAATAATGTTAATCCCAGACAATAAATATATTTAAGTAAAAGAAATGAATGAAAATAAATTAACAAGAATATAGAGACAGCGAACTTTTTGCCGGAAATGAAAGCTGACTTAACAGAGAGACGGGACCGGTTGTATTGCCAGAAGCACGCCTTACCAAATGACCATCACAAGCTGCGCCAAAGGCCCCACCAAATGTCTGATGCTCAACTCAACACCCAAAAATTACTCTTTTCTTTTTACCATCTATTTATTCAAAGTTTCAATTTTTTTTTTATAAGAAAGA
Organism: Ballota nigra; assembly: GCA_947034835.1. Classification (NCBI taxonomy): domain Eukaryota; kingdom Viridiplantae; phylum Streptophyta; class Magnoliopsida; order Lamiales; family Lamiaceae; genus Ballota; species Ballota nigra. The sequence goes on along the minus strand of OX344722.1, from coordinate 111,348,727 downwards.
TCTTGCACTATCGAACAAAGATTTAGGGTCCGCTTGATTAGAGGTATTGATTATAGAATAATGAAAATATTTTTATTAGTAGTGTTTGATATTATTAATACATTTTAATAAAGTTAAAAATGAGTTATAATTTACCTATTAAATAATTCCCCATTCATTACCCTCTACTTAAATAACTTCTCAATCACTTTAATACTCATTACCCTATAATAATCACCCCCAACCAAGCGGACTCTTAATCTCTGGGACTTCCCAATATTTTTTAAAAGTTTATTGCACGTAATCGAAGTTTGAATTTGCGTTGCGGGATCTCTCTTCACAGCACTACAATTCTCACCAATTTTTTTTTAAAGGAAAGTAAATTGTATTAATCAAGTAGCCTCAAAATCGACTTCAACATCAAGTACAACAGTCTCCGGTATACGAAAAGGAAAACAGGACAAGTGAAAGCAAACATTGCCAACTTATGAGCTACATAATTTCCTCGTCTTCTCGTCCATGAAAACTGAATAGAAACAAAAATCTTAGACACCTCTAGAATCTCCTCAACAATACCTCCCACATAGGATAAATCTGAGACGAGCTTCAATAACGAATTAATAACAATATGAGAATCAGATCCACTATTAATGATCGAATCTCCTATCGAAACGTATACTCCAGCCCCCTCATAATCGTAAGCGCCTCCGCTACATCCACAAATACCATTCCAACGTATTTCTCCGCATAGCACCACACCATTGACACATCCTCCCTCCGAAGCACTCCTGCACACATTGCTTCAATGCCTAGTTTAACAAAAGTATCAACATTCAATTTTAAAAAACCTAGAGACAGCGGCATCCACTTAACAGTAACTCGTGAACAAGGTTGTTTGGGATGTCTTCTAGCAACTTCTTTCCCGTGAAGATGATTCTTCAACTTCAAAACCACAACTGCAATCGATCTTTTATAATGTTGAAATACAACACAATTCCTTACAAACCATAGCATCCACATGAGTGTAGCAAAAATAATTCTGTTATCATTATTCATTTTCGCCATGCACTGTTACCCATTCTTCCAAAGACTGTGTCTCATCCCACATACTCGTAACGCCCAAACCTAGTAAGTCATCCCTCCATATTCTAGAAATAGAAGCATAATCTCGAATCGCATGCTCCAAACTCTATTTCATGCTCACATCTCACACACATTGGATTAATATCAACAAATCTGCAAACAAGATTTATACTTGAGGGAAGAATGTCGTGAAACAACTTCCACAATAAATTGTATTTTTGGGGTGATCTCCATTGACCAGATCCATCGCCATACTCTGGGGCCACTCGACAGTTGAGGTGGTGGGATAACAACCCTATACACGTTTGTATATCCTGATTTCGTATAGTAGATCCCATTCTTTGTGAAACACGAAGCCATGCTATCTTGTCGGCTCATCTCTCCCATCGGAAGAGTCAATATCCTCTTAACCAAATTATTTGGAAAGAAAAAATGCAACTTAGGGATATCCCACTCTCCCATATCACATGTGAAAGAAACGAATCACTAACTCTTAATTTCGAATCAAAATTATCAACCACTGCTGCTATTTTCGGTTCACCTCCACCAAAGACCCATAGATCATTCCACACTCGTGCAGTTTTCCATCTCCCATCTCTCTAAAATTTTACGACCCTCCAGAATACTTTGCCACATGTAGCTCGAGTTGTAACTCATTACCGCCTTAAGAAAATTTCCATGGGGGGAATACTGTGCTTTTAGGACTTGGGCCAACAAAGAACAATCATTCTGGATCAATCTCCAACCCTGATTCGCCAAAAGGGATTTATTAAAAGCAGATAAATCCTCAGGCCTAACCCTCCTTCAGTGTTTGAAAGTACATATGCCGAGAATTTAGCTTTTACAAATTTGAAAGTACATATGGAAATAATTAATTTTAAATTTGGCTATGGAAATTCCAACAAGAAAATAATAAAATTGTTGACGAAAATTATCAATTTGGCTACAAAATTTTCAAAAAAATAAAATAAAATTGTAGTGAAGATTTCCTACAAGATTGCCAACAAAAGTTTTGAATTATATAAACATTTGCATTATCTATCTATAAAGAAATTTGCTAATGAAATTTTCGTAGGCAATTTGCTTGTGGGTAAATTTTTGTAGGCAAATTGTTAGTAGGTAACGAATGCCTAGAAATTTTATTTCGTAGACAAATTACTTGTATGTTGAGGAATGAACGTGTCTATATGATTCAAAAATTTTGTAGGTAATTCATAGGCAATTCCACCATGAAATTTTTTTAGACAATTTTTATTTTTATTTTCTAGCAGTGTAACTTACCAAATTTATAAAAAATCATAACAATCAGTTATGGGGAAAAAAATGAAAAGAAAATGCAAAAACAAAAATGAGAGGCATGATCGAATTGGTTTTCCAGCCTGGGTTGAGGGCCAAAATCTCCTTTCCTTTTTCTTGTAATTTTGACAGGTGTCACTACATTGTTGGATATATTAAATTTTATTAAACAAGTTATATATTTTTTTTTATTAGATATTAATCTATAAAATAATAACAATAATAATTGCAATATGTTTTATATGAAAATAGTTCATGATAAGCATATTGTTGGGAAATATTTTTGTTGTAAGTTTTGATTAAGATGCCAAAAGGTTCTCCCTAAAAATGTAAATAAACTGTATTCAGTAGAGTTAGTGTAAGAGTTAGTCAGTTCACTTGTTAGGAACTGAAGTGCATTTACTAAATCCAATAATGTATTTACTTTATAGAAGAGAGTCTGCTAAGAAGAGAAGTCTACTAAAGTGAAGTTAACTTAAGAAGTCGTCTGAAGTATGAATGCTTTCAAAGTGCATTTATGGTAAGGAAAATACAATCAACAGAGGTTATGGAACTCTACTGATGAAGACTAACGAAACAGTTAAAGTCAAACACATTTAATGTTGTTAGTTATTCTGGTTGGAAACAAGGCAAAAGGAATATCAGTCCACCTGCATAATGAAGGAATGAAATGTTCTTTCAGTGGAGCTCAGCCTTAAACCCAGACAAGCTCTGCACCAAGTTAACTCTGCAGTCCAATGAGGAGGTGACACGTAGGTGTACTACACTGACAACCTACATGATGCAGACTAACATACACCAAAGTCAAGCCATATCTTTTCCAGAGAGCTGGTTACAAACAAAGACTTTCATGACAATTATTGACACGACATAAAGCTACAAAGAGTCGTTTGAACCAATCAGAACAAGAGGCTTGCTTGGGAAGATTTCAAATCCAACGAGAAGATTTTTAAGAGGCCTATAAATACAGAAGGTCATGCACAATTTCAAGTACGGGAGATTTTAAAGATCAAGCATTCTTTACACACTCAAAAGCATTCAAACGAAGCACTCAAAATCACACAAGTTTCCCAAGTGTTTCAGTTTAGTAGAGATAATCAAACCTTCTGTTGTTGTATTCAAAGGCAAATCCAAACATTAGAAAGAGATAATCCATCCTTAGTTACAGTGCTAATTGCAAGGATTATCTCAAGATAGTTGGAACCAAACCCTACTCAAAACCCTACCCAAAGTTAGGTTGAGAGTTAGTGTTTAGAGGTGTTAGTGAGCTGATAGTTGATATCAGTCTAAAAGCTGGTTGTTTTGGGAACTAGGACCTGAAATTATCCTAGGGAGCAAATATCCTAAGAGAGGAGTATTTGATCAGTGCACCTTGACACTCTAACACAAGGAATTCCAAGTGAAAGGAATTCTCCTGTTAAATCAGGACAGTGGACGTAGGAGATTCATCTCTGAACCACTTTATATCTTGTGCATTTACATTCTGTCATCTCATAAGTGTGAGTTGAGATAAACAAGGTTTCATAAACAAAAATGAGTTTTCAGTAAGGGCTCACTATTCCACACTCAAAAGCTAAGTAGATAGCAACTCAACTGTAAGCTCATAAGCTATCAGTGGAGGTGATATCTCAATAAGCTTTTGTTTAGTAAATCATCAACAGACTAATAAGTCCACTGAAGGTCTACTGTTTTAAATAATTTGTTAAGTCTTAAAAGAAAAGTTTTAATTTACATTAACAGGTGTATCCCCCCCCCCAATACACCCATATAACTCGTTTTGGGACAAACATTTATCATGAAGCAGAATCTCATCATGAGTATTATTAATCTTATCAGGAGTATCATTAATCTGAGTTCAAGAAAATTTACAACAATTACAATATAATACCACTGACCCAGATTAGTGATACTCTTTATGAAATTAATGATAATTTAAAACTGTTTCGTGATAAATTTATCATGAACTATTTTCATATAATACTTTGCCTAATAATTATATCAAAGTTCACAGCTTAAAATAAACATACACTAGTCTAATATTGATATATTTTGAATCACAGCTCTATATTATCTCTTTTTTTCTATTTTTTTATTTTTCATAATATCTTTTGTTTTTCATACATATTTATATTCCAACACTTGAAAATTTAGTTTTGATATTGAGATTGTAGTTTATTTTAAAGATTATGATAATTTTTTATTATAATTTTGAATTTTGAATAAAATATAATTTAATTTTTATAATATAATAAAAATATTTATAGATAATATTTAATTATTAAATAATAAAAAGACGTAAATTGGGTTGGGTCACTAATAATACACGAAAAGATTTGGGATTAGATTGAGTTGTAGGTTATGTATAGAGATGCGAGACAAATGAACTATTTATTAAGAGGTTGAGTTAAATGAAGTTGTGTATAATATTTTTTTTAAATTACAATTTTAAATTTTGAATATCAAATAATTTAATATATCACTTTATAAATATAATAAAAATTGATTATAGATAAATATAATTATTAAATAATGAAAAAGAAAATTATTTTAGGTTGTGTTGAGTTGTTGATAAAATATGAAAAATATTGTGTATGTGGAGGATAGAGAAATGAATTACTCCCTCTATTTTAAAATAAGTGTCATACTAGAGATTTCGTATCAAATTAAGAATTATAAAATTTTGACATATATACTTCACAATAATCTCGAAAAGATCTATTATATTTTGATAAACTCTAACAGATCTGTTATATTTTAATATGAATGATTCTTGTGTGCACTCAAGTGCATAACATGCTCTTAGATTTGAGTCCAATTTCAAATCAATTTTGACTTTTCAAAAGCTCACTTTACTTAATGAACTTTGAAAAGTCACAATTGATTTGAAATTGGACTCAAAATATAAATGCATGCTATATGCACTTGATTGTATACACGAATTTGTTTGTTAATATAATTCTTAAAAGATCTCTTATACATTGAATTTGAATTCGAGGCAAATTAGAAAAAAAAAATATGAGAAATAGTTAAAACGATACTTATTTTGAAATAAAGTTTATCCTCTAAAACAATATTTATTTTGAAACTGATGAAGTATTTATTAGGATGTTGAGTTGTGAGGAGGAGTTGATAAATTTAGTTTTAGAAGGATTGCTTATTAGAAGGTCAATTTATTTGGTTTAACGAAGGTTATATCTTTAAAATTTAATTTGTATTTAGTTGGTAAGAGTTGTATTTTTTTCAGTATATAGGGAAATTAATTCATACATGAATTATTGAAGAGTATCAATTGTTTTCATGAAAGAGTATTAGTTATTTTTACTAAAAAAATATAATTTGTTTATATTGATTTGCTGAAAAGTATTAGTTTGTTTTCACCAAACAACTAATACTCTTTAATAGAATTAATTAATACTCTTCAGTGAAAATAATTTTTTAAGTGAAATCAATTAATATTTTTCAGTGAAAATAAACTCTTTAGTGAAAATAATTAATATTTTTCAATAAAAATAAATTCTTTAATAAAAATAAAAATATTTTTCCATAATTTATGTATGAATCATTTTTACCATATACTTTCTCTTGTTTCAAAGTATATTACTTTTTTAATGATGAAATATACCTACATCCTGTATATTTTTTTTTTGAAAGGTAATCAATTACAATAGTTTCCTAACATAATCAATTACAATAGTTCCTTCGACCACCGGGTACATGACAACATCTTTTCATCTCGCTGTAGACCGGAACCGCAATCACCACAAGAGGGGGACCACTCGAACCCGCAACTCCGAACCACAACCGCACTGCAGCCGGAACCGCAACCACCACAAGAGGGGAACACCACCACACCACAATAGAGGAACAACCACCCCACCACAAGAGGGAAATAAATTCCCTCTCCGTGTCTCGAACCCAAGACCTCTGGGTCTTAAGTGGTTGCCTCAACCATTTGAGCTACCAACACTTGACACATCCTGTATATTTTGGTAACTGAACCAAGAGGGAGAAAATATACCATAAGTTCATTTTATAATTAATATTTTTGAAAAATTATCTTTATTATTATTGAAAAACACACTTAATAAGAAGTAATTTTTTAATAATAAAAAATTAGTTTTATAAAAATAAACATAGAACTGTTTACTCATAAGTTCTCGTCTAAATAATAAGCTAGATTGTTAATTCCGCGTTAAACATAAGTTGAGCCACATTTTGTGGACCATTCATTTATCTCAGTCAACACAAGAAATCCCACTCTTAGAATTCCACCCATAATAGTCAAAATTCTTTGATAATCCCACTTTAATCACCATCATTTCCCACTAAATCAAAATCAGAACCTAAACCATCCCTCCCACACCCACCCACCCCACCCCACCCCACCCCACCCCACCCCACCCCACCCCACACACGCAGAGAAAATGCATCTCCATTAACTCTCCATTATCGTCAAACCCTACCCACCCCCAACCATGAATCGCCTTCTTCCCAGTTTCAGATCCGCGTTCTTCTCTCTACTCCTCCTTCTCTCTACCTCCTCCGGTGAAGACGACGTCAGGTGCTTGCGCGAAGTGAAGACCTCGTTCACCGACCCCGACGGCAAGCTCAGCTCGTGGAACTTCGGCAACACTTCCGTCGCCTTTATCTGCAAATTCGTCGGCGTTTCGTGCTGGAACGACCGCGAAAACCGCCTCATCAGCTTGGAGTTCCGCGATTTCAACCTCGCCGGAGATATTCCCTCCTCCTTGCAGCTCTGCCACAGCCTTCAAACCCTCGATCTCTCCGGAAACGCCTTATCCGGTTCCATCCCCCCGCAAATCTGCACCTGGTTGCCCTACCTGGTGACTCTTGACCTGTCGCGCAACGGTTTGACCGGTCAAATACCCGAAGATCTCGCTAACTGCTCGTATTTGAATACTCTGATTTTGGATGATAACAAACTATCAGGTAACATTCCCTACCAGTTTTCCAATTTGGGGAGGCTGAAGAAATTCTCCGTCGCGAACAATGGTTTATCAGGAACAGTCCCGTCGTTTGATTCCGGCGCCGTGGAGCTCAATTTCGGCGGTAATAGCGGCCTCTGCGGCGGTCCCTTGGGGAAATGCGGCGGACTCAGTAATAAAAGCCTGGCGATTATCATCGCCGCCGGCGTATTTGGCGCGGCGGCGTCGTTACTGTTAGGGTTTGGTTTGTGGTGGTGGTATTTCACGAGCTCGGGGAAAAGGAGAAAGAGAGGGGTTGGGATCGGAGGAAAAGATAACTCTGGGAGCACTTGGGCTGATAGATTGAGAGCTCATAGGCTTACACAGGTTATGCTATTTCAGAAGCCTCTAGTGAAGGTGAAATTGGCCGATTTGTTGGCGTCAACTAACAATTTCAGCGCAGAGAATGTCATTGTCTCCAGCAGAACAGGGACGACATACAAAGCTGTTCTACCAGATGGATCAGCTCTTGCAGTTAAGCGTCTCAGTGCCTGTAATATTGGGGAAAAGCAATTTAGGATGGAGATGAACAGATTGGGGCAATTGAGGCACCCTAATTTGGTTCCATTGTTAGGGTTTTGCTTGGTGGAAGAGGAGAAGCTCTTGGTTTATAAGCATTTATCTAATGGGACTCTTGGCTCGATGTTATCAGCTAACGCTTCCGATTTGGATTGGGCGACTAGGTTTAGGATCGCTTTGGGGGCGGCTAGAGGGCTTGCTTGGCTTCACCATGGATGCCACCCTCCAATGTTGCATCAGAACATCAGCTCGAATGTCGTTATGCTCGATGAGGATTTCGATTCCAGGATAATGGACTTTGGTTTATCTAGGTTGTTGACATCTTCGGAATCTAATGAGAGTAGTTTTGTGTATGGGGATTTAGGTGAAGTTGGTTATGTTGCCCCGGAGTATTCGAGCACAATGGTTGCTTCTTCCAAAGGAGATGTTTACAGCTTTGGTGTGGTGCTTTTAGAGCTGGCAACCGGTTTAAAACCTCTTGATGTTTCAACCGTTGATGAACTTTTCAAGGGTAATCTTGTGGATTGGGTGATCCACCTCTCTGGTTCGGGACGAATTAAGGATACTATCGACCAACAGCTTCGTGGGAAGGGGGACGATGATGATATTGTCAAGTTCTTGAAGATTGCTTGTAATTGTGTGGTTTCTAGGGCTAAGGATCGGTGGTCGATGTATCAAGTTTACGAATCTATGAAGAGTAGGGCTGAGGAGCATGGTTTTTCAGAGCAGTATGATGAATTCCCTTTATTGTTTGGAAAGCAGGAGTCAGTAAGTCCTATTTGAACCAGGGAGATTTTGGATTTCTTCGATGAAATTCATTCGACAGATTCTTGCACATATTTATGCAGTATGAGGTGAGTTCTAGCTTCCAAATTGTGTGATAATTGCTCAAGTCTAGCTCTATAATAACTCACTAGCAAAATTGTACTTCAGATTCTGTGTTTATTTAATGTTTGCTGTGAGGGAAAGCTACTTCCTTTGGTTCTAGGTATTATTATTCATTGTGTTGCTCAATAGGAGAATTCTATATATATATATTGCAATGATAATTTTAATGAAAGCTTTGTCCACACTTGTTTTGTGCATTATACTTATTGCCATAACTCTGTTTCCTTTTAACAGACAATCAGTTCAATGATATTAATGCACAATTAGATAATGATAGTTACAATAAAATTAGCAAACCCTGCAACTCTTCCTACAATAACCCATTCTCCCCTTACCACCCACCATGTATAAAGGGTTTTTCTTGCATTCCCCTTGTAAAGCCCAAGCCAGGCAGTTGGGACTCTTATCAACACACTCATCGTTATCATCTATCGGTGTTTCGTAAGATCGCACGTGAATCCACTTTGTAGCCGACCATTTCTCGCCTTCGATAACGGGGCAGCTCCCGTGTAAACTTGAAGGATCAGTCGTTGCATTTGGGTGGAGACTGAAGAACAATAGCGCATCGCCTTTTCTAGGTTTCACTGTCCAGATAAACAACTCGATTAAAAATCTACAACATATAAAACTTTATACTCGGGAAGCATTTGATCCAAATCTGAGGATCATTTAGCACTATTATGAATGATGAATATATTGCTATTGTGTTACTCAAAATTGATCGTCGGATGAGTGAAGTTTGTCAAATGGCTAATGATTAACTTTTTCTAAAATACATTATTCCTTCAAAGTATTTTTATGAACTCATTGTGTTTTTTTATTAAGTACCTGCTTTGCCTCGTTGTGCACAAACAGACCAGTCATCACTCTTCATCTGTATTTCATCTTGCTGTTCATTCATATAATGAATTAGTGATGAAAAACCAATATTTATTCATATTAAAAGTAGAAGAAAATAAAGAATTTTCTTCCTACCTTAAAAATAATAAGAACACCACGTACCTCAGCCTTTGGAAACACTGTCTCACCACCCTTCTTAACATCTGACAAATACATAAGAACAGTTGCTACCCTGTGACCACCAAGTCCTTTATTGTACTCGTCTTCAAAAAAATCGAAATGTGGCTCGTATTTTTGGCCAAGCTCGTAGCGCAGAATCTGCATCGCCTCGGCGTTCTCTAGGCGACAGATTATTTCCAAACTTATTAAAAATAAGGAAATGATAGCACATAAAATGCAATGCTAGGAAAGAATAGAAGCTGTTGTAGATACCTGGTGGGAGGAGAGTCCAAGCTGCAACCCTTGCCTCAATGTTGGTAACTATTTCATCCTACAATGATTTAGAATCAAGTTTCAGCCCATTTTTTGTGCTTGTACCAGTGAATTTTGAACACTAACTAATAGCATATGGTTCAGATAGTATGTACACGTATACCAGACTAAAGAGGGAACATCAGAGAAAAAAAGAAAGTAAAGAGAGAGATACAAATCCTAAATTAAACAAGTTTTTACATTATCTTTGAAATCCTATAAGAACACCAAGAGTTGATTTTTATTCTCAATAACACTCACATCTCATTATGTACTTTTATTAATTTAGGTCACTTAAACAATACAACATTAATCACTTTTTTATATTTATTTTGACATAAAATAACAATTTCATGCCCGACCAAATTCTAAAAATTAAAATATTTCATCAATTTTTTTAATTCATTAGCATTTTAAAATTTGGATTTACCCCAACCCCCATTTAACATACCAAAGTGATTATGTAGGTACTTAGAGTTTGATTGCCATGACCATATAATTTTTTTAGCATGACTTTGACTTAAAATGAGTCCCCTATTAATGGACGGTGGATTATAAGTCCTCCAAATTAATCAACACTTAAAAAGAAAAAAATAACATAATTGATGCTTTGAAGATGAAAGGACGACTCTGTCAAAAAAAAGAAAGATGAAAGGACGACATTGTCTGAATCAGGTGTAAAGTATCCAAACAAAAACATAGTATGCGATAGTTTTGGTCAAGATTCAGTGAATTTACATTAATTTTGAGAGAAAAATAAAATATTACATAAAATTTAAAATTGAATAAACTTGATTTTTCAATTACCTTATCCTTCTCTAAAAACATGCCAGAACTTGTCCTCACTTCACTCTCTAAGGACTGGCCAGAGTCGTTGTCTACTACCATAGATTTCTCCAGCTTATCTTTAGCCTACCCACACAAATTCATTCAAACATACAATATATCAACAATATTTGATATGTTATATAATATTATATAGTAATGTTATAAATCAAGAGAGAATCTCTTATAACAAATTAAAGGTAAATGGATTAGACTATTTAAGTCAATGAGGGGAAAAAAAGGGATGCTCCAAGAAAACAAAATATGGCCTCCTCTGTTAGTTTGGTCTATGCTACATAATAGTACTGCCCGATACTACTGTATAGTGTTGTATCTCCTGCTATGGGGAGTTGTATACTACACAACAGTGCAGGGCAGTGCACTGTTTGTGTAGTATAGAAGAATTCCCTACTGCGGTACTGCCTACTTTTAATTGCTTTTAGTCATTTTTTTTTTGTGTTTGCCAATTTGTCATAATTCATAATCGAGTAGATTTTGAGGATAAATTGAGAATAACCCATTAACATTTTAGAAGAGATATGCATTAATTTGTACTAGTTTGTAAACCACCATCTCATACAAGTTACCTTTATAATTAGTGCTGGAAAATGGATAAACAAATTCAAATTCATTGATAAATGAAAGAAAACAATAAAAAGAATACTAACCAGAGAAATTAGGTGATCACACTCCTTGTGAGTCAAAAAACCAGTGTACAAATAAGCCCTGAAATATCCGATTATGGACATACAATTTAAAACACACAATCACAAACTTGCATTAATATATTTATATATCAATATTTTGATTCGAGATATTTAAAATTAAAAAATAACACATACATACCTGGGCGTCCGAGAGATCTGGGTGACACGGGTCGGGTCAATTATGGCCGAAGAAATACCCGTTGTCAATTTTAGCACAGATTCTCTTCTGATTAAGAAAACAAATTCAAACGAAAGGAAATTAACCATGTTCTATATCTAGGAAAAAGATAAAAAAATAATTTTTTTTTCCTGTACATACCCATAAGAAGATTGAATAAGAAAACACAGAAAAACCAAAAGAATTAATCTTGGCTCCATCAAATTCAAGATTGCCAACCTACTCCTCTTTTCCCCAACCAAAAAAATAAAATAAAAAAATGGTGGGTTTTATTTAAGATAGGTGAGAAATCTTTGTGTGGTTTACAAAGATATATATAATAAAATTCATTTGTATAGATTACAAGGATTTGGAGACTCATACAATTTGAAAGCTTCTATCTTTCCTTAAACTTTTTCTTTTTTGACAGGATATCTTCCCTTAAAATAACAGTGCGCAATTTTGTAATAAAAATCGATTTCCAATTTATGAGCAGATCTCTAAGCATTTAATACATTCTTAGCCATCTTAAATGCAGGGTTTCAAGGCTTCTGGTTTATTTAATACTAGCACCTAACCCGTGTAATACTGAAATAGAAATTATTAATTTTAAATTAAATACTTTAAATTAATTAATTTAGACATAATTTAGAATTTTAAATATTCTACATGTGCAACATATTTTGGTTTATTTTCTATTCTAAATTTTAAATTATTATGTAATTTTAATATAATATATATGTGCAAAGATAAATAATGGATGAAGTATAAAGATTGTGAGAAAAATATCAACCATAAATTCAGCAATTGGAAAGACCTGCACAACAAGAGTTAAAACAATAATACTACAAATTAATTGAATCAATAAACCGTTGAATCCATGAGGAAATTTATTGTCATTATTAAAAATTAATCTTCTGCATTATCTTTATGAGTTGTCATTGTGTTTGAAATGGGCCAGAGCTTGCCCAACTTTGAAGACAAAAGTGAGAAGTGAAAGAATATTCCACACTAGTAGATTTAAGATGTTGATAGTATTTAATATTATTTTATACCAACATAACTATAAGTATATACTGGAAATTTTGGTATGAGAATATTTAGAGGATTAAATTTTAATTTTTGGGAATTTTAATTTGTTTCAATTAGTGATTTAATATATCATTAACCCCATGAAATCTATTGGTACTGGATATGAAAATGAATTGATTGCAGTTTCTTTTAATATATCTCCATCAGTGTACATATATACTGTGAAATTGGTATATAGTTAAATTAATTTACAATTATGGGGACGCTTGTTTTAGATTTTTCAAGGATAATGAAAATTTATTTTCCATTTTTATCTCAGGAATGAATAATTATATTATTGGTGATTATATTATTAGTGTTTTGCTTTATTTTTGAAACATATGAATAAAGAAGAGATTGTTGGATGCGATATTGAGAAATGTGGTTGATGATAGAGATTATAAGAAGATATATATATTAAATAAGAAAGAGTAATAATTATCTTATTTATGAGAAAAATACAAAGTATCGAATGAAACTAGTTCATATATAAATTAATGAAGGGTATTAATTGTTTTCACTAAAGAATATAAGTTATTTTCACTGACAATAAATTTCCTCATGGATTCAACTATAATATTAGTAGTGGTACTTTAAATATTTGAGCTATTCTATTCTATCAACTAATTAAAATTTTTATTTCAATGGAGAATTGCTACTCGGAGTTTAACGGGTGCTTTTGTTAATGGTTTTGCTAAATAGTTCATGCTTATTACATGCCCAGAAATTGCGGAATTTTAAGGCTCACGTCGGGGCGGTTTCTCCTGCATTGCAGTTTGGTTTGAATACTTAATTTTGAAGTGCTGCAAACTCTACTATTTAAATAGACTCACTTATTCTTTAACAATAATTTTTATTCTAAAGTCTTTGTAATTACTACATTAAACATTTAAAATAAGGATTTACAAAAATTTGCTTTTGTATTATGAAGAATTGATATTTATGTGAACTTTTGTACCTCTCAAACTAAAATATACTATTGATTTTTCCCAAATACCTCCATTTTTAAAATCACTTTATTTTAAAATACTATTCACTTTTAATTTTACTACAAAAATCACTTAATATTATTTTTAATTTTGCAATTGAATTTCAAAACACGCCCTCACAATTAAAAAACAACTTTCCACAAATTAAAACTGTAAGACAACAATTTTAAAAATATTGATTTTGAATTTCATTCCTAATTTCGTTTGCCAATCAATGCTGACTGGTTTCCAACATTTCTAGCCAAAATTACATTCGATTTTAAAGGAAAAAGTAATTGTTATCTACCTAAATTATGAATTATTTTGTACTTTGGGTTATTCTCAAGAGGAGTAACGTTAGTACCCTTTTATTTTAGTGCAGCCTTTGCATAAACACAATTAAATCATTACACATAATTCACATGGAAAATATACATATTCAGGAAGCCTGGCGACACTTTAATTTCTACCTTCATCTAAGAGCCTGTTTGGCTAAACTTATTTGAAACATCTTATAAGCTCTAACATCTCATAAGTTATTTTAAGACCTTATAAAATATAAATTTTAAGTAACTTATAAGTGTTTGATTAATTAGTACAACTTATAAGATCTTTGAAAATTTATAATAAATATTTTTAAAATTTAAATTTAATATAAACTAATTTTATTTTTTATTTTTTATGTTTATGTACAGGTGAGTGGAGGCAGGATGGTTCCAGGGTGTGGTGGGTGGTTCGGGTGGAGGTGGTTAAGAAAATAAGTTGGAAAATCTTACCGTTTACAAACTGTTAAAAACTTATTTTATAAGTTGTTAAACATCTTATTTTGTCAAACACAATAATATAAGTCAAACAATCGTACTACTTGTAGCTGTTACTACATCCGAATTCCGAACTCATTTAAGATTGTTTCCCACGAATTAAGAACAATTTTAAATATCAATAACTTTACACATTTTTACCCTTTTATTTATTCCTATCATCAGTTAATGCATATAATTACTTCTTTCTTTCAACAAAGATAGCCATGATTTCCCTTTTTATTTATCTCAAATTATAATAATTTTAAATTAAAAGTGTGTAAATTGCTTGAAACACCTTTATTTTCTTTGTTATTATTATTTTTTGTATTTAATTAGTAGTTTGATAGAGTAGTCTAGTAGAGTAGTCTGGTAGAGGAGTATTCTAGTAGACTAGTCTGGTACACCTCTTCTTGTCTACCTCATCTGGTCCTCTACTAATCTGGTCCTCTTCCTTATTTGGTCCTCTACTCATCTGGTCCTCTACCTCATCTGGTCCTCTACTCATCTGGTCTCGACCTCATCTTGTCCTCTATCTCATCTGGTCTTCTACTCATCTGGTCCTCTACTCATCTGGTCCCGACCTCATCTTGTCCCGATCTCATCTTGTCTGGAGCACATCTTGTCTTGACCTCCTCTTGTCCAAAATTCCTCTTGTCCAATATTAATCTGGTCTTCTTCCTCATCTGGTCCTCTTCCTCATCTGGTCCTCTACCTTATCTGGTCCTCTACCCCATCTGATCATCTACTCATCTGGTCCTCTACTCATCTGGTCCCGACCTCATCTTGTCCTCTATCTCATATGATTTTCTACTCATTTGGTCCCAACCTCATCTTGTCTGGAGCACATCTTGTCTCGACCTCCTCTTGTCCAGGATTCCTCTTGTCCAAGACTCCTCTTGTCCAAGACTCATCTTATCCAAGACTCCTCTTGTCTGGGACTCCTCTTGTCTTGTCTAATCCCCCCCCTTAACCTAAGACCTATTCTAGTCCTAGACTAGTCTGCAGCTGACTAATAGGTTCAACTGCTCCTATTACAGTTCTTGTTTTAACATCTTCAAGACATCTAATCTATATCCCAACAATTTTTCTCCTTTTGATGATGTTAAAACTAAAAGAACTGAATTTAAACAAGACAAGAGAAAATTGAGATCTTAAGATGAGAAGTCTAATCAAGCAGGGTCAACTGATCTCCCCCCTCAAAATATGTTCAGCTGATATTTGGGGCATAATATCAGCTGGTCTTCTTGTGTATCTGCAGGCAATTAAGTTTTTTGGTACCCTTCTAGGTCTAGGGGGGTTAGCACAATATTTAGGAAGCCACAAGAATAGATCATCCCTTTTTGAATCAGGTGATCTTATCATCCTTCCATACATATCCACAAAAACACACTGAACACAAGAGGCTTCGACATGGTTATTTCTTCTAGAGTCTCTTCTTCTCTTATAAGCTTGTCCAGTAGAAGAAATAACTTGTCT
Organism: Ballota nigra; assembly: GCA_947034835.1. NCBI lineage: Eukaryota > Viridiplantae > Streptophyta > Magnoliopsida > Lamiales > Lamiaceae > Ballota > Ballota nigra. The sequence continues at coordinate 111,332,659 of OX344722.1, read as the reverse complement.
TAACGCAAGAATCTTGAAATTCTGTTGATAAGGATAAGTTTTGCTAGAACCATCAAAAGTTCCAGCTGGTCTGGCAGATGACATAAAAGTCTTCTGCAACTGAGTGGGAGTCAGTTGGGACTGCTTCTTTTTAGAAGGTCCAGACTATTTTCTACTTTGCTGACCTTGCTAAGGTCTTTTAAAATTCCTTCTTTTCCTTTTGGTTTTTGAGTTTTAGAACTCATCTGCCCGTTAGGTTGAGTTGCTTGGTCCGCTGACCTCTTACCCTTATCAATAAAATTTCTAGACTTTTCTTCTTTATGAACATGTGAGGATTCATGTTTGGAACCAAGGCCTGTCTTATCAAGCTCTTTTTTAGATGAGGCAACTATGTATGACACAACATTGTTTGCTGTAGTCAGCTGCTCCAGTCTTAGTTTGAGCTTGTCCTCACTTTCTTTTACAATTTTGTTTTGAAGGAAGAGTTCATCAAACTTAGCTTTCAGCAGGGTATATTCATTATATTTCTCAATGTTTTCAACAAGCAGCCTTTCTATCAGCTTAGTTTGTTCATCACATCTGGTTTTCAAGTCAGTGGACTCTTCTACCAGTGTTTGAACCTGTTCAGCTTGTAGATCAGCTGATTTGTCAAAACATTTTGAAAGCTTTTGATTTTATGCTTTCAGCTTTGTGTTCTCTTCTTCCAGTATTTGATAAAGTTGTACAGATTTTTGGAGATCTAATAGCAAATTTTGCCTATAAGACTCCTCTGATTGTTCAGAAAAAGAAGAATAAGAAGAAGAAGAGGGAGTTCGATTACTTACCTCATCTGTCACAAGACATATCTCTTCATTTGGTCCAAAATTTGATGATGAACCAGAAGTGGATGTCTCTTCTTCCTCGACTGTGAAGCTTCTTTTGGAGTGACTCCTAGTGTATCTTTTACTACTTTTCTTCGAACCCATTTCTGCAAGAAATTGTTAGCACAAAAAAATATTTGGGTTTTAAAAAAAATTGGATCTGTCCTGGTGACCACCAAAAGCTTTTCAAAGAAGTGGTTCATTAGGCATGGAATTGTTATGATTTATAGCTCGATTTGCCCGAGTTTTGAGTGAATTCGATGAGTATTTAGAGTCAATTGAGTAATATTTTCATAAACTAATGTATTTGCCTCTTTGATGCTCATAGATGGATAGAGGGTGAAAAATGGAGTTTGTAGGACTTTAAATCGACTCAAACGGATGTCTGAATGAGAAGATATTGAAGAAATACGAAAAATATTAGTTTGAGCAAGCAAAAGTGTCACTTGGAGGTGCTCAAGCAAGAGAACTCGAGCGCCTAGCGCTCATGCATATGGAGGTAGAGTGTGGGATTCATTCTGGAAGTGGAGGCACTCGAGTGGTGCGCTCGAGTTGTAGCGAGTCGAGCGCCTAGCGCTCGAGTAAGGGGTGCTCGAGCGGGTTCTGGAAAGATTGAGCACTCGAGCAAGCGCTCAAGTCGAGCACTTTGCGTACGATTTCGGCCCATGACGTTTTTGAATGGCCCATGCCTATATATACCCCATCCCAAGCACGTTTTTGCATACCACTTCATACTTAGAGATAGATTTTGATAGAGAAGAGCTTGAGAAAGTTTGGCAAGAGTTTTAAACATGTAATCGAGGTTTTTGATCTTACAAATTCTTAGATTAGAGTTTTATTTAGTTCTTTCTTTCTTCAACACTTGATACTATTAAACCTAGTTTTCGTGATTTATTGGGATTCGTTTTGAGACTTCGATTTACTGTTAACCCTAGTTTATATTCTTGAGTTCGTTCTTTAATTTCACCATGTTTATGTTTATCATTCGTATTATAGCCTTCGTTATTTCAATCACCATGTTAGACTAGAACCCTTGCATGCTTAGGATGAGATGAACTCGTAGAAGTAGGATGTTGGTACATAATTAGAATAATTCGTGATGTTTTAGTGTTAATTCTCTTAATTAATTGAATTCTTAAAATAAACCCTAGAATTATCTTGGAATTGAGTACGAAAATTATTAGAGAGAAGACGACAGTATCACTCTTTAATAACGAATAGGCTTAACAAGAGGGTTTTAGAAGAGTTTTATCATCTATCGGTTTATCTAGGGAGGTCGACCACATCACCATAGTTAAATTAGGGCCTCATTAATTAAGCACAATCTATATAATTTGATTATTGGATTAGTGAAGTAGGTTGATATGACGAAGTATTAGGGTTAATTCTTGAGCTTTTAGTTTTTCAATCTTGTGCTAGATTAGTGAAGTTGATTGTCTAGTTTTAGTACACTTAGGATTATTACTTGCACATCACGATTATTTTAGTTATTGTACCAACTCCGTTAGTATACGTAAGAATTCCTATCCTGAGCATCACCATCTCATATCTTTTTAAAACCTTAGTTATTATTTTAATTTCATTACTTGCATTAAGAGTAGTACAATATAAAGTAGTTTAATCATGATTCTTAAACCCGAACATACACTCATATTAACTACGACGCGTAGATCTCCAAGGCTCTATTCGCATACATACCTTCCCTTGAGTACGATACTACTTGGTTCCTATACTTGCCAATACTACAGGAAACCCATACGCTTGTGGGGTAGCTAGCTACTAGTATAACTAGTATTTTGCGAACAAGTCAGTGGTCTAGGACACACTGCTTTGATACCACTTGTTGATCCCAAAAATATTATTAGCGGAAAGCGTTTTATACTTAATTTTAAGAAAAACCGCTTTTAAAGTGCTAAAATTAATTATGCAGAAATTGAAAATAAAAACAGTAAATAAAAGAGACACGAGAATTTTATAGTGGTTCGGATATAACGATCCTACGTCCACTCTCCCTTTCACCAAAGGGGTCTCACTCACCAACAACCTTACTTACTACTGGAATTGGGAAGTACCAGCTCCTGCGTACAACTTACAACAACCCTTCTATGTGATGAATAGGTTGAGTAATGTTTCCAACTACAACTCCTAAAAGAGTAGATATACTTGTATGAACAAGGTGAGTGTATGGTGTGTTCGTGTGTTTCTCTATCTTTTGTGCTCTCTAGCCCGTCTTTCTGGTATTGAACTTACCACCATGCACTCCTATTTATAGGTGTCAAATAACTAGCTGTTGGAAGCTAGAAATTCAAACGTCTATAAATTAAGGAATATAATCAATCATCTTGATTGATTATATGATTGATTGGTTGAGTCCTTCTATGATGGATTCTTCTTTGATCTACAACCAATCTTCTTTGATATCAGTTGACTTCCCTTTCTTGACTCTTCTTATCTTTGGATCACAAGATCTTCTTGGTAGAGTAGTCCGGTAGATTAGTCTGGTAGATTAGTCTAGTAGAGTAGTCTGGTAGAGTAATCTGGTAGAGTAGTCTGGTAGAGGAGTAGTCTAGTAGACTAGTCTGGTACACCTCTTCTTGTCTACCTCATCTGGTCCTCTACCTTATCTGGTCCTCTACCTCATCTGGTTCTCTACCTTATCTGGTCCTCTACCTCATCTGGTCCTCTACCTTATCTGGTCCTCTACCTCATCTGGTCCTCTACTCATCTGGTCCTCTACCTCATCTGGCCCTCTACTCATCTGGTCTCGACCTCATCTTGTCCTCTATCTCATTTGGTCTTCTACTCATCTGGTCCTCTACTCATCTGGTCCCGACCTCATCTTGTCCGGAGCACAACTTGTCTCGACCTCATCTTGTCCAAGACTCCTCTTGTCCAAGACTTCTCTTGTCCAAGACTCATCTTATCCAAGACTCCTCTTGTCTAAGACTCCTTTTGTCTGGGACTTCTCTTGTCTGGGACTCCTCTTGTCTGAGACTTCTCTTATCTGGGACTCCTCTTGTCTTGTCTAATTCCCTTCCCCCTTAACCTAAGACTTATTCTAGTCCTAGACTAGTCTGCAGCTGACTAACAGGTTCAGCTGCTCCTATTACAAGTTCTTATTTTAACATCTTCAAAACATCTAATTTATATCCCAACACCCGTGAACAAAATGTTCGACGAACACATTGGAGAGTCAGTGGAAGTGTATGTTAACGACATCGTCGTGAAAAGTGTCAGGAAAGAAGACTACCTCCAACACCTCTCCCAGGTGTTTGACATTATCCAAAAATATAACATGAAGCTAAATCCGAAGAAAAGCAGCTTCGGAGTTCATTCGGGAAGTTCCTGGGCCATCTGGTCAGTAAACGGGGGATTGAAGCTAACCCCGTGAAAGTTAAAGCTATCGTGGATATGCAACCCCCTCGTTCAGTCAAAGAAGTACAAAGACTGACAGGGTGCCTAGCTGCTTTAAACATGTTCATATCCCGATCGGGTGATAAATGTCGTCCATTTTTCGAAGCTATCAAGAAAGGAAATTTCATGTGTACAGGCAGCTGCCAGAGAGCTTTTGAACAACTGAAGGACTACCTGGGGGATGTAAAAATCCTATCTAAATCTATCCTAGGAGAAAAGCTGTACTTATACCTGGCAGCATCAGAGGTGACAATCAACTTGATTCTAGTTCGGGCGGATGGAAAATTTCATCAGCCCATCTACTATGTCAACCAAGCCCTGCATAAAGCCGAAGTGAAATACTCACCAACCGAGAAGTTGGCATACACACTTGTAATGAGTGTTAGAAAGTTAAGACCGTACTTTTTTATCGTAAGTCGAAGTACTAACGACTTTTCCACTCAGACAAATCTTACATCGACCAAACACAACTGGCAGCCTATTGAAATGGTCCATAGAGATTAGCCAATTTGGGGTGACATATGCTCCTCGAACATCGATCAAGGGTCAGGCATTAGCAGACTTCATAATCGAACTAACCTTTCCCCAAGATCCGATGAGAGAGCTTGACCACCCCTGACATCTTTACGTGGATGGTTCATCTTTGAACATAGTCTCGGGGGTAGGAGTAGTCCTTATTAGCCCCAATAGATAAGTATTCACCTCTGCAGTCAGATTCGAGTTCACGGCCACCAACAACGAAGCTGAGTACGAAGCTCTCATAGCAAATCTCCACTTATCACTTGTTGTTGGAGTTAGACGACTCCAAATCTTTGGAGACTCTCAGCTCATTGTAAATCAAGTATGAGGTGAATACGAAGTCAAAGATGAACACATGATTGAGTATAAAAGAATAGTTGCCCATCTGGTGTCAATGTTGGATCAAGTATACATTCAACAAGTACCCTAAGCGAGCAACACGCAAGCTGATGCACTAGCTAGACTGGCCACCAGTGAAGGGTCACCAGAATTGACAAATATCATCATCACCACCAGAAGGACCAATCCATCAACTTTAGATTACAGGGTCAACCAAGTGGGCGAACTGCTTGATGATGATGATTGGCGAACTCCTTTAGCCAAATACTTAAAAGATGGTGAACTACCAAGCAATCATTTTGAAGCTGCCAAAATAACAAAAGGAGCAGCCATGTATACCCTGGTGGGCGAGCAGCTTTACAAAAGGGGCTTTTCAGTTCCACTTCTCAAATGTTTGTCTAGGGGGCAGGGGCGAGCTACTTTGGAGGACATACACTCAGGAGTTTGTGGAAACCATGCTGGGGGACAAGCTCTAGCCTACAAAATAATAAGACAGGGCTACTATTGGCCGACCTTTCGAAAAGATGCAGTCCAGATGGCCAGAGCTTGTCACCGATGTCAAATCTTTGCCCCAAGCATCCACACATCGGCTCAAGAGCTCGTCTCAGTTTTCAGTCCTTGGCCATTTACACAATGGGGAATGGACATCATTGGACCTTTTCCACCTGGAAAGAGAAACATACGATTCACCGTCGTGGCTGTGGATTACTACACCAAGTGAGCAGAAGCAGAAGCCTTAGTCAAAGTTACCCAAGAAAAAATGATCGACTTCATCTGGAAGAACATTGTCTGTCGATTTGGAGTTCCTCAAACAATCGTTAGAGACAATGGTCCTTAGTTTGATGGGAAGAAGCTAAGGAACTTCTGCACCAAGTGGGGCATCAGAAAATACTATTCAACCCCCTATCATCCACAATCAAATGGCCAAGTAGAAGCCATCAATAAAATAATCAAACATGTTCTCAAAATTCGATTGACGGAAAGTAAAGGAAATTGGTCTTTAGAACTCCTGGATGTCTTGTGGGCATACAGAGTTTCTCCCAGGTCTAGCACCGGAGAAACACCATTTGCACTAGCATTCGGAACTAAATCAGTTATCCCAGTTGAATTAAAGACCAAGACTTTGAGAACTGCCAACTTTGAAGAAGAGGCGAACAACCCTGCCTTATCAGTCGAATTGGACTTGCTCGAGGAAAAAAGAATAATGGCCGAGCTAAAAAATGCAACATACAAGCAAAGGACAGAGCGTTATTATAATTTCCATGTCAAGCTAAGGGAATTCGAAGTTGGTGACCTTGTCTTAAGAAAGAAGCTCACCCCACCTCCAGGTGTATTTGGACCGACTTGGGAGGGACCATACAGGGTAACAGACAAGTTACTCAATGGTGCTTATGACATTGAAGACCTGGAAGAAAATTCGGCCGAATGCAGTTAACTTGAAGAAATACTTTCAGTAGGGCGAGCTACTTTGTCTAAGGGAAATGATAATGCTGCCTTTGTGCAAGACGGGCTGCTATGACAAAGGGACGAGCTAAAGCTGTATATGTGCAAGTAAGGACCCAAAAACTTGCCTAATTTTTTGAAATTTTTACTAAGTATTAGTGATCGAACAACATGTGCTAGTCGAACTACTTTGGCCTGGCAACATGTTTGTGTTTATATAGTCTTGATATTTCAACAAGTTAAAGGTTGTTTGACAATGTGTATAGTGGTCGAACTACTTTGACTTGAGTTGTAATTTATATATTTTGACAAGTTAAAGGTTGTTTGACAAAATGTATAGTAGTCGAACTACTTTAACTTGGTTTGTAAAGTTATGTAAAGTAGGTCGTCATCCATACTTGTAATTTTTTCAACAAGTTCAATGATAGTTGTTCGTTCAAAGGAGAAAGTGCTCAAGGCACAAGTCAAGTAAATGATCAAGCCCATTAAAGGCTGTTCGTTTTTAAATGAACATAGCCTAAGGCCAAGGCCCTTATTCTATTTTCAAAGGCAAAGTTCTTTAGAACAAAGCCCAACTACATGCATTAAGATTATAAAGCATAAATTTAAATGCAAAACAATTAATGTATGAGAACAAGATGAGCAAAAAAGAAATTTCATTGATAATAAGGCAGGTCGCCCAAGAGTGATTACAAAAATAACTCCTTTAAGGAGTGAGCAACTACAACAAAATGAAAAAGAAAAAGACATACTCTACCCTACTTTAAGACCCCTGCCCGGCTGGAGGAGGGATGTTGTCATCTTTGGGATCCTCCAAGGGCATCCCTTGGGAAGATGGGTCAAAAGGAACATCGACCGTGAGCTCGGCAATGAGCCCTTCTGCATCAGCCTGCTCTTTTTAAACTTGTTCAGTTAGGCCCGAAGGAGCATCATGCTTGCCCTCTACGAACTCCTCTTGTTCGCCCTCTGGTGGATGGGTGATTTCAATCCTGGGGTCAAGGAAGTTAATCTTGACCCCATACTCGGGCAGATCGCCGATTTGGAGGCTCGTCCCGGGGGCAGGGGGTTTGTTTGTAGGAACTCCATGAATTCCTTGCCGATCTCGGCTACAATGTGAGGCACGTTAAATTTATTAACGACCCTGATGCATTCGGCGTAGGCACTCACGAAGCCCAGAATCAAGATTGTTTCTAGTTTGGGCAGCAACTCTTCATTGGGAATAGAGTTGGCGAGCTGCTCCTCCAGGCCAGCAACTTTGGCCTCGACCTCAATTGCAAATTTCTCGGCCGTCTCTTTCTGTTGTCACTCACGGGCGAGCTGGGTCATGAGCAGCCCGACCTCTTTAATTTTGAGCTCTTCAGAGAAATTTATGTGAAGGTCGAGAGCCCGCTGCTCGCCCACCTGACGGGCCTTCACTTTAGCTTGGAGACTGGACACCAGTTTTTTGGCCTCTTCCTTAGCCTCGTCCCTCTCTTTTGAAATACGTCGGACAATGGCAGTGTGCTGCCGCGCATCCCTCTCCAGGTCCTCAACCTGGTCGACCAATTTTTGTACGGCAACAAGAGTGTTGCCGACCTCAATTATGCATAAACAACCATTGTCGCGAGGAGCCTGTGTCTTGACCGCCTCCTCCAGGTTTTTAGTCTAGGAGCGAGCTACTAATTGGATTGGCCTGGGAAGTCGTTGGGACGATACCTACAAAATAGAATGAAAATATGTTAGAAGAAAACATGTTAAGAAAAAGAGAGAAGAAAGTTAAGTAAATGAAGCAAAGATACGTACACATCATAGCGACCTGCGTCCCAGCCGAGGTAGGTCGCATCATCGGGGTACTCCTCCCTCCTCTCCTGAGCGGTGGCGATCACCTGCTGCTCGGTGAGATGCTCCACCGAAGGAGTTCGACCCGTTTCTGGCTCAGTTGAGCGAGCTACGGTAGCTCTGCTTCCTTGGGGCCCCTTGCCCTTTTTCGGAGCCCGCTCACCTTCGGGGATGGGAGTGCCATCTCCACGATGGAGCCTCTTTATTTTCGGGGTGGCAGCCGCCAGCGGACTGCTCACTAGGGCGGGCTGCTTGGTCGAGCCCGACCCTCCCATTTGGCGGGGATCATCTTTGCCAGTTTTGGCCACCAAAGCGACCATCTTCGACAAGGGATCCACCTTCTTCCTTCCTCTTTCGGTCGACATCTCCCAAACGTGTTGATCAAGCACGTGGAAGGAGGGGTGGATAGCAACTGTGATGAGCTGGTCTGCAAGAGAGCTGTAAGCACCAAAATTTTATTAAATTTAATGGTGTCATATTTTATGTAAATCCAAATTTTGGAGATAAGAATATACAATAATATCTCCAAGATTTGTGATTATATTTTCCCTATTCTCAGATTTGGGAATATCTCTTAGATTTGAGAATATCCCTTTCTTGTTCTCCAAGTCACCGATCTCTTATAAATAGGAAACTCGGAATATAGTTTCAGTAGCTCTGATGGAATAAGTCTCAATGACCCCATAAACTCCCTACACCAAGTTTTTAGATCAAAATTTGGAATACGTTACTGAGACCCCGGTACCACTAAAATTTGAAACAAGTCGTCAAGACCTCGGTACCACAAATAAAATTCAGAACAAGTTGCCAAGACCCCGGTACAGACAAATCAAGTCCATGTCCTTGGAGAGAGGAATCAAGAGATCAACGAGAGTTGAAACCCATAATTCCTAATGAAATACATGTTCACCTCTTTTTCTCGCCTTCTATATATATTTATTTGCAGGTGTTGAAATAATTAGGTTTACAAATTGGCACGCCCAGTGGGACAATTTTCGCTCTTCATCTCCACTCTTTAAGGATAATATTCGTAGAATTTCATGGGAGCATGTCAAATCACCTTTTAAGTTCTACACCAAGATTTTGAGACCAAGTTGTAGCCGCTATACGTCTCTACAACAAGTCTCGATGGGGCATTTGTAAGCACCGAAATTTTATTAAATTTAATGGTGTCATATTTTATGTAAATCCAAATTTTGGAGATAAGAATATACAATAATATCTCCAAGATTTGTGATTATATTTTTCCTATTCTCAGATTTGGGAATATCTCTTAGATTTGAGAAAATTTCTTTCTTGTTCTCCAAGTCACCGATCTCTTACTCGGAATATAGTTTCAGTAGCTCTGATGGAATAAGTCTCAATGACCCCATCAACTCCCTACACCAAGTTTTTAGATCAAAATTTAGAATACGTTGTTGAGACCCCGGTACCACTAAAATTCGAAACAAGTCGTCAAGACCTCGGTACCACAAATAAAATTCGGAACAAGTCGCCAAGACCCCGGTACAAACAAATCAAGTCCATGTCCTTGGAGAGAGGAATCAAGAGATCAACGAGAGTTGAAACCCATAATTCCTAATGAAATACATGTTCACTTCTTTTTCTCGCCTTCTATATATATTTATTTGCAGGTGTTGAAATAATTAGATTTACAAGAGCGAACTACAGAAGTTAGAAAAATTATATACAAAACGTTCGAGTAAAGTAGTTCGCCAATTGAAAGAAAGTTTTATCGTCTGGAACTTGGGCTTGTGCCTCAAGATGGTGGGGATGCGTAGTCAGGTGAGCCACCCTTCGAGTATATTCCGAGCAAAGATGGGTCACGGATAGATCAGCACAGTTTCGTAGGGCGATCTGTCGCACAACGAACAAGAATAGATCGTCGGCCTCATCCTTCGCACTCCTCCACTTGAGAGTTTTGGGATCTAAAAAAAAAAAAGATTAAAATTAGTTTTACCCTTTCAAAAATAATGAAGAAGTAAAACTCACGCTTGAGAATCCCAAACTCCGCCGGAGTGTTTATCCTCTCCTCGCCACCATATGGACGAGTTGAAGTACGCCAGTCTCCACCAATGTAGAACCAGTCGTACTTCCAGTCCCTCACTTTTCCAGGGACATCTTCAATCAACTTGAAACCAGACCAACTTTTGAGGTAGTACCAGCCCGTCTCGTCCCCAGTGCATATGGTGGGCGCCATGAGGTAGTTCACCTCATCCGCGGAGAGTTTGTTGGGGTATCCCTCCAAGGCGCACAACACCATGATCAACATTAATTAGGTTCATCTATCCTACCTGAGTCAATTGGCTAATGGCCAAGTTGGTTTGCTCCAGAAATCGACCAATCAAGGGGTGGATGGGAAGAGTGACCCCAACTTTGAGGGCGGCCAAGTTGATCGTCGTTAGTCTACGGGGTGGCCTATCAGCTCGACCGTCCTCCAGCGGCGCGCACATGAGAATGTCGTAAGGGATTTTGTAATCCCTTCTAATCTTGGGAAAATCCTCCTCGGTGATGGAAGAGACGATGTAGCTCGCCATGAAATTGTTCGTCTAGCTTTCGCTTCTCGCGAGCTGGAATAGTAAACCGATCTGACCACTCTCTTTCATAAGCGTCCCAATCGACTTGACGAGCTACTGCAACTGGGATCTGATGCAACTGTATTAGGCATGGGGTATTCAATGCTCGCCAGATACTCCCAGGTTAGCTCGTCGGTGGGGGCGACCTGCGGCACCTCGACCTCCTCCTCATGTAGGTCGGAGCTGGTCTCCTCCTCAATTTCACGAGCGGGATTTACCTCAGCGACCTCCTCCCTGAATGGGCGAGCTCCCGATTCGACGGATCGGACAACAGAGATCGCCTCTGGATCTGAATCAAGATGTACAATTGGAATAAGGGTGGGACCTTCTCCGATTAGGCATTTTCTAGGGTTTCGCGGAGGATAAGATCCGGTTTGGGAATTGGAGGATATTTGTTTGTATTTTTTCAAAGAATAAAGGTTTTTAATGAAAGTTTCCAACGAAGAAGGCGAGAAGATGGCGGTTATTCGAGATAATAATGGTGGAGTTTTGGCTTTTCAACCCAACAAAAACAAAACTAAGACGAAGAATAAGAAATATAAGATTTTTCACCTTAGAAAGCTTGGAATGAGAAAGATCGTCATCGAAAATGGTGGAGACGGTGGCCGGAATTTTGAAAGTGAAATGGCAAAGGGTTTTGGCGCTGGAAGGATTAAGTGAGAATGAAGAAAAAGGAAATTGTTTTCCCTTTTATATGTGGCAAAAAATGGGGTCAAAAGCAAGAAGCGAAAAGAACTTGAGGGACCTCGGTGCAATTTTCGGGCGCGTGCTGCTCTCCTCCGGAGATCCTGGAAGCACGTCACCTCGAGATTGTGCACGCGTGGACAACGGCAATCATGCCGCCCACGTCACGCCTCGAAATATCAACCGTCATCGTCCAGTGCAGCACGTCCAAAGTAATTTGTCCAGGTTGAAGGAGTTCGTCCAAGATAATTTAGTTCGCTTGTTAATCACGTTTTCGGATTCACAAGAAAACTTGTTTTCGGGAATCGGAATCAAATGCAATAAGAACGGAATTGAAAATCACACAAGAACACCAGATTTACGTGGTTCGGAGATGAATACTCCTACGTCCACGGGATCCGAGAGGATAGACTTTTCACTAAACAGAGAATGGAAGTTACAAGTTACAGAGCACTCAATCTCACAGTGTTTGCTCTCAAAGATGATCTCACTCTTAATTGTTGTTCTTCTCAGCTAAGAATCCTTTTATAGTTACAGAGATTGAGATGAATCTAGACTTGATTCAGTTGTAACTAACTCATAAGTAAAGCAGTTATCCAGCTGGCTAACAAACTCCAATAACCGCTTCAGTTGATTCAGTTAGAACCGCCTTCAGTTAGCTTCAACTTGGTGTTTCGCGTCTTTGTACTTTATATCAGATGACTTGACCTCAGCTGACTTGGTCACTTAACATCAGATGACTTCCGGTCTAGACCTCCACTGTTTAAACCTCATCTGATCAACCTCATCTGATATAACTCTGCTGATACCCCAAACAGACTAACTTCCACGGCTAACACTTCATCAACATAGCTCCTTATTGAATTAAGCTCAGTAGACTTCATACTTCACATATGACACTTCACAATTCTCCACCTCAGATGAGAAGTATCAATCCTCTCCTCCTCTCCTCCATGCTCCAGCTTGGGCCTAAGGAACATCCCATACACTCATCTTTACCAATTCAACACAAAACTTGAATTTAGTACCTGGTAAAGACTTTGTACACATATCTGCAGCATTGTCATCTGTAGATATCTTCTGGATGAGAACCACTCCTTTATCAATGATTTCCCTCACAAAATGCAACCTTACATCAATGTGCTTTGATCTCTCATGGAACACTTGATGTTTAACCAGATGTACTGCACTCTGATTATCACAATGAACAACCACAGCCCTTTGGTTTATGCCAAAATCCTTGATTATGCCTTTCAACCACAAAGCCTCCTTAACAGCCTCTGACACTGCAACAAACTCTGCTTCTGTAGTAGATAAAGCAACTCCACTCTGCAGAACAGATCTCCAGCTCACAGCAGTATTGTAAAGTGTAAAGATATACCCTGTTAAAGATCTTCTGGTATCCAGATTAGCAGCAAAATCAGAATCTACAAAACCTTCCAGTGGACTCTTCTGGTCAGTCATCCTCTCAAACATCAATCCCAGATCAGATGACCCTTTAAGGTATCTGAAGATCCATTTCAAAGCTTCCCAATGTAATCTTCCAGGATTAGCCATGTATCTGCTCACCATACTCAATGAATAAGCTAAATCTGGTCTGCTACAGACCAGAGCATACATCAGGCTTCCAACCCCACTTGCATAAGGTACTTTCATCATAGTCTTCTTCTCTTCATCAGACTTTGGTTCCATTTCCTTAGATAATTTGAACTGTTGTCCCAGAGGAGTTGACACAGCTCTACTCTCATGCATGTTAAACCTCTTCAGGACCTTCTCAATGTAACTCTTCTGGGATAAGAATAGTCTTCCACCTTTTCTGTCCCTAAGAATATCCATTCCAAGAATCCTCTTAGCATTTCCCAAGTCCTTCATATCAAATCTAGCACTTAGCTTCCTTTTGATACTCTGAATCTTCAGAAGGCTTTTACTGGCAATAAGCATGTCATCTACATAGATCAGAAGATAGGCTATCACATCACTACCTTGCCTTTCAAGGTATACACAAGTGTCATACTTGCTCCTTACAAAACCAATGGATAGCATAACTTCATTGAACTTCTTGTGCCACTGCCTTGGACTTTGCTTGAGGCCATACAATGATTTCTTGAGCAGGCACACTTTCCCTTCACTCCCTGGTTCAACAAACCCTTCTGGCTGGTGCATGTACAGATCCTCAATAAGATCACCATGCAGAAAAGCTGTCTTTACATCAAGTTGTTGTAGCTCCAGATCCTCTTGGACAACTCTACTGAGAAGTAGCCTGATTGAACAATGCTTAACAACAGGTGAGAAAACCTCATTGTAATCAATTCCTTCCCTCTGAGTGAATCCTCTGGCAACTAGCCTGGCTTTAAACCTCACCTGATCTTTCAAACCAGATTCAAGCTTCCTTTTAAACAGCCATTTACAACTGATTAGCTTCTGCCTAGGTGGCTTATCAACAAGAATCCAAGTTTGATTCTTCTTAAGAGACTCCATCTCTTCTGTCATGGCTGTAATCCATGACTCCCTATCATCACACTCAAGGGCTTCCCTGTAGCTTTTAGGTTCCTGGTACTCTATGGCTTCTGCTGTAACAAGTGCATAGGAGACCAGATCCACACGGCCAAACCTTACTGGAGGATGTATTTGTCTTCTGGATCTGTCTCTTGTCAAACTATAATTTCTCAAGTCTGCTTCTGGCACTTCTTCTTCCTCCTCTACTGGTGCACTATCCTCATCTGATGACTCATTCTCCCCTGGTGCTTGCTCTGGTTCAGAACCAGATGAGCTATCATGCTTGTCATGATCAGGCTCCACCTCTACTTGAGTAATTGGCTCAGAAATAACACCATCCATCTCCTCAGCTGATGGTCCTCCATTACCTCCACCAGACTTGTATCCCATCTGTGATTCATTGAACACAACATCTCTACTGGTAATACACTTCTGGTTTCCAGGCTCCAGACACCACAACTTATACCCCTTAACACCTTTGGGATACCCAATGAATACACATTTTAAGGCTCTAGGTTCAAGTTTGTCTTGCCTCACATGAACATAAGCTAGGCACCCAAAAACTTTCAACTTTGAGTAATCTGATATCTTTCCATACCAAACCTCATCTGGGGTTTTAAACTCAATAGCAGATGATGGCACTTTATTAATGAGATAAACAGCTGTGTTAACAGCTTCCCCCCAAAAACTCTTAGGTAAATGAGCATCAGATAACATACACCTAACCCTTTCCAGAATAGTTCTATTCATCCTCTCTGCTAGACCATTCTGTTGGGGGTTTGAAGGAACAGTTTTATGCCTAGTAATACCCTTCTCCCTACAGAATTGTTGAAACTCCTCTGATAGGAATTCAAGCCCATTATCAGTCCTTAAGTGCTTGATAGTCCTGCCTCTCTTATTCTCAAGTTCAATCAACCATTCTTTGAACTTAGAGAAGGCATCACTCTTCTGTTTAAGAATGTAAACCCAAACTTTTCTGGAATAATCATCAATAAGGGTAAGGAAATACCTGCCTCCACCATGAGTGGATACCCTTGCTGGGCCCCATACATCAGAATGTATATAATCCATAACCTCCTTGGTGGTATGCTTCCCCTTCTGGTATGCTTGCTTCTTTGATTTCCCAAGAACACACCTCTCACAGAATTCCAGCTTACATATCCTCTTCCCAGGGATTGCTCCCTTCTTGGATAACTCCACCAGGCCCTTCTCACCAACATGTGCCAATCTCTTGTGCCACAAGTTAACCTCAGAAGACCCCATGGTAACATCAGCTGACCCTGTAACAGTTCTTCCAATCAAAGTATACAAACCATTCTTGATAGCTCCCTTCATGACAATCCTTCCAGATTTGGTTATTGACAGACTTCCCTTGTCTGTCTTGAATTCAAAGCCCTTAGAATTCAATGTACCAAGAGAAACAAGATTTCTCTTTAACTCAGGAACAAACCTGACATCAGACAAGATCCTATCCACCCCATCAAACATCTTGATCTTGATAGAACCAGATCCTTGCACTCTACAGCTCTCATCATTACCCAAAAGAACAAGACCTCCATCAGTTTTCTCAAGATCCAGGAACCAGTCTTCATGTGGACACATATGAAAAGTACACCCAGAGTCCAGGACCCACTCTTGACTTAGCCTCTCATGACTAACCATCAAGACCTCTGCACTATCATATCCTTCAACCTCCACAACAGCTGCATCTCCATCTTGATCACCTTGATTGTCTTTCTTCTTTCTTTCAGGGCAATTCTTTCTCAGATGACCTTCCTTATGGCAAGTGAAACACTTCCTCTTCTCAACAAAATCAGATTTCTTCCCACCCTTATTCCCTTTTCCACCATCCTTCTTCTTGGACTGAAACCCCTTCTTCTTCTTGGATTGAACATTCAATCCTTTAGCAGGCTTCTTCCCATCAGCTTGGATCTGTAGAAACTTGGTTTTCAGGGCAGTTTGAACATCATCAAACATCACCTGATCTTGTCTTCCAAATAGTAAGGCATCCTTGAAATTTTCCAGAGACTTAGGTAGAGAATTTAACAACATTAATGACTTGTCTTCATCATCAATTGTAACATCCAAACTCTCCAGATCATCCACCAATCTGTTGAACTCGTCCAACTGATCACCAAGATTCTTATCTTCACTCATTTTGAAGACTTGAAGCTTCTGTTTCATGTATAACTTGTTCGTAACAGACTTGGTCTGGTATAACTGCTCCAGCTTATTCCAGATCCCAAGAGCGGTTTCCTCCTTCGATACTTCCCTCAATGGCTTGTCCCCAAGACACAAGATAAGGGCACTATGCGCCTTCCTCTTGTTCTCCTCCACCTTCGCCGGATTAGATCCAGAAGCCACCTGAGCCGGTGGCAACAAGGCTTCGTACAACCCATTGTGTACCAGGAGTGCCTTCATCTTGATCTTCCATAAGCTGAAATCGTTCTTCCCCGTGAACTTCTCAATATCGAACTTAGTTGCAGCCATGATTGCTTCCCACAGACGGCGCCACTTGTTAATCACGTTTTCGGATTCACAAGAAAACTTGTTTCCGGGAATCGGAATCAAATGCAATAAGAACGGAATTGAAAATCACACAAGAACACCAGATTTACGTGGTTCGGAGATGAATACTCCTACGTCCACGGGATCCGAGAGGATAGACTTTTCACTAAACAGAGAATGGAAGTTACAAGTTACAGAGCACTCAATCTCACAGTGTTTGCTCTCAAAGATGATCTCACTCTTAATTGTTGTTCTTCTCAGCTAAGAATCCTTTTATAGTTACAGAGATTGAGATGAATCTAGACTTGATTCAGTTGTAACTAACTCATAAGTAAAGCAGTTATCCAGCTGGCTAACAAACTCCAATAACCGCTTCAGTTGATTCAGTTAGAACCGCCTTCAGTTAGCTTCAACTTGGTGTTTCGCGTCTTTGTACTTTATATCAGATGACTTGACCTCAGCTGACTTGGTCACTTAACATCAGATGACTTCCGGTCTAGACCTCCACTGTTTAAACCTCATCTGATCAACCTCATCTGATATAACTCTGCTGATACCCCAAACAGACTAACTTCCACGGCTAACACTTCATCAACATAGCTCCTTATTGAATTAAGCTCAGTAGACTTCATACTTCACATATGACACTTCACATCGCTCATAGATGATGCAGTCCGACCGAGAAGCTCAATATTATAGTCAGCCCTTTAGCAGCTCGCCTCTTATTTCACAACATAAAGGCAAGCTAGGGGGCAATTGTTGATAGGCGAGCTACATCACACCTAAGGCGAGCAGGTTTAAACAAAGTAACCCCACAAGAAACAAGATTAAGCAAGCTAAGCCAAGCCAAGCCAGACCGAGCTGGAATAGTCGGATGAGCTACTCCAGCTAGACGAGCTACTTTATCTAGTCGAGCTACATCATAGCTAAGACCATCCGAACCCGAATAAGACCCTGTCGAGCTACTTTAGCTAAAGTGCCAAGACAGAAGATAAGTCGACCATTAAGATCAAGGATAAGTCCAACAGAGACGAACTGCTCTTAAATACGAGCTAATCCAGCTTAGCGGATAGAAATTAGCTTAGATAAGGTCAAATATTCAACTCTCCATGTGTCAAGCATGCACATAAGGGAGAGCAAATGTCATACCACCTCCTACTTGGAGGACTTGTATACCTTAATTTTTCATGAATAAAACTAAGCACAAATTCACAAATACAAGCATACTCTATCTACACATACTAAAACACCTCATTTACACACATACGAAATAAATACGAATTCAATACTCGTATTTACATTTTCTTAATCTCAATCATCGTATTCACTATTTACGGTAGTGATCAATCACACGTAATTACTTGATGATCCAATTAGCAATTAAATACAACCACTAACCCACAAGATTAGAAACGATCGTCAACAGCGGAGAAAAAGGAACAAAGACATTAACCGAAAAATTTAAAGATTGAAGAATAACCTAGATGATAAATTAACAGCCTTGATTAATTGCTTAGATGTGTTAGGTGTAGATTTAATACTTTAATAATTAAATTTAGCAAAAGAAAAAAATTACCTTAAATAAATCAAATTCATAGAATTCTAAAAATTCAAAATAGAGATATTAGACAGGGTGAGAGTTCATTCCACAATAGTAGAATTAAGATGTTGACTTTTTTTTATATTACTTTATACTGTTGGAGTTATACGTGAAAGTATGATTTTACTTTGTATAACTCGTGTATCAAACATTCGTTTTATGAGAATAATTCTTTTATCACATTTGCTTTAGATATGATTGAATGTTGAATTTCTATTGCAAACCGTTCAATATATAGTACTAGTTACATTGAAGTTAATGTGGTGATACCCGATCACGGAAGACAACATTAACAGTTTACTTGTAACTAAACGTACAATTTCACGACCCAGGTGGAACTGAACAATCCACCGTGAAAGGTCGATGTGTAAGGCTCAGATTGGTCTGTCTTGACTAAGAGATTGCACTAGCACATTTAGTATGTGTTGAAGAGGACCCACAGCGAGGATAAATTCTTCTGTTCTGAAAGGTGAATAATTAGACCTCAGTGGTTGTTGATTTCTTAATCTCTGTCCCTTAAATAGGACCGTGTGTGCTTAATGGTTACTGCTTTGATTCATGTTGGGTGAGAATCATTGTGACTTCGAACTTTGTGTCTTGGGCAGTAATATTAATCATACGACGGTTGCTAAGATTTAATACGGAGAAATGCGTGCGAGTACGGCTCGTGTGATTAGTCCCCTTGGTGGGCTCAGAAGTTTTGTTGTACCAAATCTTGCAAGTGAAGAATTAGTTTCTTCGGTACGAATAATAATGTTGAGCTGTCTTTACTCCAAGGTGAAATATATTAATTAATTTAGAACTATTCAGAAGCTTAATTAATTAATGGACTTGATAATCTTAAACGCGAGAAATAATAACCGGGAGCCCATATTATCATAATATGGATTAAGATGGATAGTGCAATATTAATTTATTAGTAGTAATAATTAATATTAATGGGCTGAATTATATTGGGGCTCAATATTGAAATTCAGAAGTCCATTAGGAGGTCCAATCTTAATTCTCCTTAAAGGCCCCTCAAGTAGCCCATTAAGTATCCCAATAATGATAAGGTGATTAAAATAAAAAGAAAATTATATTGCTGATTTTTTCTTATAGTTTTCGAAAATTAGGATATTAGGAGAGATTAGATTTTGTTGATTTTCTTGGAAAGATATTATGGAGGATAAGTATTCTTGGAATACAAGATTATCTCATATATTCAAGAAGATCCAAATCTTGGATTCACTCCTATTATTTTCGAAAATTTCAAGTTTATGAGGAGGGTGAGATTTTTGTGGAATATTTTATTTTGGAGAAAAGAATATATGAGATATATTCAAGATTTCTTAGAGTCTAAGAAAATATTTTTTCCAAAGCCCATATATCCTCAAATTTTCGGCCACCCTACTCTATAAATAGGGGATGATTATTTCATCCCCAAGTACATAATTCCATGTGTTGGAAAAATCAAGAGCATATATATTTTTCTTTTTCCTTAGTTATTTAAGTTGTTCGATAGCATCTCCCACCGGTGATCGAACAAGGCGAAAGGGAATACTTGAGAAGGCTTTTGGGTTGGTAAAGCGTGTACGCGTTCGTCCCGTTTATTCAAAGGCCAAGTCTACAAGAGGTACGTAAGTCACATAAATTCTTGTTTATTCAGCCTAGATTTTATGTGAATTAATTCAACATGCATGATGATAAATTAGTTGTTGGAATTATTATTTGAATTAATTAGGATTAATTCATGCTAGTAATAATTGTATTTAAATTCGTATTTAAATTTCATCCCGAATAGATTCCGGGCACCCTATTTTCCCAACATATACTAATATAACTTTATGAGTATATATGTTGGAAATTTTGGTATGAGAATATTTGGAGGATCAAACTTTAATTTTTCGGAATTTTAATGTGTTCCAATGAGTGTTTTAATATATCATTACCCCTATGAAATCTATTGTTACAGGATATGGAAATAAATTGATTGCAGTTTCTTTTAATTTATCTCCATCAATGTACATGTATAATGTGAAATTTATATATAGTTAAATGCAACTGAGGGGGCATTTGTTTGAGATTTTTCAATGAAAATGAGAATATTGTTGGTCCCGGTACAAGACTGAGGAATACGTGTATGGGGGGAGAATACACGTATGCCAATTTTTCAACCTTAAAAACTGACTGAGTCCCCTTTACTCAGAGTGGTAAAGAACTAGGAGCTGATAATACACCTACTGACTACACTTGGTGCGGGTCAGTTGGCTAACTATCAGTTCAAGTTCAGTGCGGAAATGTTTGAGCCCTGAAAGTTTAAAGTCTTGTTTAGTTTGCTTTCTGAAAAACTTGTTTTACTCAATTCTGAAAAGTGTTTAGTAGGGCAGTGCTCTTTTGAAGATCAGCCTGATTGATTCAGGCTTGATAAACTTGAATGCAATGAATGAACAAGTAATATGGCAAGTATGCACAGTATCAAAGTAGTAAGAACACAAGGAGTTTAACGTGGTTCAGAGTCTCAAGCTCCTACGTCCACGGCCTGACTTAACAGGAAATCCACTCAAGGGATTCTTGTTTTTAATGTGCCAAGGTGCACCAAGACCAGCTATCCTAACTGATCTATACAACTCCACTTACTAACACACTTACTGACTTACTCCCAACAAGCCTATCTTAGGGTTTTGGTTTCAGTTTGGATTCCAACTAAGTTGAGATTATCCTTACAAGGCAAAGTTATGCTAAGGATTGGATAATCTCTCTAAGCTTAAGATAATGCTATTTAGCTCTTGGAATACAGAATAACTCTCAGTTGCTAAGAAACACTTGGGAAATTTGAATGTTTTCGAGTGCTTCTCTTAAGGGTTGAGTGCTTTGAATACTTGAGAGTTTTGAGTAATTTCTAGCTTGGAAATTTCCCGTAACCTTGAATGGGTTCAAGGTCTTCTGTATTTATAGATGATTTGAATAACTATCCGTTGGAGAGATAGCCTTCTAGTCACCTATGTAGAGTGGCTTCGAACGGACATATCTTCATGCAGCAGCCGCCCTTGCATGGATTTGGTATTTGCATTAAATGCACATTAAATGCTTGCCCGTTGAATATGCAGTCTGAATTCAGTCTTCATGTCAGGTTCCGTACATGCGTGTCCTTCTCGGATTGGGCCACGTCATCAGGTTGGTGAGAATGTCAGAACTTATTCCTGAGCTTCAGGCTTGTCTTATTAAGTTCATTTTGTCTTGAGCCCACCAGTCTTGTCCTGACGCTGAAATTCCTTTTGCATTGCTTGGCTCTACTCCAAGTCTTCCCATGAACTCTGAGACATCCTGTTCCCTTCAGGACTGAGTTAGTAATGACCTCAGGGTCATACTCTTCATCACTGACACTTACTCAGCCAGCTTAGAGGACTGGCATAAGTTCAGGATGGTGCTCTTCGTCTTCAGGCTCTGAGTCTTGATTGTCTCCAGTGAGTTCTCCTCTCACTGAGTACCTGTGAAGTGTAAAATGACTAAGTACTAGTCCTAACCAAGACTAGCCTAACAAAGACATATTAAGACAAACATCTTTTCAGGGGCTTTGGGATCTTAATCAAAACTGACCATGTCCCAACAATTTCCCCCTTTTTGATGATGCCAAAACACTGAAAAGATCCTCAAAAAACTTAGAGGAAATATGATAAACCTATCTATAAGATAAGACAGTGTTAGAGCAATTCTTGATAAAGTACAGAATTTTAAACAACAGCCAAAAAGACAATGAGTTTTTGTCTGTGGGCAGAACGTAATATATTTCATTGATAGATGTGGAAATGATTACAATGAATCTAATCTATTACAACGAAGCCTTGTGAACACCTAGACTAATCTCATTTCAGGCTTGAGTCCATATCCTGCATAAACTCTTGCCTTTAGCTCGTCAAGTCTTCCAGGTTGGTTCACATAACCTTCAGCTTTAGCTATCTTCAAGATTTCCATCATTATGGCCTTTGTGTCATGCTTTTGAGTTCCAGGAACCAAGGGAGGAGTTCGAATGGTGAACTCAGGAGCCTTCACTTGAACTTTGGCTGCATCAGCCTCCTCCAAGATCTTCTGGAATAGCTCAGGATGATTGTCCATCATGTAGTCAGTGAAGTGGGCATTGATATCGTCAGTGTCGCCCCACTTCTTCACAACATACCACAGTCTAACGAATTCATCCCTTGCATCAGTCCAGAACTCCTTCAATGTTTCTGAGATGAACTCATCGACAAAGGCTTCCCTTGCTCCTGATTCTGGCCTACTGATTTGAAGAATTGTTGATTTCCTAACTGTTGGCTTCTTCCTGTACTTCCTTGGCTCAGGCTTCGCCTTCTTCCTTCTTAGTAAGCTGATCACTGCATCATCTAGTTCTCGTTGTTGAAGCTCAGTGATATCAGTCAGCTTCTCAACCTTCTTCTCCAAGATGCGCATCTTCTCCTTCTGAGCGATTTCAGCTCTGCGCATAGCCTCAGATTTTTCAGAGTGATCTCCCCATGCTTCAGCACATAACTCCACCACCAACTCCCCTGAGTAAGTGATGGGATTCTTCCTTGAGCTCATGGGAGACGATCTCTGAACTGGCTCAGGTTGTTGCTTGGAAGGTTCATTATCCTTTGCCTTTGTTGCCTCCTCCCTCAGCTTGGCAACAATTTCTTCTCCTTCCTTCTCCACCGCCGCTAACCTAGCTGACTTCCTCACCCTTAGAATATTCCCTTCAGGATTGGCTTCAGGGTCAGCTAGAACGGTCTCACCTTGGTTGACTGCCTTCGATGCCTCAGGGCGGGATCTTTTCTTCTTCTTTTCCCCCTTTTTGGCATCATCATTGGCCTCGGATGGGAATGCGTCAGATCCGCTGTTGATTACGAAGGAGGCTAGGGAATGGACATCATTAATTCCCTCCTTCAATAATTCAACTCCCATCGAAATTCCAGTCCCTGCAAAAGAAACCGAACTGATAGCAGCATTGACTTTCTGTTCAAAGACCTCCATAGAGAGTTGGAGTCTTTGTTCAGCCTTGGTGATCCTTTCCTCCACCTTCAAGGACTCACCGCTGACTTTGCTGACCTCAGTCAGTATCTTTGCTGACTCCTCAGTGGCCTTCGCCAAAACGTCCGCCACTGACTGAGAAGTGCGATCCAGCTTCCCTGACTCCAGCTCCAGTTTGGACGCTGAGTCCTTCATGGCCTGAGTGACGATAGCTCCAGTCTGAACTGCAAGCCTGTCAACTGCCTGATTCAGCTTCTCATCCCTGATCGCATCCCTCTCATCAAGTTTCTTGAGAGTGTTCCTGAGCATTTTCTTGGTGCGTTTCCTCTCATTCCTCACTGACTTGGCCGTGCCAGTCATCGTTCTCTTTAACAGAATCAGCTCCCTGTTAGCGAGGGTGTTGTAAGCTGACTTTGTCCACCTGATGTGTTTTGCCAGGGCCTTGGAGTCTTCTTCCTTCTCAGCTCGTAGCTTCATTACTTCCTCCTGAAGTTCAACTAGATTTTTTGTGGTTTTCTCCTGTTTGACCTCCACTATGCTTGTGAATTCAGCACGGCCGACCCCGGTTATGATCACATCTTCATCATCAACGGCCGCATCAGTGATTGGCTGCTTTCCCTTGTCAGCCCCTGCATCATCAGTCCCTTCTTCAAGGTGCACTGAAGGTAGTTGTGAAGTAGTCAAAGCCGCCTCCTCAGGCTCAGCTAAGCTAACTTGAACCTTAGGAGCAAGTCCCTCGGAACTGAGAGTCTCCTTGGATGCCTCAACATCTTCCTCTCTTGTCTCAGGGCAGGGAATCCCTTCATCGACAGATGTCTCATTGGCAGCTGAGATGTTCAAAACATCCTCAGCCACTGGTCCACCCTTGGCACCAGTGTCCCTATAAACTTCCCCCTGAGCCTGAGGCTCAGAGTTCATTTCATCAACCTCCTGTGCAGTTTCCTCCACTGCCTTCTCCAGGTCTCCTCCCTGAGCTCCTTCATCATCCTCATCCTCCTTCTCGTCACCTGACAGGATGTCAGTCTTGCTCTTGGACATCAATTCAGCCACTAACTGCTTCAGGTTGTTGAAGTTCAATAGTTGAAGCCAACTAGTAAGTCCAAAGAACGAGCAAATCTTGGCCTCCTCCGCCTCCCAGTGCTCCCAGCAGCGAGTATCCACTAGCATATGTTGCTCCTGCATGTTTGATTGTTTGAAGTCCAACCAAACCTTGAGCTCAATCACATACGCTAGCAGCTCAGTGTACTTGTACATGCCAGGCCAACACTTCCCTGCCCATTCTGTGGCATTCCCCCTGAGTGTGTTCTCAAGAATCCCACCAGCCATGTGCTCATCTAACTCCTCCTCCTCCAGTTCAAGGAATTCATCCTCTTCAGTTGAAATGGATTTGGGACAGTCTTTGGGATTGGGGTATGATGGAAAGTCTGCGGGGTTTGGAAGATTTGGCTCGGCTGACTGGTCAGGCTCATTTGTAGGTGAAGTTGATGGCGCTGACTCAGTAGGATGATTTGGCTCTGAGATTTAGGGTGGTTGGGGGGTTTGAGGTGTGGGGTCAGGGATGGAAGGTGTTTGGGTTTCAGGGTATGGGAGTGTTTGAGTGGGTGCTGTCTCAGGCTGCAACGACTCAGCCGTCTCGACAGTCTTTCTCACTTCCTCCAAGTCAGAGGCTCTAGGAGAGCTTGACTTCTCCCTCTCACTCACTTCAGGCAGTTTCTTAGCAGGGGATTTTCTGGTTCCATTCCTAAGCCTTTTTAGTGGCCTCTCACCCTGAGCACCCTCCTTCCTGACGTCATCGTCAGTTCCCTCAGCCTCTGACCCGACCTTCTTGGGATCAGACTCAGTCCCTGATTTCGTGCTCTTCCCTGACAGCACGATCTTCACCCTCTTCTTCTTCTCAGCCGCGTCCACTACAGGCTGCTCCACCTCCTCAGCTGCAACCTCCTCACCGTCCTTACTCCTCTCAAGGAGCTCATCTACCCTTTCAATGAGACTGGTTGCCACTCTCTTGGCCTTACAAGCTGGCTTTTTGGCCTGACCCTTTGCTTTCGCATTGGGATCAGTCAGCCCTAGCACTGAATAAGTATCACTCAGTGAGGAAAACATTACCTTCTTTGAGGAGAGACTATCCTCGAAGTCGAAGGTATACTCATGGCAAGCATGAGCTATCAGGATGGACATCCTCGTGCCGAATGGCAAGATGGCACTGACGGATATGTGCTTCTTCTCCTCATCTCGCGTAAGCTTGTCCAACCCGGCCTGATGGAGTTGATCGAGGAAGAACTGCTCCCAGTTCGCTTCCACTCCATCAGCAATTGCTCCCATGAGCCTCAGCTTGGGCAGACTCAACTGCTCGTGAGAGCCAGTTGCACCCATCACTATCTTGGACACCAAGTCCACCAGCGCTCTGTATTCAGGCTCCAGAGTATTCTTGTTCTGACGAGCCCTGAATTCTGATGGCCCTGACTTGGTCCATTTCCCAAGAAGCTCTGCCTCTGAGTTCTCCTTGTAGGTTCTTGGGTTGATGTCTGAGAATGGCAATTTGAAGACTTCCCTCACCGCCTGCTTGAAGTTGATAGTGACCACCTCTGTGTTGTAAAGAGGTTCGCCGTCGCCGTCCTTCTCTCCCGTCGGCTTCAGTGCAGTTACCTTCGTGAAAACTTCCCCTTTCCGTAAGAACATATTCAAGTATGCTTCCACAACTGTTCTTGGGAGCACGGAAATGGGGCGGGTGGTGAAGTATGTTTCCAACCCAGCATCGGAAATCCACTTAAAAACGGGTTTGATTTCCTCAACTGTAAGACAGGTACCTTCCATGGAGATGACTTGCTCCATGTGTACCAGCTTCTTTTCGACAACGTCCACGATCTTGTCGGTTGTCCAGTTGGAATCAAGGAATGCCATCGTTTTGAAAAAGAAGAGATTTTTCGAAGTAATCTGTGTTTGAGCAAGAGAAAACTCAGTGTGCAGATTGTGCGTTGTGTTTGCGTAAAAACCTCAAATGGCACTCTTGATTGATAAGACTAAGTCAGTTACTCAAACGTGGGGTTGAGATTGATCCCTGAATTCGAAAGGTTTTGAAATGAAGGGCCATGATTAATCTCAGCTTCAATTAGACCCCATGTCAGTCATATTCCGTATAAAACGGACACGTATATGAAAAAGTAACTGTAGCATTAAATGCTCCGTGCGCGTGGGTTTTAAATATGAAAAGGTGCGCTTTTAATGAAAACGGAATGCATTTAATAAAGATTTTCAGGACGAAGGACTCAGGGAGACGCTTGAAATTCATAGGAGTCAGGTTAGAACTCATACCTGTCAGGGAGACATTGTAGCACCCTGATACCTCGCTGAGTCAAGTCTGGCCTGAGTTCCCCCTAGAACCCTACACCGACTGCTCTCCCGGATCTAAGAGTCCTAACTCCACTGACAGTTCCATAAACCTCGATTCAGCCAAAGGCTTAGTCAAGATGTCAGCTCTTTGCCTGTTAGTGTGAATCTTCTCCATCCTAATATCTTTCTTCTCCACATGATCTCGAATGAAGTGGTGTCTAATATCCACATGCTTGCACCTTGTGTGAAGCACTGGGTTCTGAGTAATTGCTATAGCACTATTGTTATCACAATAGATTGGAACCTGATTAGCAAACACTTGGTAGTCCCTCAGCTGTTGCCTCAACCATAAAATCTGAGCACAACAACTACCTGCAGCCATATACTGAGCCTCAGTTATGGATGTCGCCACAGAATTCTGCTTCTTACTAAACCACGAGATCAACTTACTCCCCAAAAACTGACATGTCCCTGAGGTTGATTTCCTATCAATCCTACAACCTCCATAATCTGCATCTGAGTAACCTGTCAGTTCTAAGTTGTCATCTGAAGGATACCATAGTCCCATATTGACTGTCCTTTTCAAATACTTAAGTATCCTCTTAGTAGCCTCCAAATGACTTCTCTTGGGATCAGACTGATACCTAGCACACACACCAACTGCAAACGTAATGTCAGGCCTACTTGCAGTCAGGTACAACAAAGAACCTATCAGCCCACGATACTCAGTCTGATTTACTGAAGTCCCTTCAGTGTCAGGATCCATCTTCCAATTTGTTTTCATTGGGATCCTGGCTGGATTGCTGTTCTGAACACCAAACTTTTGAATCAAGTCTCTTGTATACTTGGCCTGATTTATGAAGATACCTTGATCTGTCAGCTTGACTTGCAATCCTAAGAAGAAGTTCATCTCTCCCATCATTGACATCTCAAATTTACCAGTCATCAGCTTAGAGAATTTCTCACATAGCTGATGATTTGGTGATCCAAATATTATATCATCCACATAGATTTGGACCAAGAGAATGTCATCACCTTCAGTGATCCTGAATAATGTCCTATCCACAGTTCCCTTCTTGAACCCATGATCAGTCAGGAATTGAGAGAGGGTATCATACCAAGCTCTTGGTGCTTACTTAAGTCCATAGAGTGCTTTCTTCAAATGGTATACTCTATCTCCAACCTCAAACCCGGGAGGTTGTTCAACATATACCTCTTCATTGAGTACACCATTCAGGAAGGCACTCTTGACATCCATTTGATACACCTTGAACTTCTTATATGTTGCATATGCAAGGAACAACCTGATAGCTTCCAACCTAGCCACTGGAGCAAAAGTCTCATCATAGTCTATTCCTTCAGACTGACAATACCCTTTTGCAACCAGTCTAGCCTTGTTCCTTACCACAACACCATTCTCATCCTTCTTGTTCTTGAAGACCCACTTGGTACTAATCACACCTTGATGCCTAGGTCTATCTACCAGTTCCCAAACCTGATTCCTTGTGAACTGATTCAACTCCTCTTGCATGGCAATGATCCAGTTCGAGTCAGTGAGAGCTTCTTCAATGTTCTGAGGCTCTTGCTCAGAGAGAAAGCAACAGAACAATGCACTCTCACCATGGAACCGTCTGGTCCTGACTCCCTCAGTTGGATCACCAATTATTTGATCAATGGGATGATCCTCCAACCATGTTCTTTTGCCAGAAGTTGTTCCTGAAGTACCTGCAATGTTAGTGTCTACAGGCTCATAAAATTCAGGAAATTGAACAGAAGGGGATGATCCTGAGTGTATACCAAAGGGGTTAACAAGCTCAATGTCAGGGACATTGATTCCCCCTTGATTAGGTGACTCAGGGACCGTCTCAGCTGCAACAGCATCTTCATAGACGGTGCTTACCTCAGGTTGAGCCTGTTCCTCAGTCTGAGGCTCAACAATCCCTGATGTGCTGGGCTTAGGAGTGACACCTGATTCATCATCCTGATCATCATCATCATCCCATCTCGGAATTGGCACAGTCTTGATCTTGGGATCAGGTTGATTCTTCAAGCTCAGCCTTGTCACACTCCTTGTGACCTCCTCAGTGTCAGGATTCAACACCTTTGCCCTAGACTCATTAGCAGATTCATCAAAGACAACATGAGGTGATTCTTCCACAACAAGAGTCCTACAATTGTAAACTCTGAAGGCTTTACTAATTTCAGAATATCCTAAGAATATTCCTTCATCAGATTTGCTATCAAAGGCTTTCAATTGGGTCTTCCCATTGTTGAGGATGAAGCACTTACAACCAAATACATGAAAATAGGAAATACGAGGTTTCCTTTAGTTCCATGTCTCATATGGGGTCTGAGCATGTTGTTTGTTCAGCATGGATCTGTTCTGAGTGTAGCATGCAGTGTTGATTGCCTCAGCCCAGAATTTCTTGGGCAATCCTGACTCAGCCAGCATGGTCCTTGCAGCTTCCTTCAGTGTCCTGTTCCTCCTTTTAGCGACACCATTATGTTGTGGGGTTCTAGCTGCAGAAGTCTCATGAGCTATACCAAGTTCATTACAGAAGTCAGAAATATATGAATTTATAAATTCAGTGCCCTTGTCAGATCTGATCTTAGTAATGGACTGATTCTTCTCATTACTGAGTCTCCTGAGCAACTCTGGAAGCTTCACCTGTGTTTCCTTCTTATTCAACAAGAAAATAACCCAAGTATATTGTTGGGACATTGTCAGTTTTGATTAAGATCCCAAAGCCCCTGAAAAGATGATTGCCTTAATCTGTCTTTGTCAGGCTAGTCTTGGTTAGGATTAGTACTTAGTCGTTTTACACTTCACAGGTACTCAGTGAGAGGAGAACTCACTGGAGACAATCAAGACTCAGAGCCTGAAGACAAAGAGCACCATCCTGAACTTATGGCAGTCCTCTAAGCTGACTGAGTAAGTGTCAGTGATGAAGAGTATGACCCTGAGGTCATTACAAACTCAGTCCTGAAGGGAACGGGATGTCACTGAGTTAATGGGAAGACTTGGAGTAGAGCCAAGCAATACAAAAGGAATTTCAGCGTCAGGACAAGACTGGTGGGCTCAAGACAAAATGAACTTAATAAGACAAGCCTGAAGCTCAGGAATAAGTTCTGACATTCTCACCAACCTGATGACATGGACCAATCCGAGAAGGACACGCACGTACGGAACCTGACATGAAGACTGAATTCAGACTGCATATTCAACGGGCAAGCATTTAATGTGCATTTAATGCAAGTACCAAATCCATGCAAAGGACGGCTGCTGCATGAAGATATGTCCGTTTGAAGCCACTCTACATAGATGACTAGAAGGCTATCTCTCCAACGGATAGTTATTCAAATCACCTATAAATACAGAAGGCCTTGAACCCATTCAAGGTGACGGGAAATTTCCAAGCCAGAAATTACTCAAACTCTCAAGCATTCAAAGCATTCAACCTTTAAGAGAAGCACTCGAAACCTTCTAAATTTCCCAAGTATTTCTTAGCAGTTGAGAGTTATTCTGTATTCCAAGAGCTAATTAGAATTATCTCAAGCTTAGAGAGATTATCCAATCCTTAGCATAGCTTTGACTTGTAAGGATAATCTCAACCTAGTTGGAATTCAAACTGAAACCAAAACCCTAAGATAGGCTTGTTGGGAGTAAGTCAGTTAGAGTGTTAGTAAGTGGAGTTGTATAGATCAGTGAGGTTAGCTGGTCTTGGTGCACCTTGGTACATTAAAAACAAGAATCCCTTGAGTGGATTTCCTGTTAAGTCAGGCCGTGGACGTAGGAGCTTGAGACTCTGAACCACGTTAAACTCCTTGTGTTCTTACTGCTTTGATACTGTGCATACTTGCCATATTACTTGTTCATTCATTGCATTCAAGTTTATCAGGCATGAATCAATCAGGCTGATCTTCAAAAGAGCACTGCCCTACTAAACACTTTTCAGAATTGAGTAAAACAAGTTTTTCAGAAAGCAAACTAAACAAGACTTTAAACTTTCAGGGCTCAAACATTTCCGCACTGAACTTGAACTGATAGTTAGCCAACTGACCCGTACCAAGTGTAGTCAGTAGGTGTATTATCAGCTCCTAGTTCTTTACCACTCTGAGTAAAGGGGACTCAGTCAGTCTTAAGGTTGAAAAATTGGTATACGTGTATTCCCCCCCCCATACACGTATTCCTCAGTCTTGTACCGGGGCTAACAAGTGGTATCAGAGCAGTGGTTCGAAAGACCACTGACTTTGAATACTAATAGTTTCAGAGGAGAAACTGTTGGTGGTCACTGAACAGATCTGAGTTTGCTTTTCATAAAACTTGCATCATCATGACTTCGAGGAGACTTGAAGCCTCGTTACCTGAATTCTCTGTGTCTAACTTTGTCTATTGGAAGTTCAGATTAGAAGCACATCTAGATGCCATCCATGACCAGATGCCACGTGTACTCAGGGAGGGACCGATCAAGATCACTATTCCTAACGTCAGAGGACTGGGATATGAGGATCTTGCGATTGGCGTGCAGGTTCCTAAAGAAAGGAAAGACATGACCAACAATGAAATCAAGATGGTGGGACTTGGCAATTTCGCCAGAAACATCATCTTGCACACGGTGCCCTTCGAGGAGTCAGCCAGGCTGATGAACTTAAAGACGGCAAAGGAGGTCTGGGATGAGCTGACAAGGATGTGTGAGGGATCTGAAAAGATCAAGGAGAACAAGAGGAACATTGCCATTCAGAAATTCGAGGCGTTCGAGATGCTGCCCGACGAAAGCATAGATCAAATGGAGTCTAGATTCATCAAGTTGATGAATGAGTTGGTGATGTTGGACAAGGATGTCCCAAGGAGAGATGTTGCTTCAAAGATCCTGAATGCCCTTCCTGAGAGATGGGACAACAGTGTAATTATGCTTAAGAACACTCAGGATATGAGTAACATAACTTCTGCTTTACTTTTTTCAGAGCTCAAAGCGCTTGAATTTGACCTTAACAAGAGGAAGAAGAAAGTTCAGTCAGAAGAGGAAGTGAAGGAGAAAACTCCTGAGAAAAGTGTGGCGTTCAAGTCCAGGTCTGAACCTGTTGAGCCCTCATCAAACTCTTCATCAAAGTCATTGATGGAGATGAGCAGGGAAGAACTTGCTGAGGAGTACAGCCTGATGGCCAGACGATTTGACAAGCTCAATTCCAGGTTTGGTCGTTATAAAAAGTTTTATCAGGACTCACGTGACAGGAAACCTGAAGGAACCCACCAAAGCTCAAGGAGATATGAGGAGCGAAGGAATACTGACCAGAGGAGAGAACGTGGTGATGAAAGGAGATATTCTGAACCAAAACCTGAAAGAAGAGACGAACAGAGACGTACTCGCGATGATAGATATCCAACAAAGACTGAAAGCTCACTAAGAACCAGGGAACCTGACTCAAGGAGGAACCCTGAACCCAGAAAAGAAAGAGTGAGTGAGCAGGTAGCATGTTACAACTGTAACAAGATTGGTCACTATCAGTACGACTGCCCGGAGCTAAGTGCGAGGGAGAGGGAGGAAAGGAGAGCCACTAGGGATCTAAGATCTGCTGATCGGAGAGCGATGGTAGCTGAAGATGCAACAGATTCTGACGGTCCTGCTGAAAGGTCACCTGAACTCTTCTCAGATGACGAGTACGATGATGTCTGTCTGATGGCTAGGGATGAGCCTGAGGTAACATCAAATTCTGTTTGTGCTTCTTACACTGGTCAAAATCCTGAGCTTAGCTCAGAGTCAGTTAGAGAAATGAACCTTCAGATCTGTCTTGATCAATTGATGGTTGATTTCTCCAGACTGCAGGAAACTAATGTCTTCTTGGTTAAGGAGAACAAGAAATTGAGTACTGAAGTTCAAAACCTGAATGAACAACTCACTCAGTCTGATCTTAAAGAATCAGCTCAGATTGTGAGACTAAATCAGGAAATTGATATGATCAATTCTGAGCGTCTCCCAAGAGAGAAGATTCTGAAGGAATTGGCTGAGGAAGAACTGGTCAGGAAGGAAGAACTGAAAGTACTTAAGAGTAAGTTTGATGACCTCTTTACCAGACATGAAATCCTGAAAAAGAGTGAGGACTCTCTCAAGAAAAAGGTTGCAGCAATGAATAAATCCTCAGTGGCTAGAGAGAAAATAAATAGCTACCAGATACTTGGGAACAAGAAAAAGGGGCTTGGATATGTTCCTGAGAAATCCTCACAAGGTCAGTCTCATGTTGCTTCAGGGAGCAACACTGAGAGGGTATTTGTTCAGACAGGCCAGAGTGCACCTAAGGTTGTGCTCCAGGCCCGTCAAACTGATAAGGGCAAGGAAACCGTTGACACAGTCAGGGTTGCTCCTAAGATAGCTAAGCCAAAACCCAAGGGAAAGGCAAAGCAACCTACGGAAGCCCCTAAGAGCTCAGGCCAGGGAAAACCTCAGCAAAAGCAGAGGAAGACTCAGGCCAAGAGCTTTCAGACTGGTCAGCGAGGGTACCATCATGCTTGGCAATACCAACAGGGAAGGCCAAATATGATGACACCCCCGTGGCTTTGGCATCCTGAGGCCTTTAACTGTTTTCCATTTCCTAATTTGCCCAGGGGAAATAGAAATCAGGGTCCTTATCAAGAACTAGGCCCAAGACCTGCTGCACCCAGACCTAGGAAGAATAGGAAGCCAGTCCAAAAGGCACCCACTCAGGCTCCTGCGAAGCCTAAGTCTAACACTCATACACCATCTTCCTCTAAGGCAAAGAAGAAGAAAGTTGTGTATGTCGATGTTTTAGGGAGACAGATTTACCACTCTGAGGCAATCAGGGTTGTGAAGCAAGTCTGGATCCCGAAGGGTACAGCTGACACGATAGGACCCAACACCCAATGGGTACCTAAAGCCTGATTTGCTTGCAGGCGGCTGTGGATCACAACAAGAGGAGAGGAGACTCAATCAAAGCTGTTTGGTACCTAGACAGTGGTTGTTAAAGGCACATGACTGGAATGAAGAGTCTTCTCCAAGAGTATCAAGCTAAAGATGGTCCACAGGTAACCTTTGGTGATAACTCAAAAGGTGTTAATAAAGGTTTTGGTGTTCTAATTATAGGTACAGTCAGAGTGGAAAATGTGTCCTTTGTGGAAGGACTAAAGCATAACCTGCTGTCAGTAAGTCAATTCTGTGACAAAGGGTTCAGTGTTGAGTTCTCATCGAATACATGTTCAGTCAAGGACAAATCAACACAGGTGCTTCTATCAGGTATAAGGAAAGGTAACATTTATCTCGCTGATTGGAGCAGCACTATTCCTAATACCTGTTTTATTGCTAAAAGCTCTTTAGAGCTCAGTTGGTTATGGCATAAAAGATTAAGCCACCTGAACTTCAAGATTCTTAACAAAATTTCTAGACAATCACTTGTTGATGGTCTACCTAATGAAGTTTTTAGCAAAGATCATGTGTGCAAAGCTTGTCAGGAAGGGAAGCAGGTCAGAGCATCATTCAAAGAAAAAGCTTCTTACTCCACTGACAGGATACTTCAGCTCTTGCACATGTATTTGTTTGGTCCCATAACACCTGTGAGTATGAATGGTAGAAAGTATACCCTTGTGGTTATTGATGATTATTCTAGATATACTTGGGTTATTTTCTTGTTGAATAAGAAGGAAACACAGGTGAAGCTTCCAGAGTTACTCAGGAGACTCAGCAATGAGAAGAATCAGTCCATTACTAAGATCAGATCTGACAAGGGCACTGAATTTATAAATTCATATATTTCTGACTTCTGTAATGAACTTGGTATAGCTCATGAGACTTCTGCAGCTAGAACTCCACAACAGAATGGTGTCGCTGAAAGAAGGAACATGACACTGAAGGAGGCTGCAAGGACCATGCTGGCTGAGTCAGGATTGCCCAAGAAATTCTGGGTTGAGGCAATCAACACTGCATGCTATACTCAGAACAGATCCTTGCTGAACAAGCAACATGCACAGACCCCATATGAGACATGGAACAAAAGGAAACCTCGTATCTCTTACTTTCATGTATTTGGTTGTAAGTGCTTCATCCTCAACAACGGGAAGACCCAGTTGAAAGCCTTTGATAGCAAATCTGATGAAGGAATATTCTTAGGATATTCTGAAGTTAGTAAAGCCTTCAGGGTTTACAATTGTAGGACCCTTGTTGTTGAAGAATCACCTCATGTTGTCTTTGATGAATCTGCAAATGAGTCCAGGGCAAAGGTGTTGAATCCTGCCTCTGAGGAGGTCACAAGGAGTGTGACAAGGCTGAGCTTGAAGAATCAACCTGATCCCAAGATCAAGACTGTGCCAATTCCGAGATGGGATGATGATGACGATCAGGATGATGAATCAGGTGCCACTCCTAAGCCCAGCACATCAGGGATTGTTGAGCCTCAGACTGAGGAACAGGCTCAACCAGAGGTAAGCACCGTCTATGAAGATGCTGTTGCAGCTGAGACGGTTCCTGAGTCACCTCATCAAGGGGGAATCAATGTACCTGACATTGAACTTGTTAATCCCTTTGGTATAGACTCAGGATCATCCC
Source organism: Ballota nigra (assembly GCA_947034835.1). Lineage (NCBI taxonomy): Eukaryota > Viridiplantae > Streptophyta > Magnoliopsida > Lamiales > Lamiaceae > Ballota > Ballota nigra. The sequence goes on along the minus strand of OX344722.1, from coordinate 111,297,558 downwards.
CTTCTGTTCAATTTCCTGAATTTTATGAACCTGTAGACACTAACATTGCAGGTACTTCAGGAACAACTCCTGGCAAGAGAACTTGGTTAGAAGATCATCCCATTGATCAAATCATTGGCGATCCAACTGAGGGAGTCAGGACCAGACGGTTCCATGGTGAGAGTGCATTGTTCTGTTGCTTTCTCTCTGAGCAAAAGCCTCAGAACATTGAAGAAGCTCTCACTGACTCGAACTGGATCATTGCCATGCAAGAGGAGTTGAATCAGTTCACAAGGAATCAAGTTTGGGAACTGGTGGATAGACCTAGGCATCAAGGTGTGATTGGTACCAAGTGGGTCTTTAAGAACAAGAAGGATGAGAATGGTGTTGTGGTAAGGAACAAGGCTAGACTGGTTGCAAAAGGGTATTGTCAGTCTGAAGGAATAGACTATGATGAAACTTTTGCTCCAGTGGCTAGGTTGGAAGCTATCAGATTGTTCCTTGCATATGCAACATACAAGAAGTTCAAGGTGTATCAAATGGATGTCAAGAGTGCCTTCCTGAATGGTGTACTCAATGAAGAGGTATATGTTGAACAACCTCCCGGGTTTGAGGTTGGAGATAGAGTATACCATTTTAAGAAAGCACTCTATGGACTTAAGCAAGCACCAAGAGCTTGATATGATACCCTCTCTCAATTCCTGATAGACCATGGGTTCAAGAAAGGAACTGTGGATAGAACCTTGTTCAGGATCACTGAAGGTGATGACATTCTCTTGGTCCAGATTTATGTGGATGACATAATATTTGGATCACCAAATCATCAGCTTTGTGAGAAATTCTCTAAGCTAATGACTGGTAAATTTGAGATGTCCATGATGGGAGAGATGAACTTCTTCTTAGGATTGCAGGTCAAGCAGACTGATCAAGGTATATTCATTAATCAGGCCAAGTATACAAGAGACCTGATTCATAAGTTTGGTGTTCAGAACAGCAATCCAGCAAGGATCCCTATGAACACAAATTGGAAGATGGATCCTGACACTGAAGGGACTTCAGTAAATCAGACTGAGTATCGTGGGCTGATAGGCTCTTTATTGTACCTGACTGCAAGTAGGCCTGACATTACGTTCGCAGTTGGTGTGTGTGCTAGGTATCAGTCTGATCCCAAGAGAAGTCATTTGGAGGCTGCTAAGAGGATACTTAAGTATTTGAAAAGGACAGTCAATATGGGACTATGGTATCCTTCAGATGACAACTTAGAACTGACAGGTTATTCAGATGCAGATTATGGAGGTTGTAGGATTGATAGGAAATCAACCTCAGGGACATGTCAGTTTTTGGGAAGTAAGTTGATCTCGTGGTTTAGTAAGAAGCAGAATTCAGTGGCTACATCCACGACTGAGGCTGAGTATATGGCTGCAGGTAGTTGTTGTGCTCAGATTTTATGGTTGAGGCAACAGTTGAGGGACTACCAAGTGTTTGCTAATCAGTTTCCAATCTATTGTGACAACAATAGTGCTATAGCAATTACTCAGAACCCAGTGCTTCACACAAGGTGCAAGCATGTGGATATTAGACACCACTTCATTCGAGATCATGTGGAGAAGAAAGATATTAGGATGGAGAAGATTCACACTGACAGGCAAAGAGCTGACATCTTGACTAAGCCTCTGGCTGAATCAAGGTTTATGGAACTGTCAGTGGAGTTAGGACTCTTAGATCCGGGAGAGCAGTCATCGTAGGGTTCTAGGGGGAACTCAGGCCAGACTCGACTCAGCGAGGTATCAGGGTGCTACAATGTCTCCCTGACAGGTATGAGTTCTAACCTGACTCTTGTGAATTTCAAGCGTCTCCCTGAGTCCTTCGTCCTGAAAATCTTTATTAAATGCATTCCGTTTTCATTAAAAGCGCGCCTTTTCACATTTAAAACCCACGCGCACGGAGCATTTAATGCCAGTTACTTTTTCATATACGTGTCCGTTTTATACGGAATATGACTGGCATGGGGTTTAATTGAAGCTGAGATTAATCCTGGCCCCTCATTTCAAAACCTTTCGAATTCAGGGATCAATCTCAACCCCACGTTCGAGTAACTGACTTAGTCTTATCAATCAAGAGTGCCATTTGAGGTTTTTATGCAAACACAATTCACAATCAGCACACTGAGTTTCTCTTGCTCAAACACATAAATTTTTCAAAAACCTTTCTTTCAAAAACAATGGCATTCCTTGATTCCAACTGGACAACCGACAAGATCGTCGACGTTGTTGAGAAGAAACTGGTACACATGGAGCAAGTCATCTCCATGGAAGGTATCTGTCTTACGGTTGAGGAAATCAAACCCGTATTTAAATGGATTTCCGATGCCGGGCTGGAAACATACTTCACCACCCGACCCATTTTCGTGCTCCCAAGAACAGTTGTGGAAGTATATTTGAATATGTTCTTGCGGAAGGGGGAAGTTTTCACAAAGGTGACTGCGTTGAAGCCTACGGGGGAGAAGGACGGCGACGGCGAACCTCTTTACAACACAGAGGTGGTCACTATCAATTTCAGGCAGGCGGTGAGGGAAGTCTTCAAGCTGCCATTCTCAGGCATCAACCCAAGAACCTACAAGGAGAACTCAGAAGGAGAGTTTCTTGGGATATGGACCAAGTCAGGGTCATCGGAGTTCAGGGCTCGCCAGAACAAGAGTACGTTAAAGCCTGAGTATAGAGCTCTGGTGGACTTGGTATCCAAGATGGTGATGGGCGCAACTGGCTCTCGCGAGCAATTAAGTCTGCCCAAGCTGAGACTTATGGGAGCTATCGTTGATGGAGTGGAAGCGAACTGGGAGCAGCTCTTCCTCGATCAACTCCATCAGACAGGACTGGACAAACTCACGCGTGACGAGGAGAAGAAGCACATTTCCGTCAGTGCCATCTTGCCTTTCGGCACGAGGATGTCCATCCTAATTGCTCATGCTTGCCATGGGTATACCTTCGACTTTGAGGATAGTCTCTCCTCGAAGAAGGTAATGTTTTCCTCACTGAGTGATACCTATTCAGTGCTAGGGCTGATTGATCCCAATGCGAAAGCAAAGGGTCAGGTCAAAAGGCCAGCTGGTAAAGCCAAGAGAGTGACAACCAGTCTCATTGAACGGGTAGATGAGCTCCTTGAGAGGAGTAAGGATGGTGAGGAGGTTGCTGCTGAGGAGGTGGAGCAGCCTGAAGTGGAAGCGGCTGAGAAGAGGAACAGGGTGAAGATAGTGCTGTCAGGGAAGAGCACTATATCTGGGACTGAGTCTGATCCCAAGAAGGCCGGATCCGAGGCTGAGGGAACTGACGATGACGTCAGAAAGGAGGGTACTAAGGGAGAGAGGCCCCTGAAAAGGCTTAGGAAGGGGGCCAGAAAATCCCCTGCTAAGAAGCTGCCTGAGGTGAGTGAGAGGGAGAAGTCAAGCTCTTTTGGAGCCTCTGACTTGGAGGAAGTGAGAAAAACTGTCGAGACGGCTGAGTCGTTGCAGCCTGAGACAGTACCCACTCAAACACACCCACACCCTGAAACCCAAACACCCTTCATTCCTGACCCCACACCTCAATCTCCTCAACCACCCCAAACCTCAGAGCCAAATCATCCTACTGAGTCAGCGCCTTCAACTTCACACATGAATGAGCCTGACCAGTCAGCCGAGCCGAACCTTCCAAACCCCTCAGATTTTCCCTCATACCCTAATCCCAAAGACTGTCCCAAATCCATTTCAGCTGAGGAGGACGAGTTCCTCGAAGTGGAGGAGGAAGATTTGGATGAACACATGGCTGGAGGGATTCTGGAGAACACCCTCAGGGGGAACGCCACAGAATGGGCAGGAAAGTGCTGGCCTGGGCTATCCAAGTATACTGAGCTACTGGCGCATGTGATAGAGCTCAAAGTTTGGTTGGACTTCAAACAATCAAACATGCAGGAGCAACATATGCTGGTGGATGCTCGTGGTTGGGAGCATTGGGAGACGGAAGAGGCCAAGATTTGCTCGTTCTTTGGACTTACTAGCTGGCTTCAACTCTTGAACTTTGACAACCTGAAGCAGCTAGTGGCTGATATGATGTCCAAGAGCAAGGCTGACCTCCTTCCTGAGGACGAGAAGGATGATGATGAGGATGATGAAGAAGCTCAGGGTGGAGAGCTGGAGAAGGCAGTGGAGGAAACTGCACAGGAAGTGGATGAGATGAACTCTGAGCCTCAGGCTCAGGGGGAAGGTGATCTGAACACTGGTGCCAAGGGTGGACCAGTGGCTGAGGATGTTGTGAACATCTCAGCTGCCGATGAGACATCTGTCAATAAAGGGATTCCCTGCCCTGAGACAAGAGAGGAAGATGTTGAGGCATTCAAGGAGACTCTCAGTTCCGAGGGACTTGCTCCCAAGGTTCAAGTTAGCTTAGCTGAGCCTGAGGAGGTGGCTATGACTACTTCACAACTGCCTTCAGTGCACCTTGAAGAAGGGACTGATGCTGCAGGGGCTGACAAAGAAAAGCAGCCAATCACTGAGGCGGCCGTTGATGATGAGGATGTGATCATAACCGGGGTCGGCCGTGCTGAATTCACCAGCATAGTGGAGGTCAAGCAGGAGAAAACCTCAGAAAATCTAGCTGAACTTCAGGAGGAGGTAATGAGGCTACGAGCTGAGAAGGAAGAAGACTCCAAGGCCCTAGCGAAGCACATCAGGTGGACGAAATCAGCTTACAACACCCTTGCTAACAGGGAGCTGATCTTGTTAAAGAAAACGATGACTGACACGGCTAAGTCAGTGAGGAATGAGCGAAAGCGCACCAAAAAGATGCTGAGGCAAACCTTGAAGCAGTTGACTGAGAAGGATGAGCAAAGGAAGGAGGACCTTAATCAGGCTGTGGAGAAGCTTGCAGCTCAGGCTGGGGCACTATTCACTCAGGCCATTTATGGCTCAGCGTCAAAGTTTGAGCTGGAGTCAGAACGTATTGCTCAGACTTCAAAGGACATTGCTGAGAGACTGACCCAAGCAGATGAGCGATCTGCTCTGGTGGAGGGGAAGATAGAGAAGGTTGAGCAAAGACTCCAACTCTCCATGGAGGTCTTTGAGAAGAAGGTCCAAGCTGCAATCAGTTCAGTATCATTTGCAGGGACTGGAATTTCGATGGGAGTTGAATTATTGAAGGAGGGAATTAATGATGTCCATTCCCTAGCCTCCTTCGTAATCAACAGCGGATCTGATGCATTCCCATCCGAGGCCAATGATGATGCCAAAAAGGGGGAAAAGAAGAAGAAAAGATCCCGCCCTGAGGCATCTGAGGCAGTCAATCAAGGTGAGACCGTTCTAGCTGACCCTGAAGCCCATCCTGATGGAAACATTTTAAGGGTGAGGAAGTCAGCTAGGTTAGCGGCGGTGGAAAAGGAAGGAGAAGAAATTGTTGCCAAGCTGAGAGATGAGGCAACAAAGGCAAAGGCTAATGAACCTTCCAAGCAACAACCTGAGCCAGTTCAGAGGTCGTCTCCCATGAGCTCAAGGAAGAATCCCATCACTTACTCAGGTGAGTTGGTTGCGGAGCTATGTGCTGAAGCATGGGGAGATCAATCTGAAAAATCTGAGGCTATGCGCAAAGCTGAAATTGCTCAGAAGGAGAAGATGCGCATCTTGGAGAAGAAGGTTGAGAAGCTGACTGATATCACTGAGCTTCAACAACGAGAACTAGATGATGCAGTGATCAGCTTGCTAAGGAGGAAGAAGGCGAAGCCTGAGCCAAGGAAGTACAGGAAGAAACCAACAGTTAGGAAATCAACAATTCTTCAAGTCAGAAGGCCAGAATCAGGAGCAAGGGAAGCTTTTGTTGATGAGTTCGTCTCAGAGATATTGAAGGAGTTTTGGACTGATGCAAGGGATGAATTTGTTAGACTGTGGTTTGTTGTGAAGAAGTGGGGCGACACTGACGATATCAATGCCCACTTCACTGACTACATGATGGACAATCATCCTGAGCTATTCCAGAAGATCTTGGAGGAGGCTGAGGCAGCTCAAGTTCAAGTGAAGGCTCCTGAGTTCACCATTCGAGCTCCTCCCTTGGTTCCTGGAACTCAAAAGCATGATACAAAGGCCATTATGATGGAAGTCTTGAAGATAGCCAAAGCTGAAGGGTACGTGAATCAACCTGGAAGACTTGACGAGCTGAAGGCAAGAGTTTATGCAGGATATGGACTCAAGCCTGAAATGAGATTAGTCTAGGTGTTCACAGGCTTCTGTGTAATAGATTAGATTCATTGTAATCATTTCCACATCAATCAATGAAATCTATTACTTTTGCCCACAGACAAAAACTCATTGTCTTTTTTGGCTGTTGTTTAAAATTCTGTACTTTATCAAGAATTGCTCTAACACTGTCTTATCTTATAGATAGGTTTATCTTGTTTCCTCTAAGTGTTTTGAGGATCTTTTCAGTGTTTTGGCATCATCAAAAAGGGGGAAATTGTTGGGACATTGTCAGTTTTGATTAAGATCCCAAAGCCCCTGAAAAGATGATTGCCTTAATCTGTCTTTGTCAGGTTAGTCTTGGTTAGGATTAGTACTTAGTCGTTTTACACTTCACAGGTACTCAGTGAGAGGAGAACTCACTGGAGACAATCAAGACTCAGAGCCTGAAGACGAAGAGCACCATCCTGAACTTATGGCAGTCCTCTAAGCTGACTGAGTAAGTGTAAGTGATGAAGAGTATGACCCTGAGGTCATTACTAACTCAGTCCTGAAGGGAACGGGATGTCACTGAGTTAATGGGAAGACTTGGAGTAGAGCCAAGCAATGCAAAAGGAATTTCAGCGTCAGGACAAGACTGGTGGGCTCAAGACAAAATGAACTTAATAAGTCAAGCCTGAAGCTCAGGAATAAGTTCTGACATTCTCACCAACCTGATGACGTGGACCAATCCGAGAAGGACACGCACGTACGGAACCTGACATGAAGACTGAATTCAGACTGCATATTCAACGGGCAAGCATTTAATGCAAGTACCAAATCCATGCAAAGGACGGCTGCTGTATGAAGATATGTCCGTTTGAAGCCACTCTACATAGATGAGTAGAAGGCTATCTCTCCAACGGATAGTTATTCAAATCACCTATAAATACAGAAGGCCTTGAACCCATTCAAGGTGACGGGAAATTTCCAAGCCAGAAATTACTCAAACTCTCAAGCATTCAAAGCATTCAACCTTTAAGAGAAGCACTCGAAACCTTCTAAATTTCCCAAGTGTTTCTTAGCAGTTGAGAGTTATTCTGTATTCCAAGAGCTAATTAGAATTATCTCAAGCTTAGAGAGATTATCCAATCCTTAGCATAGCTTTGACTTGTAAGGATAATCTCAACCTAGTTGGAATTCAAACTGAAACCAAAACCCTAAGATAGGCTTGTTGGGAGTAAGTCAGTTAGAGTGTTAGTAAGTGGAGTTGTATAGATCAGTGAGGTTAGCTGGTCTTGGTGCACCTTGGCACGTTAAAAACAAGAATCCCTTGAGTGGATTTCCTGTTAAGTCAGGCCGTGGACGTAGGAGCTTGAGACTCTGAACCACGTTAAACTCCCTGTGTTCTTACTGCTTTGATATTGTGCATACTTGCTATATTACTTGTTCATTCATTGCATTCAAGTTTATCAGGCCTGAATCAATCAGGCTGATCTTCAAAAGAGCACTGCCCTACTAAACACTCTTCAGATTTGAGTAAAACAAGTTTTTCAGAAAGCAAACTAAACAAGACTTTAAACTTTCAGGGCTCAAACATTTCCGCACTGAACTTGAACTGATAGTTAGCCAACTGACCCGCACCAAGTGTAGTCAGTAGGTGTGTTATCAGCTCCTAGTTCTTTACCACTCTGAGCAAAGGGGACTCAGTCAGTCTTAAGGTTGAAAAATTGGTATACGTGTATTCCCCCCCCCATACACGTATTCCTCAGTCTTGTACCGGGGCCAACATATATCTAGAATAATCATCAATAACCACAAGGATATACTTTCTACCATTCATACTCACAGGTGTTATGGGGCCAAACAAATCCATGTGCAAGAGCTGAAGTATCCTGTCAGTGGAATAAGAAGCTTTCTCTTTGAATGATGCTCTGACCTGCTTCCCTTCCTGACAAGCTTTGCACACGTGATCTTTGCTAAAAACTTCATTAGGTAGACCATCAACAAGTGATTGTCTAGAAATTTTGTTAAGAATCTTGAAGTTCAGGTGGCTTAATCTTTTATGCCATAACCAACTGAGCTCTAAAGAGCTTTTAGCAACAAGATAAGTATTAGGAATAGTGCTGCTCCAATCAGCGAGATAAACGTTACCTTTTCTTATACCTGATAGAAGCACTTGTGTTGATTTGTCCTTGACTGAACATGTATTCGATGAGAACTCAACACTGAACCCTTTGTCACATAATTGACTTACTGACAATAGGTTGTGCTTCAGTCCTTCCACAAAGGACACATTTTCCACTCTGACTGTACCTATAATTAGAACACCAAAACCTTTAGTAACACCTTTTGAGTTATCACCAAAGGTTACCTGTGGACCATCTTTAACTTGATATTCTTGGAGAAGACTCTTCATTCCAGTCATGTGCCTTGAGCAACCACTGTCTAGGTACCAAACAACTTTGATTGAGTCTCCTCTCCTTTTGTTGTGATCCACAGCCGCCTGCAAGCAAATCAGGCTTTAGGTACCCATTGGGTGTTGGGTCCTATCGTGTCAGCTGTACCCTTCGGGATCCAGACTTGCTTCACAACCCTGATTGCCTCAGAGTGGTAAATCTGTCTCCCTGAAACATCGACATACACAACTTTCTTCTTCTTTGCCTTAGAGGAAGATGGTGTATGAGTGTTAGACTTAGGCTTCACAGGAGCCTGAGTGGGTGCCTTTTGGGCTGGCTTCCTTTTCTTCCTAGGTCTGGGTGCAGCAGGTCTTGGGCCTTGTTCTTGATAAGAGCCCTGATTTCTATTCCCCCTAGGCAAGTGAGGGAATTGAAAGCAGTTAAAGGCCTCAGGATGCCAAAACCACGGGGGTGTCATCATATTTGGCCTTCCCTGATGGTATTGCCAAGCATGATGGTACCCTTGTTGACCAGTCTGAGGGCTCTTGGCTTGAGTCTTCCTCTGCTTTCGCTGAGGTTTTCCCTGGCCTGAGCTCTCAGGGGCTTCCTTAGATTGCTTTGCCTTTCCCTTGGGTTTTGGCTTAGCTGTCTTAGGAGCAACCCTGACTGTGTCAACGGTTTCCTTGCCCTTATCAGTTTGACGGGCCTGGAGCACAACCTTAGGTGCACTCTGGCTTGTCTGAACAAATACCTTCTCAGTGTTGCTCCCTGAAGCAACATGAGACTGACCTTGTGAGGATTTCTTAGGAGCATATCCAAGCCCCCTTTTCTCATTCCCAAGTATCTGGCTGCTATTTATTTCCTCTATAGCCACTGAAGATTTATTCATTGCTGCAACCTTTTTCTTGAGAGAGTCCTCACTCTTTTTCAGGATTTCATGTCTGGTAAAGAGGTCATCAAACTTACTCTTAAGTACTTTTAGTTCTTCCTTCCTGACCAGCTCTTCCTCAGCCAATTCCTTCAGAATCTTCTCTCTTGGAAGACGCTCAGCATTGATTAAATCAATCTCCTGAGTTAGTCTCACAATTTGAGCTGATTCTTTAAGATCAGACTGAGTGAGTTGTTCGTTCAGGTTTTGAACCTCAGTACTCAATTTCTTGTTCTCCTCTACCAAGAAGACATTAGTTTCCTGCAGTCTGGAGAAATCAACCATCAATTGATCAAGGCAGATCTGAAGGTTCATTTCTCTAACTGACTCTGAGCTAAGCTCAGGATTTTGACCAGTGTAAGAAGCACAAACATAATTTGATGTTACCTTAGGCTCATCCCTAGCCACCAGACAGACATCATCGTACTCGTCATCTGAGAAGAGTTCAGGTGACCTTTCAGCAGGATCATCAGAATCTGTTGCATCTTCAGCGACCATCGCTCTCCGATCAGCAGATCTTAGATCCCTAGTGGCTCTTCTTTCCTCTCTCTCCCTCGCACTCAGCTCCGGGCAGTCGTACTGATAGTGACCAATCTTGTTACAGTTGTAACATGCTACCTGCTCACTCACTCTTTCTTTTCTCGGTTCAGGGTTCCTCCTTGAGTCAGGTTCCCTGGTTCTTGGTGAGCTTTCAGTCTTGGTTGGATATCTATCATCGCGAGTACGTCTCTGTTCGTCTCTTCTTTCAGGTTTTGGTTCAGAATATCTCCTTTCATCACCACGTTCTCTCATCTGGTCTGTATTCCTTCGCTCCTCATATCTCCTTGAGCTTTGGTGGGTGCCTTCAGGTTTCCTGTCACGTGAGTCCTGATAAAACTTTTTATAACGACCAAACCTGGAATTGAGCTTGTCAAATCGTCTGGCCATCAGGCTGTACTCCTCAGCGAGTTCTTCCCTGCTCATCTCCATAAGTGACTTTGATGAAGAATTTGATGAGGGCTCAACAGGTTCAGACCTGGCCTTGAACGCCACACTTTTCTCAGGAGTTTTCTCCTTCACTTCCTCTTCTGACTGAACTTTCTTCTTTCTCTTGTTAATATCGAATTCAAGTGCTTTGAGCTCTGAAAAAAAGTAAAGCAGAAGTTATGTTACTCATATCATGAGTGTTCTTAAGCATAATTACACTGTTGTCCCATCTCTCAGGAAAGGCATTCAGGATCTTTGAAGCAACATCTCTCCTTGGGACATCCTTGTCCAGCATCACCAACTCATTCATCAACTTGATGAATCTAGACTCCATTTGATCTATGCTCTCGTCAGGCAGCATCTCTAACGCCTCGAATTTCTGAATGGCAATGTTTCTCTTGTTCTCCTTGATCTTTTCAGATCCCTCACACATCCTTGTCAGCTCATCCCAAACCTCCTTTGCCGTCTTTAAGTTCATCAGCCTAGCTGACTCCTCGAAGGGCACCGTATGCAAGATGATGTTTCTGGCGACGTTGTCAAGTCCCACCATCTTAATTTCATCGTTGGTCATGTCTTTCCTTTCTTTAGGAACCTGCACGCCAATCGCAAGATCCTCATATCCCAGTCCTCTGACATTAGGGATAGTGATCTTGATCGGTCCCTCCCTGAGTACACGCGGCATCTGGTCATGGATGGCATCTAGATGTGCTTCTAATCTGAACTTCCAATAGACAAAGTTAGACACAGAGAATTCAGGTAACGAAGCTTCAAGTCTCCTCGAAGTCATGATGATGCAAGTTTTATGAAAAGCAAACTCAGATCTGTTCAGTGACCACCAACAGTTTCTCCTCTGAAACTATTAGTATTCAAAGTCAGTGGTCTTTCAAACCACTGCTCTGATACCACTTGTTGGTCCCGGTACAAGACTGAGGAATACGTGTATGGGGGGGGGGGAATACACGTATGCCAATTTTTCAACCTTAAAAACTGACTGAGTCCCCTTTACTCAGAGTGGTAAAGAACTAGGAGCTGATAATACACCTACTGACTACACTTGGTGCGGGTCAGTTGGCTAACTATCAGTTCAAGTTCAGTGCGGAAATATTTGAGCCCTGAAAGTTTAAAGTCTTGTTTAGTTTGCTTTCTGAAAAACTTGTTTTACTCAATTCTGAAAAGTGTTTAGTAGGGCAGTGCTCTTTTGAAGATCAGCCTGATTGATTCAGGCCTGATAAACTTGAATGCAATGAATGAACAAGTAATATGGCAAGTATGCACAGTATCAAAGCAGTAAGAACACAAGGAGTTTAACGTGGTTCAGAGTCTCAAGCTCCTACGTCCACGGCCTGACTTAACAGGAAATCCACTCAAGGGATTCTTGTTTTTAACGTGCCAAGGTGCACCAAGACCAGCTATCCTCACTGATCTATACAACTCCACTTACTAACACACTTACTGACTTACTCCCAACAAGCCTATCTTAGGGTTTTGGTTTCAGTTTGGATTCCAACTAAGTTGAGATTATCCTTACAAGGCAAAGTTATGCTAAGGATTGTATAATCTCTCTAAGCTTAAGATAATGCTATTTAGCTCTTGGAATACAGAATAACTCTCAGTTGCTAAGAAACACTTGGGAAATTTGAATGTTTTCGAGTGCTTCTCTTAAGGGTTGAGTGCTTTGAATGCTTGAGAGTTTTGAGTAATTTCTAGCTTGGAAATTTCCCGTAACCTTGAATGGGTTCAAGGTCTTCTGTATTTATAGATGATTTGAATAACTATCCGTTGGAGAGATAGCCTTCTAGTCACCTATGTAGAGTGGCTTCGAACGGACATATCTTCATGCAGCAGCCGCCCTTGCATGGATTTGGTATTTGCATTAAATGCACATTAAATGCTTGCCCGTTGAATATGCAGTCTGAATTCAGTCTTCATGTCAGGTTCCGTACATGCGTGTCCTTCTCGGATTGGGCCACGTCATCAGGTTGGTGAGAATGTCAGAACTTATTCCTGAGCTTCAGGCTTGTCTTATTAAGTTCATTTTGTCTTGAGCCCACCAGTCTTGTCCTGACGCTGAAATTCCTTTTGCATTGCTTGGCTCTACTCCAAGTCTTCCCATGAACTCTGAGACATCCTGTTTCCTTCAGGACTGAGTTAGTAATGACCTCAGGGTCATACTCTTCATCACTGACACTTACTCAGCCAGCTTAGAGGACTGCCATAAGTTCAGGATGGTGCTCTTCGTCTTCAGGCTCTGAGTCTTGATTGTCTCCAGTGAGTTCTCCTCTCACTGAGTACCTGTGAAGTGTAAAATGACTAAGTACTAGTCCTAACCAAGACTAGCCTGACAAAGACATATTAAGACAAACATCTTTTCAGGGGCTTTGGGATCTTAATCAAAACTGACCATGTCCCAACAAATATAAATTTATTTTTCTTTTCCATCCTCCGGAATAGATAATTAATTATAATCATGGCGATTATATTATGAATGTTGTGTTTTATTTTTGGAAAATATGGACAAAAAAAGATGTTGTTCGTTGTGACATAGAGAAATGGTCGAGGATGAAGATTTTAAGAAGATGAGTAGGTCTTGTATGAGACCGTCTCATGACATAAGACAATGAAAATGGGTATAACTGGGGCATTGACTCATTAACACTTTGGTAGGTCTAGGTGTTAATTTGTGTTGTCTCATAAAAGTTTTTGCCTAAGAAGATAGATATGTAATAAAAAAGGGTAATAATTACCTTATTTATGAAAACAAATAGTGTTGTGTAGTATCATCTTTTGTTCTCATTAACTACTATAATTATCTTCACACACTCTCTCATATGCACCAAGTGCACAGTGTACTCACTCAACAATTAAGATTGTGTATACTGAAAAGTGTAGGTTGATTATACTGAAAAGTGTAGTTAGATTTCACTGTAATCAAATTATACTTTTCAATATAAACAATTTCAACTGTTGAGTGAGTGCACCATGCACCAAATGCACAATAGAATTACTCAATTATTTTATATTTATCCATATTCTTATTACCATTAATTGATTTTTTTTCAAACCAAGCACCACCTAAATTTTTTAGTAAAACAACTAATAATCAATATTCTTAGTGAAACAACCAAACCCTTCAATTCATAAATTTTAATAAAATTAATTAGAATTATTTTAAACAAAACAACTAACATCCTTCGAACAATTCACTGTGAAATTTGTTTACGCAACACTTTTCGGAACCTCAAAAACCGTTTATTGGAAGAGAATGCATTTAACTTTTCTTTCTCTATTTTTTTTTCAAGAACTATTAAAGAAATCTTAATATCAACTACCAACCATAAAAAAAAATTAGAAAAAGAAAAAAAGTAAAAAAACAAACATAATGCAATCGAGTAGGTGATTTGACCAATTAATAATTATTTGGCTTGTTGAGATTAGAGTCGGTCTTCTCTTTCTATATAATAATTTTTTTTTTTTAATCAAACGATGATGTGAATTTATGATCTTACAATATGCTATCTCCGTCTCAAGTCTTTTTTTATACTACCTTTTTTCTCGTGTTTTAACGAGAAAGTTATTTATTAATATTTAAAATGATAAAATAATTTTTAAAAAGTACTCCCTCCGTTCCACTATTGTGTTTCTCTTTTGCCATTTTGGTCCGTCCCACTATAAATTTTTCATACCTTATTTGAAAATCAATTAATAATATTATATTCATCTACTTTATTCACATCCACTCATTTAACTACATTCCACTTTATTCTCTTCTCTCTCCATCACATCACTTGTACTATATCTATATTTTAACATCCACCTTAAATGTTGTGCCCAAAAGTAAGGGGAACGTAATAGCGGGACGGAGGGAGTAGTATAATAGATTTATCTCTCCTCTAGTATAAAGTGACTTAAAATTATTTTATCATTTCAAATACTAATTAAAAATTTGTTCGCTAAAATACGTGAAAATAATAAACGTGAAATAAGATCGGGACGGAGGGAGTATATTATTAGTAGTGGTACTTTAAATATTTGTGCTATTCTATTCTATACTATTCTATCAATTAGTTAATTTAAAATTTATTTCAATGGGCAATTGCTACTCGGAGATCAAGAGCTCCATGGGTGTCTTTATTTAGGGAGAGTCGGGTGCTTTTGTTAATGGTTTTGCTAAAATATTTCATGTTTATTACATGCCCAGAATTTGCGGAACTTTCAGGCTCAAGGGGGCGGTTTCTCCTGCATTGCTGTTTGGTTTGAATACTTTTGAAAGGCTGTTTTTTTTTTTTTTTTTCCCGATTAGAATTACCTATCTTTTAAAAATAGAAATAATTACACTAAAGCATACTATTTTGGGTGTAATTTCAAATAGTCATCTCAATTTCCCCTTGTTACAAATAACCACATTTTATTACATAAAACCACACTTTTCAATTTTAAGTGGAACCCACCTACCCATCAGCCATCACATACCCCCACCCCCAACACCCCCAACCCCACCGCCATATTTCTCACCAGCCCACTAGCCATCAGTCATCACTTTCATCATTTATCTCACCCCTCCCACCCACCCACCCACCCACCCACCCACCCCCCCCCCCCCTCTCTCTCTCTCTCTCAAGCCAAACCTTTCCTCACCCCACAAATCTGGCCGCCACCACCCACCACCACTATTGTCAATTTCCGTCAACGGCCACCGCCAATGATGAAGACCGAATGACGACCATCTATGCGGGATAGCATGCACCGCTGCAGTATTCGTGTGCCCCAGCCTCCATGACCACTGTCTCTCAAATTCGGCCACCATGCGCCCTGATGTGCGATGACGAACGGTGATACGCCATTCGAGAGGCGTAGACACGACCCCACAAAATTCGGCCAACTCCCTCTCAGATTTGAACAGATCGACGAACAGATTCACGACGGCGATGAAAAATGGCCATGATAGAATCGCCACCAGCGCCTCTAGATCGGAGTCCCGATTTGTGCGAGGGATTGTGACTTGAAGCGAATTACACTAGCTTCTACTAGTCGTTCACCCGCAAGCGGACGAGTTCACTGTAGTATAAGTGTTGGTCTAAAAAAGGTTATCCAGCGGAAAGCGTTTTTTAAGTTTATTTTTAAGAAAACCCTTTTAAATTAAGTGCTAAAAGAAAAGTGCAGAAAACTTAATAGCATAAAGTAGAGAACACCAGAATTTATAGTGGTTCGGACCAACTTGTCCTACGTCCACTCTCCCTTTCTCCAAAGGGGGCTTTCTCTCCAACCAACGTACTCACGAACCACTGGAATTGCGAAGTACCAGCTCCTTCGTACACTTGCTTACAACAACCTTTCAAGGTGAATAGGTTGATTATAAGATCCAACTAAAAACTCCTAATGAGTATATAAACTTGAATGAACAAGGTGAGTAAGTGGAAGAGTTCGTGTGTTCTTGGTGTGCTCTAACGCGACTCTTGTATAATGAACTCATCCAAGCACTCCTATTTATAGTTGTAGGAATTAACTAGCCGTTGGAAGCTATAAATTCAAACAACCATAATTGGAGGGATATAATCAATCAAAGATTGATTATATTGATTGATTAGTTGACTTTCAATCAAGTAATCAATCAAATTCTCCATCAGTTGACTCTCTAGATTGCCTTCATCTCCATCAATGATCTCCAAAATCTACTTGTCTCCAGATTACATGTAGCCTCCATGTGGGTGAACTAATCCGTCACACTCATCTGATCAGGACTCGTCTGGTCTGGGGTCTTCTGGTCTGGTCTCATCTGGCAGGTAACACTTCTGCTCTGGTCCTCATCTGGGAGAGGTCTTCTGGTCAGACTCCTCTGGTCGGACTCCTCTGGTCAGACTCCTCTGGTCAGACTCCTCTGGTCAGGCTCCTCTGGTCAGACTCCTCTGGCAGACTCCTCTGGTCAGGCTCCTCTGGTCAGACTCCTCTGGTCAGGCTCCTCTGGTCAGGCTCCTCTGGCAGACTCCTCTGGTCAGGCTCCTCTGGACACCTCATCTGGTCACCTCTCATCTGGTCACCTCATCTGGTCTGCACAGATTTCTTTCCCCTTAACCAAAGACCTATTCTAGACCTAGACTAATCTGTAGCTGACTAACAGGTTCAGCTAGTCCTATTACAAGTTCTTGTTTTAACATCTTCAAAACATCTAATCTATATCCTAACAATTTCCCCCTTTTTGATGATGTTAAAACTGGAAGAACTTTAAATAAAACAAGAAAAGAAAATATTGAAATAACAAGTAGAGATTCTAGCAGGCTGGGTCAACTGATCTTCCCCCTCAAAGTATGCTCAGCTGATATTGGGGCAAAACATCAGCTGGTCTTCTTGTGTATCTGCAGGCAATCAACTTTTTGGTACCCTTCTGGGTCCAGGGGGGTTAACACAATTTTTAGGAAGCCACAAGAATAGATCATCCCTTTTTTAATCAGGTGATCTTATCTTTCTTCCATATATATCCACAAAAACACACTGAACATAAGAAGCTTCGACATGGTTATTTCTTCTAGAGGCTATTCTTCTCTTATGAGCTTGTCCAGTAGAAGGAATAACTTGTCTTAATGCAACAGTCTTGAAATTTTGTTGATAAGGATAAGTCTTGCTAGAACCATCAAAAGTTCCAGCTGGTCTGGCAGATGACTTAAAGGTCTTATGCAGGTGAGTAGAAGTCATCTGGTTTGGCCTCTTTTGAGAAGATCCAGAATGTCTTCTATTCTGCTGGCCTGGCTGGGGTCTTTTATTCTGGGTATAACCCTTCTTAAAATTCCTCCTCTGCCTTTTGGGTTTTTGAGTTTTAGAACTCATCTGCCCATTAGGCTGAGTTGCCTGGTCAGCTGACCTCTTGCCCTTATTAATAAAATTTCTAGGCTGTTCTTCTTTTTGAACATGTGAGGATTCAGGTTTGGAATAACCAAGGCCTGTTTTATCATGCTCTCTTTGAGATGAGGCAGCTATGTGTGACACAGCATTGCTTGCTGTAGTCAGCTGCTCCAGTCTCATTTTGAGCTTGTCCTCACTTTCTCTTACAATTTTGTTTTGATGGAAGAGTTCATCAAACTTAGCTTTTAGCAGGTTATATTCATTGTCTTTCTCAATGTTTTCAACAACCAACGTTTCTATCAGCTTAACTTGTTCAATACACCTGGTTGTCAAGTCAGAAGACTCTTCAACTAGTGTATGATTTTGTTCAGCTGGTAGATTAGCTGAGTTGCCTAAACATTGTGAGAGCTTCTGATTTTCTGCTTTTTGCTTTGAGTTCTCATCTTCCAATTTTTGACAAAGTTTTATAGATTTTGGAGATCTAATAACAGAGTTTGCGTATAAGACTCCTCTGATTGTTCAGAAAAAGAAGAATAAGAAGAAGAAGAGAGAGTTCGATTGCATACCTCATCTGTCACAAGACATATCTCTTCGTCTGGTCCATAATTGGATGATGAACCAGAAGTGGATACCTCTTCTTCCTCATCTGCGAAGCTCCTTTTGGAGTAACTCCTAGTGTTTCTTTTACTGCTTCTCTTCGAGCCCATTACTGCAAAAAATGTTAGCACAACAAATGTTTGGGTTTTCAAAAAAATGGATCTGCCCTGGTGACCACCAAAATAATTTCAAAACAGTGGTCTGTAGGACACACTGCTCTGATACCACTTGTTGGTCCCAAAAAGGTTATCCAGCGGAAAGCGTTTTTAAGTTTATTTTTAAGAAAACCCTTTTAAATTAAGTGCTAAAAGAAAATTGCAGAAAACTTAATAGCATAAAGTAGAGAACATCAGAATTTATAGTGGTTCGGACCAACTTGTCCTACGTCCACTCTCCCTTTCTCCAAATGGGGCTTTCTCTCCAACCAACGTACTCACGAACCACTGGAATTGCGAAGTACCAGCTCCTTCGTACACTTGCTTACAACAACCTTTCAAGGTGAATAGGTTGATTATAAGATCCAACTAAAAACTCCTAATGAGTATATAAACTTGAATGAACAAGGTGAGTAAGTGGAAGAGTTCGTGTGTTCTTGGTGTGCTCTCGCGCGACTCTTGTATAATGAACTCATCCAAGCACTCCTATTTATAGTTGTAGGAATTAACTAGCCGTTGGAAGCTATAAATTCAAACAACCATAATTGGAGGGATATAATCAATCAAAGATTGATTATATTGATTGATTAGTTGACTTTCAATCAAGTAATCAATCAAATTCTCCATCAGTTGACTCTCTAGATTGCCTTCATCTCCATCAATGATCTCCAAAATCTACTTGTCTCCAGATTACATGTAGCCTCCATGTGGGTGAACTAATCCGTCACACTCATCTGATCAGGACTCGTCTGGTCTGGGGTCTTCTGGTCTGATCTCATCTGGCAGGTAACACTTCTGCTCTGGTCCTCATCTGGGAGAGGTCTTCTGGTCAGACTCCTCTGGTCGGACTCCTCTGGTCAGACTCCTCTGGTCAGGCTCCTCTGGTCAGGCTCCTCTGGCAGACTCCTCTGGTCAGACTCCTCTGGTCAGACTCCTCTGGTCAGGCTCCTCTGGTCAGGCTCCTCTGGCAGACTCCTCTGGTCAGGCTCCTCTGGACACCTCATCTGGTCACCTCTCATCTGGTCACCTCATCTGGTCTGCACAGATTTCTTCCCCCTTAACCAAAGACCTATTCTAGACCTAGACTAATCTGTAGCTGACTAATAGGTTCAGCTAGTCCTATTACAAGTTTTTGTTTAAACATCTTCAAAACATCTAATCTATATCCTAACAATAAGTACGTATAATGACCAAGTAGTATCGAACCCAAGGGATGGAGTGTATGCGAATAGATCCCTGAAGATCTACGCGTCGTAGTTAGTATGAGTGTATGTTTTTGGATTTTTTTTGGAAAGATTAACTAAAAGACTAAAATAAACTAAGTAAACTTAAATACTGAAGAAATCAAATTAACTAAGGGTTGTGTTCTAATGAGAGATGGTGATGCTTAGGATAGGAATCCCTACGTATACTAACGGAGTTGGTACGATAATTAAAATAACCGTGACACACAAGAAATAACCTAAGTCTAAGAATGCAAGTGAAAGCTCAAGATTCTAAACCCTAATACTTTACCCTAACACTCGACTTCACTAATCTACTAACAAGTTAATAGATTGTGCTTAATTAATGAGACCCTAATTTAACTAAGGTGATGCGGTCGTCCTCCTTCGCTAAACCGGTAAATGAATTAACCCTTTCTAAACCTTCTCGTTAAGACTACTAATGGTTATTGAGTGATGCGGTCGTCCTCTCTCTAACACTTTCATACGAAATTCAAAGGTAAAGTTAATATTAATTATAAGAATTCATTAATTAAGAGAATTAAAACTAACGTCACGAATTACCCTAATTACGTACCCACATCCTACTTCTACGAGTTCATCCTACCCTAAGCATGCAAGGGTTTTAGCTAGATATAGGTTTTACGGAAATAACAACGATTAAATAAGTAACGAACAAGAACATGATAATTAAAACGAAGAAGAAATCTAACATAAACTAGGGTTTAATGAAATAAAAGAATAAACTGAAATTAAATTAATAAAAACGAAGTATGAAGTGTTTAACGTAATCTAATTACTGAAAAGAAACTAAGAGACGAAAAGAAACTAAGAATTCGTATGAAAACCTCAACAAAACGTAAACGTAAACTTCCTTCTCTCCTTCCTCTCCGAAAAAGAACTCTAAATCTCGTGTGTGTGTCAAGTGGTTGTTTGAAACGAGTTTGTAAAGAGTATATATAAAGATCGGGCCGAATCGGGATCTCGTGGACCGAAAAATGAAATTTGGAAAATAAGCCTCGGAAGCGCTCAAGCTGTTCCGGTCGAGCGGGGCGCTCGACCCTTTGTGGTCGAATGGTTCAATAGCTCGAGCGGGGCGCTCGAGCTGCGTTGCTCGAACGGTTCATGAGGTCGAGCGGGGCGCTCGAGCTGTGCCCCTCGAGCGGCAAAAACTCTCTGTAAGTTTGGAGCGCTCGACCTACGTTGCTCGAGCGAGGTGCTCGAGTGATGGTGCTCGAATGACCTTCCTTCCTTGTAACTAACACTTTTCTTCTCACGTACTAATACCTATCGTATTTCTTCGATATCTTCTCATCCGGGCATCCGTTTGAGTCGATTCAAAGTCCTACGAACTCCGTTTTTCGTCCTCGATTCACCTATGAGTATCAAAGAGACAAATTCATCAATGTATATAAATAGTACTCATTTGGCTCTAAAAACTCAATAAAATCGACCAAAACTAGGGCGTGTCTAGCTACGAATCATGACAATTTCACGCCTAATCAACCCCCCCAAACTTACCATATTGCTTGTCCTCAAGCAATGAAATAATATGTCAAGTGAAATTGTTAGGGATGAGTCAAAGAATCAATCATGCAAGCTAATGAACTCGAGCTTCAAAAATCAATCACCCGTATACTCTCTCATTTTCCTTTTTTATACTCATGCAACAATAACAAGAAACACCAAGATCAAGCATGGATGTGCACTCAACGATGTGTTTCGCTCCCTCACAAGTGTATTTCAATGATTAAGGGACTCGCTCAAACAATCAATCACTCAAATTGGCAGCCATAGGCTTGGAAACGCTCTTAACTCCGACCATACTCTAGAAATCAATGCCGAATCAAAAAGGACTTTTCTCAAGGTTGTAATGTAGGCTCTTTGGTCAGGTGGGATAACAATATAGGGTAAAGTGACTCACGTGAATGGAGAATAGAAAATCAAACTTCGGTACTTCGAGATGAGGAACAGACTACTTCAAACATGTTCATTCAACACCCTTTCAATTCCATACTCTCAATACTTCAATTTTTTTCTTTCTCACTTTTTTCATTTTTTTTTCAATCACTTCATTTTTTTTTCTTCGCACAAACACATGAGCTCATTTTTTTCTTTTGCTCATTCTCAAATTTTTTTTCTCTTTTTCCCACAACTCAAAACTTCATCACACCTTCTTCTCATATTCACTCAACAAACAACCTTTTCTTTTTTCAACTCAATTTACTCCCTTCACATTCACACTTTCCTATTCTCCAATCAACTTGGGACAAAAAGGCTTAGGAATTGGAATAGTGTTCACTTGTGCTAGCAAATAAAATAGGCTTTAGGCTCAAAGGGGCTAACAAGGGATCAATGTCATTGGTAAGGAAAATTTTGGCCAAGTGACTCAATTAAATCAAAAGTGGCCTAAGATCCTATTCGACATATCAAACTAGACACAATCAAGAAGCAAGAGCACACACAAGCTCTAGCATCCTCTAAGGTGATGATTCACTCACAAACGAAGAGATTCATTCATATATCGAAATCTCATAAGGCTCAAATCTCACGGTTTTCACATCCATGCTAGTTTAGTGCATTCTCACTCTCATCACACAAACACTCTGAAGGAAAATTTGTAAGCATACGGGTTCTCTCTCAAATCAACTCTAACTCAAACACTCACACAATAATACTCCTAACTCTACCTCACAACTCAACTCTACTCATCAAATCATACTCAAAGATAGCAATCAACAAGCATAAGATAGTTGATAGGCATGAAATATGCAATAGCGAGTCAACTCAAAATCACCCCAAGGAGTATCTCAACAAACCAATAATCAATCAAACTCAACTCAAAGATAAGGGCGTGCATGCATGTGCTATGTAATCATAAAACAAATAAAAAACTCCACCCCCCAAACTTCGACCTTGCTAGAGGTCTAAGTTTGGGGTTATGGGTTACCTCAACCAAATAATTCAATTTCTCTCAATAGCTTTGCACACTCCCTTGCTTGAGTTGGTCCCTTCAATCTGAATAACTCCATGATACCTTTACTCCTTTAGAGACAAGCCTACAAGCAACTCACTCAAATACGAGGTTAAACATACGACTCAAAATAACTCCCTAATAACTAAAAAAAAACTCAAAGCAAATAAAAAAATAATGGGTTGCCTCCCATTCAGCGCTATTTTTAAGGTCCTCATGCCGGACCAAGCTCAAAGGAGCTTATGGGACATCATACTCAAATTTACCTCCCTCACTCTCATAAGAGTGGTGTTTGAATTTCTTTCCTTGATGCCATTCCATCATGAGCTCATTTGCTTCCTTCTCCACCTCAAGTGGTATAGGTCTCAACTCCTTCTCCCCTTTATCTGGAGGAGTCTTACTAAACAATTTCTTGAGTTTGGACTTTTTCTTTTTAACTCCTCCTTTCCCTTCTAACTGGACCACGTCCATTTTCTTCACTTCTTCATCCTTCAACTTCTTTACTTTATCCCTTTCAAAATAATCACGATCATAATACACATTGGTTAAATCATCAAGTGAAGGACTAACAAAATCATGAATATGAGAAGGATTAGGGATAGGAGGTGTGTCTTCAACACTAGGATCAATTGCATCCATGCAATACAAGCTCTCATCCTCCTTCGGGTGCTTCATGGCTTCATACAGGAAAATCTTCACTTCTTGATCATCAACCTTCAATGTAATCTTCCCATTTGCCATGTCTAGCACCATCCCCGCCGTAGCTAAGAACGGTCTTCCCAAGATCAGGGGCACGTGCTCATCTTCCTCCATCTCTAGCACTACAAAGTCGGCTGGAAAAATGTGATCTCCAACTCTTACTAGGACGTCTTCAACCACACCTTGAGGTCTAGTAATAGACCGATCGGCAAGTTAAAGCGTCAACATTGTGGGTTGAAGTTCACCACCTTCCAACTTCTTGAAAAGCGACAACGGCATCAAATTAATGCTCGCTCCGAGGTCGCACAACGCTCCCTTCTTGATCCCGTTCCCAATATCACAAAGAATCATGAAGCTCCCGGGATCCTTCAGCTTCGGTGGAAGCGCCTTGTGCACTAATGCACTCACCTCGTGGTTCAGCTGCACCACTTCGGCTCATCCACTCGCCATCCTTTTGCAATCAAGTCCTTCAGAAACTTTGTATAATTGGGCATCTGTTCCAAAGCATCATAAAAAGGAATATTAATATGCAATTGTTTAAAAACATCAAGGAATTTAGCAAACTTTTCATCAAGCTTATTTTTCATGAAGCGTTGTGGATACGGGACGGGTATCACAGATTTGGGTACCCCCCATTCGTCTTTCTCCGTCTCTTTCACTTTCTCCCTTACTTCTTTTGTCTTCTTCCACTTAGGAACTCTCTCACCCTTCTCAATGCCTTCCTCTTCAAGCTCTTTGCTCGCTTGAGTGCTTTCACCCTCAACCTTTTTCTCAATCCCTTCACTTTCAATCCCCTTCTCAACAGTAACACCTCCATCTTTCTTGTGTTCTCTTTCTTGAGGCGTGTCAGAATCAGCAGGCATCTGGGGACCTTCATAGTTGGTTCCACTTCTAAGCTGGATCGCCTTGCAATGCTCTTTCAGGTTCCCCTCCGGCATGGAAGGATATTTTCCCGGCTCTCTATTCACCATCTTTGCAATCTGGCTCATCTGGAACTCTATAGAAGTGAACCTTCGATTGTTCTCTTGTTGAGTTCTAGTCCACTCAACGTTCATCTTTTGGAGCTCTTGATCACGTTGATCACCCTTTTTATGCAACTCCTTCACATCGTACTCCAAGGAGGACAATCGCTTGCTACCTTCCTCCACCTTCTGAAGGATCGCTCTCAATATCTCCTCGGTTGATGCACCGCCTTCTCCACCAGGAGGTTTAGACCCCGGATCAACACCTGCAGGAACAGTAATACCAGCTTTTGGGTTAGCATAAGAAAAGTTCTCATTTTTCCTCCATGTGTTTTGAGGAGGCTGCTGGCCTCCTTGAACTCCTTGTGTGTTCCTCCATTGATTTTGAGGCGGCTATGGGCTTTGAGGTACAAATGGCTGACCATAAGAAGGTCTTCCAAACTGATTTCCGCCTTGGTAGCCATTCTGATTGTAATACGGACCTCCCATGTAATTGGCTACCTCTTGCTGTCCACTTGGTTGGTCTACTCTCTCATTCTCTGCTGCATGCTCTCCAACCAAATTCTTCCCCAACTCGAGGTTGTTGATTTTCTCCATCATGGCCATCAATAGCCTTCTCGTTCCTTCACCCTCTTCAACCTGATGAACTCTCTGAAAATCTGGATCTCCACTCCAAGCCCCGGCATTCGTGACAATGTTGTCCACGATCTCTCTACACCTCTCTATGCCTTGATTCAGAAAAGCTCCACTTGCACATGCATCTAGATGGGCTTGGCCAGCCTTGCTGGCACCACTATAGAAGAATGCCATAATATCCCCCTCATTTTACCCGTGCTGCGGGCACTCAATCAACATGTTTGAGTATCTCTCCCATGCTTGACGTAAATCCTCTCCAGACTTCTGGCGAAAGGAAGAGATCTCAATTCTCGCTTTAATCGTTCTCGATGGAGGGTAGAATCGCTCGAGGAACAGACGCTCGAGCTCGACCCATGT
This sequence comes from Ballota nigra, assembly GCA_947034835.1. Taxonomy (NCBI): domain Eukaryota; kingdom Viridiplantae; phylum Streptophyta; class Magnoliopsida; order Lamiales; family Lamiaceae; genus Ballota; species Ballota nigra. The sequence continues at coordinate 111,272,674 of OX344722.1, read as the reverse complement.
GGTTACACCTCCCCTTGGGAGCGTGTTGTCATACCACTCTTTAGCTATTCCCGTAAGAGAGAATGAGAACAACCTGAGCCTCTTGGCATCTTCAGACATGCCATTATAATTAAAGGTGGACGCGATCATTAGGAAGCTTCTCAAGTGAGTATGAGGATTCTCCTTCCTAACCTCCCCCTTGAATTGATTCTCGGTAAGCACCTTGAGAATTCCTGGGAAAATTGAAAAGTTATTCGCCTCAACAGGTGGTAAAGCCACTCCATCGTAGTACCTCTGCGGTTGTGCCGCGAACCTGCCCCGAATTACCATATTCTGATCTGCGTTCTGGGGCACAGGCTGAGGAACAACAGGTGGTGCTGGTATGTGTTGAACTGGAGGTTGTTGGTACACAGGTGGTTGGTTGTAGACAGGAGGTGGAGGGTACGGGTATGGTGGGTATGGGTAATGTTGGAATACTGGGCTATTGAAAGGGTTATTTGGGTTTTGTGGGTAAGCAGGGTTGTTCAGAGGATTATGGACAAAATTCTGAGCTGGATTGATAACGTTTTGTGCACCCGGGTTTTGGCTCTGACTATCCCCTAACGGATCTTGGTTCTTACTGGTGTTGCCATCAGTGTCGTCAACCCAGTTCAACCCCTGGTTAAACTCATTCTCGGTATCTTCCAACTCATTAGTGATATCCATTGGTTCTTTCCCTAAGTCGGCAGCATTCATCCTTCTCAAGAAGGCTCGGTTCCTTCTAGCTATTGTCTCAGGGTCCAACGGTATTCTCTCTTTGCTCGTATTGCCTTGTGAGCGTGTTTTCATAAACCTGACACACTAGCAGAAGGATCAAAACGCAACTGCCGAATACATAAAAATAAAAATAAAATAGAAAAGAAAGCACTCACTACTAACTACTAAGCTATCGACAAGTCCTATTCAAAAAGCATACAACGCCATCCCCGACAACGGCGCCATTGACTTGAAGCGAATTACACTAGCTTCTACTAGTCGCTCACCCGCAAGCGGACGGGTTCACTATAGTATAAGTATGTATAATGACCAAGTAGTATCGAACCCAAGGGATGGAGTGTATGCGAATAGATCCCTGAAGATCTACGCGTCGTAGTTAGTATGAGTGTATGTTTTTGGATTTTTTTGGAAAGATTAACTAAAAGACTAAAATAAACTAAGTAAACTTAAATACTGAAGAAATCAAATTAACTAAGGGTTGTGTTCTAATGAGAGATGGTGATGCTTAGGATAGGAATCCCTACGTATACTAACGGAGTTGGTACGATAATTAAAATAACCGTGACACACAAGAAATAACCTAAGTCTAAGAATGCAAGGTGAAAGCTCAAGATTCTAAACCCTAATACTTTACCCTAACACTCGACTTCACTAATCTACTAACAAGTTAATAGATTGTGCTTAATTAATGAGACCCTAATTTAACTAAGGTGATGCGGTCGTCCTCCTTCGCTAAACCGGTAAATGAATTAACCCTTTCTAAACCTTCTCGTTAAGACTACTAATGGTTATTGAGTGATGCGGTCGTCCTCTCTCTAACACTTTCATACGAAATTCAAAGGTAAAGTTAAGATTAATTATAAGAATTCATTAATTAAGAGAATTAAAACTAACGTCACGAATTACCCTAATTACGTACCCACATCCTACTTCTACGAGTTCATCCTACCCTAAGCATGCAAGGGTTTTAGCTAGACATAGGTTTTACGGAAATAACAACGATTAAATAAGTAACGAACAAGAACATGATAATTAAAACGAAGAAGAAATCTAACATAAACTAGGGTTTAATGAAATAAAAGAATAAACTGAAATTAAATTAATAAAACTGAAGTATGAAGTGTTTAACGTAGTCTAATTACTGAAAAGAAACTAAGAGACGAAAAGAAACTAAGAATTCGTATGAAAAACCTCAACAAAACGTAAACGTAAACTTCATTCTCTCCTTCCTCTCCAAAAACGAACTCTAAATCTCGTGTGTGTGTCAAGTGGTTGTTTGAAACGAGTTTGTAAAGAGTATATATAAAGATCGGGCCGAATCGGGATCTCATGGGCCGAAAAATAAAATTTGGAAAATAAGCCTCGGAAACGCTCGAGTTGTTCCGGTCGAGCGGGGCGCTCGACCCTTTATGGTCGAATGGTTCAATAGCTCGAGCGGGGCACTCGAGCTGCGTTGCTCGAACGATTCATGAGGTCGAGCGGGGCGCTCGAGCTGTGCCCCTCGAGTGGCAAAAACTCTCTGTAAGTTTGGAGCGCTCGACCTACGTTGCTCGAGCGAGGTGCTCGAGTGATGGTGCTCGAATGGCCTTCCTTCATTGCAACTAACACTTTTCTTCTCACGTACTAATACCAATCGTATTTCTTCGATATCTTCTCATCCGGGCATCCGTTTGAGTCGATTCAAAGTCCTACGAACTCCGTTTTTCATCCTCGATTCACCTATGAGTATCAAAGAGAAAAATTCATCAATGTATAGAAATAGTACTCATTTGGCTCTAAAAACTCAATAAAATCGACCAAAACTAGGGCGTTTCTAGCTACGAATCATGACAATTTCACGCCTAATCAGATTGGCGGCGTCGAACAGATCTTAGAGGCGTGCCTTTCCAAGTTTTCGATCTGCCGTAAGATTTCATCTTTTTCGTCTATTTTGTTGTAAAAGTTGTAAAGATCTGTGTTTGTCTATTTTGTTGGGCTAATGTGGTTATTAATGCTTGAAATTTTTTGTTGTATAAGTTGTCAAGATCTGTGTTTGTCTATCAGATGTCTCCTACACATGTGGTTAAGATTCGAATATCTGCTCATAGCAAGAACTTACCCGATGGAGCATTTTGGTTAGATGAAGGGATTGCTGATGCATGTAATGTCATTGAGATCGATGCTGCTCATCAGGACCATCTACAGTGATCGTATGCATTTCTGTGTCTTAATTTAACATTAAAGATCTGGGTTTTCTATTGTCTATTGCCATGTGTAATTTCTAAGGTGTCTATTCTTGTGTGACTTTGGAGTTTACGTGCAAGGGGCACTCTCCCTTTTGAATTTCAAGCTTCAAAGTGTATAGGCTGTATGTATATATGTGTACAAATTTCTTCGAAGACTGTATGCATGTATGAATGTATATAAATTCCTTTGAAGACTGGTTATGAATCAAAATTCTTTTATTCCTTTTCTTTTTCTTGCTTTTTCTTTCCTTTTTGCAGTTTGCTTTGTTCCCTAATGATTTATTTTTCAGCTTGCTGGTACAAAGGGATGTTCGCCTTCTGTGAGATCTGCGAGTGATGGCATATTTTAGGTAGTGTTTTTCGAGTGAGATGACGCTCTCTACACTCAAGGAACTTGCTCGTGCATTGGCTGCTCTCCCTCCATTTGAAGTTCCTATATCAAGTATTAAAATTGAACACCTTCATTGCCAGGTAGAGTCAGCTAGTCAGATCTTGAACTCATTTTATTGTTATAAGAACACATTTCTGCTTTAGGATTACAAAAAAAAAAAAAAAAAAAAAATTTAAGCAACTTCTCTCTCTCTCTCTCTCTCTCTCTCTCTCTCTCTCTCTCAAGTACTTATATTATGTTTTTAGCTCAAGCTTATTTATACTCAGTATTACATTGTTCTTTATTTTGCGTTTATTTAAGTGCATTTTCAAATTATGTACCTTTTGTTTTTTGCATTTCAGGGCAGTTTTGAAACCAATTACTGAGCATAAGTAAAACAAAGAGGAACAAGTTAGGAATAATCATAACTGTTATGCCAAAATTCTAAATGGGTATGCAAACAAATTGTGAATTATGGAACAAATTTTTTGCATTATGCAACATTTTTTTTTTTTTGCAGATATTCAAATATTTCTCGTAGTTATTCAAAGTTGGGTGTTTGCATATTCAAGAACTTGGCTATAATTTACATATGTTTATGGGGGAGAATATGAAACAATTGCTTTATCAAATTAAACTACCTTTTTACGAAACAAAATTTACTTTTTCTCCCCTGGAATTCATGTATTGAGCAATATGGACCAGTTTACCCCCCCCCCCCCCAATTCTGAAGGAGGCATTTTTCAATTTACTTTGCCACATCTTACTGAATTTGCTCCTTTCCACTTCTTGGTGGTTTTACAGAACATGAGTGTGAAACAATTTCTTTCTTCTATCATTTGTGTTCCTTTTGTGTTTTCGTTTTTCCGAAGTTTATGGGTTGGGGAACTGAACTTGAAATAACATGTGGCATACCCTGCCCAAAGTTCTCTTATTCAACTAAGATAAGTTTCCAATAGATTGGATGCAAACTTTGGTACCTGAAGTAGTGAATATATCTTATTTTCTAGCATTCTTCTCCACCTCGTGCTTAATAAAATTAACATTTAATTGGCATTGTTGTTATTCGAAATTGAACAGGCTATGACACATATCGAACAAGGGAATACAGACTTGCGTTTATATCAAGTTAGCACTCCCAGGAGACCTCGTATCCTGCTTGCTTCCAGTGGAAGTGTTGCTGCAGTAAAACAAAGAGGAACAAGTTAGGCATAATCATAACTGTTATGCCAAAATTCTAAATGTGTATGCAAACAAATTGTGAATTATGGAACAAATTTTTTACATTATGCAACATTTTTTTTTTGCAGATATTCAAATATTTCTCGCAGTTATTCAAAGTTGGGTGTTTGCATATTCAAGATCGGGAGCATGGATATTCAAGAAAAAATGTGTTCTTTTTGTTTCAGTGTAATTTTAAATTTTATAAATGTAATTGGAGCATGAAGACTTGAATGAATATTCATTTTTCTTGTCAATTATGCCACAAGAAAAGGAAATAAATGTAATTATGCAACAAGGTAAAAGTGTATTCTTTTATTTCAGTGTAATTTTAGATTTTATGAATGTAATTCTATATTTAAATGTAATTTTTAGAATTTTATATAAGAAAAAATGTTTATTGTTAATATTTTGTGCATTTTATTTTTTATTTTTGTTTGTGTAAATTCAAAAAGAAAAAAGGAAAAGAAAAAAAAAAGGTGGCAGTAAGATCTCAAACCTGACATTCAAAAATATAAAAAGAAAAGAAAAAAGAAATAAAAAAGTGCGGGAAAATAAAATTAAAAAAAAAACCGAAATAAAAATAAATAATAAAACAAAGTCTGTAAGCATGTCAGCAAAATGGTGGGGTGGATGGAGGGGTAGGGGGTGGGTGGGTCAGCTGGGAACTTTTTGTGGTGGTAGCCCACCAAAGTGTGGTGAATGGTAATGAAGGGAAAATGGTGGGGTGAATTGAAATAGTGTCTATAGAAGTGGGGCTTTATGTTACCAACCCTTAAAAATAATATATTCTAAAGTGTTTATAATTACTATATTAAGAGTGGTTCTAAGGCGCATCCAAGTGCATACTATGCTCTTGAATTTTGCACTCTAATTTAAAATTAATTTTGACTAATTTTAAAAAATTCGCGGGTCGACCGACCTGACTAAAACTCGCGGGTTAGCCGACCCGACTGTAACTCGTGGGTCAAGCCTAACCCAACAAGTGAGCCGGCGACCGTTGGCGATAAAAAAGAGTCGTAGAGGGGCTGTTATCTTCACTAGGCATGATACGAAGGTTATTCAGACGGATCCTTCCTCCAAAAGAAGCAAGACTAAGAAGAAATTGGATAAAATCATTTACTTTTTGTTCGATTTTCTGTTCTTATTGGCTTTTATTGGTTCGATTTACTTTTCAAGCCAATGAAAACTCTTTCGTGAGAGAGTCATCATTGGGAAATTCCGTGTCTTTGTCGAAAAATTCTCTAACGCAGCCGTCATCATCATTGGTGGTGAACAGGAGCGGATCCAGGATTTAACAATGGGGTGGGCTGTAAAGTAAACCGTCCGGCTCATTAAAATTATATATGTATGGCAAAAATTTGTGTGAAACAGTCTGATGGTGAAACGATTCACGTATTAACACTCATCTCTTTCAAAGTGATAATGTGTCATTCTTTTATATATATATATATATATATATATATATATACATAAATTATCAAAATATTTCTAACTTACAAACAATTTAATTGCTTACGAAATCAACATTCTAGGTAATTAATTAGCTGCAAACAATTTATCTACAAATCAATATGTCTATAAAAATTTCATAAGCAAATTCTTTGTAGGTAAGAAATGAAAATGTTGATATAATTTGAAAAAATTTTAGGCAATCTCCACTATGAAACTTTTTGCAAGAAATATCGTAGTCATATTAAAATAATTCGTATTCAACTGTCTATATTCTTATGGTGTACTTAGACTTCAAATACAAAATGAATCAATAATTGAGTGTATATTTATGTGTTTAACAAAATCTCCAAGTATTGGTGAATCTCCAAGTAAATCATATCACATATGAAATAGCACATGACAATAAAATAAATTAATTTTCCATTAACAAACAAATAATGAATTAAAACTAAATAAAATTACAATTAATAAATTAAAATTGAAGAAACTCAAAAACTCATGTGAATTAATAATTGAACTAATTCTCCGTTAAATGAGTGATGGGCTTCAAACCCTAACTCAAATAGACAAATACAATTTCGGTACTAATTAGCATATACTAGTTAGTTTCAAATTTTAATTAATTTGATTAAAAGTTTAGGTGGAGTTAGTGTCACGATGTCCCTATTAAAATAATTAGGAGTTATAAATTGAGAATGAGCTTTGGACTTTTTCCAACTTTTGCAAACTATTTGGACTGGGCTTTGAACAATTATGACATAAAGACATAACTATAGATAAAAAAAAAAATTGGGCTTGCACTGGGCTCTTGCCCTTGAGTAAATACGCCCCTGGTGGTGAAGCTCATGGGATTTGAATAAATCGGATTGATTCTTATTGTTATTGTTTTACCACTGTGTTTTGATGATTGATTTTAATTGTTATTGTATTTTGTTGAATTTGCAAATTTTTATTGGCCAAATAAATTACCAGATCCAATGAAGAAGAAAAAGAAATTACCATTCACTTCAGCGGATCTTCTCAGAATGGACATATACATTCACAATTGTCTAGCGGTTGATCCCAATAGAAGTGCATCGGCCTTGAAGTTCAGGTTGATTGTTACTTTCGGCTTTAATGAAAGAAGGATTCGTGGGGCTGCTGTTGGGTGGCGAACAATTAAGTAATTAATAAATAGGAGATTATTACTTAGTAACAGAATAACAAACCAAAGAAGCTAGCAGTTTCGTAGAGCGAACAACTTTGTAAAGGAGCTAGCAAGTTTGTAGAGCGAACAGCTTCATAGAAAAGCACTAATGCCGCAAGCAGAATTGGGGCGAGCAGCCTTGCAAAGAACAGCTGTGCAAGCGGCTCAAGCCAAAATCAATTTGGGCGAACAGGTTCGTAATGGAGCGAGCAACATTGTAAAACTATCCCAAGCAAGGAGCGAACAGCTCGAAATGCAAAGAACCATGACATGAAATGAAGACGTGCAAGCGAGCAACTGGTCACCGTCGAGAGCATCTCAATAGTACCAAAGACCATGTACAACATTGGGAATCCCAAGAGTCACTAGCCTAGATATGGTCCAGGTGTCCTAACACTTGGCACCCATCCAATGAGCAATAGTGTAGATATTGTACAAGTGTCCTAACACTTGGCAAAGATCCAATGGTTAAACCACCAAGATGGTGACACATGGCCACTTTGTATGTCTATAAATACTCCCTTCATGTACATGAAAAAGGGAGAACAATTCAATAAAAGAGCAAAAACTCTTGCCAAATTATTTCTTAAGCATTACTTAGCCAAATTTCATGATTTCTTGATCTTGTTTGGTGATCTTAACTAGGGAAAACAGCCACTAATCTTCTTAGTTAGAAAAGGTCATCAACAATTGGCGCTAGAAGAAGGGTTCGAACCTTCGATTTGTAAAATTCGAAGAAAGTTTGAAGACTACCACCGGAATCTGCATAATCTCGCCGGAATCCGGGAAGAGGCTGCCGGAAAACAAGAGTGCACATTCTTAGGACAAAGATTTACAACACTTTAAGGGTTTTAATGCATGTGTGCATGAACTAGGGTTTTCAAACCTTCATAATCACACACAAGGCTAGTAACCCTTGGGGGAAAGTGTTTGCAAGAACCAGTTTACTCCACTCATTTGCTTATTATCCATATTTTGATAGTCAAAATGGTTAGATCACAAGAAGAACGACATTCGAGTATATCTCCAAGTCGTAGACCAAGAACTAGGGTTTCTTCCACCGAAGGACATGCACGGACAGTAAGAGCAACTTCGCAGAGGAATATACAGGTCACTATTGACACGATTCCACCGGAAGTTGAAGCTCTTGCTCAAAACCCCGAAGAACTAGCAAAAACGGTCGCTGTCCTTCAATCATTACAAAATCGACAAGTAGCAGGACCATCAAGAGCACCTGTGGCGATCAAACGAGCAGGCGAGCAGGAGCGTACGGGCGAACAAAGAAGTAAACTGAGAGAAGATGCACGTCGAGACGAGGCTGACAGCGAGGAAGTCCGTAGAAATAAAGGAAAAGCTCCATTAAGCGAGCGTCTAGGAAGTCGAGGGGAATCATCACCAAGTCGAGCAGATGAGTCAAGCAAAAGTACTTCCCGAACAAGTGCTTTGGAGAGAATAGGTACAAGGAATGTAAATAGGAGGGAACCATCCCGAAGGAACGAGGAGCGATCACACCATCCTGCTCGCCCATCAGTGCATGACCGAATCAGGAGGTCAGCTTTTGGCCGACTAGGGCCAAATGGAGCTAGCAACGCTGCTAGGAAGACAACTCAGGAGAAACGTCCCGTTGGCAAGGGACTGCATCGTGAAGAGGTCACTGAACCCAATCACGATGAACAGCCTTCCATCGGGAGAACTCCCCCAAATGAATTGCAGGAAATGAGAAAAGCGATCGAGGAATTACAGAGACAGTTGGAATCTCAGAGAGTGTCGGATCGACTGTTCTCCCTTCCTCACCGTTATCTCCATCTGTCCTCAATGCACCAATCCAGAAGAAGATACAGTTCCCAGCCATCAATTTGTACGAGGGAACGTCGGACCCCCGCATTCATGCGACAAAATATTCGGATTTTATAATTTCGATGGGGGCAACCGACGCCACACAATGCCGAAATTTTCCACTCACCCTGGGAGATGGCCCGCACAGATGGTTTTCAGCACTGGCTCCTGGCTCCATCAACTCTTTTGCCCAACTAAGCAAAGAGTTTATGTCCCACTTCTCAACTGTCGGGTCTTACTTGACCCACATACACCGTCTAGCAGATATTAGGCAGGGAGACGAGGAGTCTGACAAGCAATTTCTGGAAAGATTTGATAAAGTCTTACTGGAGGGCGAGATGGTGAGTGAGGACACGAAGATTGTGGCAATGATGGCTGGTTTAAAGAAAGGAACTGATTTGTGGAAGGAAATGCATCTGACTTGCCCGAAAACATACACAGAGTTCAGACACAAAGCGGGAATTCATGTTTCAATGCAAGAGGCCCTACACCGAGAGATGGGAGACAAAGCCGATCCAAAGAAGTTTAGCAAGAAGTCGGGAGGAAGCGATTACAAAGCTCCGAAGAACATGAAGTCATTCAATGATGGAGCTGAGTTGAAAGAAAAGTTGAGTCAAGTCCTTACTATGTCTGTGGATGCTGTGTACGACAACGTTAAAGACAGGGAGATGTTGTCAGAGCCGCGGAAGATAAGGCAAGAGAGAGGTAAACTGAACCCGAACAAATACTGTGCTTATCATCAGAACATCGGCCACTTCACGAGCGAATGCCGAGATCTATTGAAGCAATTGTGGAGGTTCTATGAGGAAGGAAAGCTGTCCGAATTCGTGAAAAGGGAACCAGGTAAAAGACCAAGGGCGCCGGTACCATCCAGTTCGGATGACGGAGACAGTGATGACCAACCAAGCAAAGTTGGTAAGAGGGGAAGGAAGGTCCCAGCAGCCCCAGCAAGGCATATCCCGGAAATCCTAATGCTGGAACCCACTGGACCAGTAGGTGGTTGTTCTGATGGGAGACCACCTATGTCAAAGAGAAAGAGGAAAGCGGAACTGAAAGCAGTGGATCAAGTGATGGAAGTAGGCGCGAATCCATCGACCAAATGAATGGGGGACCTGACTTTCTCAGAAAAAGACTTAGACGGAGTACTCACTCCCCACAATGACTCGTTGGTCATTTGTGCCAATATCATGGGGACAAAAGTGCACCATCTACTTGTCGATACTGGTTCCTATACGAACATCCTGTTCAAGAGCACGGTGGACCAACTGGGAGATTGCGCTGAGTACATCAAAGACTGCGATCACAAGATTGTAGGATTCGGGAATGCTGTGACCACCCCGCTAGGAATGGTTACGTTGGCAGTTGAGCTTGTATCGGTCGAGGACCCGGAGAGGAAAATGAATAGAATGGTAGACTTCCTGGTTGTAGACCAACAGTCCACCTATAACGGGTTCCTCGGCCGTCCTTTCTTGCATGAATTTAAAGCAGCTGTTTCAACGTACTATTATTGTTTAAAATTCCCAACAAAGAAGGGTGCAGGTACAGTCAAAGGAGACCAGAAGAAGGCTCGTGCGTGTCTTTTGCAGATACAGTTGCAGGATCATCAGGTCAACATGACAGACAGGTGCTCAAACAAGAACGGAGACGATAGCGAGGCCATGACCTCTATCGACACTGAAATAATGGAAGTCGACGAACAGCTTTGCACAGACGAACAGCCGCGCATCGGCGAGCAACTGTGCGCAAACGAACAACCGCGCATTGACGAGCAGCTGTGTGTAGGCGCACAGTTGGGCGAAGACGAGCAGAAATGCGAGGACGAGCAGGTTGTCCAAACAAGAGATAGAGAAGCTGCTCGCCCAGCGGACTTTGATGCAGAGGATATCGAGCCACGGCTGGGAGCAGAACCGATGGAGACCGAAGATGAGCCAAAGGCAGAAGGGCCCATTATTGACCCCAGATGGAAAGGCCAGAAACGAAGGGCTACCCCGGTTGAAGAGTTGGAAACTGTAAGAGTCGACCCGAACCAAGAGGGCTTAGAACTCTTCATAGGGTCCGAGCTACCAGAGCCGTACAGGACCAACATGATTGAGTTTCTTAAAGCAAACCTCGATGTGTTCGAATGGTCGCACGCAGACATGGTGGGCATCAGCCCCGAACATGCCTGCCACAGACTCAACATCGACCCGAGGAAAAAGCCAGTTCATCAGAAAAGGAGAAAATTTGGGCCCGACAAATACGAGGCGCTTGACGTGGAGGTTAAAAAGCTGCTGGATAACGACCTAATCAAACAAGCGTTATGCCCACAATGGGTGGCGAATCCAGTGTTGGTTAGAAAAGCGACTGGAGCATGGAGACTTTGCATCGACTTCACAGATCTTAACGCCGCTTGCCCAAAAAACAACTTCCCGTTGCCTCATATTGACCAGCTAGTTGATAACACCGCCGGACATGAGCTGCTAACGTTCATGGATGCATTCGCAGGATACCATCAAATCGCGATGCATCCCAATGATCAAGAGCATACAGCGTTCTACACCAACAAAAACTTGCTATGCTGGAAAAGAATGCCATTTGGGCTAATCAACGCTGGAGCTACATATCAGAGACTGGTAAACAAGATGTTTGATCATCACATCGGGAAGACGATGGAAGTATACGTAGATGATATTGTTGTCAAGAGCTCCAAAAAGGAAGATCACCTGCAGCATCTAGCTCAAACGTTTGAGATACTTCGGACCTACAATATGAAGCTAAATCCCAAGAAAAGCAGTTTTGGCGTCCATTCTGGGAAATTCTTGGGACATCTGGTTAGTCAGCGAGGAATTGAAGCAAATCCGGTGAAAGTGAAAGCGATCATGGAGATGCAACCACCCAGATCAGTTAAAGAAGTCCAACGGCTAACCGGATGCATAGCAGCTCTGAACAGGTTTGTTTCAAGATCCGTAGATAAGTGCAGACCGTTCTTCGAAGCAATCAAGAAGGGAAAATTTCAATGGACAGACGCCTGTCAACAAGCGTTCGAGCAGCTGAAAGAGTACCTCAGTGATACAAAAATTCTTGCCAAGCCAATCCCAGGGGAAAAGTTATACTTGTACTTGGCGGCTTCAGAGGTAGCAATCAGTTCAGTGCTCGTTCGAGCAGAAGGAAAATTCCACCTGCCCATTTACTATGTAAGTCATGCCTTGCACGAAGCAGAACTCAGATATTCACCAACAGAAAAGCTAGCATATGCGCTGGTGATGAGCGTCAGGAAACTTCGTCCATATTTTTTCGACCACCAGGTGGAAGTGTTGACAACGTTCCCGCTCAAGCAAATACTGCACAGACCCGATGCGGCCGGTCGGCTCCTAAAGTGGTCCTTGGAAATCAGTCAGTTCGGGATTTCATATGCTCCTCGAACAGCGATCAAGGGGCAAGCCTTAGCAGACTTTATAGTCGAACTGACTTTCCCCCAAGATCCAACGAGAGGACATAGCCATCCCTGGCACATGTATGTTGACGGATCATCAACTAATACAGCATCGGGGGTAGGTATAGTCTTGATAAGCCCAGATAGGCAAGTTTTTACTTCAGCTGTTCGATTCGAATTCATGGCGACGAACAACGAAGCAGAGTACGAAGCTGTGATCGTTGGGTTACGCCTAGAATTAGCAGTTGGAGTTCGAAGGTTGCAAATCTTTGGAGATTCGCAATTGATCGTCAACCAGGTCCGAGGAGAATATGAAGCAAGAGGTGAAGACATGGCTTTATATCAAAAAATTGTTGCTCACTTGGCCTCCTTGTTCGAACAAATATACATTGAACAGATACCGAGAGACAATAATGCTCAAGCAGATGCGTTAGCCAGGCTAGCAACCAGTACCGGACCAGCAGAATTGTCGGAAGTGACGCTAACAAGAATGTCCAAACCGTCAACCGAAGATTACAAAATCTATCAGATCGACGAAGATTTCGAAGAAGACGACTGGAGAATACCAATCGTTGAATATTTGCAAAACGATAAAAAGCCAGACAACCCGTTTGAAGCTAACAAGTTGGTTAAAAGAGCAGCAAGATACACCATGATGGACGGACAGTTGTACAAGAGAGGAATTTCGCTCCCACTTCTGAAATGCTTGGCTGGGAGGCAAGGACAAGCAGTGCTGAAAGAGATCCATAAGGGTGTATGCGGAAATCATGCCGGAGGACGGGCCTTGGCATATAAAACAATAAGGCAAGGATATTACTGGCCAACCCTCCTCCAGGATGCGATCAAGATTGCCCGAACTTATCATAGATGTCAACTGTTTGCCCCGAACATTCACAAACCCCCACACGAACTGATTTCAGTCAATAGTCCATGGTCGTTTGCGAAATGGAGAATTGACCTCATTGGGCCTTTTCCACCGGGACAAGGAAATGTTCGATTCGCGGTGGTGGCTGTTGACTACTACACGAAATGGGCAGAAGCAGAAGCACTCGGGCGGATCACACAGGAGAAAATGATCAACTTTATATGGAAAAATATTGTTTGTCGTTTCGGGGTCCCTCAGGCGATAGTGACGGACAACGGGAGACAGTTTGAGGGAAAAGAGATCAGAGATTTTTGCGAAAAATGGGGAATAAGGAAACATTTCTCGACACCGTACCACCCCCAATCGAACGGTCAAGTAGAAGCAGTGAATAAAATAATCAAGCATATACTGAAGATTTGTTTGGTTGACAAGCAAGGGAAGTGGTCAGAAGAGCTACCAGAGGTGTTGTGGGCATACCGAGTATCCCACAGAACAAGCACAGGCGAAACACCGTTCACAATGGCGTTCGGGACAGAAGCGGTAATACCGATTGAGCTAAAAGTCCCAACAAAACGAACAGCTGCGTTCGACGAAGAGACAAACAACTCCGCAATGGCAGCAGAGTTGGACTTGCTTGAAGAAAAAAGAATAACAGCAGAATTAAAAAATGCAATTTACAAAAGAAGAGCAGCAAAGTACTACAATTCTCAAGTAAAAGCAAGAGAATTCGAAATTGGGGACTTGGTACTCCGAAAAGTTTTGATACCACCAGGAGTATTTGGCCCGACTTGGGAGGGCCCATACAAGGTGACGAATAAGTGGCACAACGGCACATACGACCTTGAAGACATGGAAGGCAAGTCGTCCCAATACTCCTGGAATACAACTTTACTCAAGAAGTACTACCAATGAAGTCCTGTAAGTCTTAGAAAGTTTGTAAATAGATCTTTTGTAATTTTTGAAATTTTTGCGCAAGTTTATAAGCGAGCAGAATTGCATTTATCTTTTGTCTTACTTTCTTTTAGATTTTGAGCCTTAAGTCCAAACTACTTAGTTGCTCGACCAAAAATTTGCAAAATGTAAGTCTGTTATGAGACGAACAATAAAGCATATTGAATGCAAAATAAGGCTAAGTCCCTAATGGACCAATAGCCCACACTAATGAAAGGCCAAGTCCACAAGCGACCAAAATGGCCCAAACAACTAAAGGTCAAGTTCTATAAGAACCAAATGACCAACTAAAAATTTTACTAAGTGTTTACCTTAAGAAAAAAGGAACATTTAGAAATTAAATCATAAGCAAAAGAAAGAGGCGAGCAATTAAGTGAGACAAACAAAGAGGCACAAATTAGTAGATGAGCAAAAATTTTCATTTCTTTTAAGTCAAAAGATGTTTACAATAGGAATGGGAAATACAGAAAGAGTGTACATCCTATTGTAAATAAAACTATGTCTTCAAGAGGGAGGTGGAGGAGGAGCATCTGCAGTTCTGGTCGCCTGGGCACTCGGCTGCTCGCCTGGGGCACTGGTGCCAGCCCCATCCAGAGGAGTTAAGGGAAGTGAAGACAACCCCTCGAAGACTTCATCAGTGGCCGCCTTGCTGGTCGCCACTGGGGTAGGATCAGGCTGGCCGCCATAAGTGGGGGCAGCAATGTCGACCTCCTCGCCGAAGACGTCCAAGGGGAAGCCAAGATCGGCCAGATCAGAGACGAACAAGGTAGATCCAGGAGCAGGAGGGTAATTCTTGACATATTCAATGAAGTCCGCCTTCACCGCATCACGAATATCTTGGTTGTGATTGTGGGCGAAGTGGACGGACCTCAAGCATTCGGCAAAGGCACAAATGTACCCAAAATTGGTCTTGTCCAACACCTCCTGCTCGTGAACTTCGAAGTCGATCATGTTCTTGCGCTCTTCCTCCAGTTTTTTGATATGCTCCTCAGCGGCCAGCAGGCGAGCAGCCAAGTCTGCTCGCTCTTTTTCAGCTCTCTCAGCTCTCCTGTCTGAAGACTTAACTTCCAGCAGCATTTTTTCAGCCTTGTCCAAGGCATCTTTCTCACTGGCCAAAGAGGCTTCCATCTTGCTCTCCATCAAAGCCAGCTCCTTAGCATGCTCGGCTTTGCACTCTTTGATGGCAGAGGCTCTCTCTTCATCCATTTTCTCCACGCGACGGCCCAAGTCGCGGTTTGTTCGCTCAAGATCCAGGACTTGGTCGAGCAGCATCTGAGACTGGACCAACTGGTGGCTAGCATTGTACGCCACCAGGCGAACATTATCGCTGGCGGATTGGCCACCAACAAGGGTGTTCGCCGATTTTGTCCAGGCCTTTGGGACCATCTCAGTAGCCCGGCGAACAGGGAGATCTGGGATGTCACGGAGCGAGGAGGGGGCATTCTTAACCACAGAGAGGTGGTGGAGTGTTGTCCCTCGGCCGGGGTAGAGTGTTGGGTTATACCTGACGAACAAAAACAAGTGTTAGTAAGCGAGCAACATGGAACTAAGTGGCGAACAACAGGCAAGTCAAAGATGATTAACTTACTCCTTGATTTTTACCGGATCCCAACCCAAGTAAGACGTATCTCTGGGATTGTCCCCTGTCTTAGTCGTCATCAAACTGGCGACCACCTGCTGTTCGTCCACTACTTCCAGCGAGGTAGATTTCGGAGTAGGGGATCTTGGAGCAATGTTGCTCGCTTCTCCAGCAGTTTTTGACCGCTTTGAGGCACGATCATCTCCATGGGTGCCGCGAACATCATCGCCCCGCGACGCCTTTTTCTTCTCCCTCTCCTTTTCCCTCTCCTTCTTCTTCCTTACATCCCGCGGAGAGGAAGTAGATTTGGCCGCAGGCTTGCGGCGACCAGCTCCGGCGGCTGGACGACCAGAAGGGTTCTCTCCTGCCCGGAGGCGCATGATGGCAAGGGGAGGATCCATCTTCCTTCTTGAAGCCTCAGCCATTTGCTTTACTCGTCTGGCGAGCAAGTAATATGACTCGGGCACAGCCGGGATGGCAACGGTGACTCGTTGATCTAACAAAAAAGAGACAAGGGTCAGACGAGCAAGAATGATTAGCGAGCAAGAGTGATTGGCGAGCAAGAATAAAAAAGTTACCTTCTGGGACGGCGGCTTGAGCTTCAAGGTGGTGAGGACTCGTAACCAAACCAGCAAGTTTGCGACAATGAGCCTTCGAGAGATGGTGTATGTCGTGACTAGCAACGTCGCGAAGAGAGATAATGGCTAAGGTGAAGAGAAATTCGTCGCTGATATCGGGATGCCCCCACTTCAAATTTCTCGGACCTGCAAAACAACGGAAAGGATTAAAATTAGTCCTACTTATGAATTAGCAAGATAAAATTAGCCCTACGTTTGATGTTTCCAAAGCCTTCAGGCGACATGATGCGCGCCTGCCCGCCAGCGAATCCCTCAGTTGCTCGCCAATCTCCACCAATAAAAAGGAATTGGCAATGCCAACCCTTAATCTTATTGGGAACACCTTCAATAAGTTTCAATCCGGTCTTCGCCTTAGCGTAATACCAACCAGCACCGTCCTCGGAGATAGTTAAAGCATAAAGAAGCTCCGCGGTTGTTATTTTATTTTTGTAACCCTCAAGACCAAAAAGTGTCATGAAGGCTAGAAGAGTACTCCAACCGTTTGGGGTGATTTGAGTGATCGCCAAATTCATGTCGAGCAAGAACCGACCAATGAGCGGATGAACGGGGAGCGGGAAACCCGTGTTCAACACATCTAAGTTGATCGCCGTGCAGCCAGGAGGGGGGCGATCAGCAGTCTCTCCTTTCTTCGGCGCATACATGAAAATATCGTAGGGGATTTTGTACGTTTCACGGATGCTCGCAAGATCATCCTCAATAACAACACTGGCAACCTTGCTCGCTGCATAGTCCCCATCCTGAGCCTTCATAATTACCCTCGATGTAGGGATAAAAGTCTTCGAGTAGCGAGCAGAGTAATCCGCCCACTCGTTGTCACGAACAACTCCTTCCGGGATTCGAGATTCAGGTGTAGTTTGAGAAAGAGGAAAATTGATTTCCCTTAAAAACTCCCAAGTGAGCGTGTGACCTCCCTGCTCGCCACCTCGCTGCTCGCCAGCATTGTCAGCTTGATCGCCCTCAAGGTCAATTGAACCCTCTATCTCCGCGGCCACTGCTGCAGAATCTTCTCCAAGGTCAGAAGATGTTTCAGGTTCGCGAGCAAGAGAGTGAATCTCTTCTTGATCGCCAGAGCGGTCAGCGGCGAACATCTCCACCGAGCGAACAACGGAGCTCGCGTCTGAGTCCGTGCCTTCATCCACTAATAACGTGCGCGGATTGTTCGCCAACGCTTGGCGAACAGATCTGCGCGGAGAGGCTATATCTACGGGTCGTTTTTCCGGGTTTCGCCCAGGTCCGGATTGGGAGGAACTTGAAGGGGAAAACTCCATTTGAAATAAGAGATGAAGAAATTTGGATAAGTATGGAGTAATGTATGGATAAAGATGCCACCGGAGAAGTTACGATGGCGGCGACGGCGTCAACAGTACGGCGGCACTACGGCGGTCCACGGCCGGAATGACAGTCACAGTTGCAAGAGATACGAGAAATAGGAAATTTTTTATGAAATTAAAGGAAGAAAAAGAAATATAAGATGAATTACCTTCGAAGAACCAAAATCTAGAGCAAACACGAAGAAATCCGAACGCAAGAATCGCAAAGGAGGAAAGCTTGAGAATGCTTTAATGGCGAAAATCCGGAAAGAAAAGAAATGGAAAAGGAACCGCCTATTTATAAGAATAAAATGGGGGCGAAAATGCAATATTTGCAAAATATTATAGGCCCCTATGGGCAAATTGGGGATCGCGCGTGACTGACGCGACGCCTCGCGTTCCGTGCCTCGGGAATCCAACCGTCGCGACACGAAAAGGCGTTCACTACTGGTCGCGTACGTAAGCTCTCATGCTCGGCTGTTCGCCCAACTGCTCAGATGCTCGCCCATG
The DNA here is from genome assembly GCA_947034835.1 of Ballota nigra. Taxonomy (NCBI): domain Eukaryota; kingdom Viridiplantae; phylum Streptophyta; class Magnoliopsida; order Lamiales; family Lamiaceae; genus Ballota; species Ballota nigra. The sequence continues at coordinate 111,254,381 of OX344722.1, read as the reverse complement.
TAAACATCCATGTTCCATTCTTGCTCGCCCAATTTTCAAAGAAATTATAGCTTGGTCCCAATTGATCAATCCATGCCCAACATGAGACCAAGCTAGGGGGCAATTGTTGGGTGGCGAACAATTAAGTAATTAATAAATAGGAGATTATTACTTAGTAACAGAATAACAAACCAAAGAAGCTAGCAGTTTCGTGGAGCGAACAGCTTTGTAAAGGAGCTAGCAAGTTTGTAGAGCGAACAGCTTCATAGAAAAGCACTAATGCCGCAAGCAGAATTGGGGCGAGCAGCCTTGCAAAGAACAGCTGTGCAAGCGGCTCAAGCCAAAATCAATTTGGGCGAACAGGTTCGTAATGGAGCGAGCAACATTGTAAAACTATCCCAAGCAAGGAGCGAACAGCTCGAAATGCAAAGAACCATGACATGAAATGAAGACGTGCAAGCGAGCAACTGGTCACCGTCGAGAGCATCTCAGTAGTACCAAAGACCATGTACAACATTGGGAATCCCAAGAGTCACTAGCCTAGATATGGTCCAGGTGTCCTAACACTTGGCACCCATCCAATGAGCAATAGTGTAGATATTGTACAAGTGTCCTAACACTTGGCAAAGATCCAATGGTTAAACCACCAAGATGGTGACACATGGCCACTTTGTATGTCTATAAATACTCCCTTCATGTATATGAAAAAGGGAGAACAATTCAATAAAAGAGCAAAAACTCTTGCCAAATTATTTCTTAAGCATTACTTAGCCAAATTTCATGATTTCTTGATCTTGTTTGGTGATCTTAACTAGGGAAAACAGCCACTAATCTTCTTAGTTAGAAAAGGTCATCAACAGCTGCCATTTTAACAGGGGCAACGCGTGGCTCAGATTTGCCGCCATCGCACCGTACTACTCAATTCTCAGGCCCCTGTCCCTTGAATATATTTTTGATTTAGGCATTGGATCAAATTCATCATGCTAATATATATATATATATATATATATATATATATATATATATATATATATATATATATATATATATATATATATATATATATAAATTAATATGCTATGTAATAGTAATTTTTGGGGTATTGATGATTAAGTCTTGGGTTCTGCTCATTAATTCTTGAGGATATCACTGTTCAATGTATTGTTGAATAATTAATGGGAAATTGTGAGTATACTTTGGGGTATTGTTGAGTAATTCTTGGGGTATTGTTGATTATAACTTGAGGTATTGTTGATTAAGTCTCGGGTATTGGTGAATAATTTTTTGGGGATATAACTTAGGGTATTGATGATTATATGGGTAATTGGCGATTAAGTCTTGGGGTATTGATGATTATAACTTGGGGTATTGGTAATTATAAATTTGGGTATTGGTCATTAAGTCTTGGGTGATTATAACTTGGGGTATTGATAATTATAACTTGGGGTATTGGTGATTAAGTCTTGGGATATTGATGATTATAACTTGGGGTATTGGTAATTATAAATTTGGGTATTGGTCATTAAGTCTTGGGTGATTATAACTTGGGGTATTGATAATTATAACTTGGGGTATTGGTGATTAAGTCTTGGGATATTGATGATTATAACTTGGGGTATTGGTGATTATAACTTCGGATATTGGTGATTATAACTTTGGGTATTGATGATATAACTTCGGGTATTGGTACGAAGCGTGCGCGACCCATTTGCGACTTGGTTTGTTGCCAGACCCGCGAGTTTTTTTGGATCTTAATTGGTCAAAATTAATTTCAAATTATAATCAAAATTCCAAGTGTATGTTATGCACTTGGATGCACCCTAGAATTTGTTCTATATTAAATATTTAAAATCTATTTCAAAGAAGTTACAAAAATTTGCTTTTGAATTGTAAAGAATTAATTTTTATGGGACCCATGACTTTTGTACTTCTTAAGTTAAAATATACTATTGATTTATCACAAACACTCTCACTTCTAAAATCACTTTATTTTAAAACACTCACCACTTTTAATTTTACAACAAAAATTATTTAATATCACTTTTAATTTTACAATATAATTTCAAAACACACCCTCACAGTTTAAAAACACTTTTCAGAAATTAAAACTATGACAACAACAGTTTTAAAAATAAATGCTCCTGTTCCTGCTTCCTTTAGAGTTTGCAAATACCCCATTTCTCTTAAGTATTGTCAAAGCTACATCGATCATTTATATGTCATGAGGTAATTTTGCATCCTGACTCAGTTGATCTTCAGTGCTTTAGCATTTTTTGGGAGCCACGTTGACGTCGGCGTAATTAATTTGTTGTTCATATTTTGATCTCTTTGCTATTATATATAATAGGATTAAGTGTAGAATAATACAATCCCAAACCACTTTTTACAAATTGGTACAAAATAATTGAACATGCACAAAAATAAGTTGAATATAAGTATATATTTTTTTAAACATTATACTATCTTATAAATAGTGGTTCAGAATTGTATGAACGCCCCAAAATAATATATAATTTTGATTTTGAATTTCATTGGAACGAACCTCCTAGTTTCGTCTGCCAATCTTGCTGACTGATTTTCAGCATTTCTACCCAAAGTTACATTTGATTTTAAGGGAAAATGTAATTGTTATCTACCTAAATTATAAATTATTTTGTAATTTGGACTATTCTCAAGAGGAGTAATGTTAATAATACCCTTCTATTTTAGTGCAGCTTTTGCATAAACACAATTAAATCATTACACATATAATTCACATGGAAAATATACATATTCATGAAGCTTTACAACACTTTAATTTCTACATTCATCTAAGACGAGCAAACTTGAAGCATCGATCGTTCCATTTGGTTGAAGGCTAAAAAACAATAACGCGTCGTCTTTTCTAGGTCTCACTGTCGAATAAACAACAAGACTAAAAATCAACAACATATAAAACTGTAAACTCAAGAGTGTACGATTCAAATTCTTTAATGAGAATTATACGAATATAATATTATTAGCGTTCGATTCTAATTTTGAGAATACTGAAATAACTAATACTGAAATAATTTATTCATCATATAATCACTTAATGAAACAACTAATATTGAACTAATTATAAGCTTTTTAAAATTGCTTATAGATAATTTAGGAGCTTATAAGCACACTAAACGTGTTTAATAAAATAAAATGTTTAATAAGATTTTAAATTGGGTGCACTCTCATATGCACTTGGTGCACGATGCACTCACTCAACAGTTGACGTTGAAAAATAATATTTTTCAGTGTAAACAATTTCAACTGTTTGAGCGAGTGCACCATAAACCAAATGCACAAGAGAGTTGCTCTTTAAATTAAGTTCTTCGCAGTTTATAAACTGTAAAAAAATATGTTGGGATATTCCAACTTATTTTTCTCACCATCTCTTCTACATTCCCGACCTCTGTCACCCCTCCCCCACTCCCACGTCTACATCAACATAAAAATTAATTTTTATTTTATATTAAAATCAAAATATAAAAAATATTTATTATAAATCATAATTTTTTTATAAGTTTTATTAGCCAAATATTTAACAAATTATAAACCACTTAAAAATAAAATTTTATAAGCTTTTAAAACAACACATAATAAAATGTTTAAAATACTTTTAGTCAAATGAACCCTTAATCTATCCTCATTTTGTGGTGCAATTAAGGCCTTATATACGTGCCTACATAGTTGAAATTAATTATGTTTAATTATGATTTCATAACCTGCAAATAAGAAGTAGCTAGCTGCTAGTTAAATGGGCTGACCCTACAGGACTGAGGTGAATTCTAGCTTGCAAACCGGTGATAATTGCTCAAGTTAGGGTCAGCTCTATTATAACTCACTAGCAAAATTGTACTTCAGATGCTGTGTTTATTTAATGTTTGCTGTGTGTGAAAGCTACTTCCTTTGGTTCTAGGTATTATTATTCATTGTGTTGCTCAAAAGGGGAATTCTATATATATATTGCAATGATAATTTTGATGAAAGCTTTGTCCACACTTGTTTTGTGCATTATACTTATTGCCGTAACTCTGTTTTCTTTTAACAGACAATCAGTATCATGATATTAATGCACAATTAGATAATGATAGTTACAACAAAATTAGCAAACCCTGCAACTTTTCCTACAATGACCCGTTCTCCCCTTGCCACCCACCATGTATAAAGGATTTTTCTTGCATTCCTCTTGTAAAGCCCAAGCCAGGCAGTTGGGATTCTTATCAACACACTCATCCTCATCTATTGGTGTTTCGTAAGATCGCACGTGAATCCACTTTGTAGCCGACCACTTCTCGCCTTCAATAACGGGGCAGCTCCCGTGTAAACTTGAAGGATCAGTCGTTGCATTTGGGTGGAGGCTGAAGAACAATAGAGCATCGCCTTTTCTAGGTTTCACTGTCGAGGTAAACAACCGGTTAAAAATCTACAACATATAAAACTGTATACGTGGGAAGCATTATTTGATTCAATCAAAACTTCATTGAGAATGAGGATCATTTAGCACAATTAGGAATGATGATTATATTGTTATTGTGTTGCTCAAAATTGATTGTCGGACAACGATTAAAAATGGTGAGATAGTTTGTCAAATGGCTAATAATTAACTTATTTTAAATCGACTAATGATTAGTTTATTTTGAATCACTCTCATTGTTTTTTATGAACTCATTGTTTTTTTTTTTTTGATTTAGTACCTGCTTTGCCTCGTTGTGCACAAACAGACCAGTCATCACTCTCCATCTGTATTTCATCTGGCTGTTCATTCATATAATGAATTAGTGATGAAAAACCAATATTTATTCATATTAAAAGTAGAAGAAAAAAAAAAGAATTTTCTTCCCACTCTAAAAATAATAAGACCACCACTTACCTCAACCGCGGGAAAAACTGTCTCACCGCCCTTCTTAACATCTGACAAATACATAAGAACAGTTGCTACCCTGTGACCACCAAGTCTTTTATTGTACACGTCTTCAAAAAAATCAAAATGTGGCTCGTATTTTTGGCCAAGCTCGTAACGCAGAATCTGCATCGCCTCGGCGTTCTCTGGACAACGGATTATTTCAAAATTTGTTAAAAAAAAAAAGAAAATGATATTACATAAAATGCAATGCTAGGAAAGAAAAGAAGTTGTTGTAGATACCTGGTGGGAGGAGAGTCCAAGCTGCAACCCTTGCCTCAATGTTGGTAACTATTTCATCCTACAATGATTTAGAATCAAGTTTCAGCCCATTTTTTGTGCTTGTACCAGTGAATTTTGAACACTAACTAATATCATATGGTTCAGATAGTATGTACACGTAAACGGGCTAAAGAGGGAACATCAGAGAAAAAAAGAAAGTAAAGAGAGAGAGATACAAATCCTAAATTAAACAAGTTTTTACATTATCTTTGAAATCCTACAAGAACACGAAGGCTTGATTTTTATTCTCAATAATATACATTTATTTATTTAGGCCACTTAAACAATACAACATTAATCACTTTTTTATATTTACTTTGACATAAAATAACAGTTTCACCCGACCAAATTCTCAAAATTAACATATTTCATCAATATTTTTTTAATTCATTAGCATTTTAAAATCTAGATTTACCCCAACCCCCATTAAACATACCCAAAGTGATTATGTAGGTACTTAGAGTTTGATTGCCATGACCATATAATTTTTTTTACCATGACTTTGAGTTGAAATGGGTCCCCTATTAATGGACGGTGGATTATAAATCTTCCAAATTAATCGGCACTTAAAAAAAATTAATATAATTGATGCTTTGAAGATAAAAGGACATTGTCTGAATCAGGTGTAAAGTATCCAAACAAAAACATAGCGCGATAGTTTTGGTCAAAATTCAGTGAATTTACATTAATATTGAGAGGAAAATAAAAATATTACATAAAATTTAAGATTGAATAAACTTGATTTTTCAATTACCTTATCCTTCTCTAAAAACATGCCAGAACTTGTCCGCTCTTCACTCTCTTTGGAATTGCCAGAGTCGATGTCTACTACCATAGATTTCTCCAGCTTAAATTTAGCCTACCCACACAAATTCATTCAAACATACAATATATCAACAATATTTGATATGTTATAATATTATATAGTAATGTTATAAATCAAGGGAGAATCTCTTATAACAAATTAAAGGTAAATAGATTAGACTATTTAAGTCAATGAGGGAAAAAAAATGATGATCCAAGAAAACAAAATATGACCTCCTCCGTCGGTTTGTTCTATGCTACACAAAAATACGCTGTTCGACACTATTGTGTAGTGTTGTGCCTCCTGCTATAAGGTGCTGTCCATTACACAACAGTGCAGGGCAGTACATTGTTGTGTAGTATAGAAGAATTCCCTACTGCCTACTTTTAATTGCTCTTAGTCATTTTTTATTGTGCTTGTCAATTTTTCATAATTCATAATCGAGTAGATTTTGAGGATAAAATGAGAATGACCCATTAACATTTTGAAAGGAATATACGTTAATTTGTATTAGTTTGTAAATAGTTTTACCATAAAACAGTCTCGCACAAGTATTTGCCTTCATAATTAGTACTAGAAAATGGATAAACAAATTCAAATTCATTCATAAATGAAGAAAACAATAAAAAGAAAACTAACCAAAGAAATTAGGTGATCACACTCCTTGTGAGTCAAAAAACCAGTGTACAAATAAGCCCTGAAATATCCGATAATGAACATACAATTTAAAACATACAATCACAAACTTGCATTAATATATGTATATATCAATATTTTGATTCGAGATATTTAAAATTAAAAAAGAACAAAAACATACCTGGGCGTTCGAGAGATCTGGGTGACACGGGTTGGGTCAATTATGGCCGAAGAAATACCCGTTGTCAATTTTAGCACAGATTCTCTTATGATTAAGAAAACAAATTCAAACGAAAGGAAATTAACCATGTTCTATATCTTGAAAAAAGATAAAAAAATTAAAAAAAATTTCTATACATACCCGAAAGAAGATTGAATAAGAAAACACAAAAAAACCAAAAGAATTGATCTTGGCTCCATCAAATTCAAGAATGTCAACATACTCCTCTTTTCCCCAACAAAAAAATAAAAATAAAAAAACGGTCGGTTTTATTTGAGATAGGTGAGAAATCTTTGTGTGGTTTATAAAGATTTAATAAAATTCATGTGTACAGATTAAAAGGATTTGGAGACTAATACAATTTGAAAGCTTCTATCTTTCCTTAAACTTTTTTTACTTTTGACAGGATATCTTCCCTTAAAATAACAATGCATAATTTGGTAATAAAAATTAAAATTGATTTCCAATTTATGAGCAGATCTCTAAGCATTTAATACATTCTTAGCCATCTTAAATGCAGGGTTTCAAGGCTTCTGGTTTATTTAATACTAGCACCTAACCCGTGTAATACAGGAACAAAATTATTAATTTTAAATTAAATACTTTAAATTCATTAATTTAGAATTTTTAATATTCTACATGTGCAACACATTTTGGTTTATTTTCTATTCTAAATTTTAAATTATTATGTAATTTTAATATAATATATATGTGTAAAGATAAATGATGGATGAAGTATAAAGATTTTGAGAAAAATATCAACCATAAATTCAGCAATCAGAAGTCTATGCACAACAAAAGTTAAAAAAATAATACTACAAATTACTTGAATCAATAAACAGTTGAATCCATGAAGTAATTTATTGTCATTATTAAAAATTAATCTTCTGCATTATCTTTATGAGTTGTCATTGTGTTGTAAAATGGGCCGAAGTTAGCTCAGCTTTGAAGGCAAAAGTGAGAAGTGAAAGAATTAAAATCATAAAAAAATAGGATACGATAAATAAAATACAGAGATTTGAAAATTTGGCAGTAAAAAAACTGAAGAAGAATAATCTGAATAAACTAAATACATAGATTTGAAAGTTTTACGAATTAATGGATGAGAAGGAAAAAAATCAGAATAGAACATATCGGCTCACCTTTAAAGAAAGACATCATTGATGGCGCGACCAAGTGATATATGCGGTAGGTGACGGAGAGAAAAGAAAATACTGAAAAAATTAAAGGATTGAAGAATAACACTAAATGTGAAATTGACGGCCCTGATTAATTACTTAGATATGTAATGTGTAGATTTAATACTATAATTAAATTTGACAATAAAAAGATAACATAAATAAATCAAACTCATAGAATTCCAAACATTCAAAATAGAGATTTTAGACGGTGAGAGTTGATTCCACATTACTAGATTTAAGATGTTGATAGTATTTAATATTATTTTATACTAACATAACTTTATAAGTATATACTGGAAATTTTGGTATGAGAATATTTAGAGGATCAAATTTTTATTTTTTGGAATTTTAATTTGTTTCAATTAGTGATTTAATATATCATTAACCCCGTGAAATTTATTGATACAGGATATGGAAATGAATTGATTGCAGTTTCTTTTAATATATCTCCATCAGTGTACAAGTATACTGTGAAATTGGTATATAGTTAAACTAATTTGCAATTAAAGGGACGCTTGTTTTAGATTTTTCAAGGATAATGAAAATTTATTTTCCATTTTTATTTAAAGAATGAATAATTATATTATTAGTGATTATATTATTAATGTTTTGCTTTAATTTTTTGAAAAATATGAATAAAAGAAGAGATTGGATATTGAGGAATGTGGTTGAGGATAAAGGTTATAAGAAGATATATATGTAATAAGAAAGTATCGAATGAAACTGGTTCATATATGAATTAATGAAGGGTATTAGTTTTTTCACTAAAGAGTATAAATTATTTTCACTGAAGATTATTACTTATTTATACAGAAAAGTCTTAGTTGTTCAGTGAAAACAAACTAATATTCTTCAATAATTCATGTGTGAACCAATTCACTCTACATATTCTGAGGAAAAATAGTGTTGTCTATCAATTTTTGTTCTCATTAACTACTATATTCATCTTATATTTATTCATATTCTCATTTCCATTATTTATTTATTTTCCAAACCAAGCGCCACCTAAACTTTTTGATAAAACAATTAATAATCTATATTCTTTAATAAAAATAATTAATACCCTTTTAAATGAAACAATTAATATCCTTTAAACATTTACTGTGAAATTTGTTCATACAATACTTTTCCTAATCTCCAAAACTGTATATTGACTTAGGACGAGAATAAATTTAACTTTATCTATTTCTATATTTTTAAAGAATTATTAAACAAATCTTAATATCAACTCCCAACCATAAAAAATAGAAAAAGAAAGGAGAAAAACAAACAAACATAATACGAGTAATTGATTTGATCAATTAATAATTATCTGGCTTGTTGAGATTAGAGTCGGTCCTATATATATTTTACAATATTAGTAGTGGTAATTTAAATATTTGAGCTATTCTATTCTCAAGAGGAGCGAATAACGTTAGTACCCTTTTATTTTAGTGCAGCCTTTGCATAAACACAATTAAATCATTACACATAATTCACATGGAAAATATACCTATTCAGGGAGCCTTGCAACACTTTAATTTGTACATTCATCTCAGAGCCTATTTTGCTAAATATATTTGAAACATCTTGTAATCTCTAATATCTTATAACTTATTTTAAAAGCTTATAAAATATAAATTTTAAATAGCTTATAAGTTATTAAAGTGTTTGACTAGTACAACTTATAAATTTTTTGAAAACTTATAATAAATATTTTTAAAATTTTAAATTTAATATAAACTAATTTTATTTTTTATGTTGATGTAGAGGTGAGTGGGGGCAGGATGGTTCCAAGGAGGGTGAGTGGTTGGGGGTGGAGATGGTTAAGAAAATAAGTTGAAAAATTCTAACTTATTTTTTACAGCTTATAAGCTGTTAGGAGCTGCTTATTTTATGATCTTATAAGCTGTTAAACATCTTATTTTGTCAAATACATTGATAGTGCTTATAAGCTCTTAAACAACTTATAAAATGTTTTAAAGAGCTTATAAGCTCAACCAATTACACTCTAAGATGACAAACTTGAAGCATGGGTCGTTGCATTTGGATGAAGGCTTCAGAAAAACAACAGTGCGTCGTCTTTTCTAGGTCACACTGTCCAATAAACATCTAGACTAAAAATCTACAACATATAAAACTGTAAATTCGAGGGTGTACAATTCAAATTCTTTAATGAGAACCATATGAAGATTATATTGTTAGCATTCGGCTCTAATTTTGAGAATACTGAAATAACTAATAATGAAATAATTTATTCATCATATAATCACTTAATGAAACAACTAATACTGAATTTATAAACTCTTTAAAATTGCTTGTAAATAATTTAGGAGCTTATAAGCACACTTAAAGTGTTTGCTAAAATAAGATGTTTAATAACTTATTAGATTTTAAATTAGGCGCACTCTTACATTCACCTGGTGCACGATGCACTCACTCAACAATTGACGTTGTTTACGCTGAAAAATGTAGGTTGATTACACTGAAAAGTGCGGTTAATTAGATTTCACTGAAAATCACTGAATACACTGAAAAGTGTGGTTAGATTTCACTGAAAATCGATTTACAATGTAAACTTTTCAGTGTAATCTAATCATATTTTTCAGTGTAAATAATTTCAACTGTTAAACGAGTGCATCATATACCAAGTGCACAAGAGAATTACTCTTTGAATTAAGCTCTTTACAGTTTATAAGCTGTAAAAAAAATATGTTGAGATATTCCAACTTATGTTCCTCACCATCTCCACTCCCACCCACTTCATCCCCGACCCCTGTCACTCCTCCCCCACTCCCACGTCTACCTCAACAAAAAAAGTAATTTTTATTTTATTTTATATTAAAATTAAACTTTAAAAATTATTTATTATAAATCATTAAACATTTTATAAGTTTTATTAGCTAAATATTTAACAAATTATAAACCACTTAAAAATAATATCTTATAAACTTTTAAAACACCATATAAAATGTTTAAAATACGCTTAGTGAAATGAACCCTTAATCCATTCTCATTTTGTGTTGCAATTAAGGTCTTATGTACGTGCCTACATAGTTGAAATTAATTATGTTTAATAATGATTTTATAACCTACAAATGACAAGTAGCTACAACATATCGAAATAATTACTTTGAAACTGCATGCATTAGGATTCGGCTAGCTGTTCTAAATAAAGTAAATGTTTATAGTGTGTGTAATGATTTTTTTAAAGCAAACATATATTAATATGGCTGAAAATCAACAAGTACTGAAAAAAAAAAAAAAATTAAGCTCGGACCAACAAAATTCAAAAACAAGATTACAATTAGCAAAAGTACGTAGCAAGAACAATCACATAAGTATTCTGGGAACGCGAGGTTTCATAAATATCAGTTAAGAATATTCTGAGAACGAGGTTTTATTCGCAACTAATTCTAAAAAAACAATATTATCTTCTATATGATAAAATATCAGTTAAGAATATAAATTGAAGCAGTGTTATTCAACTAAGATTTATACTATCTAATAAAAGAATTAATGTGACATTATGTTTACCTCTAAAACATAGTTACTTTGAATAATTAGCAATATTAATTAATAAGTTGAGCACTATTTCAAAAACTATTTTAGATATGAAAATGGTTCATGATAAGTTTACCATGAAACAATTTTAAAGTATCATTAATCTCATCAGGAGTATCATTAATCTCACCAGTTTTAAAAAATATATACTCCTGATGAAATTAATGATACTCCTAATGAGATTAATGATACTTTAAAACTGTTTCATGATAAACTTATCATGAACTATTTTCATATAATACTTTACCTAAACAATATTATTACCTTATAAGTCAAACAATCGTACTACTTGTAGCTGTTACTACATCCGAAACCAAACTCATTTTGGCATGCTTTCCACGAGTTAAGAGAGATTTTAAATATCAATAACTTTACACATTTTTACCCTTTTATTTATTCATACAATCAGTTAATGCATATTATTACTTATTTCTTTCAACAAAGATAGTCACGACTTCCCTTTGGTTTATTCCAAGTTATAATAAATTTTAATTAAAACTGTGTAAATTACTTGAAACACCTTTATTTTCTTTATCATTAATTATTGTTTTTTGTTAAATAACTAAAAGTATATTAAGAACCTATTGGTAAAATCCAAAATATCCAAACACTAAAAAAAAAAAGAAGTATCAATAGAATGTATAAATTTTTAAGTATGACTATATTTGTAGGGTGGAGGGATGGAGGGAGTACAAAGAACAAATAAAAGGATCAAACTGGAACATGATATTTAATTATCTTAAATTAGTTCAAAACGTCAATTATTTTGGGTTAAAATATTTTTTCTAGAAAGACAAAGAAAATGGATGGGAGGGATTACGATATACATCAACCAGTCATATTATTGATCCTATACTATTAATGTCCACAAGTTTTAACTTTTTTAGTTTTCTTAATCAGTGGTCCTTAAAATTTGAGCTGTCTATAAAAGACCAACTATTCATGCAATTGATTGAAAAAAGTAAAAAAGAATTATGCAAAAAATATACCAAAGAAGTAAACTGCATTATACAAAAAGTCATCTTTCAAATGTTTTTATATGTTGGAAAATTCCCAATTAGATTCTGCTAGTATGAAAGATCTTCGAACTACCTTCTACGAACTTCAACAACCTTTTCCTTTTTCTCGTTTTCTTTTCTAGTCTTTCTTCATTCGGAGAAATTAACAACGTTGTTAACATACAAAAATTGAAATTACCTAGTTATTTCCAACTTAAAATAATAAGTTTAAGCAACTAGAATTCTTTCTATAACCACAATAAATTATTAGCTTGTTGAAAATTTCGTACATTATAGGGTTTCTAGAAAATGAAATGATTCCACAAGGTTACAAAGACGCACATTTCTATTCGTTCGCACCAATTTTTGACGTGTCAAAATAAGTAGCAAACATTTTAGGGAAAATTTTCATTTAGAATTTGACAATCTTAAAATGTAAGGTATTTATTTTTACTAGTTTAATTATATTTATAAAAGTATGTGTATAGTTTGGATAAGAGGAGATGTACATGCTATATTTGATTAAAAAAATGAAAACTATTGGTGTAATTTGATTAAGAAAAAAAATATGAGTGAGATTTTATAAAAAAAGTGAAAAGTATGGGTATAATTTTATTTAAGAGAAAACTATGAGATAAATTTTATAAAAAGTGAAAAGTATGGATATAATTTATTTAAGAGAGAATATGTGTCAAACTTAATGGAAAGCAAAATATGGATTAAACTCGACAATTTTCCCAATTAAGAGTATAAAACTAAATTGATATTCTCTCAACCCCAAAAAAGTCAAAATGTAAAAGATTTTTTTGTTACATTGCCCTTTTTTTTTATATTACTGTCCCTTTAAGTTTTAGGTTCATCATATATGCATAATTTTTTTTCAGAATTTCTTTTTTCATATGTCACTGCTTGTTCTTTAAAAAAAAATTGAAAAAGATTTTGGTCCAAGAGGACGCCGATAGTGGTGGCGCTGTCAGTCTCACAATCCTGTAAAGTTATCTCCACTACTTACGTTTCTTATTCGCGATTTCTTTTTATTTAATTTTCACTCGTTTATCGTTACTTTTGTTAACATTCTTTGTCCTTTTTTTGTTCGCGGTCTCCAAGGACCGTGGACGATTTGTTTCATACATCTCTTCTAAATTGATAGTATTAATTTGATTCCTCTCCCAAGTTGAGAGTCTTGGTTTTTCTCTTTTGCATTGCGAGTCTTTGTTTTTTTTTTTTTTTTTTTAAATTTTTCTCGTGAAGTCAATACTTAGGTGTTAAAATTTTTAAGACTTGACAACGAGGAACATTGGTTGCGTAAAGAGGGAGGTGGATCAATGAGTGTAAGTATGTTCTTTTAAAGGTGGAGATTCCGATAAAAAATAACACTCTAGTCTTATTACGACACGCAATAGGAGGGAATCAGAGACACAAATTGTTTTCCTGTGTGTAGTGACTTGTAAAACTATATTACAAGAATATAGTGATTACGAGAGTTTCAAGTTGTTTGTAAAAATACTCATAATTTGGCTAATAATTTTATTAGGGCATTTAGATCTTTCCCAAACTCTTATTATTGGGCCGAGTCTCCAACTATTGTGGATGATCTTCTGGATTATTCTCCAATTTTTGCAATTTTTTAAGTTAACTTTTTTTTTTTGGTTTAAGAAAAAAGCAGTAAAATAGATTCTCCCTTTACGATAATGATGCATACATTTTTTTGGGTCATTTATAATGATAGCGTACTTAAATTACGATAACAGAACGTAACTAAATAGTACTAAATGTTCTAATTCATTGTATCCCAATCGTCCACAATGAATAGAATTTTTCAACAATCAATTAATTACTCGATATGTGAATATAGTGTGTGTATATAATTTCACTGCTGATTTGTCATAATGATAAAAGGGAGAGAAGTAACAAGGAAACTACAAAAATTCCAAACACTCGATGTGGTTGTCTTAGAGAGCGGGATAATTGATGTCTTAGGAGACAAGAAAGGAAAGTAACAAGGAAACTACAACAATTCCAACATTTTTTTCACAGTATATATAGCTAGGAAAATGAGCATAACGCAATAGCACAAGTAAATAATTTTGAAAAAAAAAATTCCTTTCTTTTTTTGGTTGAACTTTTGAATAGAAGTATGGTCGAATTTGAGGAATTGGTGTCGCAGGAGAGATGACACTTTAAATTTTGATAGATATCTAATTTTCATGAAATTGGAAGTGTCATTTCTCCTGTGACATCCTTTCCAATAAATTCTGAAAACATCTCCAATTTTTTCTAAGGTACTTGTTTCGATTTTACTTGTTTACGTATCAAATTTGCCATTCAATCCAAATAATACTAGTCTTGTTTAGCACTTGAAATTTTACTTTAGATTGTTATAATAGATGCCCATAAGGTGATAACCATGTTAATAGTGTGATTTTTTTTTTTTTTTGTTAAAAAACAATATTTTATAAATAATATATGAGACTATTTCATCAAAATTCATTAAATAGCAATGAGTATGGATTAATCGGTAAATGGGTAACGGTGAAAGCCCACTTACTTTTTGTTCGTCTTTTGTGTCGTACAATATCTCACATAGAAATTTGTCGTTTGTTACCATTATATATATATATATATATATATATATATATGGGTCCGACTATATACCCCTCCATACTTATTAGATACCCCCACCTAATTTATATATTATTATAATATTATTTATTAAATGACTCTCATGCCCTTATTATTCAAAAAACAAAATACTGTAAATTTAATACACCCACCAAGAAATCCAAGAGTCACGACCAAACACAAGAAGCTACGGAAGAGTCGGAGCCGGCGCCGACACTGCAATACCGGCGTTGGAAACCTTCTTGTGGGTGCTGAAACCATTACAAGTTCGATGATAAGTGTATTAATATTATTCCTACACTTTTTTTAAAAAAAATTCCCGACATTGATTTTTCGAACCTGGTTTTTCGAAAAATGGTTAGGGTTTCGGCAAAAGCTTGTCGAAATGTGGTTAGGGTTTCAGAAAAATCTTGTCGAAACAGAGATTTTCGAAAATATTTTGCCGAAATATTTGTCATTTTTCAACAAGTTCTTTTCGAAACTCTAACAGTTTTTCGAAAAACCAGGTTCAAAAATTTTAAGCGATTTTTTTTTCGAAACGATTGTTCTTCGAAATCTCAGCGATAAAATCCACTACTTGACCCAAATTGAAATATTAGGGCATCAGACCCACATAAATCAACAACACAGTCATCTTCTTCGTGAAGAAAAAATTATCACAAAGGCTCTTGTCCTCTTCCCAAGATGGAAATTCGACACACAGCGTCGGGTTTCATCGAGACATGAAGCAAAGAGAGTAGACTGTAAGGTAATCGGTTGGGCGGATAGGAGTGGCACCGGAAAAGCTTCTGGCGTTTGCGGCGGAATTCTAGAAGGGAAGAATGAAGTGGGAAAAGAGCAATGAAGAATGTAGAACGTGGGGAATGGGAAGGGGTTTTGTGGGTGTATCAAAACTTTAAAATAATATTAGAGGTAAGGGTAATGTAGGTATATTATAGGGTGTGTATCTAATAATTATTTAAAATATGGTGGGTATATTAAGTGGGTGGGGGTATCAAATAAATATGGAGGGGTATATAGTCGGACCCTATATATATATATATATATATATATATATCGGTTTTGATATGGAGACCACAATTGGGTTCCTTATGGAGCCCAATTGCTTAGTTGGCCATCCACATCATCAATTTAGATTACAAATTAAATATTAATTATATTATTTAGTTAACTCTTTCCTTAAATCTCTCAATTTGCATATCTCCCTCCTACCATATATATTTATCTCTCTCCTAAATAATTATTATAATAACTTGTGATTTAAAAAAATAATAATAACTTGTGATATATACTAATATATATAATTATTAATATATTTTCAAATTTAAATATGGATTTATCACATGTAAAACTTACGTACACATAAGTACTCTAGAACTTTTTATTAATGACTTCAAATAAATATATAGATTAATATGATATAATTTCGTTGGCAGATTTGCTAATATTCTCTTTATTTTTATTGATAATTCTAAAGTTAGTAATTTTGTACATTAATGTATGAATTTTTTTAAAACCTAATATGATATAATTTTGTTGGCGGATCTTTTAATATTTTCTTTATTTTTATTGAAAATTCTAAAATTAATAATTTTGTATATTAGTGTATGAATTTCATGTTCATTTACATATTAAAAAAAATTAGTAAATTTTTATTTTATAAAAATTGTGGCAATTTAGGTGAATGTGTTGTATTATAGTTAGTAGCACTACCAATTATTATGATAATTTGTTGTTGATGACCCGTGGTCATATATAAATGAGGACATTTGCTTCATCAACGACGTTTTGTATGTGAGGGTTGAGCTCACGACTGAGAAATGAGTAGTAGGATGAGATGGAAAACAACTATATAAACTAAAGCCACATATCATGGAATTTATATTTGTCTTTGTGATGAAGCATTTGTTTGTGAATTTAAAATTCATATTATTTTTTAATTTTTCCTAATGACGAAGTTGGCTATTATACAATACTATATCTGCCCTTTTAGATATACTGTAACAACCCTTTTTCTTGAAATATGATATATATAGGGAGATATTTACATTGTATAGAAGTGGGATCATGTTGCATAATAAATATAGTTGTTAGGCAAAATACTTTGTAAACAAGTTTCATCGTAAACTTGTTTCAAAAGTATTAGTTTTTTATTAAAGGTATTAATTATTTTCATTAAAATATATTAATTGAAGAGTATTTATTTCACTAAAGGGTATTAATTGTTCTAATTAATAGTACTAATTGCAAATTAGTTTCTCTATAAATAAGTTCCACATTATACACACTCTAGTTATTAATATATTGGTGTCCCCAAGGACCCCATCTAAAATCTTTGATAAGGGCAATGTTTTATATGAAAATTGTTCATAATAAATTTATCATAATGCTATTTTAAATTCTTTATGTGCTAATTGCCACAATTTATGAAAATACCCTAGAAATAAAACAATTAAATAAATAAGCACGGTAAATTTAATTATTTTATTTATCTTTTCCTTTCTTTACAAACCCAAAAATCTTTGGAATAGTTAAAAAAAAAATTAATTAGTCATATAGTATTTGCACAGTAAATTAAAAGTGCTACTAACTTTTTATTTTTAATTTTTTGACAGGAAAAGTGCTACTAACTTTAATATAACACATTCACCTAAATCCTTTTTATGTGCTAATTGCCACAATTTTTATAAAATAAAAATTTACTAATTTATTTTTAATATGTACATGAACCGAAAATTCATACATTAATGTACAAAATTACTAACTTTAGAATTATCAATAAAAATAAAGAGAATATTAGCAAATCTGCCAACGAAATTATATCATATTAATCTATATATTTATTTGAAGTCATTAATAAAAAGTTCTAGAGTACTTATGTGTACGTAAGTTTTACATGTGATAAATCCATATTTAAATTTGAAAATATATTAATAATTATATATATATTAGTATATATCACAAGTTATTATTTTTTTTTAAATCACAAGTTATTATTTTTTTTTTTAAATCACAAGTTATTATAATAATTATTTAGGAGAGAGATAAATATATATGGTAGGAGGGAGATATGCAAATTGAGAGATTTAAGGAAAGAGTTAACTAAATAATATAATTAATATTTAATTTGTAATCTAAATTGATGATGTGGATGGCCAACTAAGCAATTGGGCTCCATAAGGAACCCAATTGTGGTCTCCATATCAAAACCGTATATATATATATATATATATATATATATATATATATATATATATATATATATATATATATATATATATATGGAGACCACAATTGGGCTCCATAAGGAGCCCAATTGCTTAGTTGGCCATCCACGTCATCAATTTAAACTATTAATTACTAAATAGATATTAATTATACTCCCTCCAATTCAAAATGTTTGATGTTTTAGGATGTTTTTTTAGTTTCAAAATATTTGATGTTTTAGGGTATTTTGCACCTTATTTTCCTATTATGCCCATATTTAAATCCCCCTAAAATATCACTCATATTTTTTTCCTTCCCTTTTAATAATTTTACACCATAAATAAACTAGTTGACCTTCCATCAATCTCTATTCAATCAATATATCATAAGGGTATAATAATCACTATACACCACTTCTTAATTCTCACAACAAATCCTAAAACATCAAACTTTTTGAATCGAAGGGAGTATTATTGAGATAACTTTTTCCCCAAATATCTTGAAAAAAATAGATTTGCATATCTTCCTTTTACCATATATTTTTTCCTCTCTCCTAAATAATTAAGGAAACAACTTTTATTTTTATTTATATATAAAAAAACGTGTGTATCATTAAATATATGCTATACTCCTTTTTTTTTATAACTTAATTTTATGATATATTTTTCGTACATATATGCTATACTCCATTTTTTTATAACTTAAATAAATTTATAATTTTATATGATATAATTTTTGTTCGTCTTTTGTGTCGTACAATATCTCACATAGAAATTTGTCGTTTGTTACCATTATATATATATATATATATATATATATATATATATATATATATATATATATATATATATATTTAAACATATGTGTCATTTATTATCTCTAAAAATTATTTTATAAACTCAAACTATATTTGGTATGGAACGGGTTGATGAAACGGTTTGGACTAGATATAGTTGCGAGAATTGGGCCTTGTTTTCTTTATTGTCGGCAGATTGGAGACCAAGATTTGGGCCATGAAAATTCTATTGTTTATGCTTTTTTTTTTTTTTTTATCAATTTAAGTTTTTCTGAGTTATTTAGATTCTATTTGATTTCTTCATTCATATTTCTTTTTTTTTAAATGTCATCTTCTTAATTTATTACCATCTCTTGTCATTATTTTGAAATAATTAGTCAATAATATTCATCTTGAAACAATTTCTTGTTTTTTAAATTCACAATTTATGAAGAATTCAAGTTATTCTCTCGCTGGTAGATAATCTATTTATTTGAACTTAGGTTTGAACCTTTTTAGGCCCATCGTTTTATTGGTCTACATATTTGAGCGTGGTTTGTTTGGTTGTATCTGTATCTTCTGTTTATTCTTCAAGTCCGGTTATTTAAGTAAGCCCAACAAAAAACAAAAGGTTATTGTTTTGTTAACATGGCGCTGGTTAAATAAAGTCCAATCTTTTGTTAATATACTAAAAAAAAAAATGTTCAATTTTTCTTTTTAGAAAACTTATTAATTTTTTATCTCTTTTCTCCTGAAAAAAACGGTTTCAGATTTGTTTTTTCAATTTTTTTTTTGAATAGAGTGTATTAATAAAATACAGGATGATAGGTTAACTGAACCATAAACTACAAAAAAAAGCCCAATAGTGAGAAACTCTTCACGGTAAATTTCATAAGTATATAGGGAAAATTAAAACATGGTTCTAAAAAGTGACTCTAATTACAAATAGATTCAAGACAATTTGCACAGATACATTTTTTCTCTTTTGTGCAAATATTTTTATGCGTTTGTGCAAATGTTTTGAACCTATTTGTAAATAGGTTCACTTTTTTGAACCAATACGTAAATGCCCCTTAATTATACTCCTTCAAAAAAAATATATATATATATATATATATATATATAAATAGAAGTGGGGAGAGAGAAAAAATTGTATTTATTGGAGCAAGTGAAGTGCACTTACTTTGTGGTGTAATAGTGAATTTCACTCTCCACTAAAGATAGTGGATTAATTTTAGCAATTTCTTTTCATTTTTACTTTGCATCAATAATTTCAAAATTCTTTAACTTTTTAATTTTAAATCTATTTTCAACACACTATATATCAAATTAAATTGTCATTTGAACATTTCTAATTTAACATATATATTGCACAAATAAAAAGAAAAATTATATTTAAAATATTTAATTTATTATTAAATGTTTTCTATTGACTTTAACTATATGATTGATTGAATTTAAATAATTTTTATTTTGAATATAAGTTTTTTAAATATTAAAATAATTTATGAATTTTAGTATTTCTTGTGAATTTAGTATACAATTAAATAATTATAATACTCACATATATATACAAAATAATCTTTACATATTAACTAATTTATGGATAAAATAAATTTAATTTAATTTTTTTTATAATCGTTAATTAGACACTCTCGCTTTTAATTTTTTTTTTTATCCGTGCATCGCACGGGAAAAATACTAGTACATTATAAAAAAAGTTTGATAATATGGCAAAAAATAGAAAATTATCAAAAGGAAAAAGATACTTTAGATGAATTTTATACAAATTGAAAGTGTGCGAAGATAATTTTGCAGAATGTTGTCAATAATGTCAAAACATACAAGACAATTTACGTACAACAGATGACTTATAAATACGACTATAAATGGATTCAAAACTTTTCATAATCTATACATATTATAAGAGTGTCTCATGATGAAATTTCACTATAACAAATAGTGGTACACACAAAAGTTTGTTCCAATCATACTAAAAAGTGGGGTTGAATTACACTAAAAAAGTTTACACTGAAGACTGATTTTCTGTGTAATCCAACCACTCTTTTCATTAGAAAGATGGTCAACTGTTGGATGAGTGCACCGTGCACTAGGTGCATATAAGAGTTTGCCTTGAAAAAAAAGTATATTTTATATTATGAGTGGCTGTGTACTTGAGTTCACACCTATTCTTATATTATAACATCATATGGTATTACAAATTAAGGGGAGGTACACTTACAAATAAAAAAGTGGGTTAATTACACTTTTGGTTTCAAGAGAATTGATCCAAAACACTTTTGGTACCTATGCGCAAAATTGGTTCTTTTTTTTTAGCAAATTTGGTCCCATCGGTTAGTTTTTGGATGGAAACCGTTAGTTGACCAAAGTTGACTTTTGGAAATAACATTAAATATTAATTATACATATAATCAAACGAATTTATAAATTGTACTACCTCCGTCCCAATTTTGTTTACCCAAAAGCCCCAAAAAGGAAGATTTTTTTTGTTTACTCATTTCCTAAAATGGCAAAAAGCAACACCACTTTTTCAAACTCAACCTTCAAAAAACTACTTTATACTAAAAAATATTAATAAACAATTCCTAAAAAACTACTTTATACTCAAAAGTATTAATAAACAACTCTTTTTTTAAAAATCGTGTCATTTAGAAATGGATAATCTAAATTGGGACGGAGGTAGTAACATATATATTGAATATGAATAAATTAAAAAATAAATTTATTAAGATAAAATTTGTGTACGTATAATTTGAAGAAACATACAGATAATTTTATGTAACTTTAAAAAAAGAAATCAATCCAAATAATAAAAAAATATATAAAAAAATCTAATCAAATAATAATTATCTAAAATCTAAAAATTAGAAAAAAAAATCAAACAAAATTAAAATAATTCAACTGCATTTTTCAAAATATAAACTGCAATTATTCCAAAATATGTTATAAATTATAAGTTAACTAGGGTGCCCGTGGGGGTTGATGACACCGGTGGCCGGGCGTGAGGGTTGTGTAATAATGATTTAATTATTTTGAAATTATAATTTAGATTTTAAGAATAATTAATTTGTTTTTTTTTAATTTAAAATAAAAAAAATTGGATGGCGCGTGACGCACACACTCTCATTTCTGTCAACTTTGGATGAAAAATTACTATGAGATTAAAATTGTTTAAAATGGGACCATTTTGAAATCAGACCAATCTTATGGGACCAAAAATGCAAATTTTCCAATAAAAAGTTCAATAAAAAAAGTTTATAAGTCACGGGTAATTAGATTTGGGCCCTGAAAGATCGTAAATTGCTGTAAGATTCATTTGTGCATGCTTAGTTTGATTGATGTGTATATCTTTGTACCGAGTATATTTTATATGAATACGCTTTATGATAAGTTTATCATGAAAATATTTTAAAGTATTAAATATTTGAGGAAGTATTAAAAATTTCGGTAAAATAAAAATCAACAATAAATACAATATAGTACCATTGACCCAATTAATGATACTCCTGATGAAATTTTTTATACTTTAGATTAAATACTCGATACTTTGTATACACAAATTTGAACGGAAATCTATTCGAATCAATGAGTTTTAACTATTATATGATTTTATTTCGGAACTTTTAGACTATTACTATACTGAGTTGAATGCTCATTGCTAAATTAAATAATAATATTCAGATATTATATTATTCAAAAACATATAGTGGTGCGTCCAATAAAGTATTACCAATTTTATATAATTTGTACTTAGAATTCTTTTCCAAAACTACGACTATGAGATGAGACCATCTCCAACGTGGTGATATTCCAGCGCCAAACGCCACTTTGAAGCCGAAATCACGCTCTAAACCTGCGTCAGTTTTCTGGAGAAAAAATCATAAATGGTCCTGTAACTTTGTCAGAGTCCATAAATGGTCCCATAAGTTTTGATTTTATCAATTTTGATCCTTTTAGTATCGATTTCAGTCCTTTTCGCCGGAAAATTTAAAAGTTGACCGGAAAGTTGCCCTAATTTTTCATTTTGGTTACGTTGAGGGTCGTTGCTAATATCATTTGAATCGTCTCGCATCCAAGAAGAAAATTCATCAATTAATTTCATGTTTCGATTACATCTATCCCTAAAATTGGAATTTAATCTATTCCAATTGCTAATTTTCAAACAATTTACGGTAACATTTGAGTCAAAACATATACTATTTTCTTCTTCTCGTTGAGCTTGTCATTTTGATATTTTTTTCGGTTCATTATGTTAGTTACAACAAATTTCCGATAACTTTTCCGGTGAAAATTTAAGTTTTCCGGCGAGAAGGACCAAAATTGATACTAAAAGGACTAAAATGGATAAAGTGAAGACTTACGGGACCATTTATGGACTTTGCCAAAGTTACGGGACCATTTGTGATTTTTTTCCCAGTTTTCTGCGCCAAATTATATATGTGAACTGTTCACATAGCTGGACATTTTTTTTTCTATTTTTTTAGCGTGTTAAATATATAATTTTTTTTAATGAAATAAAATTTAAATAATATATTATCATATTTCAAATTATATTTATCTTTTGAACATATAAAAAGTATCAGACTTAAATATAAATAATATGCTACAATATTTCAAATCATATTTTAATTACACAAAACACATTGAAATGCATAAATTACATAAACATAATAATTAAACATCCTAGTAATTTAAAAACTTAAATTAAACGTCCTAAAATACTTAAAAGTAAATGTCCTAATAATTAAAATACTTGAATTGAAATACCCTAATAATTAACGAGATCGCTTACCGATCCTCCGAGATTTTGAAATTATCAACCATACATACCAAATGTATTATTTGTTGGTGGTTGTTGTTGTAGAAGTTATTCAATTCTTTTCATAATACTTTGTTGTTTAATTCGAAAGTATTCACGTCTCTACGGATCACGAATGGTATCCAAGTCAGTCATCATAATGGGAGGAGTTTTCTAATTCTGGGATCTAGACGACTGCTATTGTTGTTATGAATTTGCTTGTTTCATGTATGTTTTGTTTTATTATGTGTTTTTTTATTATGTAAGATTGTATTATTGCATTATGAAATTTAATTTAATATGTATGATTGTATCAAGTTATTTTATTTAATATTTTTTTATATTTTTTAGTGCGTATATAAATATATATAATTGGATATATATTTTTTTCAAATTAAAAAATATTTAATATTAGTTGATAATTGATATAAAAAAAAATTATATAAGTATTATGTTTAAAGTTATATAAATTTAACTCTAAAATAAAATAAAATAATACATGTAGCACGAACTTTACGACAGTGTAGCGCGAAATTATGCGATAGAATAGAGTGAACCGTTGGAGATGCTCTTATGTGAAAATGGTTTTAATTCAAAACTAATTTCTTTATATATGTGGTATGATTTTGTACATTGGCGCCGTGTTGGCATAGGGGGTACGATTTAAATGGCGTATTTTATAAATACACAAATTATATTGGTACCGTGTGAACCAATTTTGTTGTAAAATTAATTTATAATTAATATTTTATAATTAAACAACTAATACTCTTAGTAAAATAATTAATATTATATAGTAAAAACAATCAATAATATCTTTTAACGAAGTAATTAATACATTCAAAATAAGTTTCACTAATAAAATTTGTTCATGCAATACTTTATCTCATTGATTAATATAATGTTTGATTTGTTCATGTTATCTCATTGATTAATATAATGGTTGAATGCCTTTTATGGTGTATGTAATTGTATGTTTGAGCTCATTTAACTCTTGACCCTATTTTCGGACCCAATCTGTTAAGGATTATAAATTAATAATCTTATTATTTAATCTAGGGTCTAGTTATTTTAATTAAAAATATTAATTGATTATTTCTCTATTCATTTTAAATAACCAATTTCTCCATAAAAAGATTTTTTTTTCCACTTTTCCAGAATAGGAAAAAATAAATTATGTCCTTTTAAATTTACCCTTTAATAATTTGAAAGAACCCTTTGTCCTTAATAAAAAGTAATTTTATATTCACAAATAGTAATAAACAATTCTTTTATTAAAATTCATATCCTTTAATTTGAGGAGATTATTACTAAATGGTTCACTAGTACCCTTAATACTACAATTTGGTTCTCCTCCTTTTTTAAATGTCATTTTGGTTCAAAAGGTGGGGCCCACACCTTTTCTTTAGCTCAGCACCCACCCCCATTCCACCCCACCCCCCCAACTCCCACACCCCTTATCTTTGCCGCCCAATCTTTCTTCTCTCTCTCTCCTCTCTACTTTCTCTTTCTAACCACACCTCTCTTCCTCTCTCTCTCAGCCCCACCCAAGCCCAAGCACCGCGGCTGTCATCCCCCAACGGCGCCACCATGCCCAACCCCACGCCCCTCTTCTCCACTATCTCTCAACGACAGATCGAAATAGGCGGTGTTAGATCGCGAAAAAGCCGCCGACATCATCGATCTGGGAACCCGAAGCGTTGCCGCCGCCGCAATCATTGATCTCGGAACCCGATCGATGATTAGTGTGAAAATTGCTCGAAATTCGTGCATGTTATTTGCCTAATTTATTGAATTTCTTGCATTTATTTACATTAATTTGATCATTTGTGCTTAATCGTCGAAACAAGTGTTTTTGTTATTTTTTGCAGGAAATTGAATATTTTTAGAAGAAAACACGTGCCTTTAATTTTGTGAAGATAATCGGAGGTTGAGTGAAGAGAAAAGTCGAGAAGAAGATAAATTGGGCTTCATTTTTTATTCAATACTTTTCGGCCCAAATCAAGAAATGAGCAGCCAAGCCCAAACTCTTAAAGGCCCACTTCCTAATTTGTTTGAGATGATAAGAATTCCTATACGAGTGCGTGAATTGAAATTGGAAATAGGAAAGGAAAGCAGCCAAGCAGCGGGCCCCACCGTAGCTTTAAAATGCAAAGTCAAAGTTTGCTTTCATATTTGGAAACCCACATCCATTGTTTTCATTCCAGCTATTAAGAGAGAGAGGGAAGCTTTACAAGAAAACTGAAATTCACTCCATTTTCGAAAGCTCCTCACCGGAAAGTCGAAGCCAAGTCAGAAATTAAGCTGCACCACGCCGGAAAACTGGGACATACCAAAGCCACCGTCGCTGCTCAACTCGCCGGGATTCATGGAGATGCAAGCTTCGCGCCTGGAATCTGCAATTCACCGGAGAAAGCTCCATGACCGGAAATTACAGCTTCGCCGTGCAGGATTCGAATGCCATTGAAGCTGAAAATCGAAGCTGATGTCGCCAGATTCTGCAATGCACAGCCGGAAACTACCCCAAACCATGAGAGACGAAACTGGAAGTTGTTCATTACGCGTTTTCAAGTCGCCGGAATTTATCTTCGACTTACGTTGCCGGAATTAGCAGAGGTACACGTCGGAAAGCGGAGATTCGCCGGAAAGCTCCGCCATGGCCGGAAATATAGCAACATACCTGGAGAGAGAAAAAGGCTGGGGCCCACCACTTCGAGCCATGTGCTGCCTTTTAGCTGAGAAAGAAGGCAAGAAAAATGTTGCGGGCCACACGCCAAACGAAAAGCAAGAAATGAATCCAGCACTTCTTTAATTAACAGAAACGTGTTTCCTTACTCGAGCAAGCAACACGGTCGAGTTGGCCAACTCGTGCGATTCAATGTCGGTGTTAACAGAAACTTGGGAAGAAATTTTGCCTTGCACGACTTGGAGTCCCGGTCGAGTTGGTCAACTCGGTCGAGTTGACCGAGTCAACTCAGCAGCTTTTGGGTAAAAATCCGAATTTTCATCATTTTTCAGGGATTTAATTGCAAATTCGTCTCAAGCCCTCTTTCCACACTATATATATTCATTTTATCAGATTTTAGAAAGGGGGGCACATATATTTTTCTAGGGCATTCTATTGGGGAGAGTCCCTCTCCCCACACATACTCCTTCACCCATTAGATAATTTTTAATGTTTTCTTAGATTAGAATTAGTGGTAATTTCAATTTCTTGTAAGGATTTATGTTTTTTAAGATCATTTGAGGTGATATCTTTCTTTTATTTCATGCTTTTATGAGTAATTTCAGTTTTATTTATTATTTTAGCTTATTAGCCATGGGTGTCTCTTATAGAACCATGAACTAATTTTGTTTGCTTTGAGTGTTGAATCAATGGTATGAAATTAGTGTGTTGATGGATTTATAGCTTTGATTATGCTTATTTCTTGATGTGAATGTTTCTATTGATGGGCTTTGTATGTCTCAATTAATTAGTTGATTTTATTAGCTTAGGTATTTAATTTTGTGTATTGCAACGAGAGTTGGGTATGCATGATTTGTATTTAGGTGAAAGCTTTGGGTAATTAATTTGAGTTAAATAGTAATCGGTTGCCCGAGAGGGGGTCGGTTGCTAGATCCTCCATCAGTAGACATTAGGTATCTTAATTTGATAATTCGGGTACTTAGTGAAGGGGGAATTCTAGAGATGCATCGCGTGTTTTTAGATATTCACGATCTTAGGAGCTTATGGGGCATAAGTAGAAGTTGCTAGTTAGTCCACGTTGTTCACCTAGGCCTCAAAAGGGATTGGTCTACACACTTTCGTGATCGCTCTTAGCAAACATCTAGAAAAAGGCAATGATAGGTTGTGCATTTGTCACACACACTAGTGGATTACATTTTGAAGACACTCGAAGCATTTTTCTCTCGCACTTTCTTAATTGGAAGTTAGTTTAATTGTTTAATTGCTTTCTAGATTTAATTTTTGCATTAGTTTAATTTTTAAATGTCAACTTGCTCGTCACTATAGTACCATGCCGACGCACAACTTTGGGGCTCCACTGCACTCCTAAATCCTTTGGGTTCGATAACTACTTGGTCCAAGCCTACTTTCACTACTACGACGATCCCGTACTCTTGCGGGGGAGTAGGAAAATATTTTTCGAAAAACTCCGACCAAGTCAACCACCATGCCTTCGCACCACCAAGAAATGGCGCTGCGATGCAGATCTGTTGGTCCAGCTCTCGAGGCCGCGGTCCAGGTCTCTACCACGGCGCCGTTCGACAACTCTTGGGCAGCGCAGATCCGACCAACTCTTGGGGTTTTTTTTTGTGTTGATTGAGATTAAATGCGTGGAATGTTCTAATTTTGCTGTTTGAGTTCTGATTTGTTCAAGATCTGTTCTGCAAATTGGGAGATTTTTCAGTTTGTGTGAAGATTGGAGCTTTTTTCCGGTTTCTGATATTATATTTATCCTTTAGTGTTCTGTTTGCTGTGGTTTATGTGAAATTGTAGTTTGTGTAATCTGTTATTCGAATTTTACTATTTTGAGTTCCATTTTGTTCAAGATTTGTTCTGTAAATTAGGTGTTTTCCAATTTTGTGAAGATTGGGTATATTTTGTTTGGTATATTTGTGTGCCCATGTTTTGAAACATCTACTAATTGTTTGGATGTACTAATTTTAGATGAATACTCATTGTATCTGTTTTATTTATTTTTAAATGTAATGCAGATCTTGGGCTTAAGGTGATAGTGAATGGGGAGAAAAATGAAGACGAAGATACCATGCAAGAAAGGGGATCAAGAATGGAAAATGGAGACAGTAGTCAAATTTTAGATACGAATATGTTGTATACGATCACAAATGTGGTTTGAACAAGTTTTTTGCACAGAATTTTTGTGTGTGAATTTTTTTGAACAGATCCTTTGCACAAATTTTTTGCATAGGATTTTTACATATGAATGAATATACCCCATATGAACGTAAATATCTCTTGCACAAGTGGATTGCACAAATTTTTTTAACATTAAATATAAAATACATAAAAAAAAAGGTATTACATTTGTATGGGTCAAATCGGTTCAAAAAATGAAAAGAAATAAAAAATAAAAAAAGTATTAAATTTGTGAAATTGGAGAAAATAATTGTGCAGAAAATGAAAAAAAAGAATAAATTTTGAATAATGTAGATGGGGTAGATAAAATAAAAAACTTGAATGCATAATTGGGTGGGTGGGTCGTCAGGGGGTGGGTGGGGGGTTGTTTGGGGAAAGAAGAAAAGGAATAAAGGTGGCTGAGTGACGACAGTCACATCAACCGGCTGTTTTTAGATGGGTTAGGGGAGGGGCTTGGCATTCAAAGGAGGTTGAGGGTCCTACAAAAATGAATCAAAGTGCATTTATTATAAAGTAGTACACTAAAATGTTATAAAGGTGTATGAAAAGCACTATAATGTAACTACCCCTTATTTGAGACAATTGAAAACAAATTGGAGGGAGTATTAATTGTTTTTACTAAATAGTCAATGGAGAGTTATGTAGGCAGTAGCATCAACTCTCATGGCTTGATATATCATCACTGCACTGGGATAGAAATATTTTTAGTCCCATAACTTTTCACCTTTTATGAAATAGTCCCAAAAAAGATAAATGTACGAATTTAGTTCCAATTTTTTTGAATTGTACTATTTACATCCCAAATTTCGCCTAATTAACAGAACGTCATTGTTTTTTACATGCGTTCAACATAGGGTTGTAAATGAATCGAATCGAATACCACTTATTTTCAATTCGTATTTGTGAAATTATTTCGAATATCGAATTCGAATCGAATATTTTTCGAATAATAAATACAATTTATATTTGATTTGAAACACATATGGAATTATTAGAAAATATACGAATACTCGAAGCGAATATTCGAATCGAATTTTTCTCAAACATGTTCTAAACAAATAATATAATATTAAAAGTTTCATAACATAATCAAGTACCTAAATAAAAAAACGTTAACTATTAAATTCATGAAAAAAAAACTTTAATAAACAAATGAGGAGCATCAAATTTTCCACCGAGTTTGCAACTCAAGCTCATTTTTTGAATAAAGTCGTAAGAGTTAATATCTTGATATACTTATAATGGGCTTAAATTTATAAATAACTATATTTATTATTACTTGTTATTATATAAATATTAGAGAAATACACAAGATACTACAATCTCTAAGCCTTAAATACACCATAAAACATCAAAAATTCCATGGTACAAATTGATACATTTGAATACTGATTTGTATTTAATAAAAATGGACCCCACTTAATCCCCTCTCTCCTCTCTCTTAAACACCTAAAATATCAACCCTCATTTCATCCTTTCTCCCTCATCGTATACCCCACCCCCTCTCTCTCTCCTTAATTTAAAAACACCGTACCCACCTCTAATAATTACCACCAACCCTTCCAACGACCACCACAACAATATTGCGGTTGAAGAAGAAGCAACAACGATGCTAGGGAAAGACGAAGCGGCGGCGACACTAGGGGAAGATGAAGCGGTGGCGACGCTATCATAGTGGGGGTAGATCGAGGGTTTTAAAGGCGGTGTTGCGCCGCCGCGAGCAACTCCATGGCCGCAGTGAGCAATTCAAGTGCAACCGCCACGTTCTTCTTTGTTCTTGGTCCATCGATTGTTGAATTTAGGGAAATAAACAGATCTATACTATTTATCCTCTCTAAGTGCAACTTCGGTCAATATCTTCAATTCCGACGACAAGGAGGATGAAGGTAATATTTATCATAATTATTTACTATAATTTTTTGAATAAGTGGTGAGGGTGATTTTGTTGCTGAATGTCGGAATCTGTAGACAAAGGTTGTAGAGTGTGTGTGCGCGTGGGGACATGAGCTGGGGAAGAGGGGGGATGGGTTTGGCTGCGCGTGTGAATGGTGTGTGCAGCAAGGTTTGGGGTGGGGAGGGTTGGGAGGGGGGTGGGGTTGGGGGGTGTTGGCGGGGCGGGGTGGGTGAATGGATTGGTGCGTGCAGAGGGTTTGGAGGAAAGGAAGGGATGGGGGCAGGTCACTACAAAAAAGATGGAGATTAGCGACGGGAATTTTGCGACGGCAAGAATATCCGTCGCAAATTCCTGAATTTGCGACGGATTTTTGTAAGCCGTCGCAAAAAATGACAATTTGCGACGGCTTAGGAAGTCCGTCGCAAAATATAGTAATTTGCGACGGATAAGCCGTCGCAAAATCTAGGGCCCACCGACTTCGTCTTGAACCGGCTACATTTGCGACGGAAAGGTCGTCGCAAATTTCAATTTTGAGTTTGCGACGGTCAATTCCGTCGCAAAACATACCCGTTTAAAGGTGACCGTTCGGGAAGCGACCCGTTTGACTGATTTGCGACGGAAGAGGTCGTCGCAATTTAAACTTTGTAATTGCGACGGACTAAAGCCGTCGCAAATGTGAGCGGTTGAAATTTGTCAGGCGGGTTGGTGGCCAATAATTGACCCGTGTCGTCGCAAAAGAGCTCTGCGACGGAATAGCCGTCGCAAATAATGAAATTTGCGACGGAAATGTAGGCCGTCGCAAATTTACGCAGTTTTATACCAGTCCCCTTCCTTTTCCTTCCCTTTCACTTTCACTCACGAAAAAAAATAAGAAATGATACGGTTTTAATATGTTCTTCACGTATAATTGGTGTATTTGTCATTGCCTTCAACCTCAGCATACGTATTTGTCATTGCCTTCAACTTCACCGTACGTTTTCACATTTTTAACCGTTTAATTGTCATATTTTTATTGTTTCAATTTTTTAGTACACTATTAGGTAATGAGCATGATATATGTTTATTTGATGGGTTTTAGTATGATTGATGATATATGTTTATTTGATGGGTTTAGGTTAATTTTAGTTTGTGTGATATTTTATACCTATTTTTAGTCGAAACTCTGCTCAATTTTTCTGTACACTATTAGATAAATTGTGTGATGTTTGTTTATTTGATTGGTTTACTATGATTGATATATATGGTTGCGTTGGATTGATTTTTGTGAAGAAAAATTGTGTATATCCTTATTTTTAGGCAAACTCTGCCCAATTTTTTACAACTCATGTGATATTTACTTTTAATTTGTAACAGATGCAATTTCCAGATCGTGGTTGGATGTACTCAATACCTAGAATGATAGGAGGAGGCATTAACTCTGTCTTTTGCAATAAAATTGATGAGTTTATTGAGTTTGCACTACAACATCCATGCAATATGGATTGTATGGGTAATATTAGGTGTCCGTGTAAAGACAGAAGATGCAGAAATATGAGATTCTTGAGTGTTGATGAGGTTAGAACTCATCTTGTGATTTCCGGTTTTGTTCCCCGTTATTACAACTGGACCAGTCACGGTGAACAACGGTGGAATGTTGACATCGAAACCGTAGAATACTGGTATACTGGGTGGAGTGGTGGTGGAAGTTCTGATGTTGGTGGTTCAAGTTATGTTCCGTATACTCAATTTGAACCACAAATAGAGGATGAACCTGATAGATATCGGATGATGATTGCAGAATCTGTTTTGGGTGGTCAACCACAATTCAATGAAACACCTATGGAGGAGGAACCAAATCATCGGTCAAAGAAGTTTTTTGATATGCTTAAAACCGTTGATCAAAAGTTGTTTCCTGGTTGTGAGACTGAGACGCAATTGTCATTCAATGCTCAAATGTTGAACATCAAAACTGAAGGCAAGGTCAGTCAAAAAGTGTTCAATCAATTTGCTAAATTGTTCAAACGAGCTCTACCTGAAGACAACACGGCGCCTGATAATTTCTATCAGAGCAAGAGGCTCTTGAAACATATGGGTCTACCCTTTGAGAAGATTGATTGTTGTACAAACGGTTGCATGTTGTTTTGGGATGAGGATGAGGATCATTGCAAGATGTGTGGTCACCCACGGTACAAACCATCTGGTCGTAAAAAAAGTAAAAAGAAAGTGCAGTTGAAGGCTTATAAGACAATGTATTACCTTCCCATCACTCCTCGTCTAGAGAGGTTGTATCAGTCCAGTGCCACGGCTAAAGACATGACATGGCATGCTGAGGAGTGTTCTGGTGAGAATTCTGGAGAGATGCGGCATCCTGCAGACTCGGAGGCATGGAAACATCTTGATAGGGAGTTCCCAGATTTTGCAAGGGAGACGAGAAATGTGAGGTTAGGCTTGTGCACGGATGGTTTTGCCCCATTTGGAATGCACGGAAAAAAGTATTCATTATGGCCTGTGTTGTTGACCCCGTACAATCTACCTCCTTGGTTGTGCATGAAGCCTCAACATATATTTCTTAGTATCTTGGTGCCTGGACCACACAACCCCAAGCATAAATTGGATGTATATCTCCAGCCATTGATTAAAGAGTTGAAATCTTTGTGGTCTACGGGGGTGGAGGCCTACGACGTTCATAGGAAGCAGAACTTCACGATGCGAGCTGCACTTTTGTGGACCATTAGTGACTTTCCAGCATTTTCTATGTTGTTTGGGTGGTCAACAGCAGGAAAACTAGCATGCCCGTATTGCATGGACGGTTCTGATGCATTCTATCTTCCGTTGAGTAGAAAAGTGTCATGGTTCGACAACCATCGCAAGTTTCTTCCTCCTGATCATCCCTTTCGGAGGAACAAAACAGACTTTCTAAAGGGTAAAAATGCAGTAGGCCGCCCAAGACCACGGATTCGATCAGGTATGTGTCTGGGTACTGAATCACTACTGATGTCTATGTGTCTCATATATATAAGTTAACCATATATAAATTAATTATTTCAGGTGATTCGTTGTTGTATGAGGTTACAGTCACTGATTTGATGAAGACAACTGAGGCGGGTGCAATGGAGCACAATAAACGTATCCAGGGTGGTTGGAAGAAGAGAAGTATCTTTTGGGACTTACCTTATTGGAGCAAGTTGTTGATTCGACACAATTTGGATGTGATGCATATAGAGAAGAATGTTTTCGACAACTTGTTTCATACGGTCGTGGGTACTGAAGGGAAGACCAAAGACACTTCAAAATCCAGAGATGAGTTGAGGCTCTTCTGTTCTCGTGCTTCCCTACAAAAGGATGAGCAGACAAGAACATATCCCCAGGCCTCTTACACAATTAGTAAAACAGAAAGGAAGAATTTGTGTAAGTGGGTGAAAGAGTTGAGCTTCCCTGACAATTATGTGTCGAATTTGGGAGACAGAGTTGACACGGAAACCGGAAAGGTGTCTAGAATGAAGAGTCATGATTGTCACGTGTTCATGCAACGACTCTTACCTATTGCATTTCGGTACTCACTTCCCAAGAATGTATGGAGTGTCATCACGGAATTAAGTCTCTTTTTCAGACACTTAACGGCATCAACGATTACAGTTGAGGACATGAGGCGTTTGGATGAGGAGATCCCTGTTATTCTATGCAAACTTGAGCGGATTTTTCCACCCAGCTTCTTCGACTCGATGGAGCACTTACCCGTACACTTAGCGTATGAAGCCTCAATTGCTGGTCCCGTACAATATCGATGGATGTACCCTTTTGAGAGGTAATTCTATACCATTTTTTAAATCGACTTTTAAGATCAATACTGAATAAATTTTCTAACACAAGAATGTTTTAGGTATTTGCACAA
This sequence comes from Ballota nigra, assembly GCA_947034835.1. Taxonomy (NCBI): domain Eukaryota; kingdom Viridiplantae; phylum Streptophyta; class Magnoliopsida; order Lamiales; family Lamiaceae; genus Ballota; species Ballota nigra. Next base: position 111,219,755 of record OX344722.1, on the reverse strand, counting down.
TTTAAAGCTCAATATTGGAAATGCGGCCCACATCGAAGCATCAATTGTTAATGCATACCTTACTGAAGAGGTTGGAGCATTTTGTTCTTACTACTTCGGCGATCAAGTTCAAACCAGAATAAAAAATGTGGCTCGCAACTACGATGGTCGTGGAGTAGACCATCCCCTTCGTGATGTTGAAGGTATGTTATCTGTATTTTTGCATCCGGGTCGACCAATGGGTAAGGGCACCAAACGACCGTTCAGGGGCAGTATTGAAGAGGAAACAATACATTCATATGTTTTGATGAATTGTCCTGAAGTCCAACCGTATATAGAGTAAGTAATTTAATTTTATAGTTGAGTTTTTTACAATATGTATACTGTTGATATCTGAAAAGTAATTAATTTCTTTTTTCTGATATATAAGCATGTTCTGTGAGTATAAGCGTCAAGTAGAACCAGACATCACAGATGCAACAGTTTTTCAATCCATCCGCAATGATTTTATGTTTTGGTTCCAACGTTACGTGAGTACCATATAATTATATGATTTTTACCTTATAACAAATATGTTATTATTTTTATACATGATAATTTAATATTTACAGGGACAAAATGGCCTACTTAATAACAACCCACATCTTGAAGCTCTGAGCAAAAGACCACTACGTAGTGTGGTATCATACCACGGATATTACGCAAATGGATACAAATTTCATACTGAAGCGTATGCTTCAACGAAATCGACTACAAACAGTGGTGTTTGCGTTATCGGTGCAAACTACAACGAAAAACCCATCGATTACTATGGAGTGCTGCAAGAAGTAGTTGAAATAGAATATCCGGGTTGGCCGAGCAAGACGATAGTGTTGTTCTTGTGTGAATGGTATGATCCAGGGAACCAAGGAACAAGAGTCGACAAAAACTACAAGATTGTTGATATCAACACCGGAAAGAAGTTTCCGGCGGCATACGATCCTTATATTTTTGCAACGCAAGCATCTCAGGTATATTATTGCAAATACCCCGGATCAAGTAGGCCCAACTTGAGGACAGTTTGCAAAGTAAAGGCAAGATCATTGGTTGAAGTTTCTAATCCGTCAAACAAAGACGGTGTAGAACCAACAGATCCATTTCAAACAGAGATACAAGAGGCTCAAACAGAGGTTGATCAAGCAGGTGTGAATATTTTTGTCGACTTACTTGCTGCAAATCCAGACATGATAATTATTGAAAGTGATCATGAGGGTGATGGACAAGAGCGCGGTGGGGAGGAAGAAGAAGAGGAAGAGGAAGAGGAAGAGGAAGAGGAAGAGGAAGAGAAAGAGGATGAAGATGAGGAAGAGGATGAAGATGATGATGAGGATGACGAGGAAGAAGACGACGATTAGAATTACTAAATTATTGTATATATAACAAGTGAAAAACGAAAATGAATTAATTTGGTGAATTATGAAAAAAAAACGAGTCAATTTGGATACATACACAATTAATTGCGTACAAATGAACGAATTATAAATTTAAGCGGGAGTCGAAATAAATAAATTTACAGAAATAATAAAAATTAAATGGCCCCAATATTTATAAAAACAAGTTAGAAACGAAAATGAATTAATTTGGTGAATTGTAGAAAAAAAATGAGTCAATTTAGATACATACACAATTAATTGCGTACAAATGAACGAATTATAAATTTAAGCGGGAGTCGAAATAAATAAATTTACAGAAATAATAAAAATTAAATGGCCCCAATATTTATAAAAACAAGTTAGAAACGAAAATGAATTAATTTGGTGAATTGTAGAAAAAAAAATGAGTCAATTTAGATACATACACAATTAATTGCGTACAAATGAATGAATTATAAATTTAAGCGGGAGTCGAAATAAATAAATTTACAGAAATAATAAAAATTAAATGGCCCCAATATTTATAAAAACAAGTTAGAAACGAAAATGAATTAATTTGGTGAATTGTAGAAAAAAAAATGAGTCAATTTAGATACATACACAATTAATTGCGTACAAATGAACGAATTATAAATTTAAGCGGGAGTCGAAATAAATAGTTTTACAGAAATAATAAAAATTAAATGGCCCCAATATTTATAAAAACAAGTTAGAAACGAAAATGAATTAATTTGGTGAATTGTAGAAAAAAAAATGAGTCAATTTGGATACATATACAATTAATTGCGTACAAATGAACGAATTATAAATTTAAGCGGGAGTCGAAATAAATAGTTTTACAGAAATAATAAAAATTAAATGGCCCCAATATTTATAAAAACAAGTTAGAAACGAAAATGAATTAATTTGGTGAATTGTAGAAAAAAAATGAGTCAATTTGGATACATATACAATTAATTGCGTACAAATGAACGAATTATAAATTTAAGCGGGAGTCGAAATAAATAATTTTACAAAATAAAAAAAATAGTTGGGCAAAATATTTTAATAAACAATTTAGATACGAAAAGAAATTAATTTGGTGAATTATAAAAAAAATGACTTAATTTGAATACATATACAATTAATTGCAAAAAAATAAACGAAAGTAGCTTGTGCCCTAGTGGCGCGCGCCCTCTCCTCTTGCACAAAAGGTCCCGTGTTCGATTCCCCTTGGACGCAAAAAATGGATTAATTGTTTCAGGCCTAATAAGACTAATATAGAAGGTGGACTGCATATAATAAGGAATGGGCCGGTTGGCCCAGTGGTCCGCGCCCGCCCCGGCCGCCTCGGGTGCCCGGGCTCGAACCACGCGAGCCACTTTTTTTTTTGTATAGGCTCGGTAATTTGCGACGGCCATATTCCGTCGCAAATATTGAATTTTGCGACGGAAAACAGCCCGTCGCAAATTATAACACAAAAAAGTATAAAAAATATATAAAAACATTTGCGACGGAATTTAGCCGTCGCAAATGTTGTTGACCCGATCGGGTCTGACCCGAAAAGTTTGCGACGGACTACTGTCCGTCGCAAATTCTGTGTGACCCGGCCGGATCTGACCCGCCGATTTTGCGACGGATTTTTCCGTCGTTAATTTGCGACGGATGGCCGAATCCGTCGCAAAAATTTGCTACGGCTGTTTTAGGTACGGATACGTATCCGTCGCAGATCCCGTCGCAAAACACTGTTTGCGACGGATTTTCCGTCGCTAATTCCGTCGCAAAACAGTGTTTTTTTTTGTAGTGGGTGTGCGTATGAGGGAGGAGGGAGAAGAGGGGGGTGGGGGGGGTGGGCATGTTAATTGGTAGGTTCTGCAGTGTGGCTAGATGGTGTGTGGGGAAGAAGATGGAAAAGACTATTTTTGGGTTAATTGATGATTTTTTTTTATAATTATACAGATTATAGAATCACTTAAAAATGCAATATGTTCATAATTTTTGTTATTTTGATTTCCAGGTATTCAAATACAAGTAGAATTGAAGATTGTTGGAGTCTCAAACACGAAAAAGGCTCTTTGTTCTTAATATTTTAGTAATTGTTCATTTTTCTGTATGAATTGTACATAATTTTTGTGCGTCTGTGCACATTTATTTTTATTAGCTGTTCATAATTTTTTGGGCATTATGTGCCCAATTTTGCATATGTAATATTTTGCAATTTTTTTAGATGTAATTATCAAATTAATAATAAAGGAGGTGTTTTTTTTAATATAAATTTGCTTGAATTCACAAATATTTATATTTCATGTTAAAGATATTTTACATGTGTGTTCATAAAATTTATGCGTATGTTCAAAATTATAAAAATCTTAAAATAGCAGATGTTTCTGGTCAGAATTTTGTTTCGGGAAATGTGCAAAAATATCAACCAGTGTCAGTTTTATCAGAATATAATACTGAACACGGTCCCACCCAATTGTATCATTTTGAGATTTTTGTTAAAAGATGGGGACCACAAAACGTAGCAAAATTTGCCATGGGATTTCTTGTCCCCCATTTTGCATTTTGGGCTTTAGGATTGTAGTAAATGTTAAGTGCCCTTATTTACATAATATATATTTAACCGAATGTTTAATCGAATAGTTACGAATATCGAATCGAATATTATAAGTTTTGAATTTGTATTTGATAACTTATCGAATCAAAATAAAAATTTGTACTCGAACTCGAATTATAAAATTTCGAATATGAATATCGAATTTCGAATACAAATATCAAATCAAACTAAAATAGTTTGATTCTTTTACAACCCTAGTTCAGCATGTGCACGTTCAATTTTAAGATTTCCGGCGAACATTCATTTTAAGAATGTAAATCGAACCTGAAAAGCTCTAGAAATCTTTCTCCAATTTTTTCAACCAAAATATTAAAATTCTTCCCAAATCCACTCTTCCAAAATGTTAAAATTATTTATTAATAAACCTAGCCAACGTGTATGTTTGAGTTGAACGCTCACGTGAACGGCACATGCCAAAATTTTATTGCTTCCGACGAATTTGAGATGTAATTTGTACAATTTACAAAAAATTAAAATTAAATTTGTACATTTATCTTTTTTTGGTACCATTTCAAAAAAAGGTGAAAATTTATGGGAGTTAGAATATTTCCACCCCTCACTGCACATTTATACATAATAGGAGTATTGTTTAGGAAAAAACCTCCCAATTCCAAATCTCTAATGCTCCTAAAACTTAATTGTCGTCATCGGAAGAATCGTCCAATAACCTACTAAGAATTCGGTCATCCTTTTCATCCCACACAGACTCCTCACATTCTGCTTCCAGAAACGCATTACTACTTACATCATTGCTTGAACTCGCATGATTTGACCCGAACACGCGTTGGGTTTCCATTTCTTGGATCTGGTGGTCCGACCCGAACCCACATTGCTCCACCATTTCTGGACTTGGACGGCTGGGCCTGGGCCCCATCACGCGTTGGGTGAACACATTATTGCTCCAGCTCCCTCTGTTGGACCCAAACACGGGCCCCGCTTCCATAGCTCTGCCCTGATTGCCCGGCCAGATCACGACTTGACCCGGCTGTAAGAAGAGTTGGGCATCCATTCCGGGACTCGGGTGGTTCGACCCGATCACGAATTGACCCGACGGCGACAAGATTTGTGCATCGGTTTCAGAACTCTGCGACGCAGCACCAGAGTCAAAATATTGAACAGGATAGTTCGAGAGATGGCCCGACCCAAACCCGGGCAGTGTCTCAAGTACTTGACCTGACCCGCTCGCGAATTCATTGCTCGTACTTGCTCTGTTCGATCGAAACAGGGGTCGTGTCTCCATTCCTTGACTCGGAAGGCCCGGCCACATCACGACTTGGCCCGGCTGGGAGAAGAGTCGAGCATCCATTCCGGGACTCGGGTGGTTCGACCCGATCACGAATTGACCCGACGGCGACAGGATTTGTGCATCGGTTTCAGAACTCTGCGATGCAGCACCAGAGTCCAAATATTGACCAGGATGGCCCGACCCAAACCCGGGCTGTGTCTCAAGTACTTGGCCTGACCCGCTCGCGAATTCATTGCTCGTGCTTGCTCTGTTCGACCCAAACAGGGGTCGTGCCTCCATTTCTTGACCCGATTCGGACTGGCCAGCATCCAATTCTTGACCCGAAATCTTTAGATGTTGTTTCCAGTATTGTATTTGATTCAGAACTTGTCGCATTTCTTCATTGGCAGCTTCGAAATGCTTAAACAAATTGAATATGACAGCAGTGGTGCCGTGGACGGGCGATATTTTCCGGATACGGGCTTCGGTGATGATAGATTTCATGAGGTCATCTCTCTCGTCCTTTGTTTTCAAGTTCAAGATCCTTTTAGTAAGGTTGGTAACGCCGTACAAACGTTGAACATTCTCGAAATCCTGGGCTTTGGAAGGGGGGAAGTATGGGGCGAGGGGACAATTAGGGCCACATTTTCTGCGATGGAATCTGCACGCAGCGCACGCATCCGGATTCTTCCTTCCGCCTCCCATCATAAACAAGAAAGAGGTGTCTCCAAGAATATTTAAAATTGGGGTGGGGACTTAAGTTCGTTATGACATAAACTTGAATTTCAAACTAATTTCTGTATACTGCACTGCACTGCACCTACCTATAAATATAGTAGGATTAATTTTGTACACTAGGATTTGGCGCGGCGGTGGGTTGGGGCCGGGGTACGATTTGAATTGCATATTTTATCTACTCATTTTGATATTATTATTGATTAAATACAATTTTTTTTTTGACAAATTGATTAAATACAATATAAGAGTATATATATGTGAGATAATTGAAGACTTAGATTTCTATTTATTTAAATTAATTGTTCACCAAAAAATATATATAAAATTGTCTATAAAAAATTGTCAACAAGGGTATAAAATTTCCAATAAATTATTTTGTAGTTTTATCTACAAAGTTTTATAATTAAATAGACATCTTTATTCCTTACTTACAAGAGTATGTATAGAGTGAAATTGATTTATATATGAATTAATGAAGGGTATTAGTTGTTTTCACTGAAAAATACTAGTTGTTTTTACTGAAGAGTATTACTGGTTTACACTGAAGAGTCTTAGTTCATTTTCTCTGAACAACTAAGACTCTTTAGTGTAAATCAGTAATACTCTTCAGTAAAAACAACTAATACTCTTCAATGAAAACAACTAATACCCTTCATGGATTTATGTATAAACTAGTTTCACTCTATATTTTGTCCTAGTTTAATTACTATCAATGATATATAAACTTACAATTTAAAATTAGTCTAAGCGTGCACCCGAGTGCATACTGTACACTTGAATTTAAAAAAAAAAATTAATTGTAAGAAGTATGAAAAAACACATTTTGATGTGATACTGTGTTTTCTGAATTAACAATACCCCAAACAGTAATTAATAATATCCAAAATAGTAATCAGCAATACCCCAAACAACAATCGATAATATCACGAGCAATAATCAACAATACCCCTTTAATTTGATAATACCCTAAACAGTAATCAATAATAATCCAATATTTTTTTCATTAGATATTTTTAATTAAAAAAGTTAAAATTGAATTTAAAATATAAATAATATGTATTTGGATGCATGCTAGATAGAATTATGTATAGTTGGCAAGGATGAATATATCGCGGATATATCGCAAAATTTGAGAATGGGATATGGATATTGGGGTGCAATGTATTTTTTACAGCGTATCGCGGATATATCGCGATATATAGCAAGTTATCGATATCAATATCGATATCGGTTCACCTGTAGTACAAAAATGAATGTGAATCGGGAAATATCGCAAATATATCGCAAAATATCGCAGATATATAAAAATATCGCGATTTTTTTATGTTTATTATTTTTGCGTTTATTTTCTTATGTGTTTATTAGTTTATATGTTTATTGCTTTTCTAGGTTGACCTAACATTAAAGTGAGTATGTATAGTGTGAAATTGATTCATACATGAATCATTTTGCAATATTTTTTTAGTGTAATCAATTAATACTCTTTAGTGTAACCAACTGATACCCTTTAGTTAAATAATTAATGTTCTTCGTACCCTTCAATGTAAACAACTAATAGCCTCCAAAACTAACACTCTTTATTAAAATAACTAATAGTTTATCAACTAATACCCCTTTATCCAGGATTACTCCAATGTGATGAGTTACTATCAATATTGTTTGGACAAAGATGACATTCATCCTCTGTATTTGAACCTCATATATAGGTCATCATTTTGGTACTCACTGTATTGTATTATATAATATTCATCATCTTGTATTGTATTATGCATTATATTTTGTATTATATTATGTATTATATCTTGTATTGTATTGTCAATTGTTTTACGTTAGACAGTGTTTGTATAGACTATTATCTATAAGCTTGCTTTAAACATTTAGTTTTATAGTGATTTTAAATGAAACATATGCATAATATCATATTATAATACTCACTAAAATTTCATGTTAAATTTCCAAAATTTTAATAAAGTTTTCATCTTTTTTTCAAAAAAATTGCGATATCGATATACAATATCGATATATCCGTAAATTTAAGGTTGCGATATTACTTGCGATAGCGAAATTTTCATCCTTGATAGTTGGTTATTGGGATATAAACAAATGCATAGTAATTTGTAACACTTGCAATTTTACTGTTTTTTTCTTGGATAATCTGGATTAGTTCTTCCATTCTGTTTCTACTTTATTTTCCCCTATTTTCTTGCAAATTTTCTTTTTCCCTTTTTGGATTTCCACCGCATAAATGGTCTCACTAGCTAAGTCACTATTTTCGGTCGAAAAAAAAAGCGATACTTTTAAATTGAATTGTGATACGGTAAAAGTAGAATTTTATTATTTTGAATTTAAGCAGCACTCATCAGCTAATACTTAATTTAATTTAAGTAACAAAGCATAAGAATTTTTTTTTGTCTAATTTCATTTATTGACTTTGCTGAGACTGAAATATGATGCACTCTCTTTATTTAAGATGAATTTGTACCAAACTTTTAACTATACAAATTAGAAGACTTACTTTTATAGGGAACCCATTTTGCATTTGCTAAACTTTCAAATTGCTCCCCATAGGGAATCCATTTTGCATTTGCTACAACATGGAGAATTTTTTGGTCAAAGGATAAATCCCAAGGTGGCGACGTCCCTTTGGGCGTGTATCATTTGGTCCATCTGGAGAAGTAGAAATGAATTAGTGTTTAATGGTGAAATTCCGAACGTGACAAGAAAGGTTCAAGAGATAAAGGCTAGGGTATGGTCTTGGATTGAGGCAAAGGAGTCTCTGAGTATGAGTTGTTCGATTGGTGACTGGTTTTCGAATCCTAAATCCTGCTTGGTTACGGCTGTTTAGATTTAATGTAAGGGGAGTACTAATTCACTGTGTAATCTTGATCTTTTGTAAGGGTTGAGTACCCCTTGTACTCTTTATTAATTGAAGTTTCCCGATCAAAAAAAAAAGAAGACTTACTTTTATAGAAGATATAATTCATTTTTAGAAGAGTTGTTAGTTTAGAAACACGTTTTTGTTAGTATTACTTTTCTTAGTATTACGCCTTCATATATAAGGCCATTTGTATGCATTTGAGTAGTTTTTCAATAATGAATTAAAATCAACATTGAAGCCCCGCGAATAACCGTTTTTTCCTTTTTCAATTCTTCATGATAATTAACTATTTATTCTTCAGATTCTTTATGGTATCAGTTTATTAGGTTTCGATCTATGTTGTTTGATATTGGCAATGACATCTAATTGGAATCGACAATGGTCGGCGCTTACGGCGGCCGGAGGTGGTGCGATTGTTGTTGGTACCAGTTCGCACGGTGCATGATCTTCGCCGAATATGAACGACCCTCTTTATCTTTCACATTCCGATCATCCTGGTATAATTTTGGTCAGTACTCCTCTTACCTGTGAAAATTTTATCTCTTGGAAACGTTTAATGATGCTGTTGTTAAGCTCACAACTGAAGTTAGGGTTTATAAGTGGTAAGGTTGTTCCACCTTAGGTTGATGCTTTATTCGAGCATTAGAAGCGAGTTGACGATTTAGTTATTACCTGGATTTTGAATTGTGTCTCTAAGGATATTGTCAATTCTATTATTTTTGCCAATACTGCTAAGGAGCTATGGGAGGATTTAGCTCAACGTTTTGGTGAAAGTAATGGGCCATTAGTTCATCAACTGCGTAGGGAAATTCATAGTATTCAACAGGGTACATATACAATTGTTGTTTATTATACTCGGTTTAAAGCATTGTGGGATCAACTAGCTTGTTTGAAGCCCCTTCTTGTTTGCAATTGTGCAATTTGACATGAGGTAATTCTCAATGATCAGGAGAACAAAGTTTCTGAGTTTTTAATGGGTTTGAATGATACTTATGGCCCTATTCGTAACCAAATTTTAGTTATGGAGCCTATACCCAATGTTAACAGGGTGTACTCCATGCTGGTAGGGGTTGAGCGCCAAAGGTCAGCTGGCTTACAATTTTCAGAATCTCTTGATCATACTGCTATGATAATGAAAGGTGGGGTTAAGGTTCCTTCATTTGGTGTAAATTCTGGGGGCCATGGGCGAGGATTTCATAAATTAACCAAAGAGGAGAAGGTTGCACTTACTTGTGATCATTACTCTGGTTCATGCCATCAATCTTCCACCTGTTTTAGGCTTCATGGAGTTCCTGATTGGTATAAGAATATAAAGAACGGATGGGTAAAACTTTTGCTAATGTTGCTGGGATAGGAGAAGTTGCTACACCTGCCTCGTTTACTTCAGATCATAGAGGTGGAGCTCTTGATATTTATGCCCTTTTTTCAGAAGGAATTGACCAAATATTTTTGTTCCAAGGAGGCTTCCTCTTCTGGAGGAGGTAATGGTGGTTCCACCAAGGACTATGTTCATTTCGTAAACTCAACAGGTAATTCTGATCCATTGTTGATTCATACTAAGTTGTCTTTGTTGGTAGATTTGAAGAAAGGTGATTGGATTATAGATACTGGTGCAAGTAGACACATGTGCAATGATATATCATTATTCCACCAGTATCAAGTAGACACATGTGTAATGATATATCATTATTCCATTCCATATCCATTGTTCATTCTCCTATTTCTGTTCTTTTACCTGATGGCTCCACTAAACAAATAACCCAAATAGGTCATGTTATCCTGAATGACAAATTCACTCTACAGAATGTGCTTTTTGTTCCTTTTTTCAAATACAACTTGCTCTCCGTCTCTCAGTTGACTCTTGAATATGATGTGAATTGTACATTTACACCTTCTACCTGCTTTATACAGGCCCTAAAGAGTGGTAATCTTGTAGCTCAAGGAAAGCTCCATCACAAGCTTTACATTCTTGAACCTGTCTCTATTTCTGTCCATTGTAATTTTTCTCTTGAAACTTGGCATCATTTGTTAGGCCATGCTTCTCTTAGCACTCTAAAACATTTACCTTTTCTGCAACATCTTTGTAAAACTTCTCATTCAATAAAATCATGTGATGCTTGCTTCAAGGCAAAACAAACCCGATCACCTTTTCCATAATCTGAAATACAATCTACTGCTTTATTTGAGCTTATTCACATTGATATATGGAGCCATTGTCGGGAAGAAACATTTACTAATACACCTTTCTTTCTTACCATTGTTGATGATTACAACAGGGGTACCTGGGTTTTCTTAATGTCTCACAAATCCCAGACTTGTAAATTCCTAAAACACTTCATTTTTATGGTTCATACACAGTTTCAGAAATCAATTAAGATTTGTAGAAGTGATAATGGATCTGAATTTACTAGTACTGAGTGCCAAGAGTTTCTTTCATCTCTTGGTATTCTTCATCAAACATCTTGTATTCATACTCCTCAACAAAATGGTAATGTGGAGAGAAAACACAGACATATTCTTGAAATTACTCGATCCATCATGTTTCATTCTAAACTTCCAACTAAATTCTGGTGTTATTCCATTTTACTCTCAAATCATATCATAAACAAATTACCAAGTTTTGTGATATCATGGAAGACACCCTTTGAAATCCTATATGGTCATGCACCAGATTATTCTAAGCTTAAGCCATTTGGTTGTCTTGCTTATGCAACAAACACCCGCCCTAAAACTTCTAAGTTTGGGTCCAGGTCTCATAAATGTGTATTTTTGTGATACATTGCTGGTAAGAAAGGATTTCATCTTTATGATCTTGATTCTGATACCTTTCTTATTTCGGGGGATGTAAAGATCTTTGAACATATATTTATGTTTCTTCCTTCTTCTCAAGAGTCTACTCAAACACCAATCTCATATCCCTCTTCTGACATTCCTTCATAAAATACTTTTCCACAACCATAAAATCATATTCCCATACCTAATTCTTCACCATCCACTGATCTTTCTTCTTCTGATCAATCTCTTCCAAATCTTAGACGAGGCCAGAGGACTAGAACTCAGTCTGTATGGCTCCAAGATTTTGTGTCACAGATTTCCACACATGATCATTTTCCTTACCCTCATACTAATCAAATTGATTATAGCATTGCATATGATGCCTTCTTGAACCAAATATCTATGGTTAAGGAACCTTGTTCATATGAGCAAGCTTGTAAATTTAAAGAATGGCAGGATGCTGATTAGGCGTGAAATTGTTGGAATTTATAGCTCGAAATGTCCGTGTTTTGATTGATTTATATGAGTATTTAGAGTCATTTGAGTATCATTTTCATAAACTAATGAATTTATCTCTTTGATACTCATAGATGGATAGAGGGCGAAAAGAGGAGTTCGTAGGACTTTGAATCGACTCAAACGGATGCCCGGATGAGAAGATATCGAATAAATACGAAAGGTATTAGTTCGAGGTAGCAAAAGTATCATTGGAGTACACAAGCGAGAAGAACTCGTGCACTCATTGCACGAGTGGTCGAGCATAGTGCTCGAGCAACATCAAGTCGTGCACCTAGTGCACGAGCTCGAGTACTCGTGCACTTTTCGGTCTCTGGAAGTTTTGAGCGCTCGATTGGATTGTGCTCGTGCACATAGTGCACGAGTTGTGCTCGAGCAAGCGTGGATTTGGCCCATTAACTCCCGATTCGACCCGTTTCCTATTTATACCCCTTTCGAACACGATTTTGAGTACCACTTCACGCATAGAGTTAGTTTTTGGAGAGAGAAGAGCACCGAGAGTTCGAGCAAGCTTATTTTACGTATAATCGAGGTTTCTACGTTACGAATTCATTGTTTAGACTTAGATTTTTGGACTTCTTTCTTTCGTTTTGCAACACGTGTTACGTGAGACTTTTAATTCCATCTTTAATTAATATTCTTTCTTAGATTAAATTCTTTCTATCAAAACCCTAATTCATGCTTGTTACTTTTTCACTTCAATTAACTATGTTTTCATTTGTTGCGTGTTTAATTGTTTTTGTTACCATTAAAATCATGTCTAGCTAAAACTCTTGCATGCTTGGGGTAGGATGAACTCGTAGAAGTAGGATGTGGGTACATAATTAGGGTAACACGTGATGTTTAGTTTTAATTCTCTTAACTAATGAATTCTTAAAATCAATCTTAACTTTACCCTTGAATTTCGTTCAAAAAGTGTTAGAGAGAGAACGACCTTATCACTCTTTAACAACTAGTAGACTTAACGAGAGGGTTTAGAAGGGGTTAATTAATCTTTTGGTTTATCTAGGGAGGACGACCACATCACCTTAGTTAAATTAGGGTCTCTCTAATTAAGCACGATCTATTAACTTGTTAGTGGATTAGTGAAGTTGATTGATAGGATAAAATATTAGGGTTTGAATTCTTGAGCTTTCATCTTACAATCTTTTACTTAGGTTATTTCTTGCACGTCACAGTTATTTTGATTATGTATCTGCTCCGTTAGTATACGTAGGAATTCCTATCCTGAGCATCACCATCACATATTCGAAAACACACTTTTACGTTCTGAGTTTAATTTTCCTTTTTGCATTCGTATAGTAATTTAGTTTATATTATATTTTCTTTTCAAAAACCCAAAAACATACACTCATATTAATTACGATGCGTAGATCTTCAGGGATCTATTCACATACAACCCATCCCGAGGTACGATATACTTGGTCGCTATACCTACTTATACTACAGTGAATTCGTACGCTTGCGGGAATACTACTAGTAGAAAGTTAGTATTTTCGGTACAAGTCAGATGCCATGAATAAAGAATTTTTTGCTTTGGAGGCAAATAAAACATGGGAATTAGTTGATTTGCCTAGTGGGAAGAAAACAATTGGTTGTAAATAGGTTTATAAGGTTAAACTTAATCCAGATGGGAGTATTGAAAAGTATAAAGCTAGATTGGTGGCCAAGGGTTTTTCTCAAAACATTTGGCATTGATTATAAGGGAGTTTCTCTCCTGTGGCAAAAATCGTTACAGTTAGATTGTTTCTTGCTATTGCGACTAAGAAAGGTTGGCCCATTTGTCAATGGGATGTTAACAATGCATTTCTTCATGGTCATATATGAACTACTTTATAATTATTTTTAGATGCATTTTTCTTTAACCAATTAATGTTCTTAAAAAAACAATTAATACTCTTTGTTATCATTGACTAAATTGGTTATAAGAGAAAATTTGTTATTTTAGGACACTACCTTATTAGTGTTTGTAAAATTATCTTTACTGACTTGCAAAATTGAGACAATATCTTTACGAACTTGCAAAATTAGGACCCTTACAAACTTTCAAAACTAGGACACTATTTTTTAATTTTAGCAAATTTAGTCCAAATTTTATAAAATATGGGCAACTGAGCATATCATAATCGGGCTTTGTTTGACTTAGATTTTATAAATTTTGGCCTTTAATTTAATCAGAAGTTGTGGTTGTAAATAACAATTTCTACAATTACGTAGATAATTAACTTAAAGATAGTTTTTAATATTAAAAAGTTTATTAAAAAAACGAGTGGTACTATAATGGTTAATAGATTAATTAATTATGGTATTGATTCTGCAAAGAAAATACAATTAGAGATCAAGTCAACTCTTCTCTGAAGCAGTTATTATAAGAATATATTTTTTGAAAATGTTTCATACTTTTCTCCATTAAAATTGATTTTTTTTTTTTGTTTCTCGGGCTTGCTTTTCTTAAATATATTGGTTATAAAGGAAAATTTGTTATTTTAGGACACTACTTTATGAGTTTTTGTATCATTAGGACACTATCTTGACGGTATTTTAAAATTGAGACAATATCTTACGAACTTGTAAAATTGGGAAATATCTTTACAAACTTGCAAAACTAGGACGCTCTATTTTAATTTTGGACAATTTAAGCCAAATTTTATAAAATACGGTCTGCTAGGCATATCATAATCGGGCTTTATTTGACCCACATTTTATAAATTTTGCCCAACATAAAAGATATTGTCCTTATTTTGTAAGATTGTAAAGATAGTGTTCTAATTTTGTAAGTCCATAAAGATAGTTTCCTAAATTTGTAAGCCTGAAAGATATTATCCTAATTTTACAAACACTCATAAGATAATGTCCTAAAAAAAATTATTTCTTGCGTATATGAGTTAATTTAGTGATAAATTATAATGTATGACTTATTATATACATATAAATTCGTAGTCCAGACAATATTAGTGATAGATTAGAAACATAATTAATCTTATTGTTGTATACATATTTTAATTATAAAATATTACTATTGTGAGTATGTTTTATAATTAAATAGGTTCATATATGAACCACTTTGTAATTATTTTTAGACACACTTTACTTTAACCAACTAATGTTCTTTAAATAACCAAGTAATACTCTTCGTTACCTTTATCTAAATTGGTTATCAGGGAAAATTGTTAGTTTAGGAGTGTTTGTAAAATTAGAACACTATCTTTACGAGCTTGCAAAATTATGACAATGTCTTTACAAACTTGCATAATTAGGAAAGTATCTTTACAAACTTGCAAAACTAGGACACTATCTTTTAATTTTGAAAAAATTTAGGCCAAATTTTATAAAATACGGCTATCTGGGTATATCATAATTGGGTTTTATTTGACCCACATTTTATAAAATTATGCCTAGATTTCATTTCAGCGGAAGATGTGGTCATAAATAAAAAGTTATACAATTACGTAGATAATTAACTTGAAGATAGTTTTCACATATTAAAGAGTTTATTTAAAAAAATGAATGATACTATAATTTCTAATAGATTAATTAATTATGATTGTGCTTATACAAGGAAACAATAACTAGAGATCGATTTAACTCTCTTAACTCTTCTCTGAAGCGGTTATCACCATACTTTTCTCTATTAAACTTGACCTTATTTTTGGTTTCTCAGTCTTGCTTTTCTAAAATATATTGGTTATAAGGAAAAATTTGTTATTTTAGAACATTACCTTATGAGTGTTTATAAAATTGGGACACTATCTTTACGGGTTTGCAAAATTGAGACACTATATTTACGAACTTTGCAAAATTAGGACAACATCTTTACAAACTTGCAAAACTAGGACACTCTCTTTTGATTTTGATAAATTTATGCCATATTTTATAAAATATTGCCAGTTGGGTATATCGTAACCGGGCTTTATTTGACCCATATTTTATAAAATTTGGCCTAAATTTGCCTAATATAAAAGATAGTGTCTTTATTTTGTAAGATTGTAAAGATAGTGTTCTAATTTTATAAGCTCATAAAAATATTTTCCTAAATTTGTAAGCCAGAAAAGATAGTGTCCTAAGAAATAATTGTTCCTTGCGTATATGAGTTAATTTAGTGATAAATTATAAGGTATGACTTATTGTATACATATCAATTCGTAGTTCGGACAATATTAGAGGTAGATTAGAAACATAATTAACCTCAATGTGGTATTACATATTTTAATCATAAAATATTACTACTGAGAGTATGTTTTAGAATTAAATTATTTTGTATATGATATGTTTTAGAATTAAATTATTTCGTATATGAACCGCTTTATAATTATTTTTAGATACACTTTACTTTAACCAATTAATACTCTTCGTTGCCTTAAACTAAATTGGTTATAAGGGAAAAAATTGTTAGTTTAGGACACTACCTTATGTGTGTTTGTAAAATTAGGACACTGTCTTTACGGACTTGCAAAACTATGACACTATCTTTTAATTTTGACAAATTTAGGTCAAAATTTATAAAATACATCTATTTGGGCATATCATAATCGGGCTTTATTTAACCCACATTTTATAAAATTTGGCCTAGATTTCATTTAAGCGGAATATGTGGTTATAAATAAAAACTATACAATTACGTATATAATTTACTTAAAGATAGTTTTCACATATTAAAAAATTTATTTAAAAAATGAATGGTACTATAATATCTAATAGATTAATTAATTAATTATGGTTTTTATTATACAAGAGAACAACAACTAGAGATTGTGTCAACTCTCTCAACTCTTCTCTGAAGCGGTTATTATAAGAATATAATTTTTTTGAAAAAGTTCCATACTTTTCTCCATTAAAATCGACCTTATTTTTTGGTTTCTTAGTCTTGTTTTTTTTTTTTTTTTATATTGGCTATAAGGGAATTTTTTTTAATTAATTTTAGGACACTACCTTATGAGTGTTTTGTAAAATTAGGAAACTATCTTTATGAGTTTGAAAAATTGAGACACTATATTTACGAACTTGCTAAATTAGGACAACATCTTTACAAATTTAGAAAAAAAACTAGGACACTATCTTTTAATTTGGCCAATTTAAGTAAAAAATTATAAAATACGGCCAAATGGATATATCATCATCGCGCTTTATTTGACTCACATTTTACAAAACTTGACCTAAATTTGCCCAACATAAAATATAGTGTCCTTATTTTGCAAGATTATAATGATAGTGTTCTAATTTTATAAGTCCATAAAGATAGTTCACTAAATTTGTAAGTCCAAAAAGATAGTGTCGTAATTTTGCAAACACCAATAAGATAATATCCTAAAGAATAATGTTTCCTTGCATATATGAGTTAATTTAGTGATATTATAAGATATGACTTATTGTATACATATCAATTCGTTATTTAGACAATATTAGTGATAGATTAGAAACTTAATTAACCTCAATATGGTATTACATATATTAATCATAATATATTACTATTGAGAGTATATTTTATTATTAAATTATTTCATATATAAACCTATTTTTAATTATTTTTAGATACATTTTACTTTAACCTATTAATGTTATTTAAATGAACAATTAACAAATTGTCTTCACTGAAAACTACTAATACCTTCCGTATCTAATAACCTTAGATGAAAACAATTAATATTATTTGGTGATAACAATAAATACCCTTAAAAAAGTTTCATTCTTGAACTAATTTCACTTTATACTTTGTCTACTGTTGAAATATGTTTTTCTTTTATAAATAATTTTTATGCATACAAATGTTGTTTGCGGAGAGGTTTTTAAGAATTTGTCATCATGGTATTGATGTTGAGTATTTTTTTATTGAAATAAATATACTCTTGTCAATTTAGTATATTTTTCAAAAATAATAATTAATAATTAGATAACCAAATGAATAAAAACATATTTACATTTTTTTTAAATCTAACAATTATTCTTGAAATCCGCGAAATTTGTGATTCTACAGCTAGTATTACATATACTAGTGATGGTACAACCCGTGCTTCGCACGGACGGAACTTGTTACAATTTTTTTAAAATATAACACTTAGTAAATTTTAATTATAAATATTAAAAAAAAAAATTGAAGTTTTTATTGAACACAAATTTAATAATATTTCAAATTAATTTTTTGATACTCTTAATCAAATATTAAATACTTTTTCAATTTGTATTGTCTAATGATATGAGATGGTTTCACACAAGTTTAACTTAAAATTAAAATAGCTTTTTTATGCATGATATTTTACACATGTCATAATTTTTTCACACAATGATTTGTCTTAATTTTTTTAATATAACCTATCTTAATTACATGTATGTGTATTGTAAAAAGAATAGTTGTTCTATTATACTCCCTCCGTCCCCTATTAAACTTCACAGGTTGGGTGGCACAGATTTTAAGAAAAACTGTTTTATTGACTTTTTCAACCAATGGGTGAAGAGTATTTTGAATTAAAGTAGGTATTGTGAGGGTGTTTTATTTCCTTATTTGGGGTGTGAAATTTATTGTGGGACGTCCCAAATAGGAAAGTGTGAAGTTTAATAGGGGACAGAGGGAGTAATATATATGTCTATATATAGGACAAATTGCAAAAAAAAAAAAAAAAAAAAGGACTTATATTTGCCACTTATTGCAGTTCGACCACCGAACTTTCGACTTTTGTAGGACATATTCCAAACTATCAAATTGTTGAAAAAAAAAAGAATTTCGGGCAACTTTAAAGACAAAAATTGGGAGAAAGAAAATATTTTTTTGGTTTAATACCTTATCCAGTGTTAGGTTTTCATCCCTTAAAATTTAAAAAAATTAAATACATTCTGTAACTGAATTGATAGTCCAATTTTAATCTCATTTTTGCTGCAAAAAACAACATTATTTTGAATCACATAAAAGTCATGTGCCGGCCTAATTTATGAATTTCGACGATTTTTCTTAGGTGACACCCATGTATTATTTTTAATATTTTTTCATTTATTTTGAATTAGAAAATTCAAGTTGTTTTTTCTTCATTTACTCTTTTAATTAACCTCCCCCATCCCACCCCGGTTTTTCTTCCCAAAACACTCATACGCAATCACCCCTTATGTTTTTTTCAATAATTTTTATTTTATTTTAAATTTAATTTTCACTTTAAAATTTATAATTTCAGAATTTTTAAATTTATTATAGACATAAAATTGATGTTTTAATTTAATGATTAAAATAAATTAAAAATATACACATGTACTCCATGTCAAGCAGCTTGCTGAAAATCTGGAAATTCGATCAACGCTAGATTTCATGTGATTCAATACGACATCTTTTTTTTTTTTTTTTTTTTTACGAAATATGAACCAAATGAATAAAAACATATTTACATTTTTTTTAAATCTAACAATTATTCTTGAAATCCGCGAAATTTGTGATTCTACAGCTAGTATTACATATATAACTAAAGAGTTTCCCTATAAAAGATAAATTTACCATTATTCCGTCATTCTTAATTAAATCCACCAAATAAATTCTAAAACATCACTTAATTTACTTCCCTTGCACTCTATTATTTGACTTCTGGACTAGTATTTGTCTTGTATTGTAATACCCCGTCCCGTTTTATACCTTTTATTTTGCTAGAAACCTTAATTATATAATATTATATTATTATTATCTTTGTTTCTTTTAATTTTATTATTTTTGTGTGCTATTGTGTAATTTAAATATATACCCCTTTTATAAATTCCCGAATTCGAAGAAAGGAATCGAAACTTTCAAACGGATAAGGGACTACGAGAAATTAATTATTAAAGTTTTAAATTAAGGATTTCGATCCGTTTAATTTATTGAGAATAATTAAAATACTTTAAAATATTAATTGAGTTTTAAAACTGTATTGTTTTTAATTTCGAATTTTAATGGGTGCACTAAACAATTCCTAAGATGTATGAGTTGGGAATAGAAATATCTAAAATTGTTACTTTTAATCCTACCCACAAGTAATTCTTTTCCTTTTTACTTAATTAATTAATTAAATATAATTTTTCTTCTATAAATATGCTTCCCAGAATCAAAATCAGCTTCCCACTTTCACTCATCTCTCTCTCAGCCAAAACGCCACACGACTCCCTCCTCCGGCCGACGAAGTTTCACGCCGCCGTGCTCAGGCCACCGCGTCGCCACCGCCGCTGTCCTCTCTCCTCCGGCGAACGAGCTCCGCCGTCGCCCCTCACGTCAGCTCACCGCCGTCGCCTCGCCGAAGCTCCGCCGCGACCGCAGCCCGCCTCCCACCGCCGTGCTCAGCGCCGATCGCGACCCAGGCGCGACACCGCCGAGCTCCTCCTCCCTTCTCCAGCAACCGCCGCCGCCGTGCCTCTCCCAGCCGCGCCGCTGTCCTCCGCCTCCTCGAACGAAGCGCCGCCGCTCCCGTGCCGTCGAAGCCCAGAGCCAAACGTCGCCTCTTTTCCTTTTCCAGTAAGTCTATGCAAAAGCCCCTTTCAATTTCAATCTTTGAAGCTTAAATTCAATTTCACCCGTAACCTTTTCTTTCCGTTTAATTTCCGATCGAAATTGACGCCGTTTGAACCGGTTGTTGTTGCCGGAATTTTTGGAAATTCCAACCGACGCCGTTAGGCTGTCCAATTCACTTTTCCGAATTCCCGAATCACGCCGTTATGCTGCCGAAATTATCCGACAAATAATCGAACCCTTTTAAGACGCCGTTAGGCCGCCCAATTTGGGACTTGTAAGAATTACTAGCCCCTTCTCTATTTCTCGTATTAGTTAGAATAGAAAACCGGCACGGTTACGAGTTTTGTAAAGTTTGGAGTTTTCTATTTAGAGACTATAAGATTGATGGGTGGAGTTTTGATGTTGTTGATATTAGTATTTTTGAAATTGTTATATAGTGTTAGTTGTTAGGTTTGGTGGTATTGGTTTTGTTGATTAATATTGTTGAATTAGTTGGTTAGTATTATTGGAATAACTGTTTAGTATTATTGTTTTAGTTGGAGGGTATTTTTGAATGAATGAATTAGTTTAGTTTGAATTAGCTGATTTGGTGATGAAATTAGTTATTAGTATTATTAGTTGAGTTTTTGGAGACAAATGGAAACTCGTCTTCCCCTTGTGCGACTGTTAGAAAATTAGGAACGAAAAGACAAGTAGTTTATATCCAAAATTAATAACAAATGAAAAATAGCATTCTTGGAAAATAATATAATTCTATTGTTTTGAAAGTAACACTATCCAACTTTAGAAGTATCACTAATATTAGAAAAGAAAATTATTTTTTTATAAATTTCTTAGAAAGTCTAAGTTTATTAATAAGTTTTAATAAGAGGTTTTTATAAAATATAAACTCTTATACTTTTAATTTTATAAAAGGCCTTTGTTAAGGACACCACTGCTTTCAGTAAATACACCCCCTATTACACCACTGCTTTTAGTAAATACACCCCCCTAATACACCTCTTCTTAAAAAGGGGTGTACTTATCAAAAGATTGTTTTTGTAGTAATCCAAATAGTCATACCACAAGTATACTAGTAAATACACTCCCTCAATACACTCACCTTTTTAGAAGTGGTGTATTTACCAAAATAGGGTGTGACCTTTAAGCAAGTCCTTTTGAGTTTATAAGCCCACAACTTTCTCGATTCTCGTAACACAAACTCTCATGTTTTTCTAATAATACAAAGGTCAACTTTTAATCAAATGGTTTCGTACTAGGATTCTGTGCTAATCGAAATACGCACGAGGGATCCGACATTCTGTTAACGTATCACTCTCGGGACGTCTCTACAACGCAAGTTATCTTCCAAAGGAAATTCAAAGACAGTTTTAACTTATCTATAAAGTTAAGAGGTGGGTGATGATCGGTTGATTGATCTGCTCATAATACGTTGTGCTGGTATACTCTGAACTCGACCAAATAAATCTAAAACAACTAATCCAACATAAATGTATCCCTATAATATAAATATTTGAAATACGTGATATATTTATATATGGTACAAATATCTATTGTTTCTATTATAATTAATCACCATTGCATGATATAAGGGCATTTTGTGAGCATGAATCTGTTTAAGTATGAAATATGTGAATTCTCCCCACAATTTGAAATGACAGTTTTATGGGAAAGAGGAAAGCGAGTAATTATTGATTTGATGTGCAGCAGTTTTGTTTGTTGATTGACACGTACGGCCATGAGTGATCGCTGATATTATTTGTGGTGGCCATGAGTGATAATAATTATTCAGATTCATGGTCACATGAATGGATGAATTGTTGGTGAGAAATGGTTTGGGGGAGATTTACTATATGTGAAAAATGATTTTGGCAGATTAGGCCGTTATTTGAAAATGGTTTTGGACTTTGCCCCTTAATGTGAATAAACTTGTGATTATATGATGTGAAACCTGTCATGCCCAATTAATTATTACGTGAGCTTGTTATTTCTGTGGTATATGTATTTCATACTTATATGTCAACTGCTTAAATAAATTAATTACTTTATTAATGAGTATAATTTAATATATTTCGGATTTACCAATCCCATGACGTTGCAAATCACCCATACGTGAGAATTCAAATCTCACGCCCCCCTTTTACAACCCTTGCAGATTATGATTTCGTGGAGCAAGGACAGTAATAGAGACGACACGGAGTTCCCCACTTAAATAAAATGATACTATTGATATTATGTTTTATATATATGTGTGTGAGAAATATATTATAAATATTATCCTACTCATTCTTCCGCTGCATAAAATTCATCTCTGATTTTATCCCTTTTTATATCAAAAAATTTTACAGTTCGTATTTTTAGTCACAAGTGGCACCTCGAATCTGAGATATTTATGTGTTTTGGATTCGGGGCGTTACATGTATCCTTGGTGAAGTATTAATTACAAAAATATTCCATTTATTCCCTAATAATATTCACACATTTTTTTAAATGTTCTATAATAAATTGCACACCAAAAAATAGAAATAAAACACTTATACACATCTCTTGAATAAATCACGAGATGGATGCCGGTGATATATATATATATATATATATATATATATATATATATATATATGCCAGAATAAAAACATAAAAAAACTTTAAATTTGTCTTTTATATATGTTCACATGCAGTTAACATTGACAAAAAAAAAAAAAATCCGAAGCAAACAAAAGATAAAATCCTAAAGCAGATACTTAATAAAAATGAAAGGTTAAAAGGAATTTTGTGTTAACATTCTAATTCTAATGCTTGTTAATGTAGGCAAGAAGGAGACCTTAAGCTTCAAAGTGAAAAGAAATATTAATAAGACTTAGGGGACACTTGGTTAACAACTCTTTAATGATAATGAAAATGAGATTGAAAATTATGTTAATTAGCATGGTTTATGAGAACAAAATCACTACCTCTCATCCCCAATAAGGTAATCACTACTCCATTTTGATTAACCTATTCTCTTCCTACAATCATCTTCCTCAATCACTCCCTCATTCCTCCACCAACAACTATTTGTTGTCAACTTCTATTTCAAAATTGGGGCATGACACTAGCAATGAAGTCACCATTGGAACACTTCTTCCCCTAACATATCATTTTTCTTACGAGGGCATAGATGAAAATAAATTTACATTCCCATTACCATTGAAGAATTGCTAACCATGCACCCCCTCAGATGTATCATCAAACAGATATTCGGCCGTTTCATCCCACATAATCTCCAACTCTGTTGCACCATTGCTTGAGCTCGACCCGACCACACGTCGGGCCTCCGTTTCTTGGATCGCGAGTTGTGCGAACGCACTAGTTATATTATTGCTCGAGCTAGCCACGATAGACCCAAACCCAGGACGCACCTCCATTCCTTGGCCCGACCCGGACACGAATTGAGCATAATCAATTTCAGGACTCAAATGGTTCGACTCGAACGCAGTATTTGCATAATTGCTGGACCCAAACAAGCAATATTGTGCCTCCATTCCTAGGCTGGGGCAGGACACGAATTGAGCATCATCAATTTCAGTACGGGCATCCAAATCTTGACCCGGATGGTTCACGAGTTGGCCCGGGTTCAGTTGCTCTCTGCGCGCTTCTATTTGATTACGAACGTGCTGCAATTCGGTCATATCTGTCGTCTTTAGTTTTCAATTTCAAGATCCGTTTAGTAACGTTGGAAACGCCGTACAAATTGTGAACGTTGTTGAAATCCTGGGTTTTGGAAAGGGGGAAGTATGGGGCGAGGGGGCAATTAGGGCCACATTTTCTGCGCTGGAATTTGCACGCAGTCGGATTGCCTCCTTTACCTGTCATCATGAGAGACCAATTGTATCGTTTTGGAGTCAACTCTTTTTCTTATATAATGAATACATAATCCAAGAGGATATGCAGTAGTTTGTTAGAAAGAAAAAAAATTTAGATTACGAGAATATTTAGGACGATTGTGTAAATCTAGATTTGGGGGTAGGATTTGAAATAGTTATGTTATTCATTGTAGTGTAGGTACTGTGTGAGATGGGAGTATAAATTGAACATAATACATTAAGGTTGTACTTGGTAGGCATTATTAATTTTAGTAGGGGGTATAAATTTAGAATAGAAAAGTCATATAAAATTGCTTGGTAGGACATATAAAAAAGGTCATACTAATTTATGCAAAATTCTTATACTTACTTGGTAGGAAATAATAAAAAAGGTAAAAATTAGGTCCGGCAGCCTCCGGCGACTTTCCGGCGGTCCGGCAAAATTCCGGCCAAATTCCGGCGGTCCGGCGACTTTCCGGCGGCGGCGGTTCGTGTGACAAACCAATAATAAAATAGTACGACCTTTCGGACCGAATTAATTTTGTAAAGGTGAATAGTGCTTTGGAGGTATTACGCCTTACTATTTTACAGGGTCGGGCATATAAGAAACGGGTCGATATTATTTTAGTATGCCCTATCAAGTGGAATATTAATTATACAACACCCCATAATATGACCTTTTACTGCCTACCAACACTTTAAGAAAAATATGAGTGTTAATTTGTGTTAAATTCATTTTATAAAATGATACTATTCCATGTATTTATTTATACTATTAGGCTCCACTTGGTAGGCAGTAAAAGACCATATTATGGGGTGTTGTATAATTAATATTCCACTTGGTAGGGCATACTAAAATAATATCGACCCGTTTCTTATATGCCCGACCCTGTAAAATAGTAAGGCGTAATACCTCCAAAGCACTATTCACCTTTACAAAATTAATTCGGTCCGAAAGGTCGTACTATTTTATTATTGGTTTGTCACACGAACCGCCGCCGCCGCCGGAAAGTCGTCGGACCACCGGAATGTGGCCGGGATTTCGCCGGACCGCCGGGATTTCGCCGGAAAGTTGACGGACCGCCGCCGGCGCCGGAAAGTCACCGGAGGCTGCCGGACCTAATTTTTACCTTTTTTATTACTTCCTACCAAGTAAGTATAAGAATTTTGCATAAATTAGTATGACCTTTTTTATATGTCCTACCAAGCAATTTTATATGACTTTTCTATACTAAATTTATACCCCCTACTAAAATTAATAATGCCTACCAAGTACAACCTTAGATGACATATATATGATATACATCTCCTTTACAATATCGATCTTAAACAGAATCTATGGCACTTGATTATTTAATGACGTGTCAACTTGATAAAACAAAATAAAAAATTCAGTACTCCCAAATATACAGACTGCGGATAAGTATATGTGATGCAAAAATTCATCTAGGCCCCGCCTAGGCGCTAGACGGTCATCAGCCGCCCGATTTATAGTGTAATCTGCCTAGGCAGACAAGATATTCGTAATTTTATTTTTCCGCCTTAAAACGACGTCGTTTGGACAATTTCAATTAATTTGATAAATGTGTGTGATCGTTTAATTGGACTATTTGCATATGAAGGTTGATATTATGTTGTTAACTTGCTACTAAAAAAAAATTAGTCATATTAAAATATTATCAAATAAATCTTTACTATATTACTGAGATATATAGGACAAAAATTTGAATAAAACAAAAAAAAACTCTCAACGACTAGTCCGCCTAGACGGCCTAGGCGCTAGGCGTTCCAAATCCGCCCGACTAGTGATTTCCGACTTCTACATATATATATGAGATAACCGGAGATTGAAAGTGTATAGATTTACTCCCTTCGTTCATAAAAAATAGGTTTGTTGTTTTTTGTACGGTTATTAAGATAGTTGATATAATATGTAAAAAGTAAGAATATTGTGTTACATTAAGTACAAAATAAATTATGTTAAAAATGTTATGTGTTTATGTTGAAAAGTGTAGATAAAATTTATTATTTTCATTTTAGGCAATATGACTATTTTTTGTGGACGGCCCAATAAGACAATCAATCCTATATTTTATGGACGGAGGGAATACAAAGCAAATGCACGCAATAAAATGAAAAAACAAAGAAAAGGTAACGAAACATAAGAAAATGCCTAATTGGAGTATCACTTATTGACATTAATGAGACTGAAGTATGAAGCAACTAGAGCTGGCAAAACGGGCGGGCCGGGCCGGCCCAGCCCAGCCCGTCGGGCCAAACACTATTCAAGGGCCGGGCCGGGCCGGCCCATTTGCACGTCGGGCCTGTAAAATCCCAGCCCAGCCCGGCCCAACCATAGCCCGCGGGCTAACGGGCCGGGCCGGCCCATTTCAACTTTTTTTTTTAAATTTTTTTTCTAATCTCAAAATAATGTTTGGTAGAGTTTTTTTTTTATTCCACGGTACTGAAAATTGAGGGGCTTCATTTACAAAATTCCTTATTATGGCATCAACTATCAAGTCAAGTATGTTTAAAAAAAAAACTAAATATACAACACTAAATATCATTTAAAAACTAAATATACAACACTAAATTCCTTATTATGACAGTATCAAGTCAAGTATGTCTATATATTTGTAATTACAACACTGAATATCATTTAAAGAAATAACACTAATTATAATCTTTTAAAAATAAAATAGATAAAAAATAAAAAAAAATCAATCGGGCCAAACGGGCCGGCCCGTGGTCCGTCGGGCCAAAAATGGCCCGGTTTTTTCGGGCCTATATTTTTTGGGCCCAACCCAACCCATATGTCGGGCGGGCCGGGCCCAAATTGCCGGCTCTAGAAGCAACACATAAAATTTGTCTGTTATATGCACTGAGAAAAAAAGAAAAAGCCTGAACAAAGTATAGCGTGAAATTGATTTATACATGAATCATTAAAATGTACTCCTTCCGTCCCAGTTTTGTTTTTCTGTTTGACTGTGCGCGGAGTTTAATGCGAGAGTTGAATTTTAGTATTTAAATGAATAAAATAGTATTGAGAATGATAAATGGTGAATAAAGTAGTATTGGAGATGATGAATGGTGAATAAAGTATTATTTAAATGAATAAAGTAGTTTCCATTTTAGGGATGAGAAAAAAAAATTGGGCTAGACCTTTTTGGCAAATGGGAAAACAAAAAGGGGACGAAAGGAGTATTAGTTATTTTCACTGAAGATTATAGTTGTTTTCATTGAAAAATATTACTTGTTTACACTGAAGAATCTTAGTTTTTCAGTGAAAACAAACTAAGACTCTTCGGTGAAAGAACTAATACCCTTCAGCGAAAACAACTAATATTATATAGTAAAAATAACTAATACTCCCTCCGTCCCCTAATAATATTCACACTACCTTTATTCTCGTGTTTTAGCGAGCGAATTGTTTATTAATATTTGAAATGATAAAGTGATTTCAAGAAAGGGGTACGATAGATCTATCTCTACTATATTATAAAACACTTTAAAAATTATTTTATCATTTCAAATACTAATAAAAAACTCGCTCACTAAAACACGAGAAAACAGTAAATGTGAATATTATTAGGGGACGGAGGGAGTACCTTTTAATAATTCATATATGACTAATTTCACTTTATACATACTCAAAAACTGGATGCGAGCGGAAGATAAAAATCTAAAGCAAGTAAGCAACTACATATAAAAATGGAAGAGAAAAATATTCCTTTCGTCTCATACTTGTTTGCTACTTTACTTTTTGTAATATCCCGTCCCGTTTTATACCTTTTAATTTCTTAGAACCCTTATTTTATTTTCTTATCTTTGTTTCTTTTTATTTTATTATTTTGTGTGCTTCTGTGTAATTTAAATATATACCCTTTTTATAAATTCCTAAATTCGTAGAAAGAATTAAATCTTTCAAAGCGAATAAAGGACTACGAGAAATTAAATATTCAAAGTTTAAAAATCAGAATTTCGATCCGTATAATTTATTGAGAATAATTAAAATACAATAAAATATTATTCGAATCTTAAAACTGTATTAATTTTCAAATCGGGATTAATCTCGTGAACCAAACGATCCCTAAACCGTATCAAGTGGGAACGAAAATATCTAGAATTAAATGGTTTAATCCCACCCACAAGATTATTTCCTTCTTTTAAATTAAATTAATTAATTAGAAAAATTCTCAACCATGTATAATATTTTTCCTTCTTTAAAATTTATTAATTAAGAAATTAATTTCCCAAATATCCCTTTCTCTTTCTCATTATCCATTCCCAAGAATTCCTAAATCAATTTCCAAAATCAGTTTCTCAAAATTTGCTCTCGTCTCTCTCTCTCCTTTCTCCTCTCCGGCGAAGCCAGCAGACCGCCGCCCGCCTCTCTCCGCCGTGCACAACCGCCGCGCCACCAGTCCGCCTCTTCGAACGGTGCAACACCGTGACCCCTCCCCTCCTCCTTCGACCTCAGCCGTCGCGCCAATCGGAGCGCCGCCGCCGCGCTGCAACGCCGACTCCCTCCATCTCCGCCGCTCGACCACAGGCGCGCCACCGCCGTCCTCCTCGCAAGCGCCTCCAGTCGCCGCGACGAAGCTGCAACCGTCTCCTCATTCCCTCTGTTGAAGCCAGGCCGCCGCCGTACGACACCACGAAGCGCCGCCCCTCTCCGCCCGAGCACCACTGCTGCTGTCTCCGGTCGAAGCGCCGCCGTCGCCCCTTTCGGACAGAGACGCAGCCATCGCGCCGCCTCCGAACGCCGCCGTGCGACGCCGCTCCTCTTTTCCTCTTTCCAGTAAGCAATTGAAAATCTCCAACCTTCAATTCATTTAATTTCAAATCCTATGAACAAACCCTTGATTTTTATTTTTGTTCCTTTTCATTTCCGATCGAGATGTCGTACTGCTGCCGAAATTTCTGGAAAATCCCAAACGACGCCGTTAGGCCGTCCATTTTATTCGACGAATTCCCGAATTACGCCGTTAGGCTGCCCAAATCGGGACTCGTAAGGTTGCTAACCTTATTTCAAATTCTTGTATTAGTTGAGATAGGAATTGATCAATTTTAGTTCGTTGTTGAAACTTTGAGAGTTAAGAATATTTATTTTTGGTTTGGAGCCTGTGAGCTTGTTATTGATCTTGTAGATGGACTGTTGGTATTTTAAGATTAGTATTATTGAAATTATTATATAGTGTTAGTTGTTAGAGTTAGTAGTTTTGGGTTTGTTGATTAATATTGTTGATTTAGTTGTTTAGTATTGTTGGTTTAGCTGTTTAGTATTATTGTTTTAGTTGGAGGGTATTGATGAATGGATGAATTAGTTTGGTTTGATTAGCTAATAATATGGTGATGAAATTAGTTGTTAGTAATATTAGTTGAGTTTTTGGAGACAAAGGGAAACTCGTCTTCCCCTTGTGCGTCTGTTAGAGAATTAGGAACGAAAAAATAAGTTGTTTAATATTTGAAATTTAGTAAACAAATGAAAAGATGGAAAATAGTATAATTCCTTTGTTTTAGAAGTATTACAAATCAACTTTAGAAGTGTTACTAATGTTAGAAAAGAAAAATACTTTTTATAAACTATATTAGTTATAATATAAATTTCTTAGAAAAATCAAGTTATTAATAAGTTTTAATAAGAGGTTTTTATAAAATATGAATTCTTATATTTTTCTTCCTTAAAGGGCCTTTGTTAAGGACACCCTGAATTCAGTAAATACACCCCCCTGTTACACCACTGCTTTCAGTGAATACACCCCCCTGTTACACACTGCTTTTAGTAAAAACACCCCCCTGATACACCCCCATGTTACACACTGCTTTTAGTAAATACACCCCCCTAATACACCTTCTCTTAAAAAGGGGTGTAGTTATCAAAAGATTGTTTTTGTAGTAATCGAAATAGTCATACCACAAGTATACTAGTAAATACACTCCCTCAATACACTCACCTTTTTAGAAGTGGTGTATTTACCAAAATAGGGTGTGACCCTTAAGCAAGTTCTTTTTGAGTTTATAAAGACCACAACTTTCTCGATTCTCGTAAAACAAACTCTCAAGTTTTTCTAAACGTTTTCAAAGGTCAACTTTTAATTAAATGTTTTCCTACTAGGATTCGGTACTAGTTGGAACGCACACGAGGTTTTCGACCGTCTGTTTGTACATCATTCACGGGACCCGGAGTTAAAAGGTGGGTGATGATTGGTTGATTGATCTGCTCATAATACGTTGTGCTGGTATACTCTGAACTTGACTAAATCAATCTAAAACAATTAATCCAACATAAACGTAAACCCTATCATATAACTGTTTGAATTACGTGATATATTTATATATGATACAAATGTCTTTTGTTTATTTAAATCTGTCACTATTGCATGATATAAGAGCATTTTGTGAGCATGAATCTATTTAAGTATGAATTATGTGTACAGTTCGAATTGTCAGTTTTGGTAATGAAGAGGAAAGTGGTGCGTGGCCATGTTTGATAATAGATCAGGTGCATGGTCACGGGATTCGTTTGTGGAAGTGGTGCGTGGCCATGTTTGATAATAGATCAGGTGCATGGTCACGGGATTCGTTTGTGGAAGTGGTGCGTGGCCATGTTTGATAATAGATCAGGTGCATGGTCACAGGATTCGTTTGAGGAAGTGGTGCGTGGCCATGTTTGATAATAGATCAGGTGCATGGTCACGGGGAATTGTTTATATTGTTTTGGAAGAGATTTACTATATGTGAAAAATGATTTTGGCAGATTAGGCCGTTATTTGAAAATGGTTTTGGGCTTTGCCCCTTAATGTGAATCAACTTGTGATATTTCAAATATATGATGTGAAACCTGCTATGCCCAATAAATTATTACGTGATCTTGTTACTTCTGTGGTATATGTTATTCATATTTATATGTCAACTGTTTAAATGAATTAAATACTTTATCAATGAGTATAATTTAATATACTTCGGATTTACCAATCCCATGACGTTGCAAATCACCCATACGTGAGAATTCAAATCTCACGCCCCCTTTTTACAACCCTTGCAGATTATGATTTCGTGGAGCAACGACAGTAATAGAGACGACACAGAGTTCCCCACTTAAATAAAATGTTACTTTAATATTAAGCTTTATATATATATATATATATATATATATATGTGTGTGTGTGTGTGTGTGTGTGTCTCAAATACTTATGTAAGTATTCCACTCATTTCTTCCGCTGCATAAAGACTCATCATCTCTCATCTCCGTTATATTTCCATCAAAAATTTTATAGTTCGTATTTTAGTCACAAGTGACACCTCGAATCTGAGATATTTTATGTGTTTCGGATTCGGGGCGTTACAGGTGGTATCAGAGCTTATGTTCAAAACTTTCGGACCAAAATCCAAATCATTGTTTTCATCAAGCCAAAATTGTTTTTCTTTAATTAAAATTTTCTTATCATGTAAGTATAGATCACTAATTAAATCACTTGAGGGGAAATGTGTCTCCTATTACCGTCAGAAGCTCCTCGAAGTTATGTTCTTATTTTATTGCCTTAAGGTTTGTGATATTACGACAATTTGACTTTCATAACAAAACTCTAATCAAAAGATCGCGAACTCGAAACAACACCTACGAGGTGTAGAAAGAACCCCGAAATATCGTTTATAATACTATTGAAATGCAAATAATTAGTAAAAGATAGAAATAAATATATTTATGTAAAGTTATAAACTTCATAAATGATGTTATATTATTATTTGAACTATGTGCCTTAATTGTTTAAATAATGTTTCTGAATAACTAAAATTTTGACTAGGAATCCCTTTCCATATAAGAATCCACCTAAGATAGTTATATCCCGATAATTAGAAACACTTAGCTAACCTTAGAATCTATCAGTGTGTTTATAACCCAGTTTAAGAGACTGCGTGCAAAGGCAAGAGCCACTCCAGTATCCCACGACGAGACTTATTTGACAGCCGAGATTCGTTTTGCCAGAAAGGTTACTGAGTTGTTCTCCGTCCTATCGCTGTAAGACTACTCGAACGGACGAGAATAGAAGACCCAATACAAAGGCCCCACATTCACTTGGAGACATACCTAGAAAGAATTCGGCGATGGGTATTTCCGTATGATAATAGTGATCAGTCAGAGTGATCAAATCCTTTTAAACAGTTATCCTTTTGATGTATTCACAAATACGTACAACATAGATGTGCCACCCTTTCCTGACGTATAGTAGTAGTCAGACGTATGACCGTTTTACTTAGACCATAGCAGCATAGCTTTAACTCACTCCTTTTGTCGCTCGCGATCCATTTGATATGAGGACACGATGCTATAGCATTACCTAGAACCCTTTTGCATTCTATGACGTAATGTAAGGAGACTGACCTCCGTAGGGCCAAAACTTTTAGATATATATATATATATATATATATACTTATTATGTGCTCCCTACTTGTCAATGTGTTTTACTTGCTTTATATATTAAATGTCATATTTTATCTGATTATCACTTAATAACACATTACTAGTTCCTAGAATACTGTGCGAATGTGAGCACTGTACCATTGGGGCCCCAATGCGCAGCTGGTGAATTATGTACCACACGTGTTTTCAGTGAACGTTGTGTGTTAATTTTGGTTAGTCCGATTATATTTTTATAACTTTCTCGCACCTATACATATCGTAAAATTATTATTCTTTTCCAATTAGAACCACCTTTAGAATGGCACCAGAACATAGACGTGGACGACCCCACGTTAACCCTATTCCTGTACCAATGAATCCTATAAGACAGGACTCACCTTCTCAGGCTGAACCTAAGCCACCTCAGCAGGCCGCGCTAAGAAATGTCTAGAACTACTATGGAAATTAAGGACCGAATTTGAGGTTTACCCCTAACGCTAAGGATCACTTAGTAGAATCCGATCTTCACGTCATTAAGATGAAAATCTTTGGCATTGACTGGTTAACAAAGGACGAAGCGATAATAGAATGCGCAGAACATGAGATTGACCTCGAAACCCGTAATGGTCAACGCTTCACATTTCGTGAAACCAAGACCAAGAAGAAAACCCAAGTAATATCGGCAATCCAAGCTGCAACGATATTACAAAAAGAGGAATGCCAAGCTTACCTCGTCCACATCTCAGTAGGAGAGATAGACGATAAGTTGCGCATCAAAGTGCCAATTGTGGATGGATATCTTGATGTGTTCCCAGAGGAATTAATCGGGTTACCTCCCGATCGTCAGATAGAGTTCTCCATCGACTTGATACCTGGGGCAGCACCAGTATCTAAAGTACACTATCGAATGGCGCCAAAGGCATTAGAAGAACTGAAGGAACAACTGCAATGCTTGCTTGAAAAGAAGTTCATCAGGCATAGTGCATCACCATGGGGAACACCCATGTTGTTCGTAAAGAAGAAAGATGGAACTTTCCGTATGTGTATAGACTATCGAGGTCTCAATCAACTGATCATTAAGAACAAATATCCTTCTCCAAGGATAGAAGACTTGTTCGACCAGTTGAAGAATGCTACGGTATTCTCAAAGATCGATCTAAGGTCTGGTTACCACCAGCTAAAGGTCAAGAGCGAGGATATCCCGAAGACAGCATTCCAAACTCGGTATGGACATTACGAGTTCACCATGATGCCTTTCAGAGTAACAAACGCTCCGATAATTTTCATGGATATGATAAATAGAGTGTTTCATCCGTACCTGGATCAATTCGTCATCGTCTTCATCGACGACATACTTGTGTACTCTAAGAGCAAAAGAGCACACGAAGAACATCTCAAGGCAGACTTAAAGACAATGAGACGAGAGAAGTTGTATTCCAAATTCAGCAAGTGTGAATTTTGGATCAACTGCTTATGTATCGATTAGTACTAGAGCATCTCACTCCCTTATGCCTAAGAATTTAAGAAAATTTGAGGATATAGAGTATAGAAGAATAGACCTTAAGTGAAAGTGAACTTTTGAGGAGTACAATGAGAACCTAAGTCGAGTGAATTGATTGGAGATAGACTTGGATGAACATCACATAGAAACTGAACTGCACGTTCTTAAGTTGAGTAGCTAGACGTTATTGAAAACGAACTAGTTTTATGCATAAGAAGAAATATGAAACTTGGGCATAGTTACTTTCTTTTGGGATAACATAAGATTTTAAGCTTAAGTAGAGCCTTTTTGTGGAATGAGTAAGCTAGACGTGATCTTAAGTCTTACGTGTTAAGATTAACATTTATATGTTATGGGAATACTTTAGTTGAAAGAGAAAGGACAATTGATTTTTATCTATGGGATACATAGTAGACTTCGAAGTAGAGGAAAATTTGCAACTATGTAGGAAGAAAAGTTTGCATGTTTGAGGATTAGAAAACCTTCTAAGTCTTAAATCAGGTAGAGTGACAACAAACTTAGTCGACTAAGAAAACCGAGAAGTTATTTTGGGTTTAACTAATGGAGGACCTTTCAGAAATCAAACCTCCCCACTAAGGTTTACCACCCCTTTTGAACCCGAAGTTTTAGAGTAAGTAGTTAGACAAAACTTCTTTGAGTGGAGTAAGATATAGTACCAATTCATCCTAGACCTAGATTTCTCCACACAGTATTGTGCAGATCACCAATGACCTCTAGGGTTGTTGCATCCTCTGGAGATGCCAGAGTGGAAATGGGAGAACATCACTATGGATTTTGTCACCGGATTTCCGAAAACGGTGAAAAATCACGATGCCATTTAGGTTATCGTAGATAGACTTACGAAAACTGCCCACCCTATCCCTGTCATAATGACGTATACGTTGGACAAGCTCGCCTAACTATACATAGCAGAAGTAGTTAGACTGCACGGTGTACCAGTCTCGATAGTGTCCGATAGAGATCCGTTTTACCTCTAAGTTCTGGGGAAGTCTGCAATGAGCCTTAGAGACTGAATTGAAATTCAGCACCGCATACCACCCGCAGACTGACGGACAATCGGAAAGAACCATCCAGACACTCGAAGGTATACTGAGAGCTTGCGCTCTAGATCTTGCAGGAAGTTGGAAGAGCCACCTGCCATTTGTAGAGTTCGCATATAACAACAGTTATCAGGCGATAATACAAACGACACCGTACGAAGCACTTTACGGGAAAAGGTGTAGATCACCAGTTTGTTGGGATGAAGTCGGAATTCGAAAGATTCTCAAACCCGAACTAGTTGAAAGATCGGTTGAGATAGTCGCAAGGATTAAAGAAAGAATCAAAGCGGCTCAAGACCGTCAGAAATCATATGCGGACGCTAGGAGAAGAGATTTACAATTCGACATTAGCGATAAAGTATTTCTCCGAGTGGCACCAATGAAAGGCCTAATCCGTTTTGGTAAAAGAGGTAAGCTAAAGTCGCGATACAATGGGCCATTTGACATCCTGAATAGAATCGGGGATGTGGCTTATCGCTTAGCACTACCACCAGAGTTATCGCGAGTGCATAATGTGTTCCACACATCTACACTCAGGAAGTACATAAGCGATCCAAACCCTGTTTTTAATCGTATAGATTTAGATTTAAGCTGTGACCTGACTTATGAAGAAGTTCAAGTTACTATCCTAGGAAGGAAGTTACACTTATTAAGGAATCAAGAGATACCATTAGTTCTAGTCCAGTGGAGCCGACACGAGAAAGAAGAAACAACTTGGGAAATAGAGGATGAAGTCCTAACCGAATACCCTAAATGCTTAAGCAGTACCTAGAAGCAGAATTTCGGGGGCGAAATTCTGTTAAGGGGGTGAGGATGTAATACCCCGTCCCGTTTTATACCTTTTAATTTCTTAGAACCCTTATTTTATTTTCTTATCTTTGTTTCTTTTTATTTTATTATTTTGTGTGCTTCTGTGTAATTTAAATATATACCCTTTTTATAAATTCCTAAATTCGTAGAAAGAATTAAATCTTTCAAAGCGAATAAAGGACTACGAGAAATTAAATATTCAAAGTTTAAAAATCAGAATTTCGATCCGTATAATTTATTGAGAATAATTAAAATACAATAAAATATTATTCGAATCTTAAAACTGTATTAATTTTCAAATCGGGATTAATCTCGTGAACCAAACGATCCCTAAACCGTATCAAGTGGGAACGAAAATATCTAGAATTAAATGGTTTAATCCCACCCACAAGATTATTTCCTTCTTTTAAATTAAATTAATTAATTAGAAAAATTCTCAACCATGTATAATATTTTTCCTTCTTTAAAATTTATTAATTAAGAAATTAATTTCCCAAATATCCCTTTCTCTTTCTCATTATCCATTCCCAAGAATTCCTAAATCAATTTCCAAAATCAGTTTCTCAAAATTTGCTCTCGTCTCTCTCTCTCCTTTCTCCTCTCCGGCGAAGCCAGCAGACCGTCGCCCGCCTCTCTCCGCCGTGCACAACCGCCGCGCCACCAGTCCGTCTCTTCGAACGGTGCAACACCGTGACCCCTCCCCTCCTCCTTCGACCTCAGCCGTCGCGCCAATCGGAGCGCCGCTGCCGCGCCAATCGGAGCGCCGCCGCCGCGCTGCAACGCCGACTCCCTGCATCTCCGCCGCTCGACCACCGGCGCGCCACCGCCGTCCTCCTCGCAAGCGCCTCCAGTCGCCGCGACGGAGCTGCAACCGTCTCCTCCTTCCCTCTGTTGAAGCCAGGCCGCCGCCGTACGACACCACGAAGCGCCGCCCCTCTCCGCCCGAGCACCACTGCTGCTGTCTCCGGTCGAAGCGCCGCCGTCGCCCCTTTCGGACAGAGACGCAGCCATCGCGCCGCCTCCGAACACCGCCGTACGACGCCGCCTTCTCCCCAAAGCGCCGCCGCTCCTCTTTTCCTCTTTCCAGTAAGCAATTGAAAATCTCCAACCTTCAATTCATTTAATTTCAAATCCTATGAACAAACCCTTGATTTTTATTTTTGTTCCTTTTCATTTCCGATCGAGATGTCGTACTGCTGCCGAAATTTCTGGAAAATCCCAAACGACGCCGTTAGGCCGTCCATTTTATTCGACGAATTCCCGAATTACGCCGTTAGGCTGCCCAAATTGGGACTCGTAAGGTTGCTAACCTTATTTCAAATTCTTGTATTAGTTGAGATAGGAATTGATCAATTTTAGTTCGTTGTTGAGACTTTGAGAGTTAAGAATATTTATTTTTGGTTTGGAGCCTGTGAGCTTGTTATTGATCTTGTAGATGGACTGTTGGTATTTTAAGATTAGTATTATTGAAATTATTATATAGTGTTAGTTGTTAGATTTAGTAGTTTTGGGTTTGTTGATTAATATTGTTGATTTAGTTGTTTAGTATTGTTAGTTTAGCTGTTTAGTATTGTTGTTTTAGTTGGAGGGTATTGATGAATGGATGAATTAGTTTAGTTTGGTTTGGTTAGCTAATAATATGGTGATGAAATTAGTTGTTAGTAATATTAGTTGAGTTTTTGGAGACAAAGGGAAACTCGTCTTCCCCTTGTGCGACTGTTAGAGAATTAGGAACGGAAAAATAAGTTGTTTAATATTCGAAATTTAGTAAACAAATGAAAAGGTGGAAAATAGTATAATTCCTTTGTTTTAGAAGTATTACAAATCAACTTTAGAAGTGTTACTAATGTTAGAAAAGAAAAATACTTTTTATAAACTATATTAGTTATAATATAAATTTCTTAGAAAAATCAAGTTATTAATAAGTTTTAATAAGAGGTTTTTATAAAATATGAATTCTTATATTTTTCTTCCTTAAAGGGCCTTTGTTAAGGACACCCCTGAATTCAGTAAATACACCCCCCTGTTACACCACTGCTTTCAGTGAATACACCCCCCTGTTACACACTGCTTTTAGTAAAAACACCCCCCTGATACACCCCCCTGTTACACACTGCTTTTAGTAAATACACCCCCCTAATACACCTTCTCTTAAAAAAGGGTGTACTTATCAAAAGATTGTTTTTGTAGTAATCGAAATAGTCATACCACAAGTATACTAGTAAATACACTCCCTCAATACACTCACCTTTTTAGAAGTGGTGTATTTACCAAAATAGGGTGTGACCCTTAAGCAAGTTCTTTTTGAGTTTATAAAGACCACAACTTTCTCGATTCTCGTAAAACAAACTCTCAAGTTTTCCTAAACGTTTTCAAAGGTCAACTTTTAATTAAATATTTTCCTACTAGGATTCGGTACTAGTTGGAACGCACACGAGGTTTTCGACCGTCTGTTTGTACATCATTCACGGGACCCGGAGTTAACAGGTGAGTGATGATCGGTTGATTGATCTGCTCATAATACGTTGTGCTGGTATACTCTGAACTCGACTAAATCAATCTAAAACAATTAATCCAACATAAACGTAAACCCTATCATATAACTGTTTGAATTACGTGATATATTTATATATGATACAAATGTCTTTTGTTTATTTAAATCTGTCACTATTGCATGATATAAGAGCATTTTGTGAGCATGAATCTATTTAAGTATGAATTATGTGTACAGTTCGAATTGTCAGTTTTGGTAATGAAGAGGAAAGTGGTGCGTGGCCATGTTTGATAATAGATCAGGTGCATGGTCACGGGATTCGTTTGTGGAAGTGGTGCGTGGCCATGTTTGATAATAGATCAGGTGCATGGTCACGGGATTCGTTTGTGGAAGTGGTGCGTGGCCATGTTTGATAATAGATCAAGTGCATGGTCACAGGATTCGTTTGAGGAAGTGGTGCGTGGCCATGTTTGATAATAGATCAGGTGCATGGTCACGGGGAATTGTTTATATTGTTTTGGAAGAGATTTACTATATGTGAAAAATGATTTTGGCAGATTAGGCCGTTATTTGAAAATGGTTTTGGGCTTTGCCCCTTAATGTGAATCAACTTGTGATATTTCAAATATATGATGTGAAACCTGCTATGCCCAATAAATTATTACGTGATCTTGTTACTTCTGTGGTATATGTTATTCATATTTATATGTCAACTGTTTAAATGAATTAAATACTTTATCAATGAGTATAATTTAATATACTTCGGATTTACCAATCCCATGACGTTGCAAATCACCCATACGTGAGAATTCAAATCTCACGCCCCCTTTTTACAACCCTTGCAGATTATGATTTCGTGGAGCAACGACAGTAATAGAGACGACACGGAGTTCCCCACTTAAATAAAATGTTACTTTAATATTAAGCTTTATATATATATATATATATATATATATATATATATATATATATATATATTTGTGTGTGTCTCTCAAATACTTATGTAAGTATTCCACTCATTTCTTCCGCTGCATAAAGACTCATCATCTCTCATCTCCGTTATATTTCCATAAAAAAATTTATAGTTCGTATTTTAGTCACAAGTGACACCTCGAATCTGAGATATTTTATGTGTTTCGGATTCGGGGCGTTACACTTTTTGCACAGGTTTTGAGAAAATAGTTGTTTATTAAAGTTATAAAGTAAATGTTTTTAGTTAGGAGTGTATGAAGAATATAATATTAAAAAATATTATTATTTTGTTGCCTAAAATAAATATAGCAAACAAATATGAGACGAATATTTTTGGCAATGTAACACACAGGTATGGGATGGAGTGAGTAACTATAAACATTAGAAAATACATAATACTAGTAACAACCCCGAGAGTTTCGCGGGACTGAAAATATTTCTTTCTTTTAATCTGACATTGATATTAATAACGTTTATATACACAAAAGATGATGAATGTCATATCTGTTGCAAATCGTAAGGATTTTTTTTTTGGACCCGAAATAGAAATAAAAGAACATCACACGATTTAACCTAGTTCACAAATCACAAGATACACTACACAACACATGTAATATTAAAATTTTAAAAACCTTGCAATCACTATTTATTAGACAAATCCCAACATAGTTGATTAACCAAATAACAAAGCACGCATATTAACACCAAATAAGACCATATTATGAAGTTTCAAACTAATGCTTATAGATTCCTAAAAATCTCCCTATAGACAATATTGGTCTTGTACTTAGACGACTTCCGTTCTGAATCAAGACATAGAATCTTCA
The DNA here is from genome assembly GCA_947034835.1 of Ballota nigra. NCBI lineage: Eukaryota > Viridiplantae > Streptophyta > Magnoliopsida > Lamiales > Lamiaceae > Ballota > Ballota nigra. The sequence goes on along the minus strand of OX344722.1, from coordinate 111,179,273 downwards.
AGTCATCCCTCCTTTTAACCCTCGAAACTGCCACATACAGCTGACTGTGGGTAAAGACTGGCGTTGGAAGATACAGCCCAACATTGGAAAGAGATTGACCCTGACCCTTGTTAATAGTCATTGCAAAACACAACAATACAGGAAACTACCTTCTAGTAAAATTTATAGGCATTATTACATCTGAATTACTCAAAGTCATTCTTGGGATGAAAACCTTGTTCCCAATGTTCCTGCCAGATATAATCTAATCTTCGATTATGTGATTTCCAAGCCTAATGACAACCAATCGTGTACCATTACAAAGCCCAGATTTCTGATCGATATTACGGAGCAAAACAATCGGAACACCCTCTTTTAGGACCAGACGATGACACAATATTCCAGAACAACTGAGAGAGTTTAAGAAATCTACTGAAACCAACTCTCCTAGCACCCTGGTCGAAACTCTGACTTGCACAGCCTATCTGAACTCAGATAAACCCTTGTATCTCTAGGAATTATATCAACACCCAAGTTTATTATACTTGAGCTATTTCAAATCACACTCCCATGCATATTACGCCCACCAATAATCAGATTGCTCCCACCGTAAAAAAGATAGGCGTTTTTCCCTTTTTTGTACATTTTACAAAAAATAAAAGGTATATTATGAAGAATTTTTTTATAATTAAAAGCTACATCTACACCAAAATAAAAAATATTAACCTTTTGCTATAGCCCGCACAGTTCTGGAATATGAGTTTTCCACATCAAAATTTCCATCAACACCGGTGGTTGAGGTCGATGACAAATCTATTTAAAAAAATGAAGACAAAGAAAAAAAAATAACAAACACAACAACAAAAAATGTTATTTAATAGATAATGACCTCACCATTAGTTGTAGGAACGTGCGCAAGATATACATGACCAACCTGCAGGGGATGACTGTCTTTGTAAGAAAGAAAAATGAACGTGTGATTAACAATGGATTGTAAAGAATAAATATACAAATCATAATAACACATGCCCATATAAAAATACAATGTAAGTTATATATTTTCAAACCTCAAGCTTATATATTTAGTGTCGGTTGAAGCAAAAAAAACCCAACTCAAAAAAGAAATTAGAATAAAATAAAATTACTGCACAAAACAATTATTTAATTTACAAACCCAATGAACTTCTGGAGCGTTTTTCCATGGATAATACACCTCCTAAGTGAGAATCATACTTGACAGCAAGCATATAAGGGGGACATTCTTTGATTCTGTGGTGGAACAGTTAGAAGGATAACAGGTTAATAATAGTGGTTGCAACTTCAATGCTTGCCAAAATGAATATAATGTCTAACACGGTATACTTGTCAAATATATCAAAATAAATTGAGTTTTTTTTATTTATCAATAATATTATATATATACAAATATAAAACAATGATACCTGGGGAAGAAAAACTCCACGTAAATTTGAATCCACAAAAGATCTCCTCATTGGTACGATACCACATGAAATTATTAGATGTTATCTAAGTAAATTTTATTTGACTATAAATTTTTTTATATTATTGTGAATTCTACATAATAGTTAGTGTCCTTAATTTTTCATATACTTGCCACACTTAAATGCCCATTTGGTAGGTGTGAAAAGGTGAGATAAAGTCCAGAAAAAAAAAAAGGTTTAGAGTGTTTGGAAGATTAGACATAATTTATCAGCTACCCAGACCTTTTCACGGCCAGCTTCCATTTTCCTGCAATTCTCTGCAATTTGACCTTACCCCCTCTGAAAAGTTATCGCACCATACCCCTCCGATATATTTTCACGGCCCAATGGACATTAAAAATGGCAGGGAAATTCCACATTTAACCCTCGTTCATCCCCTTCTTTAATCTTTTTGGCGTTGCACTCTTCTTCCATACTCAACAGCCTCCGTAAGCAACGTGAGCTCCATTTCACATTGGCGCCGGCGAGAGAAATCGAAGCAACGCGAGCCGGGAGTTTGGCTTTAAAATCGACAGTGGTGGTGTTTCAATTTTTATTTCAATTGATGAATTTTGTTTTCAAATTGAAGTTAGGGTTGCTGATTTTTTTTTTTTTTTTTGTCGAAATTAACAATTTTCTTGGGTCTCTATCATCATCTAGTTGGAGTCTTCTCTCATCTTTGATTTTTGGGGTCTGTGACGAATTGCTGCTGTATTAATGGTTGTGATATCAAATTTTGGAAGATTGGAATGTTGAGAAGAAGATTGAAAGACCTGGTCAAAGATGGGTAGATATTGTATATATCTCATTGATTAGGTTTCCTCGTATTTAGCTTCTTCCTGTATAATGCTATGAATTAATCAAATTTTCAATGGAGGAACAATAATTATCGACGAATGGTGGAAAACCAAGGAAAATTTGTAGTTTTTGTGAAGAAGATGATTTATTTTCTCTGTAATTTTATAGAGGGGTAAAATAGTATTTTCAATCTTTTCTTAGGAATTATATCTTCTACCAAACAAGTTTATACAATTTTAATTACATCCTACCAAACAGTAGTAAAATTATCTTATCGTACCTTATCTTGAGGGTCCCACCATAATTCTTTTCTCACCTTTTCTCATCTCACTTTTCCTACCTTTTCTCATCTTCCCTACCAAATGAGCCCTAATTTGATTCAGATGCATTGAACAAATTGTAGTACTATTACTTAGGTAGGACTAATTCCTCAAATTTTTTTAACGCCACCAGTTAGAATGTCCTTAAAATTAATAAAATCAAAAGACGAATTAGCAATGGTGGGCGCAAAACATTGACGTAGCTCTGTCGAGATAGTAAATTCTAGTGTATATTGATTATTGGTATACTTGATAAGCCTATTATTTAGGACAACACCAAAACATGTGACGTAATATTCGTTGCCCTCGATAATAAATTTGCGAAATCTCACAACCAAAACACGCGGAATATAGTAATAGATCTTTGTTCCCTGATATAAAAATAAATTGGAAAAAAATAAAAAAATTGACTATCAACAATAAACCCCTATCCCAACATAAAAAGCACCAATAACCCGAGAGTCCATCATAAGTATATTCATGCTCTCGGCGCCATTAGTCAACCATGTTTGTAGAATTCTCACATGGACGACAAAAGAACACATGTCAGAAAGAAATAACAAAAGCAATGGGGTAAACATATTGTCAAATAGTAATGGATGTATTTCTTGAACTTGGTCATACATATAGCGACAAATATTTACAATGTTAGAAACATTATAAAAAATAATAATTTCCAAGGTATTATCCAAGGAGAAAAAATAGCAATACATTGAATATATGGAATAAATTATCAATGTAGATTAACCATGGAAAGATGTAATTATTTAGTTGAAATTATATAGGGAATTATTTTATATAGCCATCATACACATAAATTAATCAAATAAACTAAATTAAAGAGGACCTAAATCAAAATTTAATGTCATAAGACACCAACATATAATAACACTCTTGCCATAACAAACATTACGCCCCATGCCAATCATGCAAAATAGATGTACTCTTAAAAGATGATGACCTACAATTTAATTTGTGCAATAAATTTTCCCACAATATTCACAATATTTGGTCGAGATTTTTCTGCAATGAACCTGTGTATAATCTTCCAAGTGTTTGATATTCACAATATTTGGTTATTTGGTCGAGGACCAACTGCAGTAATACAAAATTAATTGAAATTCTTTAAAAAATTATCAAACATTTCAGTAAAGTAGAATCGACAACACTATTGGTCCAATATGTAAATTATCAATGAAGATTAACCATGTGAAGGTGTAATTATTTAGTTGAAATTATAAAGGGGGATTATTTTTATGTACCTAAATCAAAACCATCCATAATAATAACACCCTTGCCATAGGAATTATAATAATTAGGAGACTTAAACACAATTAATTTCTTATAAATGCAATTCACAAAGATCATAGGTCACCCCACCAACGAACCTTCCAAAATCAATATCATAGGACACCCCCACCAATTCAACTACATTCATTATAAATTTGGAATCATAATAATTAGGAGACTTAAATACAATTAATTTTTAATAAATAGAATTTACATAGCATTCAAATTATGAACACACATATATTACAAAAATCAAAATTATAGGATCAATTATTTAGTCGAAATTACATAGGAGATTATTTTATGTAGCCACCATACACATAAATTAATCAAATAAACTAAATACAAGAGGACTTAAATCAAAATTTAATGTCATAAGACACCAAAATATAATAACACACTTGCCATAGCAAACATTATGCCCCTGCCATATAACTTTGGTTGAGCCTCAATATGTCTCGTAGGTAATTACGCTAAGTGATTATATTCCGTAGGCAAATCAAATTCGGTAGGCAATGTGTGAAATATAGAATGGTAGGCAATTTTATAACACACTTAATTTTTAATAAACACCATTTATGTAGCATCCAATTTAAGTTGACTTTAACACTCCAAATAATAGAAATGCTTGTTACTTATGAGGCTTTAAAACAATTCAATGAGCCTAAATAAAAATTATGGAGCATCCAAAATAAATGCAACGGCGAAAATTCATCCAAAGGACCGAAAATTCATCCAAATGACACGTCGCAGGAAATTAAAAAAAAATAAAAAATAAAAAATTATGGACCGAAATTAGAGGACCAATTTCATAAGCATGAACACGCCCACCTTCATTCATATACATACACCCTCAGCTCACGATACCAATGAACCTTACAAAATCAAGATTGTAGGACCAAAATAAAAAAATGCCGAAAAGTTATTACCTCACAAATTCAACAAACTACATTACAAGATAGGAATTATAATACTTAGGAGACCTAAACACAATTAATTTCTTATAAATGCAATTCACAAAGATCATAGGACACCCCACCAATTCCCTCAACTAATGAAACCAACTAACCTTCCAAAATCAATATCATAGGACACCCCACCAATTCAACTACATTCATTATAAATTTGGAATCATAATAATTAGGAGACTTAAATACAATTAATTTTTAATAATAAATAGAATTTACATAGCATTTAAATTATGAACATGCCTATAATACAAAAATCAAAATTATAGGACCAAAATAAAAAAAATGCCGGAAAGTTACCACCTCGCCAATTCAACTAACTCCATTACAAAATATGAATGATAGTAATTAGGAGACTTAAACACAATTAATTTTTATTAAATACCACTTAAGTAGCATCCAAAATAAGTTGAATTTAACACTCCAAATAATAAAAATGCTTGTTAATTATGAGACTTAAATACAATTAATTTTTAATAAATAGAATTTACATAACATTCTAATTATGGGTACATCACACACCAAAATTATAGGACCAAAATTATACTATTTACCACATTAACTTCGCAACCCACCAATTCATCTACATTCATTATAAATTTGGAATCATAATAATTAGGAGACTTAAATACAATTAATATTTAATAAACAGAATTTACATAGCAATCAAATTATGAGTGCATCATACACCAATGTCCTAAGGATGAACACGTCTACCTTACAAAAAATCAAAATTATAGGACAAAAATAAAAAAATACCGGAAAGTTACCACCTCGCCACTTCAACTAACTCCATTATAAAATAGGAATCATAATAATTAGGACATCACCTTCCTTGTAGTATTTTATGTGATAAACCAAATTATAAAGAATGATAGTAATTAGGAGACTTAAACATAAATCAATTTTTATTAAATACCATTTAAGTAGCATCCAAATTAAGTTGAATTTAACACTCCAAATAATAAAAATGCTTGTTAATTATGAGATTTAAATACAATTAATTTTTAATAAATATAATTTACATAGCATTCTAATTATGGGTACATCACACACCAAAATTATAGGACCAAATGTACGATACACATTATGTGTGGTTAGTTAATTAATTTTTAGTTTTAAGTTTAGTTAATTAAGGCTTGTGTCCTCATGTCTACTGTTTCTCAACTCGATCTCATGCATGTTAAGTAAGTTAGTAATGCTTCTTATAAGTTATAACTACTCCGGACTTAGTATTAATTGTTGATGAATCTTGCTTAATTACTAATTGCTTATGTGTGGTTAGTTAGGTGAATATTGAAAATGATGATAAAATTATTGATTTACTAATTTTAGGCCATCACTCTGATTTATGTATGTCTTGTTTATGAAATGAATCAATGAATTGTTAATTAGTTAATCTCGAAACCCAGTTAATTTCTTTCCGGTAATATTGGAGTACTCTGTTATACGCAAGTATTAATTGCAATATGCAACTGATTAAATTACTATACGAATAAAAATTTAATCCACATCAATTTTTATTTTTATTTTTTTTTGGGTTCTGAATTAATCCATAAAATTTCTTGCTAGTATATATGCAAGTCAAATTTGGTGTAATAAAAAGCTCTTTTCTAATATTTTTTGTAGGAAAATTGAATTGGAATACCTCAACTCGTGAGGACATTAACGTGAGATGTGACTTGTATAGATTGACTAAAAAAATTGAAAGGAAATCCTAAATTGACGCTAATTACGAATTAAATCTCCATTTAAAAAATATTCAAAATCCATGCAAGAGATCTATTTATGTCTTTGAGTGTTTTTTCAATATAAATAGATTCTATACGAAAATTATTTCATAATAATTCTAATATGTATTAGTTTTAGAGTATCATTAATATAATTGGAAGTATCATTAAACATGTTAGGGGCATCATTAGTATGAATTAAATTTTTTTTTTTTTTTTTATTGAAACCAGACCATTGAGATCACGGTAAATGATTAATATCTATTAGACTATATAACAATTTAACCAACATAATAACTTACAAGATCCAATTTTTAAATGTTAATATTTCAACCATATTAACACCAATTTAAAGGTTAATGTGACCCAAAAAATGGATACTTATATATATAAAATAATTGGAATTGATAGGTTAAAAGTGTAAAGGAATATAATATTTATATATTCGCAGATTGCAATAGAGTCGGTACTTATGTGGGAATATCAAAACCTTACCATGATAAGAAAGGAACACCTTATATTATACAAACGCAGTGCGACGTGTGTCTTGCATCATCACGCTTCTATTTCATATTTTGTCATCTCTTTGTATCAGAGTATAAATCGAGATTAAGTGCATTGCCGCGAGCATTATTGGTCAAGGCCTTGATGGAATAATTTTATTTTTAATTTTTTTAAAAGGACAAATTTCGAAAGATTGAATGAAAAAAAAGTAAAAAATCTTAAAAAGATATGGGATCTTTTTTTCGGTCAAATATAAAAAATAATGTGACTTAAAAAATCCGAAATAATAATAATAAATGGAAAATCTTGATTATAAAAAGATTTAGTTTTTTCATTACCAAAATATTTCATTTTAATTTTAATATGTATTAGTTTTAGAGTATCATTAATATAATCGGAAGTATCATTAAATATGTCAGAGGCATCATTAGTATGAGTTAACCACATTTTTTTTATTGAATCCAGACCAATGAGATCACAGTGAGATTAACGATACTTCCGATAATATTTAATATACTTTAAAATTGTTCAACAATAAAATCAAAATGAATTAAACACCTCAATTAAAATAAATGCCTAATAATTATAAACTTGAGGCTAAATTATGTTGAATGTAGACGAAGTAATAACTTAAAAAAAAAGGACCAATTTCGAAATAAAAAAAACAATCATATTCATTCCAAAACATACGCTGCAATTACCATCCGTAGGATACATGTCACATTTAGTCAGATTAGGATACTTAAACAAAACTAATTACACATTTAATAAAATTAAATATCATATTAATTTATAATTAACAAATTCCATGCACCATAGAATAATCATAGATTAATCCATTCATTATGCACTTTTATTAAAAGTGTAATTAACTACGTTTAAATATCATAATAAAGGTTACTAAATTCAATCATGTCCTTGAATCCAATTTATGTAAAATTCAAATCAAAATGAATTTAACACCTCAATTAAAAAAATGCTTAATAATTATAGACTTGAAGTTTAAATCCGAATAATGTAGATGAAGTCCATTGCCGTGAACATCGTCGGACAAGGACTTGATGCCACAAATAAATAAAAATTAGAGGACCAATTTCGAAATAATGAAAGCAACCATATTCATTCTAAAACATACGTTGCAATTACCATCCGTAGGATACATGTCGCATTTAGTGGAAGAAGGATACTTAATCAGAACTAATTACATATTTAATAACATTAAATATCCATCCTAATTTATAATTAACAAATTCCATGCATCATAGAATAATCCTAGATTAATCCATTCATTATTCATTTTTAATAAAAATTTAATTAACTACGTTTAAATATCATAATAAATGTAATTGAATTCACAAATGTCCTTGAATCCAACTTATATAAAATTCAAATCAAAATGAATTTAACACCTCAATTTTAAAAAATGCTTAATAATTATAGACTTGAATTTAACATTAAATTGAAATAATGTAGATAAAGTCCATTGCCGTGAAAATTGTCGGTCAAGGCCTTGATGCCACAAAATTTATAAATAAAAAAAAGGGACCAATTTCGAAATCATGAAAGCAACCAAATTCAGTCCAAAACATACGGTGCAATTACCATCAATAGGATACATGTCACATTTAGTTGAATTAGGATACTTAAACAGAACTAATTACACATTTAATAAAATTAAATATCATATTAATTTATAATTAACAAATTCCATGCATCATATAATAATTATAGATCAATCCCCTCAATATGCATTTTTATTAAACGTGTAATTAATTAGGTTTAAATATCCTAATAAAGGTAATTGAATTCACTCATGTCCTTGAATCCAATTTATGTAAAATTCAAATCAAATTGAATATAACACCACAATTAAAATAAATGCTTAATTATTATAGACTTAAAGTTTAAATTGAAATAATGTAGATTAAGATTTGTTGCAGTGATCATTGTTAAAAAGAAAAATTAAATAAATAGATAAATAATTAAAGGACCAATTCCAAAATTATGAAAGTAACCACATCCATAGTACAATCCTAGATTAAACACCCCCGTTACGTATTTTTATCAAATGTGCAATAGATTCCAACAAAATAATTGACATTTTATATTCAGTCCAAAACATACGTTGCAATTACCATCCGTATGATACATGTCAAATTTAGTTGAATTAGGATACTTAAATAGAACTAATTACACATTTAATAAAATTAAATATCATATTAATTTATAATTAACAAATTTCATGCATCATAGAATAATCCTAGATTAATCCCCTCAATATGCATTTCTATTAAATGTGTAATTAATTAAATTTAAATATCATAATAAAGGTAATTGAATTCATACATGTCCTTGAATCCAATTTATGTAAAATTCAAATCAAATTGAATTTAACACCTCAATTAAAAGAAATGCTTAATAATTATAGACTTAGATTTTAAATTGAAATAATGTAGAATAAGATTTTTTTCCGTGAACATTGTTAAAAAGAAAAATTAAATATATAAATAAATAATTAAAGGACCAATTCCAAAATTATGAAAGTAACCCCACGCAGACCATATTTTTATTAAATGTGTAGTAGATTCCAACTTGTTAGCATTTGAAACTTTCCTAGTTATATTGGTTTGTCAATTGTCACAAAAAACATATGAACCTTTTCATTAAATTACGAAATGGAGTTTTTTATTAGTCAATATGATATTAGTTAAAAAGAATTAATTACACATTTAATAAAATTAAATATCATATTAATTTTTAATTAACAAATTCCATGAATAGTTCGCAAAGACAAAATTCCATGAAGGAAATAACAATCCACCAATTTGGATGATTGTGGTTGATTTGATGAACAAATTCACAGATCAATAACCTTGCTGTGAAGATAGTCGGCAAGGGTATGACACAATATAAGGAACAAAAAATTAATTAGGGAATAGTTCGCAAAGAACTCAAAGATGCATCCCTCGACGTGATTGCAGTTGGTCAATTCGTTGATAGCAGAGAAGAGAGAAATATTATCGGCAAAGTCTCTCGACGTGATCAAAGTCGGACAAAACCTTGATGCCAGAGAAGGCATACGCTTATCAAAGTCGGACAAGGCCTTGGTGCCAGAGAAGGCATACATTTTTTTTATTTGACATAGATACGGCAAAATTAATCGGGGTAAAATGCAAAGATAAGATACACATCAACATCGCTAAAGAAAGAACGAAAATCAATCTGCAAGAATGGGCGGTAACACAACACAGATTTTGGATAGAATATGCAATACATTTGGCGTTGATTATACATGAAACACGATGGTACGCTACCAATATACATGGACAAAAATTAAATAAGAAAATTTCGTTAAAATTCGAAGATAAATACAATATGTTACATCCAAGTTTGACGGCAATAGATGCACGACAAACGATGACATAATAAAAACGAATCCGAACAATGAAAAAAAAACAAAAAATACAACGACATGATCGAACAACTAATCATCCGAAATTGCCAAGACGGAATCACAATCGCACAGCGGTGAGAAAAACGTCAATAAGAGAGGAGGATAGAGTCGACTCCGAACAATGAAAAGAAAAATTAATAACACAACTACATGATCGAACAACTAATCATCCTAAATCGCCAAGACGGAATCAAGATCGCACGGCAATTAGAAAAACGTAAATAAGAGAGGAGGATAGAGTCGAGGATGAAAAAATAGGAATGACAAATGGACAAATTTATAGGAAAAAATTTCAATGATCAACGGTCAAGATCAATCACAAAATGAATCAATGGCTACAAAAGTTGGACACCTAAAATGAACATGAAACAAAGGATGTTGAATTGAGTGAATTTGGAGGATGCCACATAGGCAAATCATGCTTTGCAAATATAAAGGATTTGATGACCTTGTTGACATACTTGAAAATTAAGTGTGCAGCATCAACTTCCAAAAACCCTAATGCTCATAAATCTTGTAATCAATTTCACAAAATAAAATGACTAAATTAACTAACCGCATTTTCATCACACATTTATTGCTCAACGGTTAACATTCCCCATGGTTTAACCCGAACACCCGTTGGGACTGGATCGGGTGGTCCGACCCGATCGCAGTAGTTATGTCTCGCCCTATTCGACCCAAACCCAAGCCCCATCCCAAGTCGAGTGAACTCAATATATAGTCGCATTTCTTAACCCGGATGAATTGCACCGATCACGGGTTGGCCCGATTGAGGATGAGCCGGATAAATATTGCGGTGCATGGGGAGTTAAGTTTGTTATGAGAATTAAAAGGACTTGAATATGAAACTAATTTGTCTATATTATTATATATAGTATAGACAAAGAAGAAGAGAGTGATGCAGCATGCTAGAATGAAAATGGAGCGGATTCAGATTTATGAGATCCGACATAATCATTCGGGTAGGGCTGAAGTGAGTGCACAACGTTAAATTGAGTATTAAATCTTTTTAAATGTTTGCTATATATCTTTGAAATATATATTATTATAGATATTGACAAATAATTGTTTACAAAATATAGTAGATATATTTTTGAAATATAATTTATAATAAATATTGAGAAATAATATAAAAATATGTTGAATATATCTTTGAAATATAAATTATGATGAATCTTTGTATTTTGTAGTATAAAAGATATTTAAATTATTCTAAAATAATAGTTATTAAATATTTTTGTGAATGATCAATTTTAGAAATAATTCAATATATAGTTCGTAGAATTTTATTTTTGTAGAAGTTATTAAAATAAATATTTATTATTCTAAAAAAAAGGAATAAGATTACTCCCTAATTTTTGATAAAGTATAGAGTGAAAATGGTTCAAACATGAACCATTTGAAGTGTATTAGTTGCTTTACTAAAGGGTATTAGTTCTAGAGGGTATTAGTCGTTTTCATTAAAGGGTATTAGTTCTGGAGGGTATTAGTTATTTTCGCTGAAGGGTATTAGTTGAATGGTACAAAAAATATTAATTGTTTAACTAAAGGGTATTAGTTGATTACACTAAAGAGTATTAGTGATAAAAATATGTTGAATATATCTTTGAAGTATATATTATGATAAATCATTGTATTCTGTAGTATAAAAGGTATTTCAATTATTTTTAAATAATAGTTATTAGATATTTTTGTAAATAATCAATGTGTAAAAATAATTCGATATATAGTTTGTAGGAGTTTATTTTTGTATAAGTTAATAAATATTTATTAATCTGAAAACAAAAAAAATAAAACCACTCTTTAATTTTTGGCAAAGTTTAGAGTGAAAATGGTTCATAAATGAACCATTTGAAGTGTATTAGTTGTTTTTACTAAAGCGTATTCGTTGTTTTCACTAAAGGGTATTAGTTGTTTTCACTGAAGCGTATTAGTTTTGGAGGGTATTAGTTGTTTTTATTGAAGGATATTAGTTGAAGGGTACGGAGAGTATTAGTTGTTTAACTAAAATGTATTAGTTGATTACACTAAAGAGTATTAATGGTTATATTAAAAAGTATTGTAAATTAGTTTATTATGAACCAATTTCACTCTATACATACTCTAAATTTCACAGGATATTATACTGGGCAAATCAACAAATATATATGAACATATTTATCATATTTGAATAAGTTTGAGTGATATTTTTGGTTAATTAATTGACAAACAAATAATGTATAAATTAATGCATTTTATCGGCTACAAAGCAAGTAAAGAATAATATCTCCAACGAACTCTATATTCCTTAATATATTTGCCTCTAGATTTGAGATAATTTCACAGAATAATAATATGAATAATTTATTTGAATTGAAGACAAAGTAAAACTCTGAATGAACTGGCCCAACACATGAATGCATTGAAATTGGCGGTTTCGATCCTCAAACCTAGATTAAATCTAGAGGATATAGAATTATATTAGTTATTTATTTATAAAAATATATGTGAAATATATACATACTTAATTTGCAAAATAATTTTAATGTATGCATTTATCTCTTAATATTATAAAAATAAATCTAAAAAAATTAATATGTAAGAGTAAGTATGAAACAGAAGATTTCATAGATGAATTTCTTAATTGAAAAAAGAAAGAAGTGAAGAGACTTCATTGATAATTTTAAAAATATTTCGTTCAAAGCTACACTTGAACAAAAATATTATGGACGGTCTGAATTACCTGAAGGACGATACTTGCACCTACTCTTTTAATAACTTGAAGTGTTATAGCGTGCCGAATTATGATTTGAATTTGAAACTTGAGACTCTATTTATTTTACTTAGAAATATAGATCATTCAAGAGGACTGCGTAACGGAATTGAATTGATTCTAATAAGACTAAGTGGTAGTGTTCTGGAAGATACAGTTGTAACCAGAAACAATTCAAGTGAGATTGTGTCGATTCCTAAATTTTCACTGACTCCACTCGACCTAAGACTTTCTTTCAAACTATTGAAGAGACAATGCACATTAGTTGTCTCATATGGAATGTTAATAAATAAGAGTCAATGATAATCACTCGCTAATATTTACTTATTTTTTAAGAATTTAATTTTAAGTCACAGTCAGTTGTCTTGGATGTTTTGATAGTCACCAATCACAATAATTTAAAAAAATTTATGTGTGGTGACTGACGATGAATGATCATTGAAAATTGAAAAAAATGTGATTTTCAGAGAGATCTTTCAAAATCTGTATTCCTTTTAATTTTTTTACTTCCTATTTAAAATGGATTCGTAGCTATTACTAAAATTTATTACTACGTAAATCATAAAAAAATGGTGAAATACAAATAATATTAAGACTTTCTATTATAAATAAAACATACTCCCTCCTCCGTCCATGAATCTTTTATCCCTTTATTGTTAGACAAAAGATTTAATGAATATTAATATTTTATTAAAAAAATACATAAAGTAAGGGTATTATGGGACTCATTTATTTGTTTGTGAGTGTAGTTTATTTCCAAAAAGGATATGAGTAAAAGATTTGTGGATGGAGGGAGTAATATTTATTACACTTTATTTTCACAAAAGTTTCCGGACATCTGTATTACTTTCTCTTTAAGAAAGTAAACCTTCAAATAAAAGAATAATACTATTATCTATTTTAAGTGAAAAATAATTTAACTAACATGAATATTAATAAACACTCTCAAACGTTTTAAAATAGACTTCAATGTAACTTGAAGACCCAATTAATTGTACAATTATGGTCGTGCATCGCAAGGGTTCAATTACTAGTTGATGTAACATGCATGTTAAGTACACTATTATTCATATTATTAATTACGGGTGCATTATGTAATTTAAGTGCATTTAAAAAAACTACATTTATTATTATTGAAAAGTTACACCTATTATTACTAAATTGTGCATTTTTTAAAAATTGATTGTTCAATAATAACAGTTAGAGTAGGTCTTATGTGAAATTGTCTCATGCCATGAGATTGTAGAATAAGGTATACATTGGCATGACGCATTAAAAATTTGATAGGTATGAGTGTTAATTTGTGTTGTCTCATGCCAAGACGGTCTCGCGCAAGTTTTTATCTAACTGTTATGACTTTTTAGTAATAACAAATGTACTTTTTTTAAATGCATTTGAATTGCACGGAAACCAAGTGCACAAGAAACTTACTCTATTAAATATAGTTTATAAAAATTTTCTAAAAAAAAAATAATATTATGTGAATGATATTTACGGTGAAACTTGTTTGAAATGTATTATTAAATTTTAATAAATGTATCAATAAATTACACTAAAGGTATTAGCTTAAAATGATATTAGTTGTTTTCACTAAAAATATTAATTGAAGTGATATTAATTACTTTTATTAAAGATATTAATATTTCAATCTAAAGTAGTAGTATTTTGTTGTTCAAAGTAATAATTATCATGAGTATCATTCACATAATATATTTCGACTTTAATAATTTATTAAAGAGTTAAGTCAGTGATACTAAAAAGTACCGCTATTTTAATCTCATTAATTTTTCACAATTTGAAATTCACCTTTATTAATTAACCCTTTCTCATTTTATTTTTATTTTTTCACATAATAAATTTCCCCCAATTAATAAAGGATATATTTATTATTATTCACTCATTTTAACTCCACGCGAACAAATTCTAAAACATCACGTATTTAGGGAGTATAATTTTGAATTTAAGTAGTACTCATCAGCTAATGCTTTAATTTAAAAATTACTATTATTTAGAGAGAGAGAAAAAAAGTGAAACTCTTGAGTACATTATGTGTTGCACTTCAATTGTTGGGAAAAAAAAATTAAGCTCATAATTTAAGAGTAATTGTATTATAAGGACAATATATTTTAAATATCTCAGGGACACTTAATTGGTTAAAAACAATGAAAATGAGATATTATAATAGGAACAAAATATTGTAATTCTCCATCATATATAGAATCCAAACGGCTAAAGTTATTTAAAACATATTATAAGTTGGTTTAAGAGCTTATAAGATCATTTTTAAGTAGAGCTTATAAGGTGCAAAAATGTTTGACTAGTACAATTAATAAGAACTTAATACTCCCTCCCTTTTTTATTAGATGTCATTTTAGTTTTTACACTATTTTTTTAATACATGTCATTTGATGAATTTTCATCAAATATTTCAGTTTTACCCTTATTAATGTTCTACCCAGGTTCTATTTTTCATAAATCTTTCTATTTATTTTTCCCATGATTTAAGGATTTTAAGGACAATGTTGATAAAATTTTATAACTTTAATTTGTTGTTTTATTCCAAAAAATACATTTATTAAAAAAGGGAGGGTGTAATTTATAAGGAATATTTTTAAAAAAATTATTTTTAATAATAAAAATACGTCTTGATGTTTGAAATTTTCTTTTAAACTCGATACTTATTTGGTTGTTCTACCCACATGAGACGTGCCTAAGGTCGATGGAACTATCTCCACTTATGAGTCGAGGAAGCAATCAATTAAGAACTCTTACATAGGGTTCCACTCGGGAATTTGTGTCAAAGCAATAGAAGTTGTCCAACAAGAATTTCAGTAGAATTATTTTCTCTCGACAACGATACCATTTTCTCACGCAGCGACTCATGGATCGCCTACGGCGCCTCGTCGCTAAACAAGAAGGTTAAGGAATCTCCACCGTGGATTCATAATTTATTCAGTTTTTGTGGAGCTTCCTCCCTCTGTGATCATTATGACACGTGACATGATCCATTGCTGCCTAGACGAGGAAGCAAGTAGTCTGTCAGCCAGCGCTCGACGCGAGATAAGTTTCATCAGATGTTTGTGAAACATTATTGTTGGGTTCCGCTCTGGTAAAAGGCTTAATTCCTTCTTTTATATTTTCAGCAATTAGCACTGTTTGCCGCAACATATGCTTGTGAATTATTTGCTGTAAAAATTAGGACTTATGTGAAAATCCTTGTGTGTCTATTATTATATTTGCTGCTAATTTAATTCACTCAAACAATGCTCAAAATTTTAGTATACAATTTTTCCTGAAGCTAGCATAAGCATTGACTAAAATTTAAACTTGAATAGTTGCTCCTACTTGTATAACTATTTATGTGAATTAAATTTATATTATTATATTATAGTCCGCATATATTGTCTGGATAGGCGGCGTCCAGTACTTGTCGGACCGTAAATCATGTTTGGATAGACGGCATCCAATATTTGCTCCTTTGTGATTGAGCATGTAAATTAAATCCTCTTTCTTATTTGTTAATAAAATTTTAAATCGTATGTCTTACCATGTCCATTTAAAACGTAGTGATAATGCTTGATATTACTAAGAGAGAATTTACTGAGCTTTCTCTCGATGGTAATAACTACGTGACTTGAGCCATATATGTTGAGATTCATTTAGCCTCATCCTAAATAAACGGAATCATTGTCCATGGTCCCAAATCCACTGAAGCCCATAAGAAAAAAACGTTGATTTATCTCAGGTACCACCTAAATTGGGACTTGAAATATGAGTACCTCACTGAGATGGACCCTTGTATTTCATGGACATCCCTGGAGGATTGTTTCTATAAACAAAATGATATCATCCTCCCTCAAACACAATACGATTGGCTGAACCTCCATTTTCAAGATTTAAATCTATAACAGAGTACAATTCGACCTTGCATCGTATTGGATCTCAGTTAAAATTATGTCAGTAGCAAATTAGTGAGCCCGAGAGGCCGAGTTGATATAGAAAATCTTATCAACATTCCATGCTAGTAACCTTGTACTCTAGCAGCAGTACACCTCTCACTCAGAGCTAATTTCTGCACTTTTAGTGGCAGAAAAACACAACCAACTCCTGATGAGAAATCACAATGCTAGACTGGTTGACCCACAAGCAGTGCCTGAAGCACATGTTGTAGCTCAAGGGAGCCTGAGTGGGTGTAAGCGTGGAAGGGATGGAATCCTCAAATCCAAGCACTTGATTGAGGCTTATCGAAACATACAAAATGACAACAAGGGCATGGCCCCTCAGGGTGAATCTCACCATGCCAGTCTACCTGAAGCGGGTTTCGGCATAGATAACGACGATCTTTTGAGCTTAGATCTCGAAGATTTTGGAGACAAAGAGTGATTTACATAATTGGACATTATTAGTATCTTGACTTGAGCTTTGAGATCCATCTTGCTTCATATGGGACAAATGTAATGAAATTTTGACCCCATCTTTGCCCAAGAAAGCACATGCACTGATTAAATTTTCCGATACCATCTCAATAAGATATCAATTATTTATAAAAATCCCTAAAGGATTATATTCATCATCGTTTATAAAAATCCCTGAAGGATTATATTCATCTTCGTTTATAAAAATCCCTGAAGGATTATATTAATTCATAGTCGTTTATAAAAATTCCTGAAGAATTATATTCATCGTCGTTTATAAAAATTCCTGAAGAATTATATTCATCGAAAAAATTTGAATAAAATCGATAGCAGAAAATATCGATAGATGAAAATTATGGTTGATGTCAAATAATTATTGGGGTGGTCGAGATCGAGGATTCCCCAAGCGAATTTCAGCATACCAGTTTGTCTGAAGCAAACATGAACATTGTCAGTGATATGACATTAAGCACTATGAGTTGTCAAGATACATAGTGTCATTATTTTGTGATTTTTATGCATGTTATGATTATATGCTTCGTCATAATTAATATTTACAAAAAATTACAACTAAATTACCGGATGACTTTAACAACACCAGTAGTGTTACTGAATTACATATTTATATAGAATATTTTCCCTGGTTAAAATTGATGTCCCTGAAGAACAAAATATTACATGCTAATGAATCTAAAGCACGCCTGAAGCGTGGAAGATCTCAGTAACAAAATCCAACCTCATGAAGAGTTGTAGATCTGGTATTAAAATCCAATTTAGATTCATACAAATTATAGCATGAGCGGTTAGTCCATCTAAAAATAATAACGTGATATGTCGAATTTTGTCTAAGTTCATTGGCAATAACACGTCAAACTCTTTCGTAAATAAATTTATATGGCATGTACAATGGGTGAACTTGGAGTACGGCTAAATCGTACTAAAGTTGGAATTAAATCTCCCATTTTTAGAATGATTTCATTGAGATATTTGTGGACTGGTTATCTTAGTATGGGGGCCATTTTGATAGTTAATGACCATAATTAATGCTTTCACACGGTGGACTTGTGTATGCTTGTTATCCACCTGCAACTACGCTTTTGCCAAGCCTATTGCGAAATTATTGAGCTTAGTTCTCATTTCTCAAATTACCAAATTAAATCCATTCGAATGGATAATGCCAGTGAACTCACATTGACTGCATTAAGTCCCTTACGTCCACACCATAATGGTCTAACGGAGTTTCTAATTTGATGCATCAAACTAATCGCAAGACCATTACTGCAAAAATTCCAACTTAGCTACATGTTAGGGGCATAATATTTACATGCAGCTACTCGAATTTAGATCCGACGCACTGCATATCATTAATACTCCCCTCTACAACTAGTGCGCAGAAAATGATACATCATTTCCCACTCGCGAACATTCTGTCGTGCAGTACGCATACCACCACAACACGTCAACAACCATGTTTGCTGATTGTATAATTGATGAAAAGTCCATTCTCGGCATTAGGGGGAGATTAGAATCCAAAAATTAAATGAATGCCGAGAAGTTTCCCCAAAGGAAACAGATCGAAATATTTTCCTTGAAGGAAAAAGACCAAGAAATTTCCCTGAAGGAAAAAGGTCCTCGATATTTAGACTCATGCACTAGTTAGACTGAACTTGAAGTTCAAAAGATAAGTAATTTGTAATGTATAGCAAGTAATCTGCCAGATGAGTTTACTGACCACAAAGGTGTAGAGGTCCAAATGAAAACAAGTATACATGCCCCCACACGCCAGAAGCATGAAGGACCTATAAAAGAAACATACACACCTAGAATGAAAGCTAACAAAACTGGCCAGTCAAACTTGAAATCTCCAAAAGAGATTCATCTAGAAGACTTGAAATCTCCAGAAGAGATACGTCCAGAAGACTTGAAATCTCCATAAGAGATTTGTCCTGAAGATGAAGAATCCTTGTAGCAAAGCACGTGCACAAAATGATCTAATACTAGGATTGCAGAACGACCAGATCAAATACATAAGGAAAATGATGTGAATCTGGTTAATATGAAATCAATAAATAAATACCGGAGAAACAATATAAATTTATTGTCGACAACGTATCTGTGTCCACAATTGCTCTTTCTAAAATCTGGATCCAGTACCTAAGTTGAGTGCTCGAAGCACTTTGATTTAGGTGTAATAAGAAAGAAGCAAAAACGTGGCAGTGCTATACTCGCTAAAAAATAAAATTTGGTTCTATCGTACGTACACTCAAAAATTTATCCTTATAGGAACCAAAATAAAAATAAAGTGGTTAGCGAGATTAATAGCTTCAGGGTTTTCATAGAAACCCATGGTTTTCACAGAGACCCATGATTGTTTGTGATCAAACATATAATATCTGGTATGAAAAAACAAAGTTCCGCTAATCACTGGCAGCTAAAAATAAAATGCAGTTAATGGACCTTGCAAACCGCATATTTTATATGGTTATTACATGCCAATTTTTATATCCCTGATGGATTTAAGATTCCCTAGAAGAGGAATGATGAAAACTGCAGTATGTAATAGTAAAAAACTGCGAAGGTCATTACATGATCTAAAGCAGTCAGATCAAATATGGTACGATCGACTTAGTGAATTCCTCCCGAAGAAGGAATGTACAAACAATGAAACTTTCCCTTGCGTATTTATAAAGAAATCGCAAAGTGGTTCTTGCATCATCTCCGTCTATGTTGATGGCCTAAACATAATCGGAATATGCAAAGAGATTGAAGAAGTCAGTTCAATCTTGAAAGCTGAATTTTAAATGAAAATCTTGGATAAAATTAAGTATAATCTCGACCTGCTGATTAGAGAATTTCCCTGAAGTAAAAATTAATTCAAGTACTTCCCTGAAGGAAAGTTAAATTTAAGTATTTCCCTGAAGGAAAATTAATTTGAGAATTCCCTGAAGGAGAAATAAAAGCATTTCCCTGAAGGAAAAATGAATATGATATCTCCCTGAATGACGAATAAATTTTATACACCAGTTAACCTACTTGAAAAAGTTATTTGAGAGATCCTATATGGATAAATCTCATCCACTTAGTACACCTATGGTAGTTCGATCCCTTGAAGTGGATAAGAACTCATTTAGGCCCAAAGAAGATACACTGGATATTCCAGGACCAGAAGTTCCTTATCTAAGCGCTATTTGATGCATACTTTATCTCGCAAACTGTATCAGTCCGGACAACGCATTTGCAATAAATTTGCTTGCGAGATATAACGCTTCTCCCAGAAGGAGACATTGGAATGATGTTAAACACGTTCTATGATATCTCAGACTGGATATATTTTTCTCTGTGATGATATTGTAATCTCATGGAGATCCATTAAACAATACATTCCCTACTGTAATCGATGAAGATAACGCAATTTGTGTTGCAAAAATGAACAACGGTAACGTTAAGAGGACCTTAACGAAACATATTTCCCCGAAATTCTTCTTCCCATACGAACTCTAGAAGAGTGACAAAATTACCATACAACAGGTGCGATCTAGTGACAATCCAACAGATCTGTTCACTAAGTCTCTACCTGTCTCTACTTTTGAAAAGTATGTTTATGGTATTTGGATGTGAAGACTTAGAAAGCTGTTGTCTTCAGGGGGAGTTACAACATCGAAACAATCTTAAAGATTTGGTCTGGAAGATCAATAGTTGTACTCTTTCCCCAATCGAATATTTTATTCTGGCAACCTAGTCTATGAAGTTTTTGACGTGACATGGACGTTACGTCGTAATGTCCAAGGGGGAGTGTTGTAAATCTAGAAGATTTGATATTCCAAATGCAGAAGATTTGATGTGGATATTACTTATGGGTCAAGTAACCTAAATAGGCTTTAGGGTTTTGTTTAGGGTTTTAATATTATATAAATATATTCCTGTACTCAATAATAGATACACACAGAAATATTAGTGGTAAACTCCTGGCTTGGTACACCCCCAGATGTAGTCATTCATGACGAATTGAGTAAACAAATTGATGTTCTTGTTTGCGCTCTTTATTTTACAACAATAAGTTCAGCGAAACAATTCGGGATAAATTAATCATTACATTTTTAGTTAAGTATCTCCAATCGAATAATCATATTTTTACCAAAGCCGAAAATTATTTTCTTACCCTCACTTGTTACACATTAAGCTTGAGTAAAACGCTAAACATTTTATCAATCACTCATTGTAATTAACTATTATATTCTCATTAATTATTGAATTTGAGCCAATTAATTACACATTTAGTTGTCTTAGTGAAGTGGTCCTTTTGACCAATAAGTGTTGACAAATTTTTTGTACGAGTTCAATTCACAATTCATTAAAAATAATCCACGAAATTTATCAAAATGACTACAAAATTTTCAACAAAATTTTTTTGTAGTGTGAATTGCCTACTAATTGCTTGTAATTTTTTTTTAATTATATAAGCATCTTGCTTCATCACCTACAAATAATTTACCTATAGAAATTATAACTACAAAAAAATGAGGATTAGCGACCGACTTAGCGACCGATTTTCGGTCGCAAAACGTAATTTGCGATCGATTTCTGACCGATAAAAATCTAACCGATAAAAATCGGTCGTTAAAATGCGGGTAGCTAATATTTGCGACCGCCTTTTGAAATCGGTCGCTAAACTGAGACCGCCTAGGCGGTCATAAATATTTAGCGACCGCTACCTGTCAGTCACTGAACTGGTTTGACCCGGTCAGGTCAGGGTTTAGCGACCGACTATATGGCGGTCGCTAATTTATTTTTAAATAAAATTAATTGTTTAATTAAGTTTTTATGATTAGCGACCGACCTATAGGCGGGCGCTAATTTACGAACTTACAAAAAAAAATGGCTCAGTGGGTTTGAACCCGCGCCCATTGGGGTCTGGGCGGGGCGCGAACCACTGAGCCACTAACCCACTAACTTATATTAATGCCCTTATGAGTCTTATATAGAAATAAATGGACATATATGCGCCCAAGAGGAATCGAACTCAAGACCTCCGGGTGACCCGGAGGAGGCGTGAACCGCTAGAGCACTTGCTATTATTGTTCGTTTACTTGCATTTAATGGTATATAACTTCAAATTGACTCCTTTTTTTTAAATTCATCGAATTACTTCCTTTTTGTTTCTAATTCATTTATATTTATATATTTACTATTTTTTTTAATTTTGTAAATTTAATATTTTAAACTTTTATAAATTATTAATTCATTCGTTTTTATTCATTTAATTGTATATAACTTCAAATTAACTCCCATTTTTTTAAATTCATCAAATTAATTCCTTTTTATTTATAATTCGTTTATATATATTTACTTTTTTTTTTAATTTTGTAAATTTAATATTTTAGACTTTTATAAATTATTAATTCATTCATTTTTATCCATTTAATTGTATATAACTTCAAATTGACTCCCTTTAAAAAAAAATCATCAAATTAATTCTTTTTTGTTTATAATTCATTTATATATATATTTATATATATATATATATATATATATATATATATATATATATTTACTAGTTTTTTAAATTTTGTAAATTTAATATCTTAGACGTTTATAAATTATTAATTCATTCGTTTTTATGCATTTAATTTTATATAAATTCAAATTAACTCCCGTTTTTTTTAAATTCATCATTTATATATAGATTCAAAAAATATATGCAAATCTATAATATTCAATAAAAAATATAAAATATTCAACAAAATATAAAATATTCCTCCCCCCTTCTCTTTCTCTCTCTCTCTCCCCACCTATCATCATCATTATCATCAGAGAGGAAGCAGTTCACATCGACGACATCGTCATCGTCATCCTCACCCTCACCACCTGCCCCATCGGCTGCCCCTCCGTACCTGCTCCCCCTGGCATCAAAATGTGGTGGGGGTGGGGGTGGGGGTGGGGGTGGAGCGGCTATTCTCATCTGTTGAGTGACGCTGGAAAATCAATCCCGAAGACTCTCGTTGTAGCTCGTGAGGGCCTTCATCTTTTTTCGGACGTCTCTCAGCTCACGCTCCATCTAAGAGGGAGCAGAGTCGATCGAGGAGGACGATCCACTACTCTGGCGGTAGGTCTGCAGGATGGCCTTACTGTGACAGCCCTGCCCCATGACCTTCTCCTTCTTGACTTCGACCACATCTAAATAGATGCGGTCCTCGTCAATTCGGGGAGGGGTGGGGTTCTCTCCACTGTCATCGGCGGGAGCCACCTGCTGCGAGGCCTGGGAGAGACGATCCTTAAACTGGTTCTGAAATTATATAAATAAAATTTAATTATAATTAAACTACAATTATAATAATTAAATTAAAATTAAAAAAATACTTACGTGGATCTCGGTGGTGCCGGCGTAGGTAGACGTCCCAGTCTCCGGGTTCACTGGGTGGGAGATCTCCATCTGCTCATAGAGAGAGAGCTTTCATCCGTGCTTCCTCTCCTGTTGCGAACCAAATTCAATAGATTTTAAATATTAAATATTTTAAAATTTATTAATATTCAAATGTAAATAAAAAGTATAATACTTACAAAGGCGAGTGAGTGCTCGTAGATAGACCGGGATCTAGACCGATGTCTGGCGATGTTGTGCCCGATGGGGTCCTTCAACCGATTCTCCCTGGACTTCTCGGACTTGGCTTTGAATTACTCACTATTCCAGTGAGCAACCAAAGCATCATAGACGGAACGTCCGTCTAGCCCTCGACCCAGCTCCAACTGCTTCCCATTATCAAACTTCTCATTCACCCCGTAGATAATTTTTTTTACCACTCCTACGCTTTCGCACAGAACAAGCCGTACATAACACTATCATGGGCAAGGTCCTAGACGACAACTTCTGCAATTAAATTAAAAATAAAATTTTAAAAATTAAAATCATAATAAATATACCTTGAACTCCTTGAAGTAGTCCATCCTCTTTCGCTCGGACACCATGGACCACGAGGAGGCACCAACCTCGAACGGGAGCTTCTTAATGGCCTCTGAGACGCGAGAGCTAGTCTCATGGCCTGGGAGCATACTGTGACATAAAAAAAATCAAGTTAATATTAATAATTAATATTAATGAATACAATTAAAATTATTTAATTCGTTATCTAAGAATACTTACATGTTGTCGCTAGGGACAACAGTGAGATGACTATCCAACGCGGGATGCTGCCATGAAGCCGAAGATCCGGTAACAGGAGTAGAGCCAGCAGCACTGAAATGCTGTGAGGAGGATGGTGTCATCTCCGGGGCCCGTCTAACCTCCGGGATCTCCAGTCTCAACGACCCTGACCTCCTCTTACCCCCCCCCCTCCCCCGACCCTGTCCCTCACTCTGATCAGGGTTATCTTTAGAGCTCATCTGTAATAATTAGAAATTCAACAAATTAACATACCTACACATATCAACTAAATTCATACCTATACATACCAATCAACTAAATTCATACCTACACATATCAATCAACTAAATTCATACCTACGTATATCAATCAGCTAAATTCATAACTACGTATATAAATCAACTAAATTCATACCTACACATATCAATCAATTGAATTCATACCTACGTATATCAATAAACTAAATTCATAACTACGTATATAAATCAACTAAATTCATACCTACACATATCAATCAACTAAATTCATACCTACGTATATCAATCAACTAAATTCATAACTACGTATATAAATCAAGTAAATTCATACCTACACATATCAACCAACTAAATATATATCAATCAACTATAACATACATATACCAATCAACATACCAACTAATTTAATATATACTAACATACCAACTAACTTAAAAAATACTAAACATTTATATACATGATTTAAAAAACATATAAAGTCATACATATACGTACATATATATAAATCCTATAAACAAATATGCATGATTCATACAAACATATATATCTAACTTCATGTATATAAATCCTTTATATTTTAAAAAATGATATACAAACATAATAAACAGTTAAAGTTTAAAAAACTTACGGTTATTGTGTAGACGGGGAAGCAACAAGTGAATTGACCGGAACAGATTGCTCGACGGAGGCAGCGGCGGCGATGGCAGCTATCGGCAGCGGCAGTGGGTTTTTAAAACTGATGGGCGAAAGTGAGTACGGACTTCACCTAAAAAGGATAAAAAAAAATTAGCGACCGCCTAAGGTGGTCACTAATCACAGATACCAACGATCCCGATTGACCAAATTTGTGATTAGAGACCGATTTTTGTGTCGGTCACAAATAATTTTTTTAATTTGAGACCAATGGTCTTCTTCAGTCGCTAATCAGTTGCTAATACATTATTTAGAGACCGATTTAAAGGCTGTTGCTAATTTCGATCGCAAAAATGCGAGTTTTTTGTAGTGTATATAGACAAATTGTGTTGTAGATAAATTTTTGCAGGCAAATATTTTGTCGGTAATAATTATCTAGAGATTTTATTGGGGAAATTATTTTTTTAGGACTGTAACTTAAAGGGGGTGGCAAAATAAGGACCGTAAACTTTCAGGCTGGCAAAATGAGAACCGTAACTTTTTAGGTTGGCAAAATAAGGACCGTAACTTTTCTGATTGACAATTTAAGAACTGTAACTTTCAAAAGTTGCAAATAAAGGCCAAGTTCACCCCAAATTAAGGTCTAATTGGTTCGATATGGGCCCTGAACTCTAGCTTGAATCGGGCCAATTGACCCAATTTGCATGGATTTGGGCTGATGTATCCTCGATTTGCCACATTTTAAAGTTATTGTCCTCATTTTGTCAGTCCGAAAATTATGGTCCTCATTTTGCTATCCCCTTAAGTTATGGTCCTGAAAAAATAATTTTCTCGATTTTATTGCGTAGTTAAATTTTTTTTAAGTTGAAAAATGAAGATACTTACGTGATTAAAAAATTCATTAGTCATTTTTTTTTTTATGTAGTGATCATGGATCCGTGAATTCAATTTACACTGTAATAGATCCATTTTAAAAATAAGCTAGTCAATATTATAAGTTCAGAATGACGTATTAATACACTATACAACATTGCATTTTTCAATAAACAAAAGTAGAATAAAAAGACAAGATATACGAAACCAAACTTCAAGGAGTTTTAACTATAAATCATTTCAAAATTTTCTAACAAGTTTTTTTTATAGATTTAGTCCAAAATTTTCAAAAAAAAATTCAATTGTGATTCCAAATCAATCGAAAAAGTCAATATGACATCCTTTTAAAATTCGAAATTGAGAACTTATGGCAGGGTGTTATATTTGATTTTTCCTTTTCTTTTAATTTTTTTAAATATACATTATATGTAATTAAATTGTAAAGAAAAAATCAAATATAAGTATAGTAGACATAAACACCACATCAACATTAAAAATTACCAATTCGAACTTCAACATGACGTCGTTTCACTTTTTACCACCGATTTGGGGACCAAAATTGGACCCTATCATGGAATTTGGAACTAAATCTGATAGAAAGTTAGTAATTTTGAGACCAAAATTATTTTTTCAAAAAGTTATGAAACTATTGTAATTTAAACTCAACTCGGAGTAAGCCATCTCTTCTCATTACACATGCAGTTACCTCGACAATATTATAACTCTTAACCCTACATTGAAAATCCATAATTTGCCAATATATATGTAATTTCTCGAGTACATTCTTTCACAGGGCATTTAAAAAAAAAACAATCTTGTATTATAGCCCCTAGCTAGTAAAGTCTTTCTATTCAAAGAGTAATTTAACATTGTGAACTTGATATATTGAACACAAATATACCTAGTTTTATGTAAAAAATTATATAAATTTACAAATTAATATATATAATAATTCAAAAAGTGTTCCATTTCTGAATAAAATTAGGTTCACACATATAACGATTCAGTTTCATTTTATATGTCAGAATAAAAATACACAAAAAAAAAAAAAAACAATTAGTACACTATAAGAATTATCAATACGGCTATGAAATTTCTAACATATTTTTTTCTTAGTGACGATTGACTACGAAATTTCCTACAATACTTTCTAATTAAATAGATATCTTTATTCCTTATCTACAAGAATTTATCTATGGAAGTTTCGTAGGCATATATATTGTTTATAGGTAATTTGTGTAGGCAAATTGTTTATAAGTAATTAACTACCTAGAATTTTTTTATTTCGCAGGCAAATTATTTATAGGTTGAGGAATGAAATTGTCTACATAATTAAAAAAATTTGTAAGGATTTCGTAGGCAACCCCACTAGAGTATGTATCGAGTGAAATTGGTTCATACACGAATCATTAAAGGGTATTAATTGTTTTCATTGAAGGGTATTAGTTGTATCACTAAAGAGTGTTAGTTTGTTTTCAATAAATAACTAATATTCTTCAGTGAAAACAACTAATATCTTTCAATGAAAACAACTAATACCCTTCAACAGTTCATGTATGAACCATTTTTACTCTATATTGTGTCATT
This sequence comes from Ballota nigra, assembly GCA_947034835.1. Taxonomy (NCBI): domain Eukaryota; kingdom Viridiplantae; phylum Streptophyta; class Magnoliopsida; order Lamiales; family Lamiaceae; genus Ballota; species Ballota nigra. The sequence goes on along the minus strand of OX344722.1, from coordinate 111,151,091 downwards.
CAACTATTAAAAAGAAAAAATTGTTGGAACATTTTGTAAGTGATTCTAAATTCGTAGACAAATCTTTATTTTGGTGTAGGGGTATATAATAATATGCAACGATGCAACACAGAAACTTTGGTCTCTATTGCATTAATACAAAGTCAAATTAAAAAAGAAATCTGAAGCAACAGAAGATAAAAATCTAAAGCATGATGATGAAATAGAAAGAAAAAAAGCCATTAATAGAAAATGCCTAATATCACTTACTGAGAGTAAAATAGGCAGATCAATTCCCAAATCCCTAATGCTCATAAAACTTGCATGCATGTCCTCAGAAATTAAAAAGTGTCTATACTAACTAACCGCATTTACTGCTCCTCCATAATCTCGTCATCGTCATGGTCCGACTCCTCCAATATTTCTTGGCCCGGCCCGATCTGGCGCTGGGGAGTGGGAGGGTGAGAGCTCAAAAGGGGTAGTAACTCCATTTCTTGAGTGGGGGGAGGGGCAGACCCGGTGGGGAGCTGGGTGAACTCAATAGTCTGACCCGGCGGCGCAAGATTGTGTCCTTGGTGGGCCCGCAGGCGCTGAGTTTGGGCTCTGACGCGGCTCAGTTCTTCTGTGTCAGCTTGCACCTGGCGGAGCAGAGCCACTATGACCGCAATGCAGACGTGGACGGGGAACAGGCGACGGTTACGGGCTTCGGTGGTGATGGATTCCACGTAATCATGTCTGTCGTCATCATTTTCCAAACTCAAGATCATCCGATTTACTCTGGCGAATCCGTACAACCTGTTAACGTTCTCGAAATCTTGGGCCCGGGTGAGAGGAAAATAGGGGGCGAGAGGGCAATCCGGGCCGCACCTAACTCCTCGGTGTCTGCATGCAGCGCATCTACCCTCTCTGCGTTCCATCACGAAGAGAAGAGGAAGGATCAGGGTGAGTGGGTATTCTCCAAGAATTGGCAAGAATAAGGAGTTCAGTTTGCTATGAGAGTTAAATTAACTTGCACTACCTGTATATATATATATATACTATACTATATGGTTTGGCGCGCGTTTATATATATGAGAAACCGTTAATTGTTGGAATCCATCGATATTAACTTGTGCGCCTACACGAATTTATAAATGTGTATTTACTCTGTAATTTAAGTGTATTTTTCAAATGGATATTGTTGTTTTCACCGAATAATTACAATTTCGAATTTCATATTACGATGAAAATAAATTTGTTCAATAAAAACAAGAATAACAATTTAAAAATACAATAGAATTGAACGGTACACTTATTTTTAGCAATTTCTTGAAAAATAAAAATAATACTAATTAAACAAAGTTTTATATAAAAACGATTCATGATAAATTTGTCATTAAATTATTCTAAAGTGTCAAATATTTAATTAAGAATATTAAAACTTTGCCAAAAATATAAAAAAAATTGATTAGTGGTATTATATTAACTAAAAAAAAGAAAAAAAAAATCACATTTAAAGAGAGGGAGTTCAAAGAGGGGGATTGAAGCCCTCGCTATTAAAGAAGGTATTAGAAAGTTAACGAGAAAATTACCAAGGGCAAAAGTTCCTTCACTTGTAAGTATAAAAGGGAATTAACGAGGGAATCACAAAGGAGGACCGTTAGACCTTGAAATTAAAGAGGGCAAGAGCAAGGGCGGAGGCAGGATGAAAATATAGGATGGACTGGATGATCAAAATAAATACAATACAAAATATAAACGTCGATTTTGTTATTGCATAAGTCATTTTTTACATAAGTTGCGCCCTACGATTCTTTATCCGATATAACTCATTGATAATAAAATCAGGATCAATACCTTCAAACAATTCTCTTTCGATATAAACAACCATGAAATCTGATAGACAATCACCCTCCATTTTATTTCGGAGAACACTCTTGACATGCTTCATAGCTGAAAATGCTCGTTCAGTCGTTGCAGTGGTAACAGGAAGTGTCAAAACAAGGTGAATCAATCTCGTAATCAAGGATACGTTTGTGCCTTGTTTGTCTCAGCTAACTTCTGGGATAGTTCAGAAAGAGTTGACAAATCTTTAAAACTTAACTGAGGTAGTATATCCATTTCATAATGCTGCAATTGAAGCCTCAGATAGATCATTTCTTGAGCACTAAAATCATCAGGATAAAATTTGTCAGCGAGATCATAAATATGAGTCTTATTAAATAACTTGGAGTTGTCTTTGGGATCCAAGGCGGCACTAAGCCTGAGAAGCTCCACTGTCTCATCTTTGAATCTACTATTTATTTCAAACAATTGAGAATCTATTACTTTGTGAAAGACATCAAATCGATAATGCTGCTCAAATGCGATAGAATCCACTTGTTGACACGAACGTCCTGTGCCCATTTCATAGCAATCATTGACTTGGACGCAAAATACTAGCTTGACTAGTAGTTACCCCACAAGAGTATGGGGTCACCGTAGTATGAACAAGTATAGGGACCAAGTAGTATCGAACCCAAGGGAAAGTGTGTATGCGAGTAAATCCTGGAAATGTACGTGTCGTAGCTAATATTAATGCAATGTTTGGTTTTAAACTAATACTAAGCTATATTATACTAATTATCAAACAAAAGAAAATAAAACTAATCTAATTCCGATTTGAAGTGCAAATATGATGGCGATACTCGAGATAGGAATCCCTACGTATACTAACAGAATTAGTACAAAAACTAAAATAATTGTGGTGTGCAAGTTAAAAAATCCTAAGTGTACTAAAACTAGGCAATCAACTTCCCTAATTTAACACAAAGAATTGAAAGAATAAAAGCTCGAAAAAAATATCAATACTTAGTTCTATCAACTTACTTCACTAACCCACTAAATAAATTATATGAGTTGTGCTTAATTATTGAGGCCTTAGTTTAACTAAGGTGATGCGGCCGTCCTCCCTAGATAAACCGGTAGATTATAAACTCCTTCAAAAACCCTCTCCTTAAGCCTATTCGTTATTAAAGAGTGATGCGGTCGTCTTCTCTCTAATAATTTTCGTACTTAATTCCAAAATTATTCTAGGGTTTATTAGAAACATTCAATAATTAAGAGAATTAAAACTACATCACGAATTATCCTAATTACGTACCAATGTTCTACTTCTGTGAGTTCATCCTATCCTAAGCATACAAGGGTTCTAGCCTAACATGGTTGATTGAATAACGAAAACAATAACAAGAACAATAAAATATGCATAATTGAATTAACTAATAAAATCAAGAACATAAACCAAAGAATAATTTCAAGTCTCAAAATAAATCTATTTAAATCTAAAAACATAGGGTTTATAGTCTAAAATACTTAAGAAAGAAAGAATTAAACTAAAAAATTCGAAATAAATAATTAAACTATGAATTCATAAGCTAAAACCCCGATTACAAGTTGTAAAACTCTTCAAACCTCCTTCCCAAGCTCTCTCCTTCGAAAAACGAGTGTAGATATGTGTTGATATGTAAAAATATGCTTGGAAGGGGTATATATAGGCTTGGGATCGAATTTGGGTATTTTTGGGCTGAAAATACGCGTAAGTGCTCGAGCACTGGTGCAGGTCGAGTGCCCGCTCGAGTGCACTGGTCGAGCGCCTGTACACTTGTTCGTAAAACCTTCATATCTTCTCAACCCGTAGTCCGTTTTGGCCGATTCTCCTATTTTCGCCCTCTATCCAAATATGAACACCAAAGAGACAAATTGATAATTTTATGAAAATGTTACTCAAATGACTCTAAATATTCATAAAAAAACCTCAAAATATGGGTTATTCGGGCACCAAAACATAACAATTTCACGCCCCCCACCCCCCAAACTTACCATATTGCTTATCCTCAAGCAATGAAATAATAAGTCAAGTGAAATTATTAAGAATGAATCATAGAACCAAATCATGCAAGTAATAGTGTTCAAGCTTCAAAGATCGATCACCCATACACAAACTCACCCCCTTTCATCCAACTCATGGATAATCAATAAGAACCACCAAAATCAAATATGGATGTGCTCTCGGTGATGTGTTTCACTCCCTCAAATAGGGACTCACTCAATCAATCATTCACACAAATCAGTAGACATAGGCTTGTAAGCATTCTCAACTTCGACCATAAACTAGAATTCATGCCGAATCAAAAAGGACTTTCTCAAGATTGTAATGTAAGGCTCTTTGGACGGGTGGGATAACTATATAGGATAAACTGACTCAAGTGAATGGAGAATAGAAAATCAAACTTCGGTATTTCGATACAAGGAACAGAATACTTCAAACATCTTAATGCAATACACTTTCAATTCGATCTACTCTCAACACCTCAACTTTTTCTTCTAACTCTTTCACTTTTTCAATCACTTTACTTCCTTTTTTTCTTTTCACACAATATATGAGCTCATATTCTCTTTTGCTCATTCTCAAATTTTTTGTCTTCCCCACAACTCAAACTTCATTACACATTTTTCTCACCTTCACTCAACCATTAATAATTCACCTTCTCAACTCAACTCGATCCCTTTCCACTCATAATTTTTCCTATTCTCCACTCAAATTAGGACAAAATGAGTTTTTAGAATTTGGATAAGTTCAAATGTGCTAGCAAATAAATAGGCAAAATACTAGCTTTTACTAGTAGTTACCCCACAAGAGTATGAGATCCTTGTAGTATGGGCAAGTATATGGACCAAGTATATCGAACCCAAGGGAAAATATATATATTCGAATAGATCCCTTGAGATCTACGTCTCGTAGTTAATATGAATGTATGTTCAGGTTCAAGAATTGTTTTATACTATAAATTGAACAAATAACTAGGTTTAAATGAAGATATGGGATGGTGATGCTCGGGATAGGAATTCCTACGTATACTAACTGAGTTGGTACAATAACTAAAATAATCGTGATGTGCAAGTAATAATCCTAAGTGTACTAAAACTAGACAATCAACTTACCTAATCTAGCACAAGATTGAAAGACTAAAAGCTCAAGAATTAACCCTAATACTTCGTCAAATCAACCTACTTCACAAATCCACTAATCAAGTTATATGGACCGTGCCTAATTATTGAGACCCTAATTTAACTAAGGTGATGCGGTCGTCCTCCCTAGATAAACCGGTAGATGATAAACCCCTTCTAAACCATTTCCTTAAGCCTATTAGTTATTAAAGAGCGATGCGGTCGTCTTCTCTCTAACAATTTTCGTACTCAATTCCAAGATTATTCTAGGCTTTATTAGAAATATTCAATAATTAAGAGAATTAAAACTAAACATCACGAATTATCCTAATTATGTACCAACGTCCTACTTCTAAGAGTTCATCCTATCCTAGGCATGCAAAGGTTCTAGCCTAACATGGTGATTACGATAACAAAAGCAATAATACGAACGATAAGTATAAACATGATTAAATTAAACAATGAACTCAATAACATAAACTACCGATTAAAACGAGAAATTGAAGTCTTGAAACGAATCTTAATAAATAACGAAAATTAGATTTAGTAGTAGTATCAAACATTGAAGAAAGAAAGAACGAAATAAAATACTAATCTATGAATTCGTAAGATCAAAACCTCGATTACACGCTTCAAACTCTTGTTCAAACCTTCCCAAGCTATTCTCTCTAAAAAACTATCTCTAAGTATCAAGTGGTAAGTAAAATCATGCTTGGAAAGGAATATATATAGGCATGGGCCGATTTGGAATATCTTGGGCCGAAAAACTCTTGAACCGCTCGAGCTCTGACCTTACTCGAGCGCTTAGTGCTCGAATGATGCACACTCGAGTGCATCAATCTTCCAGAACCAAAGTGCCGCTCGAGCACCCTTACTCGAGTGTCTGGTGCTCGACTTGAATCCACTCGAGCACCCGCTCGAGTGCTCGAGCACTTCGTGCTCAACTTGGCCTTGCTCGAGTGCCAAAATCCTCCAGAATGTAAGTGGTGCTCGACCTCTCATACTCGAGCGCCTAGCGCTCGACTCGCATCCACTAGAGCGCTCGCTCGAGTGCTCGAGCACTTCGTGCTCGACTGCTCCTTACTCGAGTGCCCACTCGACCGCTTGAGCACCTACTGCTCAAACAACCCAGCTCGAGCACCTCTTCCTTCAGGCCAATTAATACTTTTGCTAACTCGAACTAATATTTTTTGTATTTCTTCAATATCTTCTCATCCGGGAGTCCGTTTGAGTTGATTCAAAGTCCTACGAACTCTATTTTTCACCCTTTATCCATCTATGAGCATCAAAGAGGCAAATTCATTAGATTATGAAATTAGTACTCAATTGACTCTAAATACTCATCGAATTCACTCAAAATACGAGCAAATCGGGCTTCAAATCATAACAATTTCACGCCTAATCAACCCCCCATACTTACCATATTGCTTGTCCTCAAGCAATGAAATAATAAGTTAAGTGAAATTGTTAAGAATGAATCATAGAACCAACTCATGCAAGTAATAGTGTTCAAGCTTCAAAGATCGATCACCCACACACAAACTCACCTCCTACATCCTACTCATGCATAAATAATAAGAACCACCAAAATCAAACATGGATGTGCTCTCGACGATGTGTTTCACTCCCTCACAAGTGTTTAGCAATAGTAAGGGACTCACTCAATCACACAAATCAGTAGCCATAGGCTTGTAAGCACTCTCAACTTCGATCATAAACTATAATCCATGCCGAATAATAAAGGACTTTCTCAAGGTTGTAATGTAAGGCTCTTTGGACAGGTGGGGTAACGATATAGGATAAGCTGACTCAAGTGAATGGAGAATATAAACTCAAACTTCGGTATTTCGAGACAAGGAACTGAATACTTCAAACATCTTCATACAATGCACTTTAAATTCCAACTACTCTCAACACTTCAATCTTTTTCTCTAACTCTTTTCACTTTTTTTTTCATTCAATTCACTCCTTTTTTTTTTCACACTATACATATGAGCTCATATTTTCTTTTGCTCATTTTCAAATTATTGTTCTTCCCCACAACTCACAATATCATTACACGTTTTTCTCATATTCACTCAACTATAAACAATTCTACATCCCCAACTCAACTCGATCCCTTTTCATTCACAATTTTTCCTATTCTCCACTCAAATTAGGACAAAAAGAGTTTTGAGAATTTGGATAAGTTCAAATGTGCTAGCAAATAAATAGGCTAAGGCTCAAATGGGCTAACAAGGGATTAATGTCATTGGTAGGCTTATTTGGCTAAGTGGCTTATCCATTCAAAGATGGCCTAAAATCACTTTCGACATTTCAAACTAGACACAATCAAGAAGCGAGAGTACTCACAAGTTCTAGCACCTCTAAGGTGAAGATCCACTCACAAACGATGAGATCAATTTAATGAATTTTAATCTCTTATAAGGCTCAAATCTCACGGCTTTCACATCCATGCTAGTCCTAGTGAATTCTCACTTTTATCACATAAGTATTCAAAAGGAAAATTCGTAAGTATACGAGTTCCCTTTCAAATCACTCTAATTACTACACTCACACAATATAATCCTAACTCAACTCCACAACTCACTAACTCATAAAATCACACTCGAAGATAACAATCAATAAGCTGGATGAGTCAATAAACATGAAATATAAAGTAGCACACCAAAGCAGTTCAACACAATATCAGCTCAAGGAGTTAGAATTTAGTACAGACCCGAATCAAGCAACAAGACAATAAAAAATCACAATCTCAAAATCAAAAGAAAAAGAAAAAATAAAAAGGAAAGAAACTGGGGGAATCCCCATGATCATCATGCATCAGGAGACGGTGATGGATGGTAGCTCAGGTGATCTGTTCCTAAGTGGGAGACTAAAAGTGCCTCCATCCATCTCCTCAAATCCGAGACCTCTTTTCATACTCCCTGGAACTCCCCTCGCATACTAGTGGCTTCCGTGTACCACTGATCCTGGGTCGTACGAATCTGTGTAACATCAATACGCAATGCCTGAATGTCAGCTTCCATCCCATGCCACTACAGTTGGGTCGGAGCCCAATTCCCTTGAGTCGGTGCTTCGGGCACCTCAAACTCCATATCTTGAGGCACTTGGCCTCCTTCTGCAGCTTCCTCCTCTTCTTCTCCTTCAGTATCAGCTCCTTCATCATATGCCTCCTCTTCTTCCTCCAATGAGTCTTGAGCTCCACTCGTTCCAGCTCCACTAGTATCGGCTTCTCTCTTCGGCTTCTCTCTTTGGTCTTTGGTCCCACAGCCCCTTTTCTCCATCCTCTTTTTAAACTTCTCGATTGCTTTCAGGTGATGCGGCCCATTCATACCTATATTCTCCTTTTTCAGCCCCTTCAATGTCACAAGCTTCACGTTTGGTAGGGGAAAGAGTTCGTCCTCTCTAAACCGGATGCAGTACGAATCTAGTCAATGCTCCCACATCCAAGTGTGGTACATCTGATCAAATTTGATGTCCTTTCCAATGCATGGTCCCACCACCGGTTTAATCTACATACTTCTCAATACAATAGATATGAGACCCCCGCCTCAGATCTTTGACGTCTTCATTCCACATTTGTAAGGGGCCTCAATCTGAAGCTTAAGGAAGTCCTTACCAAATCATGTTGCCTATGGTGAAGCAAACACCACAATGCATACAGCTCTTTCGATGTCACTGTACCTGCTCCGACCGAGCGTAGACCGTGTTTCCCAAAATTCTCTCTAAGTACCAAATCAAAGGGTTCCGGATGGCTGAAGCACGTGTATTCTGAGATCTGTAGTTTCCGGCTAAACCTCTCGTGATAAGCTTCCAAAATTTGTTAGCGTCGAATGACCTCGATTGGCGGTTGGGACCCTCGATTTGAGGAAGCATCGGGGCATGGTTGACGGCTGCCACATTGTAAGTGTGCCACTCGTTCCAAATCATGAATCGAAAAGAAGTGGCATCCCTTATCTCTACCGAGGCTAGGCACTGCTCGACCAAATCAGCATAGGTCTCCATAGTAAGCAAAAGCTGGTAGAATCCGTCCATCTTGTTCCTCTAAAAATTCTCTTCACCTCTTCTTCTATCCCCAGGTTCCTCATAAACTCGACGCTCGGGCGTCGAGTTTTCTCAACCTTTCCGGCTAAAAGCTTCCATCTATAAGCGTGAGCATCCCACCTATCTCCATAAGTCAAATTGTCCCAATGAGAGGGCATCAACCCCTTTGACATCAACTCATTAGTCAACGCCACCAAATTATCTCCTAGTACCCATCGATTTTCATATTTCTTAGGAGGAGCCATGAGCCTAATTCATCAAGACATTTAGAGAAAAATTACTACTCGAGAATAATATAGACTATACAAAACAACTCAAGTAGCCAATCAATCTCACATTCATCCAATTGTGCACAAGAGCTCACATAGAGGTGTTATTCCTATCTCAAAACATATTCACCCAACTCAAATATTCTCAAAATTCATCAATTAAGCTCCAAATGTAAGTCTATTATGAAGTAACATCACAAAAAATTGCAATTTACATGCTCAAGACTTATTTCAATTTTATCTATTCACTTTATTCATTCCAAAATTCACAAATATTCACTCAACAAGCAATGCCTACAATACTCCAATATTCATGCCTTCACTCTCAAAAAATTCACCCATTCTACTCAATCAATCACGAAATTAAAAGTAAAACTCGCAAACCCATAACCTATAAGCATATTCAAGCAACAAAGAATCAAGAAATATTGGACAAATAAAAAAGCCCCAAATTCTCATCCCCAACTAAGAACCCTAATTCTCATGCTCAATTCATGTCTAATCTAAGCCTAAACTAAGAAAAGATAGAAAAGAGTAAGAAATTACATACCTTGGAATGAAGAATTCGTACTCTTGTGAAGGATTGAAGTGAAAAATGGAAGAATTTAAGTAAAAGGGAGGAGGGGCCGAACAAGAGCAGCAAAATCTCACCTTGTGTGTGTGTGTGCAAAGTGTGTGTTTTATGTGTGGGAACAAAACTTAGCAGGTGCCAGTTGAGCACCCGAAACATACAGAACAAAACATACAGAACAAAGCTAGCGCTCGAGCGGGTGCCAGTCGAGCACCTGAAACATACAGAACAAAACTAATGCTCGAGCAGGGTTACTCGAGTGCCCGCTCGAGTGCTCGAGCACCTCTAACCCACTGGACAAAAATAGCGCTCGAGCCAAGAGGCCTTGAGCACCATGTGCTCAAGCCTATTGAGCTTGACTGCTCAAATAAAAAAAAATTCAACTTTTTCACCCTAAATTAAAAAATTTATGACCAACACGAGTACTAACCTGGAAAACCCCTCGATTTAAGCAAGATCGCTCATTCGATCGAGGAGTCGGGGTCTCTTCCAATGTGCTTTTCACGATCGAAATCACCATACATTAATTCACTCACACTCATCTCAATTTAAAACCCACTTCGTGCATCAATATTTTCAAAAATGTTGACCAATTTTTCATATGAATTTCGTGCACAACACGTTAAGTACGAAGACACACCCCGAAACTTTTTCTTGCTACGCAATAATAAAGTTTGAAAAGATGAGTACGTACGAGTATGTGCACTAAATTCACAATGAACTTAAATCGCTACCAATGCATATGATATAAAGCATATAAAAACTCCACCCCCTAAACTTCGACTTTGTGAAGCGATCTATGTTTGGGTTACCTCCTATACCAAATTTTGATTGCTCTTTTACTCGGCACACCTCCTCTTCTCGAGTTGCTTCCTTCAAGCCTCAACTTCGGAAACTCTTGCACCACAAGACAAGCCTACAATTAAAGCACTCAATAACGAGGTTAGAACTTACGATTCACACTAAAACAAACACGAAAAATAAACACACAAAAGCAAATAAAAGTGGGTTACCTCCCACACATCGCTATTTTTAAGGTCCTAATGTCGGACCGAGCTCGAAGGAGCTCACGGGTCATGAGACTCTAAGTTACCTCCCTTATTCTCATAAGAGAAGTTGTAGAATTTCTTCACTCGATGCCTGTTTACCATAAACACATTCTCATCGTCCTTCTCAACTTCTAGAAATCCACTCTTATAGACCTTTCTCACCACATAAGAACCATTCCAGTTGGATTTGAGCTTTCCACCAAATAATTTCATCCTAGAATTAAACACTAGGACTTGGTCACCAACTTGGAACTCCTTCTTTCTCAACCGTTCATCATGTTATCTTTTAGTCTTCTCTTTGAAAATTCGGGCACTCTCATATGCACTATCTCGAAACTCCTCCAACTCATGTAATTGAAGTAGTCTCTTTTCACCCACCATAGCACTATCAAAATTCAGCTTCTTGATTGCCCAATACGCCTTATGCTCCTGCTCAACAGGCAGGAGACATGCCTTCCCAAAAACTAGTTGGTAAGGAGACATACCCAAAGGAGTTTTAAAAGTTGTCATATACGCCCAAAGTGCATCATCAATCTTCAAGGCCCAATCCTTCATACTCACACTCACCGTCTTCTCAAGAATCTCCTTAATTTGTCGATTTGACACCTCTGCAAGACCATTCGATTGAGGGTGATTGACTTGAACCGAACTAACTAGCTTTAACTAGCAGTTACCCCACAAAAGTATGGGTTCACTGTAGTATTGGCAAGTATAGGGATCAAGTATTATCGAACCCAAGGGAAGGTATGTATGCGAATAGATCCCTGAAGATCTACGCGTCGTAATTAATATGAGTGTATGTTTTTGGATTTTTTAGAAGAAAATAAATTATAATCTAAACTAAATTACTTTATGAATGCAAAACGAAAAATTAAACTAAGAACGTAAAAATGTATTTTCAAATATGAGATGATGATGCTCAGGATAGGAATTCCTACGTATACTAACGGAGCAGGTACATAATCAAGATAACTGTGACGTGCAAGAAATAACCTAAGTAAAAGATCGTAGAATGAAAGCTCAAGAATTCAAACCCAAATACTTTATCCTATCAATCGACTTTACTAATCCACTAACAAGTTAATAGATCGTGCTTAATTAAAGAGACCCTAATTTAACGAAGGTGATGCGGTCGTCCTCCCTAGATAAATCGGTAGATTAATTAACCCTTTCTAAACCCTCTCGTTAAGTCTACTAATTGTTAAAGAGTGATAAGGTCGTCCTCTCTCTAACACTTTTCAAATGAAGTTCAAAGGTAAAGTTAAGATTGATTTTAAGAATTCATTAATTAAGAGAATTAAAACTAAACGTCACGAATTACCCTAATTATGTACCTACGTCCTACTTCTACGAGTTCATCCTACCCTAAGCATACGAGGGTTTTAGCTAGACATGATTTTTATGGAAACAAAAACAATCGAAGAAGTAACGAACACGAACATAATGATTTTAACGAATAAATTATCAAACATTAACTAGGGTTTAAAGAAATAAATGCTAAGAACTGAAATTAGATTGATAAAAATGAAGTCTCAAGTGTTTAAGTCAACGAACTAACAAAAAGAAACTAAAAATTGAAAACAAACTAAGAATTCGTAAGAAAACCTCGATTACACGTGAAAATTAAGCTTGCTCGTCTCTCCTACTCGTTCTCTCTCCAAACACTAACTCTAAAAGTGATGCGGTATGAAGTGGTCTGTATAGAAGGACTAATACCCTTCTTCTAATCTAATCCTATGCATGCATATAGAAGGACTAATACCCTTAATATCCTCAATTGACCAGCTTATGACCGATTTGTGCTTACGAAGCACTACTAATAGTCTCTATAATTGATCATCAGATAAAAGGGAAGATACAATTACCGGGTACCTCTCATTATCCTCCAAGTAAGCATACTTGAGGTGATCAGGGAGTGCTTTCAACTCATTCTTCACCTCCAAAGGTGGCGCCTTATCGAACATCTTCTCAAAAGTGGACTCCTCCACATCCAACTCTTCCTCATCCTCAACTTTCTTCACATCCATGAACTTTACATCCTCTGTCTCTTTTAGGCTGTCAAAATAATCAAGGTCATAAAGATCATGTTCATTGAGAATAGGATAATCATAATTATGAACATAGAAAGAGCAAGGGTCAAGAAGTGTGTCATCAACACAAGTGTCCATGATATCAATGAAGTGACAGCTTTCATCCCCCATTAGATATTTCATTGCCTTGTAGATCGTTATCTTTACTTCTTGATAATCAACTTTCACTGTGATCTTCCCATTAGCCACATCTAGCACCATCCCTGCCGTAGCTAAGAATGGTCTTCCCAAAATCAGGGGTACATGTTCATCTTCCTCCATATCGAGTACTACGAAGTCGGTGGGAAAGACGTGATTCGCCACCGTCACTAGGACATCCTCCACCACTCCTTGAGGTTTAGTGATAGACCTATTGGCAAGCTGGAGAGTCATCATAGTGGGTTGAAGTTCACCTCCATCCAACTTATTGAACAACGACAAAGGCATTGATTTTAACGCAAAATACTAGCTTCAACTAGTAGTTACCCCACAAGAGTATGGGATCACCGTAGTATTAGCAAGTATAAGGACCAAGTATATCATACCCAAGGGAAGGTATGTATGCGAATAGAGCCCTGGAGATCTACGCGTCGTAGTTAATATGAATGGATGTTTTGGATTTAATGATCGATTGTATTAAACTACTCTATATGCTACCACTATTATTGCAAGTAATGAAATTAAAAGAATGACTAAGGTTTTAATAAAATATGAGATGATGATGCTCAGGATAGGAATCCCTACATATACTAACGAATCTGGTACGATAACTAAAATAATCGTGATGTGCAAGTATTAATCCTAAGTGTACTAAAACTAGGAAATCAACTTCCCTAATCTAGCACCAGATGAAAGACTAAAAGCTCAAGAATTAACCCTAATACTTCGTCATGTCAACCTACTTCACAACCCACTAAACAAGTTATATGGATTATGCTTAATTAATGAGACCCTTATTTACCCAAGGTGATGCGGTCGTCCTCCATAGATAAACCGGTTGATTATAAACCCCTTCTATAACCCTATCGTTAAGCCTACTCGTTATTAAAGAATGATAATATCATCCCCTCTCTAATAATTTTCGTACTCGATTCCAAGATAATTCTAGGGTTTATTTTAAGAATTAAATTAATTAAGAGAACTAGCACTAAACATCACAAATTATCCTAATTATGCAAGGGTTCTAGCCTAACATGGTAATTGAAGTAACGAAAAAAATCACAAGAACGATGAACATTTGCATAATTGAATAATCAAAAGAATTGGAAAGTATAAACAAAAGAATATCTCTAAATCTCAATAAATCTGTAAAAATTAGGGTTTATAAGTCTCAAAGGTTCAAGAACGAAAGAATTAAACGAAAAGATTCAAAAGAAGTAGCTAAACTAGGAATTTGTAAATCAAAACCTCGTTTACAAGTGTGTAAATCTCCAAAGAATCCTCTACCAAGCTCTAAGTATGCCAAAAATATGAAAAGTGATCCCAGGGTCTCCAAAAATGAGCTTGGGGTCGAGTGTTTATAAGTAACGGGCTGAAAACGGGTGAAAAGGCCGAAATCATGCAACTTTTGGGTCTGGTCTAGCGCTAGCGCTCGACCCCCCCTTGTGGTCGAATGGTGGCCTTTCCAGAGCACTTAGGGCGCTCAACCCCTCGTTGGTCGAGCGGGGGCGCTCGACCTCAGGTGGTCGAATGCTACACGGGGTCAAATGGTCATGCTCGAATGATGGTGGTCGAATGGTTGCTCGAGCGGTGGTGCTCGAGCATCTCCAATTTTTGAGCCAAGTGATACTTTTCTTTGCATGAACTAATATTTTTCGTATTTCTTCAATATCTTCTCATCCGGGCATCCGTTTGAGTCGATTCAAAGTCCTACGAACTCCATTTTTTGCCCTCTATCCATCTATCAGCATCAAAGAGACAAATTTATCAGTTTATGAAAATAGTACTCAATTGACTCTAAATACTCATCGAATTCACTCAAAATACGGGCAAAACGAGCTAAAAATCATAATAATTTCATGCCTAATCAGGCATCAAATTAATGCTAGCCCCAAGATCACACAATGCCCCCTTCTTGATTCTGTTCCCAATATCGCATAAGATAGTAAAGCTACCGGGATCCTTCAATTTGGGAGGAAGTGCTTTATGCACCATAGCACTCACCTCATGGTTCAAGTGCACAAGCTCGGGCCTGTCTACTCTCCGCCTTTTAGCTATCAAGTCCATCAGGAACTTGGCATAATTAGGCATTAGCTCCAAAGCATCGTAGAATGGTATGTTGATGTGGAGCTTCTTGAAGACATCGAGAAACTTAGCGAACCTCTCATCTAACTTCTTCTTCATAAACCGCTGCGGGTATGGGACTGGAATTACTGATTTTGGTAACCCTCATTCATCTCGCTCGATTTTCTTCACGTCTCGCTTTGCCTCTTTAGCCTTCTTCCACTTGGGTACTCACTCTACCTCCTCAATCTCTTCCTCCTCATGTTCTTTGCTTTTCTGAGTGTCTTCTACCTCAACCTCCTCTTCTACCTTATCTTCACCTTCTTTCTTTTCCTCATCCTCTTTCTCGATCTCTCAATGTATCTCATCCACATCAACAGGTAATGGAGGACCTTCATACTTGGTTCCACTTCTCAACTCGATAGCCTTGGATTGCTCCTTCGGGTTTATCTCGGGCATTGATGGATATTTACCCGGCTCTCTCGTTTGTGACTTTCCAATCTGGCTAATCTGGTACTCTATAGAAGTGAATCATCGGTTATTCTCTTGCTGAGCTCTATTAAGGTCCATGTCTCTCCTTTGAAGTTCTTGATCTGTTTGATCGCTCTTCTTGGTCAACTCTTTCACATCATACTCCAATGAGGATGGCCTTTTACTACCCTCTTCCACCTTTTAAAGGATAGCACGTAACATTTCATCGGTGGAGGCACCGCCTTCTCCACCTGGGGGTTTTGAACCTGGATCTACTTCGGGAGGTACAGTTATTCTTGCCTTAGGATTTCTATAAGAGAAATTATCGTTCTTCCTCCATTGGTTCTGACTCGATGACTGGCCCCTTTGGTATCCTTAGTTGTTTCTCCACTGATTCTGAGGAGGTTGTGGACCTGGTGGTACAAACAGTTGACCATAGAGAGGTCTGTTGGGACAATGTCAGTTTTGAGTTGATCCCAAAGACCCTGAAAAGATGATTTGCCTAAGTGGTTGTATTTGTCAGACTAGTCTTGGTAAGGCCTGTAAGTTAGCTTATTTTACAATTTACAGGTACTCAATGAGAGGAGAACTTGTTAGGATAAAAGTTGTATAGTTTTGATGAGTTAAAAACAAACTAGGGAATGTAATAGGACCATCTGGACCTGTTAGCCAGATGATGAACTAGATTAGGACTTAGTCTAGGGGGAATTGCCAGACCAGTAGACCTCACCAGAAGAGTCACCAGAAGACCCACCAAAGGACTTCACCAGAGGACTCCATCAGAGGATTTCACCAGATGAGACTGACCAGAGGCAGAGAACTTTCCCCAGACCAGACGAGTCTGGTGAAACAAAAGATGCTCAGAATCATCTCCTGGTTCTGATGAGCATTCTGTTTCTTAACCAGAACAGGACCAGAAAACATCAAGGTTGTCTGGTGTCTGGTATTGCCTTCTCTGGAGAGAATCAGAGTTTGGCATTAGAAGTTATTGACCGTTGGTGATTCAAATCAAGTCAACAAGATAAGGATTGGAAAGTCTTGAAGTCAATCAATCCAAGGATCTCACCAACCCAACCAATCAATTAGGGAATTAATTGATTGAAGCTTCCCTAAATAGAGGATCTGATTGGATTAGCTCTCCAACGGCTATTCCCTAATCACCTCTATAAGTACAGAGTGCAATCTCAAGAAAAAGGGCTAGAGAGAATATACGCGCACGAAGATACAATCCAAGCTCTTGTTTATCAAGCATATAACACTCTTATATTGTTCATACTTTTATATTCACTCTTAAGGAGTGGTTGGACCTCAACCTGTTCATCTACAAGATAAGGTTAAAGGCTGTTGTCTTTAGATCGAAGTTAGATCTAAAGAGTTTGTAAGAAGGAACTGGTACTTCACAATTCCAGTAAGTAAGTTGGTTGTTGGGTGGATAGTGAGACCCCTTTGATCAAGGGAGAGTGGACGTAGGATATTCAGATCCGAACCACTATATATCCGGTCTTATTTACTGTTTTCTGCATTTAATTTCTTGGTTATTATAGTGTGCTCTTGTAAAAAGAACTTTGCCAAAGGCATTTACTTTAAAGCTTCCGCAATTTATCAATCTAGTGGGACCAACAGAACTCATTGATAACAATCAAGACTGAAGCCTAAAGATACAAGAGCACCATCCTGAGCTTATGGCAGTCCTTTTAAGCTGGCTAAATAAGTGTCAGGATGAAGAGCAAGATCCTGAGATCTTCGTTAAACTCAGTCCTGTAGGGAACAGGATCTCACTGAGTATTGGGAAAAGACTTGGAGTAGGATCCAAGCAAGTCAAAAGGAATGTCAGCGCTGGGAAACATACATAAATGAGGACAAACCTGAACTCAGTAAAGATAAGACTGAACTGAAGAACGAGTTCTGACATTCTCACCTACCCGATGACGTGGACCGATCAGAGAGCGTCACTTCATGTACGTACACTGACTTGAACCTGACATCCCTGCACAGTTCAACGGGCATGCATTAAATCCACATTACCAAATACATGCAAGGATGGCTGCTGCATGGAGATTATATCCGTTGAACAATCCTACGAGAAGACAACCTAGAGGGCTATCTCTTCCAACATATAGTTTTCAAAGTTGCCTATAAATACAGAAGACCTTGGACCCAAGCAAGGTTACGGGAAATTTCGAAGCCAAGAAATTACTCAAACTCTCAGCGCACAAAGCACTCAGCATTCAAAGAAGCACTCGAAACATCTTAAATTTCCCAAGTGTTTCTTAGTTAGAGAGTTATTCTGTATTCCACTGAGCGTACTAGAATTATCTTAAGCTTAGAAGTGATTATCCAATCCTTAGCATAGCTTTGCCTTGTAAGGATAATCACAACTTAGTTGGAATCCAAACTGAAACCAAAACCCTCTAGTCAGGTTTGTTGGTGGAAGTTAGTTAGTGAGTTAGAAGGAGGAAGTAAGGTTCAGTAAGTGAAGCTGGTCTTGGTGCACCTTGGCATGTTAAAAACACGACAATCCTTAGTGGATTCTCCTGTTAAATCAGGACCGTGTACGTAGGAGCTTGAGTCTCTGAACCACGTTAACTTCCCTGTGTTCTTACTGCTTTGATATTTTTCCTTAATTGTTTATTTGATTAAGTCATTCATTGCATATTTAATCAGGCTTGAATCAATCAGCATGATCATTAAACTGAGCACTGCTCTTCTAACCACAGCTTCATAAAAAGTTAAACAAGTTTTCAGAAAGCAAACTAAACAAGACTATAAACTTTCAGGGCTCACACATTCCGCACTGAACTTAAGTAGATAGTTATCCAACTGACTTGCACTCAGTGCTGTTAGTAGGTGGATTATCTACTCAGTGTTCATACACCACCCTGAGTAAGGGGACTCAACCAGTTTGAAAGTAAGAAAAAATTGGATACGTGTATTCCCCCCCATACACGTATCACTCAGTCTTGTACCGGGACCAACAAGGTCTTCTCTGCTGATTCCCACCTTGCTGGTATCCGCCTTAGTTGTAATTAGGTCTTCCCATGTAGTTGGCCTCCTCTTGCTGGTATGCTGGTTGGTCCACTTTCTCACTCATTGCATTATTCCCTCCATTCAAATTCTGCCCAACCTCTAGATTACTAATCTTCTCCATTATAGCCATCAGCAGCTTTCTCGTCCCCTCACTTTCTTCCATCTGATAAGCCCTCTGGAATTCTTGATCCTCATTCCATTGCCCCGCATTCTTGACTATGTCCTCAATTATCTTCCTGCACTCAGCTACACTACGGTTTAGGAACACTCCATTAGCACATGCATCGAGGTGGCCTTGAGCTGCCTTGCAGGCTCCACAATAAAAATAGGCCATGATGTCACCCTCGTTGTACCCGTGCTGCGGGCACTCAATGAGCATATTAGAGAACCTCTCCCAAGCCTGACTTAATTCCTCTCCTGGTTTCTGCTTGAAAGATGAGATCTCTTTTCTGGCTTTAATCGTTATAGATGAAGGATAGAATCGCTCGAGGAATAGACGCTCGAGCTCGGTCCATGTAGTTACACCTCCCCTTGGGAGTGTGTTATCATACCACTCCTTAGCTATTCCAGTTAGAGAAAACTGGAACAACCTAAGCCTCTTGGCATCCTCAGACATACCATTGTGATTGAAAGTTGAGGCTATCATCAGAAAATTCTTAAGGTGAGTGTGAGGATTATCCTTTCCGACCTCCCCCTTAAATTGGTTCTCAACTAGCATCTTCAGGATCCCTTGGGAGATAGAAAAATTGTTGGCCTCCACTGGTGGCATAGCTACACCATCATAGTACCGTTGAGGCTAGGCCTCAAACCTTCCTCTGATTGTCATACCAGGATCAGCGTTCTGAGGAACATGTTGGGGATATACTGGTGGTAGAGGTACTTGTGGAATATGAGGTGGGTTATAGTTAGGTTGTGGAGGGTAGTATGGTGGATAAGGATATGGTGGATACGAGTATGGGTAAGGTGAGTTGTTATGTTGGTAGACAGGGTTGTTGAAAGGGTTATTGAGGTTTAGATTTTGGTTTTGTGTTGGGTTGTCTTGATGCTGTGGGACCGGGTTTTGGCTTTGGCTTTCCCTTGTGGGAGCTTGCTTCTGACTGCTTTCTCCGTTAACTCCATCAACCCCTTCCACAATCTGATTGTAATTAGCTGCATCTCGATCCAACTCCTTATCTAGATCCATATTCGTGTTTTCACCACCGGCAGTGTTCATCCTTCGATTGAAGGCTCTATTTCTTCTGGCGATTGTCTCAGGGTCTAATTTTGTTCTATCTTCGCTCGTTTCTCCCTTTGAGCATGTTTTCATATACCTGAAACACCAAAAAAGATCAAAACGCAACTGCCTAATGAATACTAATAAAATAGAAAAATAAAAGCACTAACTACTAACTAATGAAATTGAGAATAAAGGAGTTACTTTTTGGCCTTTTTCTTTGACTTACTAGAAGCCTCATTGAGACTTGAGAGTGACACAAATTTCTTGCCTCCCTGAGTTATGATCCTCAAACCATCCCTATTAGTGTTGACTCCTCCAATGTTGACATTGCAGCCTATA
The DNA here is from genome assembly GCA_947034835.1 of Ballota nigra. Classification (NCBI taxonomy): domain Eukaryota; kingdom Viridiplantae; phylum Streptophyta; class Magnoliopsida; order Lamiales; family Lamiaceae; genus Ballota; species Ballota nigra. Next base: position 111,130,863 of record OX344722.1, on the reverse strand, counting down.
TAAGTGTTTGGACTGAAATTCATCCCAGCTGCAGGTGGTGCATTTGAGGAAGTTCCACCTACTTGAATCTGCCCTCCAATGAAGCTTTAAGGGTTGAAATGATATGGGTTTGGAGGGGCTTCACCAGTTGAGGGAGGGACATCGCCACTTGGAGGGGCTTCACTAGTTGAGGGAGGGACATCGCCACTTGGAGGGGCATCAACAGAATCAACAAATGCACTTGTACCCTACAAAGACAATACCCTATTAGTCACTTACATTATCAACAAGGCCCTTCAACACAGAAAAAAAAACCAATAACATATCTGAGCACCACTTGATTTTTGTGCTTCTTGATCAGTTGCTCCATATGATTTTTTAGACATTTGCTTGAGCCTTAGATTACCCCAACCCTCAGCCCTTTTCCTTACCTACACAAACAGACAAAAAAAAAACTATAGTTAATAGTTCAAAATTAGAAGGAAATTAAACATTAATAACACAATACCAGCTCTTTTCTTCCAGCTCTAGTTGTTGGTCTTGATTCTTTTTTTTTTTAGAAGTTTGTACCTACAAATTACCAAAATATTTATTAATAAAGTTTACAAATATGATCAATATGTGAAGTTTATAAGAAAAATCTTATATTAGCTTGACTTGATTCCTCTTGGGTCATTGGTGTTCCATCACTTGATTGTGTCATCTCAACAGGATCCTCATCCACTGGTTCAGCACTTTCATTAACCATTTCATCAGCCACAAATGCCTCAGGTTGCTTCTTCAGTTCACAAGACCTCTAAAAATGCCCAACTTCTTTACAAAATTTGCACTTCTTGATTGGTTGCTGCCTGTTGGTCCCGTTTTTGAAGGACAAAATGGGAATTCAGGAGCAAATTTTTTTTTTTTAAACCTTTTCCTCAGGGAGTTCAGTAAGAGTGAGAAATACTCAAGTCACTGCTCTGCTCAGAGGCTGAGTTACCAAGTCAGTGAGAAGGCTTGGAGACTCATGCTCTGAGCAAGGACAGTGGCTTGAGATGCTGAACTCTCGAGTGCGTTATCAAATCACAGCTTGCACCCTGACTGAGTTCAGTGACGGAATACTCAAGTCACTGCGTTGCTGAGAGTCAGAGCTATCAAGTCAGTGATGAAACTTGAAAGCTCAGGCTCTCAACAAGGCAGTGACTCGAGAGACTGAACTCTCGAGTGCTAGCCTGATTCAGTCAGTAAGATGAATCTCCCTGACTGAAATGCTTAACTAAAGTTCCTTTTTAAACAATGCTCTCAGTGAGCAGATTTTCGCAATACTTTAGAAGAAAAGACATTCCAAATAATAACACTTGGTTTAACGTGGTTCAGAGACTCAAGCTCTTACATCCACGGCCTGATTTAACAGGAAATCCACTCCTGGAATTCTTGTTTTTATCGTGCCAAGGTGCACTTACAACTGGACTCACGCCACTCCCTGGGCTGCCCTTCTCCTCACTTACTACCAACAAACCTGACTAGAGGGTTTTGGTTTCAGTTAGGTTTTCTCCAACTAGGTGAGGTTTTCCCTTTACAGTGTGTTAGCCAATAGCTAAGATAGGGAAAACCTCTCTAAGCCTAGAGTTACAAGCTGAACACTCATATGTGTATATTTGAAGACCCTAATGGTCAGTGTTTAAGATGTGAGTAAACCCTCCTTATAACTCCCATGCACGTATGCTACTACTCACACCCTCACAGCTCGTAGGTGTTTGTTTTCTTACAATTCTTACAACAACACAACACACCCAACTACGCAACTATGAGCTTGTATATATAATGGGGATTCAAATGTATCCGTTGGAGGGGAGATACATTCGAATCCAACATTTAATGGTTTCAACCACTTTTCTTGGAATGCGGCCTTTGTCAGTGTCAGAGTTGCTGCCTCGTGCTGATTGGTCCACGTGGCCTGGATTCACGGATCTTTGACTCAGTGGGTTGACCAAGACCCACTGACTTTAGGTAGCTTCCTCCTTCACTGACTGATGATCTTCAGTGGACTGAACGTCTTCAGTTTGGTTATCCTTCAGAGACTGTTTGAAGATCACTCCAAGAAGTTTGTCATAAGGCTGAATGACAAACTTCCCTGACCACAGTAGCCTGACACCTTCAGGGCCTACTTGGTGCAGCACTGATCCTCCTGATCATGCTCTTCACTGAGTGGTCCACCTGACTTAGCTTAGATTAGCCTGGTTTACACTCAGTGGGACATCCTTCAGGCTTCTCTTCTGGTTCAGGTTTCTGGCATGGCTTCAGTCAGTTCTTCTTGGTGTTATCTTGATATTCTCAGGCTGTGTTGCAAAGTTCCCCCTCGCTGAGTTCCCCCTCAACTGAACAGCCTATTCTACTGAGAAATGACTTAGCATGACCTGAAATAAAAGATACTATCCTGACTGCTTTCAAACCTATTACATGTTGTTTTGGAAAATCATCAAAACTAAAACACATATCCCAACACTGCCTTTCCAACCTTAGGACTTGTTTCTTTGAAGTACCTCCTTCATCTGCACCCCTCATTTTTGTCTCTGGTCTTCCCACTTTCTTTTTCCCAAAGTTAGGAGACAGTGGGGGGATGTACCCAGTCTTACTCCATAATTCCTACCCACTCAAGGGGGGAATGTTGAAACTGTAAACTGCCTCATAAGTTCTTACAGAGTAGCACTTGTTCACAAAATCTTCAATGTTTTTTTCCTTCTGCACTGATTGCACTCACAGCATGAATACAAGGAATCCCTGAAATGTCCCTCACATTGCACTCACAACTGCATTTTCTCAAATTCACTGCAAACCTAAGAAACCAAATTAATTGAAAGTTAGTCAAAATCAATAGAAACCATATACTAAGAAAATAAATGTGAAGTTTACCTTGTTCCATTGAATCCAGTCACCTCATACTTCCATTCACTTGATTTCACTGGCACATAATTACTTGATAGTTCAATCCTCTTTGAAATGATTGTCCTTATCCTACCACACACTTCCCTACCTTCCCACCTTCTTTCATACCTATCTCTGTTCTTTTGAAGCCTAGACATCAAATATACCCTTAGCCACTCTAATATTGTGATTATAGGTGTTTTTCTTGCTTCTAGAATTGCAGAGTTAAAGATTTCACACATGTTATTGACTAAAGTATCACATTTTGAAAAAAAATATCAAAATGTGATCTTGACCACTGTGATGCAGGCTTCTCAATCAGCCATGCATGTAGTCTGTAGTCCATCTTCTCAATTTCAGCCATACACGCTTTCCACTCTGGTTCAGTTGTAGCTCTAGCTTCAACCCATAATGCCTTTTTGAAGGTCTCTCCACCAAATCCAGCTTTCTTCATGTTTCCATGAAGATGTCTAACACAAAATCTATTTTGGACACCAGGTAACACAGTCTCAAATGCCTTGATTAGACCTTTTTTATTTATTCGACATGAAAGTGAATCTTGTTTCCCTATCTTCCACTAAATCCTACAAGGCTCAAAAACCACTCCCAAGACTCTCTGTTCTCCATTTGTACCACCGCATAAGCTAATGGAAATGGATTATTGTTAGGATCCATAGCCACAGTAGTCAGTGAGACACCTGGACATGCACCTTATAGATGGCATCCATCTACACCAATCCAGGGTCTTAAACCAGCTCTAAAAGCCTGCTTCAATGCTCCCAAGCAAATGTAAATTCTTCTTAAAGTAGGAGCTTGGCCTTTTGTGTTCAAGTTTAAGATAATAGTGGAGCCAGGGTTCTTTTGAAGTAGAGTTTGAGTGTAGTCACATAACTTGCCATATTGCTTAGTGGAGTCACCTTCAATCAGTCATAATGCTCTCTTCTTTGCTCTATAAGCTTGGGACTGAGAAATATGGCACCCCAAATTCTTCATTGCCACTTTTTTTAAAACAGTTGTTGATTTCTTTGGATCAACCCTCAAATCTTCAACAAAGTCTTATGCCAACCAGCCTGACTTCATGTTCTTAGAGTGGTATGATTTTGCACAAACATGTTGAGGGTTGAATTCTCTAATCTGGAATGCCTCCTTCCCACTGACTTTTAATGCATTTATACCCCACTCACAATTTTACCCCAAGCACCTAGCATACATCCTTCTTTTATCATTTTTGGTGATCTTCAAGCTCCTCCTTGTCTTCACCCCATTCATGTAAACTGCTTTCCTTAATAACTCCTCTGTAGCAAATATATGTCCCAGGCAAAAGCTTGGATTCTCCATATGTGAAGGTCTGAAAGTAGGTGTGTTAACCCTCTCAATATCATCATCAAGCTCATCTTCTTCATCAGAGGCAATGCTCTAAAAATCAGATTCATTGTCTAGTTGTTGGTCTTCATCTTCCTCATCAGTTTCAATGTCTCCCTGTCTTGGCAAACCATTCTCTGGTCTTACACACTCTGCTTCAGCATCCACATTCTCCTCAAACATAATATCATCAAAGAAGTCATCTTCACTAAGCACATTACCTCGGAAATCATCATCATCAGAATCTATGTACTCAACATCTTGCTCACTAGCCATCCTTTCATTCACTCCATCATTAACCTCTTCTGCCTCACCTTCTACCCCCTCATTAACCCCTTCCTCATCAGCCCATGTTTCCTCACTAACCCCTTCATTAACCACTTTCTCACCAGCATATATTACAAGTTCATTTCCAATAGCATCTGCCACTTTTTCTTCAGTGCAAAAAAAAAAACAGTGCAATCCAAATTGATTTAATTAACAGAATTCTCAATAAATTGCATAAATTAACAGAAATTGAGAGGGTTTCAATCCACAATTTATAGAAATTAACCTAATTGCCCTAACTTAGACCCCAAAATCGCAAATATTCAAAATACCAAGAAATTTGTTGCCCTAATTCACATAAATCGTCGTTCCTAAACACTAATTGATAAATAAATCACTAATAACAAACGGGGGCTAAACCCTATATCATCTAGCAGAAATTTCTTCACCAAACTCAAAATTAATAAACTGGTAAATGAAGATACTCACCATACTGGGGTTGAGCTCCAAACTCCAGCCTTTTCTTCGGCTTCGCCCTTCGAACCTTCACCATAAAGAATTATTTCAATGTAATTTGGTCTGATTTTGGTCGATTTCGTGGGTGGATAATGGATTTTGGTCGATTTCGTGGGTGTGAAAGCCCTAGGTCAATTTTGCCCTCTTTCTTCTCTATCCTGCTCTCTGTTTTTTGCCCTAATATCTTTTTTATTTATTTAATTTGTATGTTTTTAACGGTTTAACGGAGGCATTAACTTTTTCGTCAAGGTTTAATTGTGTCATAAATGTTTGGGACCAAAACGGCAATTTTTCATGACGAGTGGGACTAAAAATGTGTGGTTTTTTTACGGCTGGGACCAAAATCGTGGAATATAGGACCAAAATCGTGGAATGCTGTGACAAATGGGACCAAAAGTGTAATTTTCTCGGCGAGTGACGACAGACGTTAGTTTCGAAGATGATGGATTCCATGGTTGTATCTCTCTCGGCTTTAGTCTTCAACTCCAACATCATCATTCTAGTAACCTTGCCAACTCCAAACAAACGGTGAACGTTTCAAGAGGTGTCCGTTTCAACAAATCATTCTCATACTGTTAGGATAAAAGTTGTTAGTTTTGATGAGTTAAAACAAACCAGAGAATGTAATAGGACCATCTGGACCTGTTAGCCAGATGATGATCTAGATTAGGACTTAGTCTAGGGGGAACTGCCAGACCAGAAGTATTCACCAGAAGAGTCACCAGAAGACTCCACCAGAAGACCTCACCAGATGAGATCTGACCAGAGGCAAAGGACCTTCCCCAGACCAGACGAGTCCGGACCAGACGAGTCTGGTGGAACAAAAGATGCTCAGTTTGATCCCTTGTCTCTACTGAGTATTCTGGTTGTTCACCAGATTAGGACCAGAAGACACCTAGGTTGCCTGGTGTCTGGTCTTGCCTTCTCTGGCGAGAATCAGAGTTAGGCAGAGGAAGCTATTGACCGTTCGTGATTCAAATCAAGTCAACAAGATCAGGATTGGAAAGTTCTGAAGATAATCAATCCAAGGATCCCACCAACCCAATCAATCAATTAGGGAATTGATTGATTGAGGCTTCCTTAAATAGAGGATCTGATTGGATTAGCCCTCCAACGGCTAGCCCTAATCCCCTCTATAAATACAAGAGAGCAGTTCAAGAAAAAGCTCTAGAGAGACTACATACGCGCATAAGTCCATCCAAGCTTTTGATAATCACTCTTAGCACTCTTACTGTTCATAATATTTATCTACTCTTAAGGAGTTATTGAAACCTCAACCTGTTCATCTACCAGATAAGGTTGTTGGCTGTGGATCTTTAGATTGAAGTCAAATCTAAAGAAGTTGTAAGAAGGAACTGGTACTTCACAATTCCAGTGAGTAAGTAAGTGAGTTGGTTGATAGTGAGACCCCTTGGATAAAAGGGAGAGTGGACGTAGGATATTCAAATCCGAACCACTATATATCTTGTGTTCTTTATTGCTTTCAATTTACTTATTCTCTTATTAGTTGCTGCTCTCTTGTAAAAAGAATTTGAAAGACATATTAACTTAAGCTTCCGCAATCAATCTAACTAGTGGGACCAACAAGTGGTATCAGAGCAGTGTGTCCAACGACCACTGCTTTGAAAAGCTTTTGGTGGTCACCGGGAAGATCCATTGCTCTTTAGTGCTTTTGTTCAAGTTCTTGTTATTTCCCTTAATTTTATCAAAATGTCTGCAAAATCTTCTTACAAGAGCCGTAAGCTCCCAGAATTCTCTTTTGAGGATTACAGCCACTGGAGTTTCATGATGAGCAATCATCTTGGAGCTATTCACCACCGCATATTAGATGTGGTAGAAAGTGGCCCCATTCAATTTTAATGGACTCCTATTGATAGTGGCAGGTCAGAGTCCAGAGAAGAAACTAGTGAAGCTGCCCAGAAAACTGCAGAGGATAGAGTCCCCAGGCAAAGAATCCTAAAAAAGAAAGATGAGCTTGATAATGATGAAAGAAAGCTCTACAACTTGGACCAGGTGGCAAGAACAGAGATCATCAACACACTTACTAAAGAGGTGATTGAAAAGGTCAGAACATGTGCCACTGCCAAGGAGATGTGGGACAAACTGGCACTACTCTGTGAGGGAACAGAGAAGATCAAAGACAACAAGCTCCAAGTTGTTCAACACTCGTTTGATACCTTCAAGATGAAACCAGACGAGACCATTGACCAGCTGGACATGCGTCTCACAAATCTCCTGAACAAGGCTAGTGCCTTAGGTAAGACCTACTCTGAAAAGGAAATTAATAGTAAAATCTTGCGTTCACTAACCAGCAGGTGGAGAATTAAAGTCACTGTGATCAAGGACAACAAGGATCTCAATACTCTGGATCATCATCTTCTGTTGTCTGATCTCAAAGCCTATGAGTATGATCTTCAAGAGGAGGATCAAACAGAAGAGGTTTCCTCTTCTGGTCAGAAAGGTGTTGCATTCTCTTCAACCATCAAGCCTGATGTCAAGCCAAAGGAATCTACTGCAGATGACTTAAGCCTCAAGGAGCAGGTAGCACTTCTAACTCGTAAATTAGATAAAATGAGTTCAAAATATGGCAGGTACAAAAGGCACTGGAAGGAATCTACCAGGGACAGAAAGAGTTCCTTCAAGCCTGTAGAGAAGGAGAAGACATCTGGAGACTCAAGGGAGACCAGATTCAGAACTCCAGAGAGGAGGAGAGATGACAACCCTGGCAACTCTGGGAGATCAGATTATCAGAGGAGGGATGGTAGCTCTGGAAGACCTGACTACCAGAGGAGAGAGAATAGTCCAGCCAGATCAGACTACAACCAGAGGAGGAGAGAGCCAAGTCCTAGTCCCAGAGGAGACAATGCCTGCTACACATGCAACAAGACTGGTCACTACAGTTATGATTGTCCTCAACTCACTCCTAGGGAAAGAGAAGAGAAAATGATCAAGAGAGATAGGAGATATGCAGATAAGAGAGCATTGCTGGCAGAAGCAGAGGAGGAGGATACTAGTTCCAGTTCTTCTTCTTCTGACTTTGGATCAGATGATGATGTGTGTCTCATGGCAGACATCACTGAGGTAAATGAGACTATCCTATGCTTATCTAATTCCAAATATACTGAATCCTCTAATTCATCTGGTAACTCCAGAGAGTCTGATATGCAACAAATGCTATCAGATCTCCAAAATTGTGTCCAACTCTGTCAAAAACTTGAGAAAGAGAATGGTAGGCTCAGAGGTGAAGTTCAATCTCTCTCTCATGAGCATAAATCCACCAGAGAACTCATGAAAGATCATTCCAAAGAAGTCTCTGAACTTCAGGATAAGATCACAGAAAGAGATACTCTGGTAGATCAACTCATGAAAGAAAAGAACTCTCAAGAAGATGAGATCAATGAACTCAGAGCCAAATACCAGACTCTTATCAAGGGAAAACAAGTTGCTCACAACATAGAAGAGATACCCATGCCCAGAGAAGCTTCTAAGATACCATTTGTTGTATCTATCATATCAGAGTCTTCTCAGCGTATTAGTGATAAGAGTGGTTTAGGATATCCTGGAATTACCACTAAAACTCATAAATACCTTTATAATAAAGACAAGTCTGTAAGAGCTGGTAAATTGGTAGAAATCTGGGATGAAAAAGACTTAACTGGTAATGGTTACAAGGTGGTTCACAATCCTGATTGGAAAAGGAATCACTCTGTTAATCACATAACATATGGTCCAGAAGAATTGACTGTCCTGGAAGAGAAAATGCTAGAGAATAAGTGTCAACAAGGGGAACCATTGAAGATTGATGGTTCTGTGAACAATGAGTCCCAAGGAGTAGAACTTACTCAAATTGGAGGACCCCAGAGAAATCCTCAAAGGGAACCTAACCAGATTAGGGGACCTCAAAGGAAACACTCAAGAAAGGGGAATACCAATCAAAGTAATAACTACCAGAGAAGGAACAATGTTCAACAGCACCAGGTACCCCAAAGACAATTTTCTCAGAGGAATCAATTCCAGAATAGGTATACTCAAAGGACCCTTAACCACCAGAGCAGGTCTAATTCTCAGAACCAGAGGAGGTCTTCAGACCCATCTATAGAAAACCAACTGATCTGGGAAGTTATGACACCAGAGATTTTTCTTCTAGGATGTACCCTTACAACCAGACCTTTAAGACCATGTCTTTGAGGCAGGCCATTCCAAAGGCCAGATTTGAGAAAAGGTAACCAGACCTGTTTATAGGAAAGGTGTCCTTATCAGACCAGTAGCTCAATATGTCATTGTCAGAGGATATGTGCTGGTAGATAGATTTGGAAGGAAGATAAGATCTCCTCATCCAACAAGGGATGATCTTTTTCTATGGATTCCTACAAAACCTGCAACTAACCAATCAGGACCCAGCACTAGTAGGGGACCTAATTGATTTCTCTGCAGGTAGATAAGAGCCCATTGGAGAAAGGATTTTCAAGCAACCATGTCTGGTACATTGATAGTGGATGTTCCAAGCACATGACCTTCCAGAAGGATAATCTCTAAGATTTCAAGCCATTAAATGGGCCAAGAGTGATGTTTGGTGACAATAACTATGGAGTCACCAGAGGAGTTGGAAAGTTGACCTTCAATGGAGTATCTGTAGATGAAGTCTACTATGTAGAAGGACTCAAGCATAATCTGCTTTCAGTATCTCAATTCTGTGACAAGGGACACTCAGTGAAGTTTTCTAGTGATTCATGCACTGTTTTCTCTTCTGATTATAATGATATCTTGCTAATAGGCTTGAGGAAGGGTAACATTTATCTTGCAGATTTTAGCAGTTGCCCAAGAAATGCTTGCCTGGTTGCAAAAGGATCTGCAGAGAACAGCTGGATTTGGCACAAGAGATTGTGTCATCTTAACTTCAAAACACTGAACAAGATTACCAGAAAAGGTCTCATTCGAGGTCTTCCTAATGAAGTGTTTAAGAAGAATCAGGTTTGTGATTCATGCCAGAAGGGTAAACAACCCAAGACTTCCTTTAAGGATGTCCAGAGCACAACCACAACTAGAGTACTTCAACTACTTCACATGGACCTGTTTGGACCTGTTTCTCCTCTTAGTTTCAGTGGAAGGAAGTACACCTTGGTGATAGTGGATGACTTTTCAAGATACACTTGCGTAGTGTTCTTGTTTAAGAAAAATGAAACTATCACTAAGCTACCAGAGTTCTTCAAGCAGATTCAGAATGAGCAGAACCAGAGCATAGTCAGAATCAGAAGTGATAAAGGGACAGAGTTTTTGAATTCACACATTGCAGATTACTGCAAGGACCATGGGATTTTTCATGAGACATCTGCTGCCAGAACACCCCAACAAAATGGAGTAGCAGAAAGGAGGAATAGGACTCTCAAAGAAGCCGCAAGAACACTTCTGGCAGAATACAACACTCCACAAAGATTTTGGGCAGAGGCTATTAATACAGCCTGCTATACTCAGAACATGTGTCTGATTGCCCAGAGACATAATAAGACTCCATATGAGGTATGGAAAGGTAAAACCCCATCTATTTCATATTTTCATGTTTTTGGATGTAAGTGTTTCATCCATGACAATGGGAAATCTAAATTAAGAACCTTTGATGCTAAAGTGGCTGATGGAATATTTTTAGGATATTCCAGCACTAGTAAAGCTTTTAGAGTTTTTAATAAGAATTCACGTTGTGTGGAGGAAACACCTCATGTTGTTTTTTATGAATCTACTTTTGAGTGCAAGGTGGACTCTAAGTCTTCTGATGAGACCCAGAATCAGACTACACCCAGAGTTATCAAAGTCAATCCACCTATTCTTGATTCAGATTCAGATTCAGATGATGACCCTTCTCCTGGTTCTCTGAAGCAGAAGCCTTCACAAGGAGCAGAACCAGAAGAGGTTGGAACTCCTGTAGGGGGGAGCTCTTCTGCAGGTGGTGATAATCACCAAGGTACTACAGAAGATGATCAATCAGGCAAGACCACGGGAAGGAGGACCCTGGTTGACCACCCCAATGACCTGATCTTAGGAGATCCAACTAAGGGTATCCAGACTAGGAGAACTCTTAACTTAGCTGCCTTATTCAGTTGCTATGTGTCCTTGATTGAGCCCAAGAACATCAAGGAGGCACTGAAAGATTCAAATTGGATTGTTGCTATGCAGGAGGAGTTGAATCAATTCACCAGACAGGATGTTTGGGAGCTGGTAGACAGACCAAGACATCAAAAGGTGATAGGCACTAAGTGGGTTTTCAAGAATAAGAAAGATGAGAATGATGTCATTACTAGGAACAAGGCAAGGCTAGTGGCCCAGGGCTATTCTCAGTCTGAGGGAATAGACTATGATGAGACATTTGCTCATGTTGCCAGACTAGAAGCCATCAGATTGTTCTTAGCATATGCTGCTCACATGAAGTTCAAAGTATACCAGATGGATGTTAAATCTGTCTTTCTTAATGGGATTCTCATTGAGGAAGTGTATGTGGAACAACCTCCTGGTTTTGAACAAGGTGACAAGGTGTTTAAGCTTAAGAAAGCTCTTTATGGGCTGAAGCAGGCACCCAGAGCATGGTATGACACTCTATCTCAATTTCTTCTGGACAATGGTTTTACTAAGGGTAAGATTGATAGAACCTTGTTTAGGAAAGAAGAAGGAAATGACATCCTTCTGGTCCAAATATATGTTGATGACATTATATTTGGATCCCCTAACAAGAAGCTGTGTGAGAAGTTTGGTGAGCTCATGCAGAGTCAGTTTGAGATGTCCATGATGGGAGAAATGAATTACTTTTTAGGTTTGTAGGTTAAGCAATCAGAGAAGGGAATTTTTATTAATCAGGCAAAGTACACCAGAAACATGTTAGAGAAATTTGGAGTAGGATCTAGCAAAGCAGCCAAGATCCCTATGATGACAAATTTCAACATGGATCCAGATGAGCCTGGAGAGAGTGTGGACCAGACTCAGTACAGAGCACTTATTGGTTCTCTTCTGTACCTGACTGCAAGCAGACCAGATATTACTTTTGCTGTAGGAGTTTGTGCCAGATTTCAAGCTAATCCCAAGAAGAATCACTTGGAAGCAGCTAGGAAGATATTGGAATATCTTAAGGGTACAGTGAACCTAGGATTATGGTATCCTGCAGATGATAACTTAGAGTTGAGTGGTTATTCAGATTCAGACTATGGTGGATGCAGAATAGATAGGAAGTCTACAAGTGGAACATGCCAATTTTTAGGGAATAAATTGGTATCTTGGTTTTCTAAGAAGCAGACTTCGGTTGCTACATCTACAACAGAAGCAGAGTATATGGCTGCAGGGAGCTGTTGTTCACAACTACTCTGGATTAGTCAACAGCTTAGGGATTACCAGATTAGAGCTAAGGATATTCCTATTTTCTGTGATAGTAATAGTGCAATTGCAATCACCCAGAATCCAGTTCTTCATACCAGGTGCAAACATGTTGATATAAGGCATCATTTTATCAGAGATCATGTTGAGAAGTGAGATATAAGGATGGAAAAGATTGCAACAGAGAAGCAGAGAGCATATATCTTAACTAAGCCTTTGGCTGAGACCAGATTCAGAGAGCTAGCTTTTGAGTTAGGATTGTTGGATCCAGAGACAGATTTGTCTTAGGGGAAACATCAGAAAAGTATCCTTTGTTTATTTTATTTACTTCATATATTTATTCTCAAGCTCACATGCCTGCAGATTAGACATATCAGAGAAGTTATATCTCCAGATGAGGTATGTATCAGGTGACACTTGTCCCAGATGAGGTGCTGAGTCAACTTCAAGAAATGTCCAAAGTCTTCTCTGACCAGGACCAGATGAGTCGAATTAGAGTAGATTTAGCACCAGACTTGCTGTGGTATCATCTGGTTACAATATCAGGTGACAGGTATGTCTTTACTTCTCTGGCCTCTGATCATTGGGATACACTTTTCAAATTAGTAAGTACATTCAAAACGTTTCAACTTCGGAGTGTATTTAAGACTAGGGTATAGGGCCTAGGCAATCATTTTGTTTTTTCTCTTGACTGCCACAAAACCCCTTTATGCCCAGTCCCAATGACTATGCCAACGCACCAGATTAAATCTGTATCTCGCCTTTCATCTTGGCCATCAGATTTAATCAATGTGCAATATGTCAATCAATTCGAAAATTGATTTTGTTCCCTAAATTAAAATTTGCTATTACACGCGTTCACACTTCATTTATTAATCAAGCCACGCGTATTGCCCTATTTAAATCAAATTTATTTTCAATTTGTCTTTTCACGTTTCCATATTCCTACGAACCCTAAGTTCTCTCTGCAAAGTATTGTTCTCTCTCTCTCTCTCTCTCTCTCTCTCTCTCTCTCTCTCTCTCTCTCTTTCACAGAAATGGCCCCTCCGTGCAACTTTGACCATGCCCTGATGATGAAGAAATTGAAAACGGAAATGGTGGTCGACTTCTACACCACCAAGAACTCGTCTGCACTTGCTATTCTGGAATTATTGAGGAGATCCGGAGTTGAAAAGTTGATCTCCACAGTCCCCAGAGATTTTCGCACCCTAGATGGTTATGCGGCCCAGTTTCTGGTACGAATGAAGATCAATGAAGACCATATTTCTTCAAAGATTGACAAGGAGGATTTGGTGTTTTCCAAGCATGACTTCTGTGCGCTGTTTGGAAATATTTCTGCAGAAGGGGTGGATCCTTTAACCTACAAGGAAGATGATATTGTGGGTTCCTTCAAATTGTTTGCTCGTTCTTCTTGCCAGAACATCACAAAGGGCTTCTTGGACAAACATCTGAGGCAACAGTACAAGGTACTTTTTGATATTGTGGTGAAGGTGCTGATGTGTGAGAATCACAGCACGGATGCGATTTTTAATGGAAGAATGTGTGTGATGAGGGCTCTGTATGACGGCGTCCAATGTAACTGGGCAGAGTTCTTTTGGGGCGTCTTGAGGAAGAATAAGGCGAAAGTGAACAAGGAGTCTTGTCCTTCCAAGCCAGGGGAGATGCAGTTCTATTTCACTGCAAATGTTTCGTTGGGAACGAAACTTACTCTGATCTTGGACTCTTTGCTTCCAGAGAAGAGATGGAAGGAATCCTGGTGCAGAGGATTCCACAAGTCCAAGGTATTATTTTCTAAGGATGGTCCCCTTCATGGCCATCCTGATTCTGATGGAGAAGAAGCCATCCCTGCCCCTCCTCTACAGGCAGTACCCTCACCTGCTAAGGGGCAGAAGCAGTAGAAGAAGCAGCAGAGTTCAAAGCAGGCTGCTGGAGCAACTGGTTCTTCTACGGTTGTCTTCTCTGGTTCCTCGGAGGAGGACCAGATTCCCCTTCTGAATATTCTGAAGAAGAAGAAGAAGAAGAAGAAGGGTGAAGTAGCTGAGGCTACTAAGAAGGCTGGAGCAGCCAAGAGGAAGAGGTCAGAGGAGGCCAGGAAAGGCTCTGCTAAGAAGTCCAGGACTAGCAGGAAGGCCAAGAAAACCCTTCTGGTGGATGAGCCATCAGAGGAAGAAGAGGTTGAACCTCTTAAGAAGAAATCCAAGGCCAAGAGAGCCATATTTCAAGATTCAGACTCTGGCACTGATCTTGGAGAGGCCTTGGAGAAGGCTATTGATGAAGCTTCTCAAATGGTGGAGGATGCTTCTGTTCCAGAGCATGTTGTATCTGCTGATGTTGACTCAGCAGAGGTAAACCCTTTCATTCCCTCTTCTACCCCTATTAATCTTGTTTCACCCTCTATCTCTCCCCCAGATAACCTTCCCCAAACTCCATCTGCTTCTGGTAACCCTATTATTCCACCAGAGCAGACTCTCCCAGATACCCCCGTATATACTCCCTCAACCATTCCTACCCAAACACCTTCTCCCCCAAATTCCCAAACACATCTTCCCTCAAACCCCTCTCCCCCACCTTCTGTACCAGAGGTGCCATCAACCTCTTCTGGTGTAGAGATCCCCCCTCCAAACACTTCCACATCCCAAATACCACCTACATCTTCTGTACCAGAGATCCCGTCTTCTTCTGGTGCAGAGCAACCCATCCCCTCCACCTCTACCTCACAAAATCCTAACCCTCCCCAAACCCATACAGACCAGGACCCAACCATTTCTATGGCTCTGGGATTCCCTGCCCCTCCCCCTTCTCCCACCTGTTTAACAAGCGATGATAGTGAAGATGAGGAAGCTTCACTTGAGCCTGCTAACTTAGCACCTTCCTCCTCTGCCTCTGGGCCCAAACCCTTCATTTTCTCTTCTGATGAGATGGGTCCCATCAGGCAGAGTATGAGTGTGATTGCTCAGCTCTGGCTAAGAGAGCAATTTCCAATTCTGTTGGAGCACTCACCCCTCCTGGCAGATCTAACGGATGCCAAGGTTTGGAGTATGGCCAGACTCCAAGATGTTGAAGATCTTATGCTTCTGCTGGAGGAGATGTCTCCCTCTGCCTTCACTGCGTGGGAGATTGAACTGAAGAAGAAGTTAAATATTCAAAACCCAGCAGAGTTGGAGACACCAGAGGCGGCCAAGGTCCTCATCAAAACTCTCCTGATCCAGAGAGGAGTTATGCTCACGCCAGAGGGCTTCTCTTACAACTTTGGTCCTCATTTCACTTTTCCTCCAGAGCTATATTCAGATGAGGAGGACTTTGAGATGTCTCCTGTCGTGCTCCAGAAGATGAAAGCCTTCTTCAATGAACAGATCATGCAGATAGGGCGTTTTTCCAAAGCTATTCAACACATGGCCCATGCTATGATAGAGCATCAGATCAGGCAGGAGAGGAGGATCTTCCTGAAGCAGATCAAGTCCTCTCTGGCAGAAGTTAAAGCTTCTTTCAAGGCCAATGGCCTCTTTGTCAAACTGGATGTGATGCACAGCCAGAAGCAGCTCCAGGAGCACGTGCTGGAGCAGATGAGGCCTGTCTCTGTGCTTAAAGTTGAGATGGCAAGCCAGATGATCCAAACTGCCAAGCTGAAGGACTCCCTCCAGGAGATGTTGGAGAAGCAGGAAAGGCTTGTTGCAGAGTCGAAAGCCTACCTGGAGGAGGCAAAGCAGCTGCGTGATCTTCACTCTTCCTCCAATACTGCCTTGCCTGATCTTATAAGGCAGGTAGTGGAGCCCCTCCTTGATGAAGTTAAAAAGGGGGAAGAGAAGGCCAGAACTGATCTGGCAAAGACCACAAATGAAACTCTCTTTAGCCATGGAGCTCGTCTGGACCTGCTGGAGAATACATTGGCCCAGGCTGAGCTGCAGAAGAAGAAGAAGGAAGAGTTCAAATCTCTTTCCATGGCTAAGCAGCTTGCTGCAGAAGAGGAGTCAGAAGCAGAGCAGGATCCTATCCATATCTCTGGACCTACAAAGAAAAAGATGAGGAAAGTTAAGAAAAGCTTCTTAGAGGAAGTAGTGGAAGAGATTTAGAGAAGAAACGCCTGAAGAGAGGCAAGCCAGAATAAGGAAAAACATAGATGAAGAGCAGAGGCTCAGATATGTTAGGAGGCAAAGTAAGAAGACCAGAGAAGCTGGCATATCTTCTGGTGCTAGTGGATCCAGCCAGAGAAGAAAAGCTCTTGTTGAAGTGATGGAGATTTTGCCACTCAGGACAGAAGGGTCTTTTGACTCTACTGTGTCTGTCCCTCTGATTGAGAAGTGGAGAGAAGCCAAGACCTTGTGGTTCATTCAACATTATATCCAAAGGCCTCCACCAGAGGATGATGCTCTCATCAACAGGACATTCCATTCTTGGATGCAGGCATATGATGCAAGTTTGTACAAGCAGCTGATGGATTCTACCATAGAGTTCAACCTGGAGGTCACTGCCCCTGAGTTTCATTATCTTAACACTCCAATGGTAGGGGACCAGGTTGATTGGGCTGAATTGAAGAAATTGTACAAGACCAAGGTGTTGGCAAACTTCACTCCAACATCTTCTGCAGAGTTGAAGGCCATTCAAGACAGATTCTTCGACTGGTTCCTGGTGCCCAAGGATAACAGAAGATATGCTTAGAATAGGACCAGAATTGCATTGTAATCTGTAATCACTTTTGTCCTTATTATCAATGAAAATCTCATATCTTCTCTGTTCAAAAGACAACCTCTTGTTGTCTTAATTGTTTGCCTGATAAGATCTATTCTAAGGTCTTATCCTTTAATGTTTTCTTGCTTAAGTCTTACTTTTTGATCAGTTCTGGTAGTGTTTTAACTCCATCAAAAAGGGGGAAATTGTTAGGATAAAAGTTGTTAGTTTTGATGAGTTAAAACAAACCAGAGGATGTAATAGGACCATCTGGACCTGTTAGCCAGATGATGATCTAGATTAGGACTTAGTCTAGGGGGAACTGCCAGACCATAAGTATTCACCAGAAGAGTCACCAGAAGACTCCACCAGAAGACCTCACCAGATGAGATCTGACCAGAGGTAGAGGACCTTCCCCAGACCAGACGAGTCCGGACCAGACGAGTCTGGTGGAACAAAAGATGCTCAGTTTGATCCCTTGTCTCTACTGAGTATTCTGGTTGTTCATCAGATTAGGACCAGAAGACACCTAGGTTGCCTGGTGTCTGGTCTTGCCTTCTCTGGCGAGAATCAGAGTTAGGCAGAGGAAGCTATTGACCGTTGGTGATTCAAATCAAGTCAACAAGATCAGGATTGGAAAGTTCTGAAGATAATCAATCCAAGGATCCCACCAACCCAATCAATCAATTAGGGAATTGATTGATTGAGGCTTCCTTAAATAGAGGATCTGATTGGATTAGCCCTCCAACGGCTAGCCCTAATCCCCTCTATAAATACAAGAGTGCAGTTCAAGAAAAAGCTCTAGAGAGACTACATACGCGCATAAGTCCATCCAAGCTTTTGATAATCACTCTTAGCACTCTTACTGTTCATAATATTTATCTACTCTTAAGGAGTTATGGAAACCTCAACCTGTTCATCTACCAGATAAGATTGTTGGCTGTGGATCTTTAGATTGAAGTCAAATCTAAAGAAGTTGTAAGAAGGAACTGGTACTTCACAATTCCAGTGAGTAAGTAAGTGAGTTGGTTGATAGTGAGACCCCTTGGATAAAAGGGAGAGTGGACGTAGGATATTCAAATCCGAACCACTATATATCTTGTGTTCTTTATTGCTTTCAATTTACTTATTCTCTTATTAGTTGCTGCTCTCTTGTAAAAAGAATTTGAAAGACATATTAACTTAAGCTTCCGCAATCAATCTAACTAGTGGGACCAACACATACAATGTATTTTTGTTTGTCGACTGATGTTTAAATACTTAATTTATGGAATTGGCATTCAAATTTCCTATGCAACTTTTGGTAAGAGGTTGGTACGAAATTTTTGATGCGGGATTATGCTTTTGGCCCCTGACTTTTTTTTCTTTTCTTTTCTAGATACACTCATTGTTCTTTTCTACAGTTAGTTATTTACATCTCGTGTTACTTGAAATCAAAATTTTATGAATGGTTATTTTAACTGAAAAGTTTCACATGTATAGCTAAAGAGTAACACCAACTTTAACTAAAATGTCATACTAGATATAACTGGGTAAAAATTTTTTTAAGGACCGTAACTTTGGGGGGTGGCAAAACAAGGACCGTAATTTTCCGGGCTGGCAAAACAAGGACAATAACTTTTAAAAGTGGCAATTTAAGGACCGTAACTTTAAAAAATAGCAATTTGAGGACAAATTAGCCCGGATTACTCTCTTTCGGGCTAATTTTGCACGTGAGAATCACATGAGATCGATTTCGGGCTCAAATCGACACCGTGGATATTTTTTTTAATGAAATTATTTTTTAAAATATTCCACCTCATTTTTTTCCCTTTTATTTTTTTAAATAATTTCCAATTCATTCATTGTGCCCAAACTACGCTCATAAAAATTCTAATACACAAAGTTTTCCAATCAAACACATCTCCAATTCTAATTCACGAAACTCCAAAACCCAAATCCGTGTAATCGCTCTTTTCTAAGTAAATGGTGAAACAAATAAAAACAGAGGCGATTCATGAATATATGGCGCGGATGAATTTTTCTGCGTGGATGGGAATTTTCCCAAATAAAAAGCCCTGTTGCGCATATAGGCGAGAAGGGAGGAATTGATTATGCTGTGGAGTGTTTTTTGTGGAAAAATATTTCTAAGTTGTGTAAATTCGATGTACCTATCATTTTACCCAAATTTTCATTTGCAATTTCACCATACTACTCGCCGAATTTTAGAACTCAATAACAATCTCGTTAATTCCGAACTTAATGACCAATTCCCCTGCTCTTCCCACGACAAAAACAGAGGCGATTCGTGAGTATATGGGGCGGATGAATTTTGCGTGGATGGGATTTGTGCCGTTGTGGATGGAATTTGCAGCGTGGATGGGATTTTAAAATTTACCTTTGCATTACCAAGGCTGAATGTGAGGAGACTGGACAAAACGTGGAAGAAAGCTAAAAAAAAATATTAACATCTGAAGTTGCGGAACACCATCTCTTGACATTATGGAAACCTTTCCATGTATTCACAAATTGATTGAAACCATTATCCAATTAATCTAAAACTATGTTCTTTTCTTCACGTGCAAAATTAGCCCGAAAAAGAGTAATTCGGGCTAATTTGTCCTCAAATTGCTATTTTTTAAAGTTACGGTCCTTAAATTGCCACTTTTAAAAGTTAATGTCCTTGTTTTGCCAGCCCGGAAAGTTACGGTCCTTATTTTGCCACCCCCCAAAGTTACAGTCCTTAAAAAAATTTACCCCGATATAACTGAAACGTTACACTAGATTTAACTGAAAAATTGCACTAATTTTAAGTGAAATGTTTCGCTATACAATTGAGACGGTACACTAGCTTTAACTGAAAAGTTACACTCAATATAAATGAAATGTTAAACTAGTTTCAACTAAATAGTTATACTAATTTTAATTGAAAAGTTACATTAAATATGACTGAAAAGTTACACAAGTTTTAACTGATAAGTTACACTGGCTTTAAGTGATACATTATACTAAATGTATCTTAAATATTACACTAATTTTAACTAAAAAATTACATTAAATATAAATGAAACGTTTCACTAACTTCTATTGAAAAGTTACATTAGTTTTAATTGAAAAGTTACATTAACTCTAACTAAAAAATGTTCATAAAAGATAATAGAAAAAAAAATCTAAAAAAAGCAATAGGTAATTTCAAAAGGAAATTAAATATTGTTCGTGGCCTAAGTCAATCAAACCGCTGCTTACACGATGCGAACAAGCACCTAAACCGTTGGACCTTTATCCTTACAACAACACATTGTCGCGGCCACTATTACTTATCTCGAACGTAAGCGTGTTTTAATATTTTGATCCATATTTAAATGGGTCAATTTTAACCTAGTTATACCATGCAGGTGGTTCGCAAAAGACTTACTCAATCACTAATCAATTTCATCTTATATGCTCAGAATAAAAACACTAAAACAAACAGAAGATAAAAATCTAATCAAATACTTATAAAAATAAAAAGGAAAAAAGTACCTAAAGATTAAAAAATGCCTAACTCCCTTCTCTGGATCATCGATATGATCATCACTTGTGTATTATTTAGGAGATCTCCATCCAAATCCCCAATGCTCATAAAACTTATCATCAGTTTCATTCCACATATTCTGTTCAACATCCTCCGCGGTAGTGACATCATTGCTTGAACTCGCACGGTTCGACCCGAAGACACGGGTTGGGTGAACCCAAGCAGTCGCATCATTGCTTGAACTCGCACGATTCGACCCGAAGACACGGGTTGGGTGAACCCAAGCAGTCGCATCATTGCTTGAACTCGCATGGTTCGACCCGAAGACACGGGTTGGGTGAACCCAAGCAGTCGCATCATTGCTTGAACTCGCACGGTTCGACCCGAAGACACAGGTTGGGTGAACCCTAGCAGTCGCATCATTGTTTGACCCAAACACGAGTCGCGACTCCTCTGCTCGGAGCTGATCCGCCCTAAACAAGATTTGTGCATTCATTTCTGGACTCAGTTGGTTCGACCCAGTTGCGAATTGATCCCACTGGGATAAGAGCTGTGGATCGATTTCAGGACTCAGGTGATTCATGAGTTGACCCGACGCGGTACCAATACCCAAATCTTGACTCGGATGGTTTGACCCAATCGAGATTCGGCCCGACCCGAACACGGGTTGTGCCTCAAATTCTTGACTCGGACCGACCGCGAATTGTGTTAAGACATCATTGCTCGAGCTCGCTTGGTTTGACCCGAACAGGTGCCACGCCTCATCATCCAATTCTTGGTTTGACCCGCTCACAGTTTGGCGCGGTTGACGATGCTCTTTGCACGCTTCTATCTTATTCTCAACTTGCTGCAGTTCTTCATTCAGACTTTCCATCTGCCAAAGCTGATCTACTATGACTGCGAGGCTGCCGTGGACGGGCGATATTTTACGGATATGGGCTTCCATAATGATAGATTTCATTGCGTCGTCCCTATCGGTTTTACTTTTCAAACTCAAGATAAGTTTGGTGAGGTTGGAAACTCCGTACAACCTGTGAACGTTATCGAAGTCCTGGGTTTTGGAGACGGGAAAATAGGGGGCGAGAGGGCAGTGTGGTCCGCATCTTCTCCGTTGGAATTTACATGCAGCGCATGCAGGGAGACCGCCCCCTCTACCTGCCATCATACACTCAGGCGAGGAGATGAATAAGATTTGCGGGAAGAAAGAATTAATATATATTGAGGATTTGTTATGTGGAATAGGATTTGGATGGCGTATATATATTGCAGTATCTATGGAGTGTAGATAAGGATTTGGCGCGCCTTTAAAGATTTGAATTGGGTATTTCATCTACTCAGTTGATATATTTGTTGACTAAATCCGAACACTTAGTCAACGTTATATTTCTGTTTATCTACTGTTAAGATTTATTATGAAAAGCAATTATGGATTATCAAATGATGCGAAAGATATTACATAATCTTAACTTATTATAAGTCAAAGTGTTGCACCGAGTTGGATGTGTTAAAAGATATTAGCTAGATCCTAGGTGAAAGTGTTATGAAAATGATTGAATTTTCCCGCTAAAATTGACCCATTAATTTTTTTTTAAAATATTTGATATATATTTTTTAAATATATTTTATTATAGATATGGATAAATAATTATTTACAAAATATATTATATATATTTTTAAAATATAATTTATAATAAATATGTTAAATACATCTTTGAAATATATATTATGATGAATCTTTGTATTTTATAGTATAAAAGATATTTAAATTATTCTAAAATAATAGTTATTAAAAATTTTGTGAATGATCAATGTATAGAAATAATTCAATATATAGTTTGTACAAATTTATATTTGTAGAAGTTATTTAAATACGTATTTATTATTCTAAAAAAAAGGAATAAGATTACTCCTTAATTTTTGATAAAGTATAGAGTGAAAATGGTTCATACAGGAACCATTTGAAGTGTATTAGTTGCTTTACTACAGGGTATTTGTTGTTTTTACTAAAGGATATTAGTTCTAGAGGATGTTAGTCGTTTTCACTAAAGGTTATTAGTTATTTTTCACTAAAGGGTATTAGTTGAAGGGTACAGAGAGTATTAATTGTTTAATTAAAGGGTATTAGTTGATTACACTAAAGAGTATTAGGGATAAAAATATGTTGAATATATCATTGAAGTATATATTATGATAAATCATTGTATTTTGTAGTATAAAAGATATTTTAATTATTTTAAAATAATATTAAATATTTTTGTGAATAATCAATGTGTAAAAATAATTCGATATATAGTTTGTAGGAGTTTACTTTTGTATAAGTTAATAAATATTTATTAATCTGAAAACAAAAATAATAAGACCGCTCTTTAATTTTTGGCAAAGTTTGGAGTGAAAATGGTTCATAAATGAACCATTTAAAGTGTATTAGTTGTTTTTACTAAAGCGTATTGGTTGTTTTCACTAAAGCGTATTAGTTGTTTTCACTGAAGCGTATTAGTTCTTGAGGGTATTAGTTGTTTTTACTGAAGGGTATTAGTTGAAGGGTACAGAGAGTATTAGTTGTTTAACTAAAAGGTATTAGTTGATTACACTGAAGAGTATTAATGGTTATATTAAAAAGTATTGTAAAGTGGTTTATTATGAACCAATTTCACTCTATACATACTCTCAATTTCACCGGATATTATATTAGGCAAATCAACAAATACATATGAGCATATTTATCATATTTGAATAAGTTTGAGTGATATTTTTGGTTAATTAATTGACAAACAAATAATGCATAAATTAATGTACTTTGTCGGCTACAAAGCAAGTAAAGAATAATATCTCCAACGAATTCTATATTCCTAAATATATTTGCCTCTAGATTCGAAATAATTTCACGGAATAATAATATGAATAATGTATTTCAATTGAAGACAAAGCAAAGCTCTGAATGAACACCCAACACAGGAATGTATAGAAATTGAGGGTTTCGAACCTCAAACCTAGATTATATCTAGAGGATATAGAATTATATTAGTTATTTATTTATAAAAATATATGTGAAATGTATACATACTTAATTCGCAGAATAATCTTAATGTATGCATTTATCTCTTAATAATTAATATTATAAAAATAAATCTAAAAAAAATTAATATGTAAGAGTAAGTATGAAACATAAGATTTCATAGATGAATTTCTTAATTGAAAAAAGAAAGAAGTGAAGAGACTTTATTGATAATTTTAAAATTATTTTGTTCAAAGCTACACTTGAAGAAAAATATTGTGGACGGTCTGAATTATTTGAAGGAAGATACTTGCATCAACTCTTTGAATAACTGGAAGTGTTATGGCGTGTCGAATCATGATTTGAATTTGAAAGTTGAGACTCTATTTATGTTACTCAGAAATATATATCTTTCAAGAGGACTGCGTTGCGGAATTGGATTGACTCTAATAAGACTAGGTGACAGTGTTCTGAAAGATACAGTTGTAACCAGAAACAATTCAAGTGAGATTGTGTCAATTCCTAAACTTTCACTGACTCCACTCGACCTGAGACTTCCTTTCAAATTGTAGAAGAGGCAATACACATTAGTTGTCTCATATGAAATGTCAATAAATAAGAGTCATTGATAATCACTCGTTAATATTTACTTATTGTTGAGACAATGTCAGTTTTGAGTCGATCCCAAAGCCTCTGAAAAGATGATTTGTCTTAGTGGTCAGACTAGTCTTGATTAGGTTTGTAAGATAGTCTTTTTACAATTTATAGGTACTCAGTGAGAGGAGTACTCATTGATAACAATCAAGACTGAAGCCTGAAGACTCAAGAGCATCATCCGGAGCTTATGGCAGTTCATCTAAGTTGGCTGAGTAAGTGTCAGGATGAAGAGCATGATCCTGAGATCATTGCTAACTCAGTCCTGAAAGGAACAGGATCACACTGAGTATTTGGAAAAGACTTGGAGTAGGATCCAAGTAAGCCAAAAGGAATGTCAGTGCTGGGAAACGTATGTAGATGAGGACAAACCTGGACTCAGTAAAGACAAGACTGAACTGAAGAATGAGTTCTGACATTCTCACCTACCTGATGACGTGGACCAATCAGAGAGCGCCAAGTCATGTACGAACACTGACTTGAACCTGACATCCCTGCATATTTCAACGGGCAAGCATTAAATGCAGTTACCAAATCCATGCAAGGACGACTGCTGCATGGGAGATATATCCGTTGAAAAAATCCTACGAGAAGACAAACTAGAAGGTTATCTCTTCCAACGGATAGTTTTCAAAGTTGTATATAAATACAGAAGACCTTGGACCCAAACAAGGTTACGGAAATTTCGAAGCCAAGAAATTACTCAAACTCTCAGCGCACAAAGCACTCAGCATTTCAAAGAAGCACTCAAAACATCTTAAATTTCCCAAGTGTTTCTTAGTTAGAGAGTTATTATGTATTCCACTGAGCGAACCAAGCAATATCTTAAGATTAGAATGATTGTCCATCCTTAGCATAGTCTTGTCTTGTAAGGATAATCACAACCTTAGTTGGAAACCAAACTGAAACCAAAACCCTCTAGTCAGGTTTGTTGGTGGAAGTTAAGTGAGTGAGTTAGAAGGAGTTTGTATAGGTCAGTGAGTGAAGCTGATCTTGGTGCACTTTGGCACGTTAAAAACAAGTCAATCCTTAGTGGATTCTCCTGTTCAATCAGGATCGTGGACGTAGGAGCTTTAGTCTCTGAACCACGTTAAACTCCTTGTGTTCTTATTGCTTTATTGTTCTTAACTGTTCATTTGATCAAGCCATTCATTGCATTGTTTATCAGGTCTGAATCAATCAGCCTGTTCATTAAATTGAGCACTGCCCTTCTAACCACGGCTTCTTAAGAAAGAAAACAAGTTTTCAGCAAGCAGACTAAAACAAGACTATAAACTTTCAGTGCTCACACATTCCGCACTGAATATAAGTAGATAGTTATCAAACTGACTTGCACTCAGTGCTGTAAGTTGGTGGATTATCTACTCAGTGTTCTACATCACTCTGAGTTAAGGGGACTCAGTAGTTTGAAAGTCAGAAAAATTTGTATACGTGTATTCTCCCCCCATACACGTATCACTCACTCTTGTACCGGAACCAACACTTATTTTTTAAGAATTCAATTTTAAGTCACAATCAGTTGTACATGGATGTTTTGAGAGTCACCAATGCCAATAATTTAAAAAAAAAATTATGTGTGGTGACTATAGGCCGGGCCGGCCGGGCCCAGGCCCACTGGGCTTTGAGTTTTTACTGGGCCGGGCCGGGCCGGTTGTTACCGGGCCGCCAATTTTCTAGCCCGTCCTGGCCCATCTCGGGCTGCCGGGCCACCGGGACAAACCGGCCGAATTTTTTATTTTTTAAAAAATATTATTATTATACTTGATTTATATATTTACCTCATTAATTTATAATTTAGCATACAAATTATACTCATATAATTATAAAATTATTTAGTTTGGAAAGTGTTATTTTTTATTTAGAATGGAAAGTGTTATTTTTTATTTCAACAATAATTCAATAATAAAAATTCAACAATTCAATAGGAAAGTGTTATTTTTTATTTTGATAAGATAAAGATATTATAGGAATAAAATGGGGTATGTTTAGTAATGCATGCTAATTTTTAAATTTTATTGGGATTTGTTTAATAAGTGGGGCGAGTTTAGAGGATTTTGGGGTTTGAATAGTGATACTAAATTCATATTTGCCTTAATTGTACAAGTGTGTTATGTGTACCACCAATTTGTGATTGTTCATAAGAATTTGTCCATTTTCCTAGATGAAAATTCAACCAATAAATTATAATGTATTTTATTTTGAAAAATAGGGTATGATCATAAATAATATGGTACATATATTGTAATACCCCGTCCCGTTTTATACCTTTTATTTTTCTAGAAAGCCTTATTTTATATTATTATTGTGTTTCTTTTAATTTTATTATTTTGTGTGATACTGTGTAATTTAAATATATACCCTATTTCAAATTTCCGAATTCGAAGAAAGGAATCGAATCTTTCAAACGAATAAAGGACTACGAGAAATTAAATATTCAAAGTTTAAAATTATCTTTTCGATCCGTATAATTTATTGAGAATAATTAAAATACTTTAAAATATTATTTGGGTTTTAAAACTGTATTAATTCTCAAATCGGGATTAAACTCGTGAACCAAACGATCCCTAAACCGTATCAAGTGGGAACGAAAATATCCGAATTAAGGGGGTTTAATTTCTAGCCACTTGAATTAATTAGCTTTTTGAATTAAATTAAATTGAAAGATTAATCACCCCCACATATTAACTCCTTCCTTTATCTTTAAAATTAATTAAAAAATTAAAAGATATTTCCTATATATACACTTCCTTCTCTCAGGCTACGGGGATTGTTTTCTTCCCCAAATTAGAAAAAAAAAATCAAACCCAGAACTCTTTTGCTCTCGTCTCTCTCTCTCCTTTCTCCTCTCCGGCGAGGCCAGCAGACCGCCGCCCGCCTCTCTCCGCCGTGCTCAGCCGCAGACCGCACCTCCTCGCTCCAGCCAAGCCGCACCTCCGTCTCCCTCCAATCGCCGGTCGTCGTCGCCCATCTTCGAGCGACGCCCTCCGTCGCACCACCTCCTACAGCGCCGCCCTCCACCACCAGCAACCGCCGCCGCCTCTTCCTCCCGGCGAGCGAAGCCGCCGTCGTGCCTCTCCCAGCCGCGCCGCTGTCCTCCGCCTCCTCGAACGAAGCGCCGCCGCTCCCATGTCGTTGAAGCCCGGAGCCAAACGTCGCCTCTTTTCCTTTTCCAGTAAGTCTATGCAAAAGCCCCTTTCAATTTCAATCTTTGAAGCTTAATTTCAATTTCACCCGTAACCTTTTCTTTCCGTTTAATTTCCGATTGAAATTGACGCCGTTTGAACCGGTTGTTGTTGCCGGAATTTTTGGAAATTCCAATCGACGCCGTTAGGCTGTCCAATTCACTTTTCCGAATTCCCGAATCACGCCGTTATGCTGCCGAAATTATCCGACAAATAATTGAACCCTTTTACGACGCCGTTAGGCCGCCCAATTTGGGACTCGTAAGAATTACTAGCCCCTTCTCTATTTCTCGTATTAGTTAGAATAGAAAACCGGCACGGTTATGAGTTTTGTAAACTTTGGAGTTTTCTGTTTAGAGACTATAAGATTGATGGGTGGAGTTTTGATGTTGTTGATATTAGTATTATTGAAATTGTTATATAGTGTTAGTTGTTAGGTTTGGCGGTATTGGTTTTGTTGATTAATATTGTTGAATTAGTTATTTAGTATTGTTGGCTTTGTTGGTTAGTATTTATTGAATTAGTTGGTTAGTATTATTGGAATAGTGGTTTAGTATTGTTGTTTTAAGTTGTTTAGTATTATTGAAATTGTTGTCTAGTGTTATTGGATTAATTGGATGATATTATTAGAATGGATGAATTAGTTGGTTTGGTTAGCTGACGATTTGGTGATGAAATTAGTTGTTAGTAATATTAGTTGAGTTTTTGGAGACAAAGGGAAACTCGTCTTCCCCTTGTGCGACTGTTAGAGAATTAGGAACGAAAAGATAAGTCGAGTTTATATCCAAAATTAATAACAAATGAAAAGAGTATTTTTGGGAAAATTAATATGATCCTTTTATTTCCTAAAAGTGTCACTAATCAATTTTAGAAGTGTTACTAAAGTTAGAAAAGAAAAATACTTTTTATAAACTATATTTAGTTATAATATAAACTTTCTTAGAAAAATCAAGTTATGAATAAGTTTTAATAAGAGGTTTTTATAAGATATAAATTCTTATACTTTTATTTTTCCTTAAAGGGCCTTTATTAAGGACACCACTGAATTTAGTAAATACACCCCCCTGTTACACTACTGAAATTAGTAAATACACCCCCCTAATACACCTCCTCTTAAAAAGGGGTGTACTTATCAAAAGATTATTTTTGTAGTAATCGAAATAGTCATACCACAAGTATACTAGTAAATACACTCCCTCAATACACTCATCTTTTTAGAAGTGGTGTATTTACCAAAATAGGGTGTGACCCTTAAGCAAGTCCTTTTTGAGTTTATAAGACCACAACTTTCTCGATTCTCGTAACACAAACTCTCAAGTTTTCCTAAACGATTCAAAGGTCAACTTTTAATCAAATGATTTCGTATTAGGATTCTGTACTTTTCGGGACACGCACGAAGGACTCGACCGTCTGCATACACAATATTCTCGGGACTCGAAACAATCAGGTGGGTGATGATCTGTTGATCGATCTGCTAATAATACGTTGCGCTGGTATACTCTGAACTCGACTAAATCAATTTAAAACAACTTATCCAACATAAATGTACACCTACTATATAAATATTTGAATTACGTGATATACTTATATATGATACAATATTTCTATTGTTTTATTTAAATCGAGCACCATTGCATGATAAAGGGCATTTTGTGAGCATGAATCTGTTTAAGTATGAATTATGTGAATTCTCCCCACAATTTGAAATGACAGATTTATGGGAAAGAGGAAAGCGAGTAATTATTGATTTGATGTGCAGCAGTTTTGTTTGTGGATTGACACGTACGACCATGAGTGATAATAGGTCAGATTCATGGTCGCTGATATTATTTGTGGTGGCCATGAGTGATAATAATTATTCAGATTCATGGTCACATGAATGGATGAATTGATGGTGAGAAATGGTTTGGGGGAGATTTACTATATGTGAAAAAGAATTTTGGCAGATTAGGCCGTTATTTGGAAATGGTTTTGGGCTTTGCCTCTTAATGTGAATCAACTTGTGATATTTCAATTATATGATGTGAAACCTGCTATGCCCAATTAATTATTACGTGATCTTGTTACTTCTGTGGTATATGTTATTCATATTTATATGTCAACTGCTTAAATTAATTAATTACTTTATTAATGAGTATAATTTAACATATTTCGGATTTACCAATCCCATGACGTTGCAAATCACCCATACGTGAGAATTCAAATCTCACGCCCCCCTTTTACAACCCTTGCAGATTATGATTTCGTGGAGCAAGGACAGTAATAGAGACGACACGGAGTTCCCCACTTAAATAAAATGATACTATTGATATTAAGTTTTATATATATGTGTGTGAGAAATATATTATAAATATTATTCTACTAATGTCTTCCGCTGCATAAAACTCATCTCTGATTTTATCCCTTTTTATATCAAAAATTTTATAGTTCGTATTTTAGTCACAAGTGGCACCTCGAATCTGAGATATTTATGTGTTTTGGATTCGGGGCGTTACATATATATAGGGATGAGGAAATTAAGACCATAGTGAGTATAGGGATGGATGTAACTTGTGGCAACTATTACCAACCTTGGCCAAATCACTAATTTCGCCTACTGCTTCTTCTTTTTTCTTATCTCTAGGTTTCAATTTTATTCAAAAAAAAACCAAACCGGGCCGGCCCAGAAAACCGGGCTAAGCTCGGCCCAAGCCCGGAGGCCCGCCGGGTCTACTGGGCCGGGCCAAAAAAGTCCGGTTCTTTTCGGGCCTATATTTTTAGGGCCCAGCCCGCCCTTAAAACCGGGCTTTTCGGGCCGGCCCGGGCTCGTTTTGACAGCTCTAATGGTGACTGACGATGAACGATCATTGAAAATTGAAAAATGTGATTTTCAGAGAGATCTTTCGAAATCTATATTCCTTTTAATTTTTTTACATCATATTTAATATGAATTCGTAGTTATTACTAAAATTTATTACTACGTAAATCATAAAAAAAAGGTTAAATACAAATACTATTAAGACTTTCTATTATAAATAAAACATACTCCCTCCTCCGTCCATGAATCTTTTACCCCTATACTATTAGACACAAGATTTAATCAATATTAATATATTATTAAAAATATAGATAAAGTAAGGATATTATGAGACTCATTTATTTGTTTGTGAGTGTAGTTTATTTACGAAAAGGATATAAGTAAAATATTGGTGGATGGAGGGAGTAATATTTATTACACTTTGTTTTCACAAAATTTTCCGGACATCTGTATTACATTCTCTTGAAAAAGTAAACCTTTAAATAAAAGAATAATACTATTATCTATTTCAAATGAAAAATAATTTAACTAACAGGAATATTAATAAACACTCTCAAACGTTTTAAAATAGACTTCAATGTAACTTGAAGACCTATTAATTAAATGTATAACTATGGTCGTGCATCGCAAGGGTTCAATTACTAGTTGGGGTAACATGTTAAGTACACTATTATTAATTACGGGTGCATTATGTAATTTAAGTGCATTTAAAAAAATTAAAGTTGTTATTATTGAAAACTTACACCTATTATTACTAAAATGTGCATTTTTAAAAAATTGATTGTTCAATAATAACAGTTAGAGTACGACTTATGTGAAACTGTCTCATGCCATGAGATTGTAGAATAAGGTATACATTGGGCATAACGCATTAACATTTTGATAAGTATGAGTGTTAATTTGTGTTGTCTCATGTCAAGACGGTCTCATGCAAGTTTTTGCCTAACAGTTGTGACTTTTTAGTAATAACAATACTTTTTTTAATTCACTTGAATTGCAAGAAAACCATGTGCACAAGAAACTTACTATTAACTACTCCCTCCGTCCCGGTCTAAGCATCTCATTTCTTTTGGTTTAATGGTTTAAGAAAGTGTATTTGTTTATTAATATATGGTGGAAAAGTAATGAATAGTGTTGAAAAGTAATGAATAGTGTTTAATAAAGTAATGAATAGTGTTGAAAAGTGGATTGAATGAGTGACATTTTTTTTAATATTGTGTGAATTTGAAGGTTAAAGTTTATATGTAGTAGAGTGTTGTTTTTTCCATTTATGGAATGAGACACTTAGTGTGGGACAACCAAAAAAGAAAAGTGGGACACTTAGAGTGGGACGGAGGGAGTATAGTTTATAATTTTTTTTTAAAATATAGTATTATGTGAATAATATTTACGGTGAAACTTGTTTGAAATGTATTAGTAAATTTCAATAAATGTATCAATAAATTACACTAAAAGTATTAGCTCTAAATGATATTAGTTGTTTTCACTAAAAAAATTAGTTGAAGTGATACTAATTACTTTTATTAAAGATATTAATTATTTCAACCTAAAGTATTAGTATTTTTTGTTCAAAGTAATAATTACCATAAGTGTCATTCACATTATAATATATTTCGACTTTTTAACTAATTAAAGAGCTAAGTCGTGATACTAAAAAGTACCGCTATTTTAATCTCATTAATTTTTCACAATTTTAAATTCACCTTTATTAATTAACATTTTCTCTTCTTTTTTTCACATGATAAATTTCCCCCAATTATTAAAGGATATATTTATTATTATTCACTTATTTTTAACTCCACGCGAACAAA
The DNA here is from genome assembly GCA_947034835.1 of Ballota nigra. NCBI lineage: Eukaryota > Viridiplantae > Streptophyta > Magnoliopsida > Lamiales > Lamiaceae > Ballota > Ballota nigra. The sequence continues at coordinate 111,098,885 of OX344722.1, read as the reverse complement.
TTCTACAACATCACATATTAAGGGAGTATAATTTTGAATTTAAGTAGTACTCATCAGCTAAAGCTTTAATTTAAAAATTACAATTTTTTCGAGAGGGAGAAAAAAAAAGTGAAAGTCTTGAGTACATTATGTGTTGCACGAACAAGCTCATAATTTAAGAGTAATTGTATTATAAGGACAATATATTTTAAATATCTCAGGGACACTTAATTGGTTAAAAAAAAAAAAAAGATATTATGATAGTTAATGAGTATAAAATATGATAATTTTCCATCATATTTAGAATCCGTTTGACTAAACTTATTTAAAACATCTTATAAATTGGTTTAAGAGCTTATAAGGTCATTTTTTAATAATTTATAATGAATATTTAAAAAAAAAAGTTAATTTCAATATAAAATTATTATTTTTATCTTTTATGTTGAATTAGAGGTGGGTGAGAGTGGAGGAGGGGTGGGTCATTGGTGATTGGGGGTGGAATTGTTTGAAAATAAGTTTGAAAATTCCAACAGCTTAGAAGCTATAAGGAGTTTTTTTTTTTTTTTTTATAAGTTGTTAAGTATTTTATTTTGTCAAACACTTTGAAAATTCTTATAAGCTCCTAAACACTTTACAAATTATTTTAGAAGGCTTATAAGTTCAGCCAAACAATTCGGAATAAATTAATCATTGCCATTTTTAGTTAAGTATCTTCATTCGAATAATCATATTTTTACCAAAGCCAAAAATTATTTTCTTACCCTCACTTGTTACACATTAAGCTTGAGTAAAACGCTAAACAATTTATCAATCACTCATTGTAATTAACTATTACTAGATGTTTAGCACGTGCGTTGCACGTTATATGTAAATAGTTAGTAAGAAGTAGAATAATATTTTTTCCGCCGAACCTTATTTTATGTCTTAAGTCTCGTCAAGTTTAAATTTATGTTTTTTCTCACTAATATATATGAAAGAATAACCACAATTAAAAATATTCTCTTCATCCACCAAAATATTCTCACATGCTTTGTATATCAATACACTAAAAATATGTACATTCATTTTATGTCAAAAATTATTTTATTTTGATTCTTCAATCATCACTTGATTACTCAAATTTTCATTGTATTTTACATAAAAGTAATCATTTTAGGTTCTTACAACACATAAAAAAAAAAAAGATATTTTAGAGCTAACTGTAGATAATCTTTTAGCTTATGCTTATTTGAAGGAGATCCTCCGTCATTTGAAAATTGTCATTCTAACAGTTCTTCAATAATGTGGTTTATTTTTTATTTTTGCTCTGTCATCTTTTTTTTTTTTTTTAATATCCATCTTCATTATTTGAAACTAATAGAACTCACATAATTAAAAATACTAACAAGATTTTAAAAAATGGAATAGGTATACAAATATATTTAACATTAGTTGGTCAATTTCAATCATGTTATACAAAATAAAACAAAAAAAATCTCATACCCATTATTCACCAGACAGGCGGGGGAAATCACGTGAATTTTAAAAGTCAGCATTTCTGAGAAATGAAAGAAACTTAAAAAAATTTAAAATCGGAATGGAGAAGTCTGTATTTACCTGCTACTTCCTCCACAACAAATAAAACTCTCCTCAATAATCAACGTCCAATCAGTTGGAGAAGATAAATTCTACACCAAACCGAAATGATTCTCCTCAATTGGAACACTGCCATTTGAATCGTGTGTAATTACTACTGCAAAGTATACATGGTGCAAAGTAAAATCATGTTTGTGTCATACCCGAAATCATTTAATTTCCTTTTGCTATGTAAGAATAGAAATTTGTGTCGTAGCCTAAATCATTTAATTTCCTTTTGCAATGTAAGAATAAAAATTAGTAGAAATTGGAGGAAAAAAAACGTCCAATAAATGGAAGAGAAGAGACACATATACCGTTGCCTTTGTCATACTGTTATTTGGTGGAAATGACAATCTAAGAGAAAGCATCATGGTGATAAGTCAGTGAAACTGTGTGACAGTACCTGTGCTCGAGCGCCGTCGCATCGCCGCCGGATCCTCCTCCTCCTCTCACTGGTTCAATCCAAAAAAAAAAAACAGAGAGAGAGAGAGGAAACCCAGGACACACGAAGATTGAATTTTAGAATGAAAAACAAATATTGAATCAAGCGTTTCAAAAATCTGAAACGTATGTAGATCGACGAATGGAAATGAATTAAGCGTTTGAGAAATCTGAAACGTCTGATGAACCCTAAGCATCGCAAGAGACTGAGAGACGAAATAAGGCGAATGAACAGAAGCGAAGACGACAAAGGATGAAACTCCACATGAAAAATAGTTTGAAGGGTAAAACCGTCCAAAAATATTTCTCAAATACAAGCCATTTTTTGTTATAGAATTATAAATTATAGATTATAGATATTCTCAATAATTAGTAATTTTTTGCCATTTAATTACACCTTTAGTTGTCTTAGTGAAGTGGCCCTTTTGACCAATAAGTGTTGACAAATTTTTTGTACGAGTTCAATTCAATTCTTTAAAAAAAATATCCACGAAATTTATCAATATAACTATAAAATTTTTAACAATTTTTTTTTTTTTTTGTTGTGTGAAGTGCCTACTAATTGCTTGTAAAAATTTCTATTATATGAGCATCTTGTTTCATCACCTACAACTAATTTACCTATAGAAATTATATAGACAAATTGTGGTGTAGGTAAATTTTTGTAGGCAAATGATTTGTCGGTAATAATTACCTAGAGATTTTATAGGGAAAATTATTCAGGACTGTAACTTAAAGTGGGTGACAAAATAAGGACCGCAAATTTTTCAGGCTGGCGAAATGACACTACAAAAAAAATACTGTTTTGCGACGGAATTAGCGACGGAAAATCCGTCGCAAACAGTGTTTTGCGACGGCATCTGCGACGGACACGTATTCGTCCCTAAAACAGCCGTAGCTAATTTTTGCGACGGATTTTGCCCTCCGTCGCAAATTAACGACGGACAAATCCGTCGCAAAATTGGCGGGTCAGACCCGGCCGGGTCACACAGAATTTGCGACGGACAGTAGTCCGTCGCAAACCTTTCGGGTCAGACCCGATCGGGTCAACAACATTTGCGACGGCCACATTCCGTCGCAAATGTTTGTATATTTTTTTTATTTTTTCCTGTTATAATTTGCGACGGGCTGTTTTTCGTCGCAAAATTCAATATTTGTCTTATTAGTCTTATTAGGTCTTGCACAATTAATCCATTTTTTGCGTCCAAGGGGAATAGAACACGGGACCTCTTGTGCAAGAGGAGGGGGCGCGCGCCACTAGGGCACAAGCTACTTTCGTTTATTTTTATGCAATTAATTGTATATGTATTCAAATTAAGTCAATTTTTTTTTATAATTCACCAAATTAATTTCTTTTCGTATCTAAGTTGTTTATTAAAATATTTTGCCCAACTATTTTTTTTATTTTGTAAAATTATTTATTTCGACAATGCATAATTTTATAATCCGTTCATTTGTACGCAATTAATTGTATATGCATCCAAATTGACTCATTTTTTTCTATAATTCACCAAATTAATTCATTTTCGTTTCTAACTTGTTTTTATAAATATTGGGGCCATTTAATTTTTATTATTTCTGTAAAATTATTTATTTCGACTCCCGCTTAAATTTATAATTCGTTCATTTGTACGCAATTAATTGTATATGTATCCAAATTGACTCATTTTTTTCTATAATTCACCAAATTAATTCATTTTCGTTTCTAACTTGTTTTTATAAATATTGGGGTCATTTAATTTTTATTATTTCTGTAAAATTATTTATTTCGACTCCCGCTTAAATTTATATATTCGTTCATTTGTACGCAATTAATTGTTTATGTATCCAAATTGACTCTTTTTTTTTTCTATAATTCACCAAATTAATTTATTTTTGTTTCTCGCTTGTTTTTATAAATATTGGGGCCATTTAATTTTTATTATTTTTGTAAAATTATTTATTTCGACTCCCGCTTAAAATTATAATTCGTTCATTTGTATGCAATTAATTGTATATGTATCCAAATTGACTCGTTTTTTTTTCATAATTCACCAAATTAATTCATTTTCGTTTCTCACTTGTTTTTATAAATGTTGTGTCCATTAAATAAAAGTAAATTCAAACTAAAATAAATTCACAAAATTATAAATTAAAGTAACAATTCAAAAATTAAATTAAAGTAACAATTCAAACTAAAAAAAAAATTGTACTTCATAATTATTAAAAATCAAATTTTTTTAACCATCGGAATTAAATCCGTCTTCCTCCTCATCCTCGCTCAAGTTAACAATCGACGACATCGATGGCTGGGTCGGCGGCATCGGTGGCACAGGCATTTGCGCTCGTGGCATTGAATCAGAGGCGAATATCTGTCACCACGCCTGCATGGCGGCTATATACTCCTGCACCTCGACCCGATACCGCTCCATCTCGGCTGTATACCGGTCGTGCGCCTCTCGCTGCTGCCTCTCATACTCTTCCTTCTCTCGCTGCTGCCTCTGCATGTTCTTCATCTGCTCCACCACCGTGGCAAGCTGCCTCTCGACCTCACTGGGATGAGAGTCGATGGAAGACTGAGAGGAGGATGAGCCTGAGCCACGAGGTCGGAAAAAGTTCTTTCCGAAGCTGCCCAATCCAGCGAACCGCCCCTTTTAGCCTTGACGTTCTTGAAGTACAATTCATTTTGAACGTCAACAGAAGGCTGTGTGGGGGGCATCGACCCCGACCCCTCTGCCGTTTCCTCAGGCTGAGGCTGAGAGGCAAGGTCCTCGAGCATCTTTCTCTGCAAATTAATTATACAAAAAATTAACTAAATTGAACACAAATTATAAAAAATACTTTTAATATTAAAAATTTAAATAATACTATTAATATTGAAATAATACTTGCATGGATCTCGGTGGTACGGCCGTAGGTAGACTTCCCAGTCTCCTCGACGAATGGGTGGGCGAGCTGCAATCTCTCAAAATGAGAGGGCTCGCGTCCTTGCTCCGCCGCCTAATTAGAAAAAAAGATAGTAAAAATTAATAGCACTCATAAAAATTAGGAAAAATAATAATAAAAATTCAAAAACTACAAAATTAAAGACGAAACTTACAAATCTCAACCCGTGCTCATAAATGGACCGAGAACCGGCCCGATGTCTCGCCATCCCTTCTCCATCAGGGTCACTACGCCGATTCGCCTTGTTTTTCGCCGACTTCTCTTTGAATGCAGGAGAATCCCAGTACCGGAGGAATTGGTCCCAAATTGGTCGCCTTTCACTGTCAGTCCCGATGTCGGTGGCCACTCCATCCTTGTACCACTTGTCCCTCATTCTGTAAAGGAGGTCCCTGTATCTTTCTGTCGCATATTTTTCAAAATTCCTCAACATTTGGTCATCGTGCTCCGGTGCCCAGACACATTCTTTCTGCAATTACAATTTAAATGTAAATATTTGTTTATATGTTTGATATTAATAAACGGTGAATTAATAAATTAAATTAATACCTTAAACTCCTCGAAGTATGTCTTTTTTCTTGCATCGGACACTAACCCCCAACTGTAAGCGGTGGGCTCGAATCCACCACGAAAGATGGACTTGGAACCCTGATTAGCAGCCTCATGACCCGGAATCCAACTGTAAAATTAAAACTTCAAAGTTAGTAAAATAATTAGGTTTTAATTTATAAAAAAATTGAGTATAAAATATTAAAACTTACGTATGACCACATGGCTGAACAGGCATCTGTGCTTGAACAGCCGGATGCTGGAGGGAGGAGGATGAGCCCTCAGCAGTCTGCTGTGAGGAGGAGGAGGAGGAGCCCGCACCAGGCTGTGAAGAGGTCTCTGATAGAGACCTCAGCCCGAAAATAGGTGGAACCACGGGTCTTAGTGAGGCCCGTCATCTCCTCCCTCCTCGTCCTCCTCGACTCGCCTCCTCATCCCTCGGAGGCTGCTGACTGTCGTTGCCACTGCCTTGTCCGCTCATCTATAACAAATATCACGAATTATTCAATCAACTAAACTAAAATCAATCAACTAATAATATTATTTTGTAAAATTATTAAACTTAAATCAAGCAACTAATATTATTCAAACTACCTACTCAACTAAATTCATTCAACTAAATTAAAATCAATCAACTAATAATATTATTTTGTAAAATTATTAAACTTAAATCAAGCAACTAATATTATTCAAACTACCTACTCAACTAAATTCATTCAACTAAACTAAAATCAATCAACTAATAATATTATTTTGTAAAATTATTAAACTTAAATCAAGCAACTAATATTATTCAAACTACCTACTCAACTAAATTCATTCAACTAAACTAAAATCAATCAACTAATAATATTATTTTGTAAAATTATTAAACTTAAATCAAGCAACTAATATTATTCAAACTACCTACTCAACTAAATTCATTCAACTAAATTAAAATCAATCAACTAATAATATTATTTTGTAAAATTATTAAACTTAAATCAATCAACTAATATTATTCAAACTACCTACTCAACTAAATTCATTCAACTAAACTAAAATCAATCAACTAATAATATTATTTTGTAAAATTATTAAACTTAAATCAAGCAACTAATATTATTTTGTAAAATTATTAAACAATTCAACTAAAATCAATCAACTAAAATTATTTTGTAATATTATTTAAACATGCTTAACAATTAAAAATTAACAAATTACTAAAATAATTCAACTAAAATCAAAAAACTAAAATTACTAAAATTAAAAATATAATATAAACTTAACAATTCAACTAAATTCAATTCTAAACTTAACAAATTCTAAACATGCTTGGAAATTAAATTTTAAACGGTAAAAATGAAGAAAACTTACGATTTAATGAAGAAACGAGCACTCGGTTGGGACGGATTGGCTCTACAGCGACTGCACCCGACTTCTCCCTCATCTTCCTCTCTTTTTCCTCTTCTTCCTCTTATTCTTCTCGCCGTCTGCGCTGTCCTTTATATAAGGGGAAAAAATTTGCGACGGACGCGCAAGTTGCGACCGCCAAACACCTGAACGACGTCGTTTTTTAGTATTTGCGACGGCCAAGCAGTCGCAAATGTGAAATTTAAAATTTTGCGACGGACAATCCGTCGCAAATCAGTCAACGCGACGTTTCCCGAAAGGTCGCGCAAAACTGGGTCAATATTTGTGACGGAATAGACCGTCGTAAATTCGAAGTTAAAAATTGCGACGGCAATATCCGTCGCAAAATAGTCAAGTGGACCATTTCCCCAACGGTTATTTTTTAACGGGTCGGTTTGCGACGGACACGTCCGTCGCAAAATTGAAATTGAAATTTGCGACAGCTAATCCGTCGCAAAATTTGTCAGTATGCAGCGAAGTTAATAGACCCCACACTTTGCGACGGACTAGCCGTCGCAAAACAGTGCAGTTTGCGACGGTTTTTTATTTCCGTCGCAAATTATCTTTTTTTTCGACGGGTCTCCAAGAATTTGCGACGGATAATTGTCCGTCGCAAGTTTCCCGTCGCAAAACAATGTTTTTTTGTAGTGTGAGAACCGTAACTTTTGAGGATGGCAAAATAAGGACCGTAACTTTTCAGATTGACAATTTAAAGACCATAACTTTCAAAAGTTGCAAATAAAGGCCAAGTCCACCCCAAATTAAGGTCAAATTGGTTCGATATGGGCCCTGAACTCTAGCTTGAATCGGGCCAATTAGCCCAATTTGCATTGACTCGGGCTGATGTATCCTCGATTTGCCACATTTTAAAGTTATTGTCCCCATTCTGTCAGCCCGAAAAGTTATGGTCCTCATTTTGCTACCCCCTTAAGTTATGGTCCTGAAAAAATAATTTTCTCGATTTTATTTTGTAGGTAAATTTTTTTTAAGTTGAAAAATGAAGATACTTTACGTGATTAGAAAATTTCCTAAACAATTCATACTACAAATATTTTTGTTAGAAAATTCATTAGGCATTTTTTTTTTTTAATGTAATGATCATGAGATCCGTGAATTCAATTTACACTGTGTTAAATCCATTTTAAAAATAAGCAAGTCAAAATTATAAGTTCAGAATGACGTATTAGTACACTATACAACAGTGCATTTTTCAATAAACAAAAGTAGAATAAAAAGACAAGACATACGAAACCAAACTTCAAGGAGTTTAAATTATAAACCTGTAATACCCGTCCTGTTTTATACCTTTTATATTCCTAGAACCCTTATTTTATTTTCTTATCTTTGTTTCTTTTTATTTTATTATTTTGTGTGCTTTTGTGTAATTTAAATATATATACCCTTTTTACAAATTCCTAAATTCGTAGAAAGAATCGAATCTTTCAAACGAATAAAGGATTACGAGAAATTAAATATTCAAAGATTAAAAATTAGGATTTCGATCCGTATAATTTATTGAGAATAATTAAAATACAATAAAATATTATTTGAATCTCAAAACTGTATTAATTATCGAATCGGGATTAAACCGTGAACCAAACGATCCCTAAACCGTATCTAGTGGGATCGAAAATATCAGAATTAAAAGGCCTTAAACCTCAACCACATGATTTTCCTTCCCTTTTTGAATTAAATTAATTAGAGAAATAACCACACCCACATATTAATTCACTCCTTTTAAAATAATTATTTAAGAAATTGAAAATTAAAATCTCTTCCTCTCTCCTCCTTGCAAAACCGCGTACACCTCCACCAATTCTCATTTCTCCTCCTTCTCTCCTCAAAGGGGGAAAACAACCGAAGCTCTCTCTCTCCTTTTCTTTCCGGCGAAGTGACGCCGTCGAAACCGCCGCAGCCCGAGGCCCACGCCTCCCGCTTCACGACGCGATGCCGTCGCCTCTGCCTCCCAGCCGCCAAGCACCGCCGTGCACCAGACGCAGAAAGCGCCGCCCAGCTCCGCCCGTTGCCGCCTCCAGCGCCGCCACAAAGCGACGCCGTCCCCGCCGTCGCGCCTCCAAGCAAAACGGCCGCCGCGACCGCCGCCGTACCCAGACGCGACGCCCCTGCTCATCGCTCACCACCGCCGTGGCCTCCGCCCTCCGCCATGTCCCGCCTCCTCTTTCTTCCTCCTCCGGCGGATCGAGCACCGCCGCGGTCCCAGCTCCAGCCGCGCCGCCTCTGTCTCCCTCCGACGAAGCCACCGCGCATCGCCCCTCTTCCGCCGCGTCGCCACCGTCCAACATCCTTCTTTTAATAGTGAGTTGGCTACTTTCCAATTTCTTTCGATTTCTCAGTTTTAATTCCGATTATATTCAATTAATTTCCCCTTTGAATTTAATCTCATAATTTCAACCCTTTTCGTGTCCAATCGAGATGCCGTTGCCTTTTCGTATTTTCCGATGAAGATGTTCGATTTATTTTCCCGAAGCCCCAATCGAACGCCGTTAGGCTGTCGAATTTGGGACTCGTAAGAATCGCTAACCCCTCTCTAATTCTCGTAGTTGTTTGGATAGAGATCGAATTGTTATTTCCGGTGATGTTGAGATCTTGTAAAATTAAGATACTTATTTTTTGATTAAGAGCTTAGATGGACTTTTGATGTTAATTTCGTACCATGGAGTTGGTTTGTTTGATACTGTTAAGTTGTGTTGGAATAGGTGTTTAGTATTCTTGGTTTAGGTGTTTAGTATTATTAGTTTAGTTGGTTAGTATTATTGAATTTGGTATTTAGTATTGTTAGTTTGGTGGGTTTAGTATGGTTGGTTTTGTAGTTTGGTATTATTGTATTTAGTTGTCTAATATTATTAAATTAGTTGTTTAAGTATCACTAATCAACTTTAGAAGTATTACTATTAATAAGAAGAAAATTACATAGATACTCTTATACAAGTTTTCTCTAAAAACCAAATAAAATTAATAAAGAGGTTTTTATTTATAAAAATATATATTTATATTCAAGATTTCTTTTAAAATGAGAAATAGAATTCTTAAGAAAGAAAAACCTTTTCTTTAATTTTATTAATATTTTTCTAAGTAATTTCTTATTTTTCCAAGTAATTCCAAGATTAATACGTATATTATTCCTTAATAGGCCTTTATTAAAGACACCCCCGAATTTAGTAAATACACTCCCTAATACACCTCCTCTTGAAAAGGGGTGTACTTATCAAAATATTGTTTTGTAGTAATCGAAATAGTCATACCACAAGTATACTAGTAAATACACTCCCTCAATACACTCACTTTTTTAGAGGTAGTGTATTTACCAAAATAGGGTGTGACCCTTAAGCAAGTCCTTTTTGAGTTTATAAGACCACAACTTTCTCGATTCTCGTAACACAAACCCTCAAGTTTTCCTAAACGTTTCCAAAGGTCAACTTTTAATTAAATATTTTCATATTAGGATTCAGTACTAGTTGGAATCCGCACGAAGGATCCGACCATCTGTTTGAACATCGTTCACGGGACCTGGAGCAAACAGGTGGGTGATGATCGGTTGATCAATCTGCTCATAATACGTTGTGCTGGTATACTCTGAACTCGACTAAATAAATCAAAAACAATTAATCCAACATAAACGTAAACCCTATTATATAACTGCTTGAATTATGTGATATAATTATATATACCTTATATGAATGGTTTGTGTTTGTTTATTATATGAACTGATGACGATTGCATGATATAAGGGCATTTTGTGAGCATGAATCTGTTTAAGTATGAATTATGTGAATTCTCCCCACAATTTGAAATGACAGTTTTATGGGAAAGAGGAAAGCGAGTAATTATTGATTTGATGTGCAGCAGTTTTGTTTGTGGATTGACACGTACGGCCATGAGTGATAATAGGTCAGATTCATGGTCGCTGATATTATTTGTGGTGGCCATGAGTGATAATAATTATTCAGATTCATGGTCACATGAATGGATGACTTGTTGGTGAGAAACGGTTTGGGGGAGATTCACAATGTGTTGGAAAGGATTTTGGCAGATTAGGCCGTTATTTGAAAATGACTTTGGGCTTTGCCTTAATGTGAATCAACTTGTGCTATTTCAATTATATTATGCGAAATATGTTTAATGTCGTTTAAATTTTTATATGAAACTGATTAAATAAAATAAATACTTTATTAATGAGTATAATTTAATATATATTTCGGATTTACCAATCCCATGATGTTGCAATCACCCATAAGTGAGAATTCAATTCTCACGCCCCATTTTCCTAACCCCTTGCAGATTATGATTTCGTGGAGCAAGGACAGTAATAGAGACGACACGGAGTTCCCCACTTAAATAAAATATTACTGTTGATACTATATTTTATGTACACATATATGTGTGAGAGATACACATTAAAATTATTCTATTCATTTCTTCCGCTGCATAAAACTCATCATCTCTCATTTCCGTTATATTCCTTCAAAAATTTTATAGTTCGGGCTTTTGATCACAATAACACTTCGAATTCGATATAATTAATATATATTGGGTTCGGGGCGTTACAGGTGGTATCAGAGCTTAGGTTCAAACTTTCGGACCTAAACTCAAAATCATTGTTTTCATTAAACCAAAATTTTCTTTTCTTAAAATAAATTTTCTTATCATGTAAGTATAGATTACTAATTAATTCACTTGAGGGGAAATGTGTCTCCTATTACCGTCAGAAGCTCCTCGAAGGTACGTTCTTATTTTATTGCCTTAAAGTTTGTTATATTACGACAACTTGACTTTCATAACAAAACTTCAATCAAAAGATCGCGAACTCGAAACAACACCTACGAGGTGTAGAAAGAACCCCGAAATGTCGTTTATATTACTATTGAAATGCAAATAATTAGTAAAAGATAGAAATAAATATAATTGTGTAAAGTTATAAACTTCATAAATGATGTTATATGATTATTTGAACTATGTGCCTTAATTGTTTAAATAATGTTTCTGAATAACTAAAATTTTGATTAGGAATCTCCTTTCCATATAAGAATCCACCTAAAATAGTTATATCCCGATAATTAGAAGACACTTAGCTAACCTTAGAATTCTATCAGTGTGTTTATAACCCAGTTCACGAGACTACGTGCAAAGGCAAGAGCCACTCCAATATCCCCAGACGAGACATATCTGACAGCCGTGATTCATTTTGCCAGAAAGGTTACTGAGTTGTTCTCCGTCCTATCGCAGTAAGACTACTCGAACGGACGAGAATAGAAGACCCAGTACAAAGGCCCCACATTCACTTGGAGACATACCTAGAAAGAAGTCGGCGATGAGTATTTCCGCTTGATAGTAATGATCAGTCAGAGTGATCAAATCCTTTTAAACAGTTATCCTTTTGGTGTAGTCACAAATACATACACCCTAGATGTGCCACCCTTTCCTGACATATAGTAGTAGTCAGACGTATGACCGTTTTACTCAGACCGTAGCAGCGTAGCTCCAACCTGATCCTTTTGTAACTTGTGGTCTGTACTGATGCAAGGATACGGTGCGTTAGAATTATACTTAGAAGCCTTTTGTATTCTATGACGTAATGTAAGGAGACTGACCTCCGTAGGACCAAAACTTTTTAGATATATATATATACTTATTATGTGCTCACTACTTGTCAATATGTTTTACTTGCTTTATATATTAAATGTCATATTTTATCTGATTATCACTTAATGACACATTAGTTGTTCCTAGAATACTGTGCGAATGTGAGCACTGTACCATTGGGGCCCCAATGCGCAGCTGGTGAATTATGTACCACACGTGTTCTCAGTGAACGTTTTGTGTTAATTTTGGTTAGTCCGATTATGTTTTTATAACTTTCTCGCACCTATACATATCGTAAAAATATTTTTCTTTTCCGATCAGAACCACCTTTAGAATTGCACCAGAACGTAGACGTGGACGACCCCGCGTTAACCCCATTCCTGTATCAGTGAGTCCTATAGGACAGAACTCACCTTCTCAGGCTGAACCTAAGCCACCTCAGCAGACCGCGCTAAGAAATGTCTGGAACTACTATGGAAATTAAGGATCGAATTTGAGGTTTACCCCTAACGCTAAGCGATTACTTAGTAGAGTTCGACCTCCACATCCTTAAGATGAAAATCGTTGGCGTAATCTTAGGCTTTGACTGGTTAACGAAAAACAAAGTGATAATAAAATGCGCCAAACGCAAGATCAACCTCGAAACTCGTGATGGCCAACACTTCACATTTCATGAAATCAAGACCAAGAAGGAAACCCGAGTAATATCAGCAATCCAAGCTACTGCAATATTACGAAAGGAGAAATGCCAAGCTTACCTCGTTCACATCTCAGCAGGAGAGATAGACGATAAGTTACGCATCAAAGTGCCAATCGTGGATGAATATCTTGACGTATTCCCCGAGGAATTAATTGGGTTACCTTCTGATTGTCAGATAGAGTTCTCCATCGACTTGATACCTGGGGCAGCACCAGTATCTAAAGTACACTATTGAATGGCGCCAAAGGCATTAGAAGAACCGAAGGAACAACTGCAATGCTTGCTTGAAAAGAAGTTCATCAGGCCTAGTGCATCACCATGGGGAGCACCCGTGTTGTTCGTAAAGAAGAAAGATGGAACTTTCCGTATGTGCATAGACTATCGAGGTCTCAAGCAACTGATCATTAAGAACAAATATCCTTTTCCAAGGATAGAAGACTTGTTCGACCAGTTGAAGAATGCTACTGTATTCTCAAAGATCGATCTAAGGTCTGGTTACCACCAGCTAAAGGTCAAGAGCGAGAATATCCAGAAGAAAGTATTCCGAACTCGGTATGGACATTACGAGTTCACCATGATGCCTTTCAAAGTAACAAACGCTCCGATAATCTTCATGGATTTGATGAACAGAGTGTTTCATCCGTACCTGGACCAATTTGTCATCGTCTTGTGTACTCTAAGAGAAAAGAGCAACACAAAGAACATCTCAAGGCAGTCTTAAAGACAATGAGACGAGAGAAGTTGTATTCCAAATTCAGCAAGTGTGAATTTTGGATCAACTGCTTATGTATCGATTAGTACTAGAGCATCTCACTCCCTTGTGTCTAAGAATTTAAGAAAATTTGAGGATATAGAGTATAGAAGAATAGACCTTAAGTGAAAGTGAACTTTTGAGGAATACAATGAGAACCTAAGCCGAGTGAATTGATTGGAGATAGACTTGGATGAACATCAAATATAAGCTGAACTGCACGTTCTTAAGTTGAGTAGCTAGACGTTATTGAAAACGAACTAGTTCTATACATAAGAAGAAATATGAAACATGGACATAGTTACTTTCTTTTGGGATAACGTAAGATTTTAAGCTTAAGTAGAGCCTTTTTGTGGAATGAGTAAGCTAGACGTGATCTTAAGTCTTACGTGTTAAGATTAACATTTATATGTTATGGGAATACTTTAGTTGAAAAAGAAAGGACAATTGATTTTTATCTATGGGATACATAGTGGACTTCGAAGTAGAGGAAAATTTGCAACTATGTAGGAAGAAAAGTTTGCATGATTGAGGACTAGAAAACCTTCAAAGTCTCAGATCTGGTAGGGCGACAATACAAACGGCACCGTACGAAGCACTTCACGGGAAAAGGTGTAGATCACTAGTTTGTTGGGATGAGGTCGGAATTCGAAAGATTCTCGAACCCGAACTAGTTGAAAGATCGGTTGAGATAGTCGCAAAGATTAAAGGAAGAATCAAAGCGGCTCAAGACCGTCAGAAGTCATATGTGGATGCTAGGAGAAGAGATTTACAATTCGACATTGGCGATAAAGTATTTCTCCGAGTGGCACCAATGAAAGGTCTAATCCGTTTTGGTAAAAGAGGTGAGCTAAAGTCGCGATACAATGGGTCATTTGACATCCTGAATAGAATCGGGGATGTGGCTTATCGCTTAGCACTACCACCAGAGTTATCACGAGTGCATGATGTGTTCCACATATCTACACTCAGGAAGTACATAAGCGATCCAAACCCTGTTATTAGTCGTATAGATTTAGGTTTAAGTTGTGACCTGACTTATGAAGAAGTTCCAGTTACTATCCTAGGAAGGAAGTTACACTTATTAAGGAATCAAGAGATACCATTAGTTCTAGTCCAGTGGAGCCAACACAGGAAAGAAGAAATAATTTGGGAAATAGAGGATGAAGTCCTAACCAAATACCCGCAATGCTTAAGCAATACCTAGAAGTTTTCGGGGGCGAAATTCTGTTAAGGGGGTGAGGATGTAATACCCCGTCCCGTTTTATACCTTTTATATTCCTAGAACCCTTATTTTATTTTCTTATCTTTGTTTCTTTTTATTTTATTATTTTGTGTGCTTTTGTGTAATTTAAATATATATACCCTTTTTAAAATTCCTAAATTCGTAGAAAGAATCGAATCTTTCAAAGGAATAAAGGATTACGAGAAATTAAATATTCAAAGATTAAAAATTAGGATTTCGATCCGTATAATTTATTGAGAATAATTAAAATACAATAAAATATTATTTGAATCTCAAAACTGTATTAATTGTCGAATCGGGATTAAACCGTGAACCAAACGATCCCTAAACCGTATCTAGTGGGATCGAAAATATCAGAATTAAAAGGCCTTAAACCTCAACCACATGATTTTCCTTCCCTTTTTGAATTAAATTAATTAGAGAAATAACCACACCCACATATTAATTCACTCCTTTTAAAATAATTATTTAAGAAATTGAAAATTAAAATCTCTTCCTCTCTCCTCCTTGCAAAACCGCGTACACCTCCACCAATTCCCATTTCTCCTCCTTCTCTCCTCAAAGGGGGAAAACAACCGAAGCTCTCTCTCTCCTTTTCTTTCCGGCGAAGTGACGCCGTCGAAACCGCCGCAGCCCGAGGCCCACGCCTCCCGCTTCACGACGCGATGCCGTCGCCTCTGCCTCCCAACCGCCAAGCACCGCCGTGCACCAGACGCAGAAAGCGCCGCCCAGCTCCGCCCGTTGCCGCCTCCAGCGCCGCCGTCCCCGCCGTCGCGCCTCCAAGCAAAACGGCCGCCGCGACCGCCGCCGTACCCAGACGCGACGCCCCTGCTCATCGCTCACCACCGCCGTGGCCTCCGCCCTCCGCCATGTCCCGCCTCCTCTTTCTTCCTCCTCCGGCGGATCGAGCACCGCCGCGGTCCCAGCTCCAGCCGCGCCGCCTCTGTCTCCCTCCGACAAAGCCACCGCGCATCGCCCCTCTTCCGCCGCGTCGCCGCCGTCCAACATCCTTCTTTTAATAGTGAGTTGGCTACTTTCCAATTTCTTTCGATTTCTCAGTTTTAATTCCGATTATATTCAATTAATTTCCCCTTTGAATTTAATCTCATAATTTCAACCCTTTTCGTGTCCAATCGAGATGCCGCGCCTTTTCGTATTTTCCGATGAAGATGATACCTGTTGCCGGAGTTTTGAAACCTCGAACGACGCCGTTAGGCTGTTCGATTCATTTTCCCGAAGCCCCAATCGAACGCCGTTAGGCTGCCGAATTTGGGACTCGTAAGAATCGCTAACCCCTCTCTAATTCTCGTAGTTGTTTGGATAGAGATCGAATTGTTATTTCCGGTGATGTTGAGATCTTGTAAAATTAAGATACTTATTTTTGGATTAAGAGCTTAGATGGACTTTTGATGTTAATTTCGTACCATGGAGTTGGTTTGTTTGATACTGTTAAGTTGTGTTGGAATAGCTGTTTAGTATTCTTGGTTTAGGTGTTTAGTATTATTAGTTTAGTTGGTTAGTATTATTGAATTTGGTATTTAGTATTGTTAGTTTGGTGGGTTTAGTATGGTTGGTTTTGTAGTTTGGTATTATTGTATTTAGTTGTCTAATATTATTAAATTAGTTGTTTAAGTATCACTAATCAACTTTAGAAGTATTACTATTAATAAGAAGAAAATTACATAGATACTCTTATACAAGTTTTCTCTAAAAACCAAATAAAATTAATAAAGAGGTTTTTATTTATAAAAATATATATTTATATTCAAGATTTCTTTTAAAATGAGAAATAGAATTCTTAAGAAAGAAAAACCTTTTCTTTAATTTTATTAATATTTTTCTAAGTAATTTCTTATTTTTCCAAGTAATTCCAAGATTAATACTTATATTATTCCTTAAAAGGCCTTTATTAAAGACACCACCAAATTTAGTAAATACACCCCCTAATACACCTCCTCTTGAAAAGGGGTGTACTTATCAAAATATTGTTTTGTAGTAATCGAAATAGTCATACCACAAGTATACTAGTAAATACACTCCCTCAATACACTCACTTTTTTAGAGGTAGTGTATTTACCAAAATAGGGTGTGACCCTTAAGCAAGTCCTTTTTGAGTTTATAAGACCACAACTTTCTCGATTCTCGTAACACAAACCCTCAAGTTTTCCTAAACGTTTCCAAAGGTCAACTTTTAATTAAATATTTTCATATTAGGATTCAGTACTAGTTGGAATCCGCACGAAGGATCCGACCATCTGTTTGAACATCGTTCACGGGACCCGGAGCAAACAGGTGGGTGATGATCGGTTGATCGATCTGCTCATAATACGTTGTGCTGGTATACTCTGAACTCGACTAAATAAATAAAAAACAATTAATCCAACATAAACGTAAACCCTATTATATAACTGCTTGAATTATGTGATATAATTATATATACCTTATATGGATGGTTTGTGTTTGTTGATTATATGAACTGATGACGATTGCATGATATAAGGGCATTTTGTGAGCATGAATCTGTTTAAGTATGAATTATGTGAATTCTCCTCACAATTTGAAATGACAGTTTTATGGGAAAGAGGAAAGCGAGTAATTATTGATTTGATGTGCAGCAGTTTTGTTTGTGGATTGACACGTACGGCCATGAGTGATAATAGGTCAGATTCATGGTCACTGATATTATTTGTGGTGGCCATGAGTGATAATAATTATTCAGATTCATGGTCACATGAATGGATGACTTGTTGGTGAGAAACGGTTTGGGGGAGATTCACAATGTGTTGGAAAGGATTTTGGCAGATTAGGCCGTTATTTGAAAATGACTTTGGGCTTTGCCTTAATGTGAATCAACTTGTGCTATTTCAATTATATTATGCGAAATATGTTTAATGCCGTTTAAATTTTTATATGAAACTGATTAAATAAAATAAATACTTTATTAATGAGTATAATTTAATATATATTTCGGATTTACCAATCCCATGATGTTGCAATCACCCATAAGTGAGAATTCAATTCTCACGCCCCATTTTCCTAACCCCTTGCAGATTATGATTTCGTGGAGCAAGGACAATAATAGAGACGACACGGAGTTCCCCACTTAAATAAAATATTACTGTTGATACTATGTTTTATGTACACATATATGTGTGAGAGATACACATTAAAATTATTTTATTCATTTCTTCCGCTGCATAAAACTCATCATCTCTCATTTCCGTTATATTCCTTCAAAAATTTTATAGTTCGGGCTTTTGATCACAATAACACTTCGAATTCGATATAATTAATATATATTGGGTTCGGGGCGTTACAAAACCATTTCAAAATTTTCTATCAAAATAATTTTTTATATCCCAAATTTTCAAATAAATTTCAATTTTGATCTTAAATCAGTCGAAAAAGTCAATCTGACGTCCTTTTGAAATTCGAAATTGAGAATTTAAGGCAAGGGTGTTATATTTGGTTTTTCCTTTTCTTTTAGAATTTTTAAATATACATGATGTGTAATTAAATTGTAAAGTAAAAATCAAATATAAATAGTAGACATAAACACCACATCAACATTCGAAAATTACCAATTCGAACTTCAAAATGATGTTGTTTCGCTTTTTACCAACGATTTGAGGACCAAAATTGGACCCTACAGAATTTGAAACTAAATCTGATAAAAAATTAGTAATTTTGAGATAAAATCTGTTTTGTCAAAATGTTATGGAACAATTTGTAATTTAAATTCAACTTCTTACATCTCTTCTCATTGCACGTGCAGTTACCTCGACAATATTGTAACTCTTAACCCTACATTGAAAATCCATAATTTTCCAATATGTAATTTCTCGAGTACATTCTTTCACAGGGCCCCTAGCTAGTAAAGTCTTTCTATACAAAGAGTAATGTAACATTGTGAACTTGATATACGTACTGAAAATATTGAGTAACACTAACACGTAATTAAATTTTTTTGTGTATTATTCATAATATATGTTGAATGTATCATTATATATACACGTGAGAGTTTCTAAATTCTTCTAAGAAGTTCTAGAATGATGCTAGCTGTAAGCATGTAACCGCCTTCAGTTACGTAACAAACTCAATATGAAGAGAAGGAAATCTGTTATTATAACTGAATCTAAAGCATGCACAAGATCATGCAAGCACACGTGGGAGACTCTCTAACTGACTCCAAATATGCATGCACGTGAGAGAGAAGTGGTGTATGTTTAATAGAAAACAAATATACCCAGTTTTATGTAAAAATTATATAAATTCACAAATTAATAAATAATTCAAAAAGTGTTCCATATTTGTGAGTAAAATTAGGTTCACAAGTATAACGATTCAGTTTCATTTTATATGTCAGAATAAAAATACACCCAAAAAAAAATCAATTAGTACACTATAAGAATATAAAAGAATTATCAATACGGCTATAAAATTTCCAACAAAAATTGACTACGAAATTTCCTACAATACTTTTTAATTAAAAATTGTTTTATTGACTTTTTGAACAAATGAATGAAGAGTACTTTTAATAAGAGTGGTTTATTTTCATATTTGGGTGTGAATATTATCGTGGGACATCCCAATTAAGAAAATGTGAATATTAAGAGGGAACGGGAAGAGAAATGTTTTTTTAGTTTAAACAACAAATAACCTTCAATGGTTCATGTATGAACTATTTTTACTCTATATTGTGTTATTCCACTATAAAAAGATTGTTAGGAATATTTCGTAAACAATTCTAAATTCATATACAAATCTTTATTTTGTGGCAGGGGTATATAATTAATAATATGAAACGATGCAAAACAAAAAATTGTTCCAAAAAAAAAAAAAACTGAAGCAAACAGAAGATAAAAATCTAAAGCATGATAATGAAATAGAAAAAAGAAACCATTAATAGAAAATGCCTAATATCACTTATACTGAGATTAAAGTACGCAGATCAATTCCCAAATCCGTAATGGTCTTGCATGCATATCGTCAATTTCATCAGAAATTAAAAAAGTGTCTGTACTAACTAACCGCATTGATTTTCGTCATCCCCTTTCGCATTTACTGCTCAACATGCTCGTCATCGCCATGGTCCGACTCCTCCAATATTTCTTGGCCCGGCCCGACTTGGCGCTGGGGCTCCTGGCTCGGCCCGATCTGGCGCTGGGGAGTGGGAGGAGGGGCAGACCCGGAGGGGAGCTGGGCGAATCCATGACCCGGCGCCGCAAGATTGGATCCTTGGTGGGCTATCCCCAGGCGCTGAGCTTCGGCTCTGGCGCGCGACAGTTGTCGTGTGAGATCTTCCACCCGGCGGAGCACAGCCCCTAGGACCGCAGCGTAGCCGTAGACGGGGTTAGGGGCTTCGGCGATCATGGATGCCACGTAAGCACGTCTCTGGGCGTCATCTTCCAAACTCAAGATCATCTGAGCAACTCTGGGAAATCCGCTCAAGCTATAAACGCTCTCGAAAGCTTGGGCTGGGGTGATGGGAAAAGAGGGGGCGAGAGGGCAATTTGGGCCGCACCTGTTTCCTCGCTGTCTGCATGCAGCGCATGCACCCTCTCTGCGTTCCATCACGAAGAGAAGAGGAAGGGTGTTCTCCAAGAATTGGGCAAGAATGAGGAGTTAAAGTTTGCTATGAGATCGAATCAAAAGGATTTGAATATCAAATTAACTAGTGCGTTTTGGCGCGCCTTCACATATATATGAGAAACCGTCAAACCGTTAATTGTTGGAATCGATCGATATTAACTAGTGCGCCTACACGAATTTATAAATGTGTATGTACTCGACAATAGTTTAATTGTATTTTTAAATAATTACTGTTATTTTTACCAAACAATTAAAATTTCGAATCATATTAAGAGTGAAATCAAACCTCAAGAATAACTATTTAAAAATACATGTGCACTCAGCACTTAGTTTTAGTAATTTCTTAAAAACTAAAAATAATATATTCATTCAAACATATATATGTATAACAAAGCTTTATATGAAAACGGTTCATAATAAATTTATCATGAAATTATTCTAAAGTATCAAAATATTTGATCAAAAATATCAATTTTTTTATAAAAATTTGGGTTAATGGTATTATATTCACTAAAAGAAAAAAAATTCTCATTTAAAAAGGGAGTATAAAGAGGGGGATTGAAACCCTCGATATTAAAGAGAGCATCACCAAGAAAAAAAAGTTTATAAGGGAATTACTAAGAACAAAAATTCTCTCACCACGAAAAAAAAAAATTAACAAGGGGACATATATAGTCCTCGTTAACTAACAAGAGAATAATAAAGGGGCGTCGTTTGATCTCGAAATTAAAGAGGGCCCCTCGAGAAATTAAAGAGAGCACGCCCCTCGGCAATCGTACCACAAGAAAATTTAAAGAAGGAATTGACCCTCATGAAATTTAAAAGGGTTGGGGCCCTCGTAAAATTCAAAATATATGTGTATATATGAGTATATATACATACATGTTTATACTACTCCCTCCGTCCCCTCTTAAATTTCATAGGTTAGGTGACACAAATTTTAAGAAAAACTGTTTTGTTGACTTTTTCAACCAATGGGTGAATAATATTTTGAATTAAATTAGGTATTGTAAGTGTGTTTTATTTTCTTATTTGGTGTGTGAAATTTATTGTAGGACGTCTCAAATAGGAAAGTGTGAAGTTTAATAGGGAACGGAGGGAATAGTATTTATAGTTTTTTTATTATTCAATATTAGCATTTAACCATTTATATATCAATTGTAATTTATAAGTAATTAGTATAATTATATATTAAGTAATTTTATATATGCTGTGCACGTACATGTGTATATATATATATATATATATATATATATATATATATATATATATATATATATATATATATATATATTAGTAATTTATTATGTATATACTAATATATATACATATACACTACAAAAAACGCGTCATTTAACGACGAACACGTGTTCCGTCGTTAATTAATACATTTTACAATAGGTAATAACCAAAGATTGTCCAGATTCAAAATTAAAGACGGATTTTTGAAACCCTTCGTTAATTATTGAATTTTACTAAATATTTAATTGTAGGAGCGGGAGCATGGACGTGAGCCCTCTTATTTTGAGAGACTACAGCTTGCCCATCCACTGGATGAGGAGACCGGAAGGTCCACCTACGGCCGCACCACCGAGATCCACGTACGTATTATTTTTAATTTTAATTATAGTACTACCTCCGTCCCAATTTTGTTTACTCATTTGACTTTTGTTGACTTTTTTGTGAGACTTAATTTGTAGCATTTAAATGGATAAAATGATTTTTTTATGATTGCGTATTATTCAATTGAAGTGCATGAAACCAAATAAAGATGTTTTTCTACGTAATTATTAGTGGAATGAGGTGTAATTTAGATGTGTTTGAAGGGGGTACATAATGAAATGAGTAAACAAAATTAGGATGGAGGGAGTATTATTTTTAAAAGGGTTAATTGCATATAAATACACCACTTTTTTTTCAACTTTCAATTTAATCCGAACTTCACGATTAAATTATAAAAACCCAACCTTTTAACAAATTTAAATTCGATACATGTTTTTGTGTCTCCGACCGGTAGCTGGTTATGTGTCTCGGCGGACCGCCACGCTGGAGTACACGTATTTAACAACTATTTTTTTTTATTTCCACATAAAATATCATATCATATAATATATATATGTATGTATGTATGTATACACTCAATTACTAAATTAAATACCCCCAATTTTAAAATCTCAATTTGACGAAGAACCCTAAATCTAAAAAACCTCCAACCTGCGACCTCCACAATCATTTCATAGATGAGTGGGAAGATGAAAACTCAAGTTCAATCTCCATCTCCGTCGATAATGTCGTCATGGGTATTGTTTAATGTATTGATTGTGATTTTGAAAATGAAGATGAAGATAATGGATGAAGATGGTAATGTATTGGCAATGAAGATGAAGATAATGGAGGAATCAAGTTTAAAATACAAGAAATTTTCATGGGTATTGTTTAATGTATTGATGGTGATTTTGATATTGATGGAATGATTGTGGAGGTCGCAGGTAGGGGGTTTTTTAGACTGAAATTGGGGGTATTTAATTTAGTTATTGTGTGTGTGTATATATATATATATATATATATATATATATATTATATGATATGATAATTTATGTGGAAATAAAAAAAATAGTTGTTAAATATGTGTACTCCAGCGTGGCGGTCTGACGAGACACGTCACCAGCTATCTATCGGAGACGGACGGAGACACAAAAATATGTATCGAGTTTAAATTTATTAAAATATTGGATTTTTATAATTTATTCATGAAGTTCAGGATTAAATTGAAAGTTGGAAAAAATGTGGTGTATTTATATGAAATTAACCCTTTTTAAAAAAATTATTTATTAATTTAAAGCATTGTTAATTTGCAGAGGAGGATGCGCGATGACCTTGCCTCCCAGTCTCAGCCTCAGGAAGAAGGGTCGACCTCTATGCCCCCCCCCCCCTCCCAGAGCCTTCTGTAGACGTTCAAAATGAGATCTACTTTAAGAACGTCAAGTCTAAGAAGGGTGGTTAATTGGATTGGGTGGTTTTGGAAAGAGCCTACTCCGATCTCGTGGACATGGCTCATCCTCCTCCCAGTCCTCCATCGACTCTCATCCCAGCAACATCGAGACACAGCTCTAGAATGTCGTCAAGCAGATGGAGCTCCTCCAGTAGCGACAGACGGAGGCGGAGTACGAGAGGAGGCGACGAGCAGCGGAGGATGAGGCTGTGCGGAAGAATAGGGTTGAGATGGAAAAGTGGTGGAGGATGCTTAGCTCCACATTAGGTGGATCGATACCACCACCGTCGTTCCCGGTGCAGCCCGAGATTTCGCCACCCCCGCTGGAGCTCCAAAGGCCTAATCCGAAGGATGAAGAGGAGGAGGATTCCGGTTTCCATTCAGATGATTAGGATTTTTTTATTATTTTGTTATTGATTTTTTTTTTGTTGAACATTACTTTAATTCTCTTTTTTTGATAATTTTATATTTTTATTATAGTTTACATGTTTTAGTTTACAAACAAACAAATTAATTAGATACGTCGAATTTACAAAATGTAGTAACATTAATTAGAACAAGTTAGAAACGAGAAGGAATTAAAAAAAGAATCAATTTGGATACGTATACAATTAATTACGTACAAATGAACGGATTATAACATTAATTACATATTTTTTGAATTAAATAAATTTTAAAAAAATATATAATTGATAACAACATTTATTAAAACAAGTTAGAAATGAAAAGGAATTAATTTGATGAATAATAAAAAAAGAATGACTCGATTTGGATACGTATACAATCAATTACGTACAAATGAACGGATTATAATATTAATTACGCATTTTTTGAATTAAAAAAATTTAAAAAATAAAAAATATATAATTGGTAACAACATTTATTAAAACAAGTTAGAAACGAAAAGGAATTAATTTGATGAATAATAAAAAAAAGAATGACTCAATTTGGATATGTATACAATTAATTACGTACAAATGAACAGATTATAATATTAATTACGCATTTTTTTAATTAAATAAATTTACAAAATAAAAAATATATAATTGGTAATAACATTTATTAAAACAAGTTAGAAACGAAAAGGAATTAATTTGATGAATAATAAAAAAAAGAATAACTCAATTTAGATACATATACAATTAGTTGCAAGAAATCGAACAAAAGAAGCAGGTGTTCTAACAGTTCATGCCCTTTCTACATGCAAGAGAGGTCATGGGTTCGATTCCCCTTGAATGCAAATTTGGAATTAATTGTTCCAGGCTCAATAGGGCTAATATAGAAGTTGGACCGGAATATATAGCTTGGGGGCCGATGGCCCAATGGTTCGCACCTGCCCCGAGTGCGCGGGGGGTCCAGGTTCGAACCACACGAGCCATTTTTTTCTGTTCCAAGTTCGACATTTACGACGGATACGTGTCCGTCATAAATTATATATTAACGACGGAGTTGTGCCCATCGTAAAAATTTTCTGAATGAATAAAAAACTAAAAATTGGGTAGTTTTTACGACGGGCACTGGCCGTCGTAAAATTTGATGCCTGATTAGGCGTGAAATTGTCATGATTCGTCACTCGAAATGCCCGTATTTTGGTTGATTTATATGAGTATTTAGAGTCATTTGAGTATCATTTTCATAAACTAATGAATTTGTCTCTTTGATGCTCATAGATGGATAGAGGGTGAAAAGAGGAGTTCGTAGGACTTTGAATCGACTCAAACGGATGCCCGAATGAGAAGATATCGAAGAAATACGAAAAATGCTAGTTCGAGGGAGCAAAAGTATCATTGGAGCGCACAAGCTAGAAGAGCTCGAGCACAAGTGCTCGAGTGGTCGTGCAGAGTGCACGAGCAAACGCGGGTCGTGCACTAGTGCACGAGCTCGTGTGGTCGTGCACTATTTTGGTTCTGAAAGATTGGAATGCTCGAGTGGGATGTGCTCGTGCACTAGTGCACGAGCAGTGCACGAGCGTGCGCGGAATTTTGGCCCATGAGATCCCGATTTGGCCCGATGCTTATATATACCCTCCCCAACACGTTTTGAAAGAATATCGCATACCAAATCACTTTTAGACTTAGTTTTTAGAGAGAGAAAGAGGAGAAGGAACGAGCAAGCTTTACTTTTACGTTTTGAGGTTTTTCTTTACGAATTCATAGTCCAATTTTATACTTTTTAATTTCGTTTCTTAAAACCTTTGTTCGTTATTTCTTCTAGACTTTGTTTTATTAATCTAATTTAAGTTCTTAGAATTATTTTCTTTCAAAACCCTAGTTCATGCTTTTTAGTTTTTCACTTCAATTCATCATGTTTATGTTCGTTACTTCGTCAATTGCTTTTGTTATCGTTATAACCATGTCCGGCTAAAACCCTTGCATGCTTGGGGTAGGATGAACTCGTAGAAGTAGGTTGTGGGTACGTAATTAGGGTAATTCGTGACGTTAGGTTTTAATTCTCTTAATTAAAGAATTCTTAAAATCAATCTTAACTTTGCCTTTGAATTTCGTACGAACGTGTTAGGGAGAGGACGACTGCATCACTCTTTAACAACTAGTAGACTTAACTAGAGGGTTTAGAAGGGGTTGATTAATTTGCCGGTTTAGCTATGGAGGACGGCCGCATCACCATTAGTTAAATGAGGGCCTCTTTAATTAAGCACGATCTATTAACTTGTTAGTGGATTAGTGAAGTCGAATGTTAGGATAAAGTATTAGGGTTTAAAATCTTGAGCTTTCATCTTGCATTCTTTTGCTTAGGTTATCTCTTGCGCGTCACAATTATTTTGATTATGTACCTGCTCCGTTAGTATACGTAGGGGTTCCTATCCTAAGCATCACCATCACATACTTGCATACAAACCTTAGATACTGAGTTTAATTTTCCTTTTGCATTCGTAGAGTAATTTAGTTTAGATTATTTTCTCTTTTCAAAAACCAAAAACATTTCACTCATATTAACTACGACGCGTAGATCTTCAGGGATCTATTTGCATACACACTTTCCCTTGGGTTCGATAATACTTGGTCGCTATACTTGCCAATACTACAGTGAACCCGTATTCTTGCGGGAAAGCTACTAGTAGAAGCTGGTATTTTCGGTTCAAGTCAATGCCGGACCAGGTCGTTGACAGGTCGGTTGTACGACGGCTTCTTCCGTTGTAAATTTACGACGGCATTGCGAAAAGCCGTCGTAAATTTTAGCTACGATCGATTTGACTACGGATCCTTATCCGTCGTAAATCTCGTTGCTAATCGTGATTAACGACGGGTTATCCGTTGCTAATCCCGTCGTTAAATTGCGCATATTTTTGTAGTGATATATATATAATGTTTACAGTATTAGTATTAGTATTAGTAATAGTATTATTACTTGTGTATATATACCTTGTCATGATCATATTATCAAGTAATTAGTATGTATATTTAATTGAAAATATTTTAATAAAAATGATATATATATGTAAATACTTTTGATTTGATTTGATCCGATATTCGTATTCAAAATTTGGTATTCATGCTTGAAATATTATGATTCAAACTCGAGTAAAAATATATTTTTTGATTCAGATTGTAATCAAATACGAATACAAATTATGATACTAAATTTAATATTCGTAAATATTTGATTAAGTATTCGCTTATATATATTATTATATAACAATAGTAATAATAATAATATATAATTCTTATTTATTTATAAATTTCAACCCATTTGAATTATTTTAATCCCTTATAGTCTTATCCAACAAATTGGTCTTTAGACTGCCCATATTTTAATATTTTTGTTAAAACGGTCAATATTTTTTTATATATGTACACATGTCAATAAATAGTGAAAAAATATAAATGTGATTATTTAATAATTTTATTAAAAATATTTTAAGTACAATGATCGGTATATGTGTGTGTGCATGTGTGTGTATATATATATATATATATATATATATATATATATATATATATATATGTTAAGAAATAGTGAAACATAATATAAAAACATAGTATAGAGTAAAACTGGTTTATACATAAATCACTGAAGGGTATTAGTTGTTTTCATTGAACATTATCAGTTGTATTTACTAAAGAGTATTACTGATTTACACTAAAGAGTCAGTTTTTCAGTGAAAATGAACTAAGACTCTTTAGTGTAAACTAGTAATACTCTTCAGTAAAAACAACTAATACTCTTTAGTGAAAACAACTAATACCCTTCAGTGATTCATATATAAACTAATTTCACTCCATACATACTCAAATATAAATGTTATTATTTTATAATTTTATTGAATATATTTTAATTAAAACCATTAATATTTGTACATGTGTTAATAAATAGTGAAAAGGAATGTAAAAGTAATTATTTTACAATTTTACTGAAAATATTTTAATTAAAACAATCAATATGTACACATGTTAATAAATAGTGAAAAAAAATGTAAAAGTGATTATATTCACAGTATTATAATTTTTTTAAGTAAAATGATCCATATATATATATATATATATATAATTAATGATTGAGTAAGAGAAAGTAATAATAATAAATTTATAGACACTTTAGGTGTGAATTGAGTAGGGTTGTTCACGGAGTTCGGAGATTGTCAAATTTGTACCGAAATTCGCACCGAAAAATCCATTGACCTTTTGATTTTAATCGTACCAAAACCGAATTGAAATATTTTCTATATATTACCAAATTAACCATACCAAAAAACCGAATAAGATCGTAATGAATCGAACAACCGAATTAAATGTGTACTAAATTTTAATTATTACTTATTTTGTATTCATTAAATTGTATTATAATGTTATTGAATTCAAGTACACCTATATGATAACATAACCTATCTCTGTTTTCAAAATACAAATACTATTTTATCTATTATATTAAGTTTTTAAAACGTTAACTCATGTTTAGATGTATATCAACATAATTTAAATTTAATTTGTTTTATTTTTTTTAGTTTCATTTTAAATGTATATTCATTTCTTAACAAAAACTTGGATATGGTGTACCACGTTTCAGGAATCACGATCAAAGTTATTTTAATAATGCATTTTCTAATATTCCAAAAGGATTGTTTATATATATATATATGTATGTATATAATCCCTCTCTTATAATTTAGATTATTCCAAATTACCAAAAAAATAATTTTACTCTGTAAAACTAATCACTTCCAAATATCACTTATTTATATCTCATTGCACTATATTTTTTAATATACCCTTTAACAATAAACTACACTACCTTCAATAAAAAAAAAAAAAAAAACGGAGTAATACACCCTTAACTTGACACCTACACCAATGAATTTTTTTCGGTTAAATCTTGCACTATTTGACAAGGATAATATAAATCGTAAAAATATGTTATTTTTTAACAATCCATTATTATATAATGTGTAATATTTGTATTTGAAAAGGTATTGTTGTTGAAAATGTGAAGTATTTGGACAAGTGCGCATCAATTTTTTTTTTAATAAAAAGGAGAAAATAACAAATGATATCCTTAGCTCCGATTTGTACCGTACCCGATTTGATCTGTTTATAACCGAAAATCCAGTGTGATCCGAATAAAAATAAAGTATTTGTACTGTATCGTATCGAAATTTTGATACGGGCACAGACACTCAATTTAAAAAAAAAAAAAAAACAGAATTTTGGTACGAACACAAATATTTTCAAATATTTGTTTTGATCCGTACCATAATCGGCCCAAGAATTGAATATAAAATTTGTAAATTAGATTTTAAATTTCCAACTTTAAAGAAATGGGAGCCAAAAAATTCTAATGAATTTGGAAACCAATGCAACCTAAAGAATTTGAAAC
The DNA here is from genome assembly GCA_947034835.1 of Ballota nigra. Classification (NCBI taxonomy): domain Eukaryota; kingdom Viridiplantae; phylum Streptophyta; class Magnoliopsida; order Lamiales; family Lamiaceae; genus Ballota; species Ballota nigra. The sequence goes on along the minus strand of OX344722.1, from coordinate 111,069,274 downwards.
AAAGCATTCCCTTGCAACACAAAATCAAGTGTAACATTTTTAGTGGACATAATGAATTCAAATCACGGCGTGTCAATGTAAAACTTCAACCAAGTTGCATTAAACTTGTCCAATAACACCACCATTGTAATTTGTACGTACAAAAGTCAATAATAACAAGCATCTTGGAAACTTCCTAGTCAACTCATCTAATTTAATCCCCTTCAAATTCAGTTCACAAGAAGCCACACAGTAACATACAAACCTCACCTTTCCCATCCTACAAAATTCACCATTTCAATCTCATGCCATGGAGTTCTTCAACAATGCCACCGCAGTCAGGCTTAAAGGCCATCTCGACAAGTACCTAGTCGCCGACGACGATCAGGAAACCGTCCGCCAAAGCCGGAACGGCGTTTCCAGGAAGGCGCGATGGACGGTGGAGAAAGTCGACGGCAACCCCCACGCCATCCGCCTGAAAAGCTGCCATGGCCGCTACCTCACCGCCTCCGACGACGCGTTTTTGCTCGGAATGACGGGGAAGAAAGTGCTGCAGTGTTTGCCTGATTTGAAGAGGGATGTTTCGGTCGAGTGGGAGCCGATTAAGGAGGGTTACAGAGTGAAATTGAGGACGAAAGGGGGGAAATTCCTTAGGGCTAATGGCGCGATGCCGCCGTGGAGGAATTCGATCACGCACGACCTTCCTCATCGAACTGCGACGCAGGATTGGGTCATGTGGGATGTGGATGTCGTGGATGTGTCGGTTTTGGATGATGATCAGTATTTGCCCAGCAATGCCTCCAGTTTTAATTCTGTACGGAGTGATTTTTCTTGCCCTGATTCGCCGTCGAATCAGCCGGAGAGGCGTCTTACGACGACGGTCGATCGCCTGCGGCGATCGTCTCTGGCGGAGGAGAAACGGTGGCCGTCGATTGGATCTGATAGTGATAGATCTGCTCGCCCTAGCAGTAGACAGGTACTATATTGATGAATCGAATTTAGATTCCTGTGTTTCGCTCTCTGTATCTTTCTCTCTCTAGGTTTTGAAATTTTTGAATTTTAGGACGGAAATGGAATGGAGTTTTTCAGCAAGGCAAAGGCGGTACGGCTTCAAAGCCACCTCGGGAAATACCTGGTCGCCGACGACGACGAATCGACGGTCCGTCAAAGCCGTAACGGCACTTCAAACAGAGCACGTTGGGCAGTTGAATTCGTGGAAGGAAAACGTAACAGAATCCGTTTGAGAAGCTGCCACGGGTTGTACCTCACCGCATCAGAAGAACAATTTCTCCTCGGAATGACGGGGAAAAAGGTTATCCAAACCTCGCCGGGGAACAAATCGGACGTTGCCGTCGAGTGGGAGCCGGTAAAAGAAGGCGTGAACGTGAAGCTAATGAGCGACGGGAAGTTCCTGAGAGCAAACGGCGGCGCGCCGCCGTGGAGAAACTCTGTTACCCACGATGTGCCGCATAGGACGGCGACGCAGAGCTGGGTGCTATGGGGAGTGGATGTTTTGGACATTTCGCTGTCGGATTCGGATTCGAATATGGATTGTTTGTCGCCGGCGTCGAGTTTTTCTTCGTTCGCCGAAGATTTTGCGGGTTCGCCGGATACCGGATCGCCGATGGTGCAGAGAAACGGCAACGGCAATGGCAAGTTTGGTAATATGTCGATGAAACAGGTATACTTCATTTTCTTCGTTTTCATTTTTACTTTGTTTCTGGTAATTTATTTGTGACTTTTTGAGGGTGGTCGTCCATGTAATTCTATTTTATTTCATCCTAATTTTTTCAATAAATTGACCAGATTCATTTGTGTCATTGTCAATTTGAGTTTATATGTTAACAATTTCTACTTCATCAAATTCCACCTTGGATTCCAACAGGCAATTATATTACCTATTTATCAACAATACAAAACGACATTCACATTGATTGATCTAATAAGATTTTAATATCATACATTATAATAATTAAATTTATACAGTAAGATAGATAAAGTGAGAGATTTCATGTGATTCTGGGTTCACATACATTCTCTTTCTCGAGTGTCACTATAAAATATTATTATTCAGTAACATTTCTTATGTATAATAATGATATCTTATATGCACAACAATAACACTTTGTATGCATAATAGTAGGAGTTCACTTTAATTTGGGTTCACATGAGTTTTTCCTGCTCAATAAACTCTCTTGAACTGATTTTTTTGAGCAATATTGTTAATTATTATCACTTACTCGTAAGCTCATATTAACTAAGAATACCACTTGTATTACAATATCACTAACAAAATCGTAAACACTTGTCAACTGGAATCCGAGGTGGAATTTGACCAAGTTAGAATCTGTGGCATATAAACTAGTTGATGCCACCTTCAGTGAACCTGAGTAATATATAAAGGGAGAATGGATGAGACTAAACGCAAGACAAAAATAATCGGTGTGAATCTGTTTCTCCGGAGAAATAGTTTATTCTTTTTCTAAAACTGTTAAAAGCATCATTTTTAAATCATATTCTGATTCATTGTGAGACAATATGAAATCTACTTAAAATACAAGTACAGGGGCTTGATGAAATTTTTTTGGAATTATTTGATCTGTTAAGAAAACGAATCGTACATAATAGAGAAAAAAATATCTCTTCTCAATAATATTGAAGGGGAGATTGAAGGCCAAATCAATGTCGAACTTTGAATTTATTATCGTAAAATAATATAATATAATATAATTTTTTGGTAATATAATATTTTGTTTATTAAATATATGCTAGTAATACAAATATAACAGAGGGTTAAGTTTCAACGTCAATGAAATGCATCACAGGTCCCATTTTTAATTTTAATTTGTCGTACACTAATTGAATACAGGAAAAAAAAAAAAGAAAGGGAATCTATCAAGTGGCCAACATTACATCTCATCACCATTATTAAGCTAGCGCAGCATATATTTATTAGTTAGTTGGACATTTTTTATCCTAATGATATTTTCAATTGTTCATAAAATAAGCAACACATCATAACGAGAGCGTGTAATACTAAAATAAATATTACTATTTTTTAATATAGAATATATAATTCCAGCTAAGATAGGCTTCAACAACTCAATGGAGGCACGCAAGATGGCAAGGCCGTCTTGTAAAACGATGCAGGGGTAGAATTGGGAATGTGGGTTTATGTTGACCTAAATAGTTGACCAGCAAATTAAATATGAATAATTGCTTAGATCTGTTGGGATAGTTAATAATCTTTAATAAATTGTGATATTTGTTCTCGTTTGAAATTGAATTCATACAAATATAATATTCATTTAATAGTAATACTACTTTTATAAATTAATATTATAGCAGTTTCAGTTTGCACACAAATACATTAATTAAATTATGAATGATAATAATTTATAAGTGTTATATTATTGAATGAATGTTATTATCAAATTTTAATGGAGACCTCCCCAACCGTCTGCTTTGCTTCATTGTTGTTAACCCTTATAATCATTATTCTAATTTCTATGTAAATATTTTACCTGATTATATCGGATAATAGAAGATCGTGTATTCTTATCACTAGTACATGATACAATTGTACGCATGATTTTGATATGTAGTATCAATTCCCTAGTTTATAGCAAATAAGATTTCGCTATTTGACTTTCTCACATTCCTATCCTATATTTTAATATCTAGAGTTTTAAACATATTATCAATTGTTTTTAAATGACATATTTTTTCTCATTCATCTATATGCATGATTGAACCGTAAAACAGCTCATTAGATGCGCAATGATCATATGAAAAACAACCAATTCCATGCAAAAATACAAGAAAATAAATCTGTAGATCAATCTCCCAAATCCCATTTCCGATCATACATAAATTACTCACAATGCAGGTACACATAAACTCAGATTGATCATTTACATTCCGGCACAAATCGTATTTCCTTGCATATTTTATTTAATCAATCACCTAATTTCAAGATTCAATAAAAAAATGGCAGGTTTCCGGAATGGACTTCTTCAACAAGGCCAAATCCGTGCGGCTGAAAAGCCACCACAACAAATACCTGACGGCGGATTCGGACGAAGAGACGGTCATCCAAGACCGATCCGGCACGTCCAAAGCCGTCAAATGGACAGTCGAATTTGTCGAGGGGGCCGAGAGCGTGGTCCGTTTGAAGAGCTGTTACGGCAAATACCTCCGAGCTATGGACGAGGAGCATCTTCTGGGCGTAACGGGCCGAAAAGTGGTCCAAAGCGTCCCAAGAAAGCTGGATTCGTCGGTCGAATGGGAGCCCGTAAGAGATGGCATGCTAGTTAAGCTCAAAACTAGGTACGGCAACTTCTTGCGGGCCAATGGGGGGCTGCCACCTTGGAGAAACTCCATCACTCATGATATCCCTCATAGGCACCATGACTGGATTTTGTGGGAGGTTGATATTATCGAGATCGAGCCCGACTCGCCCCCCAAGGTCTCACGATCCGAGTCCTTGGACTCGGATTTGGACTCCAATTATTCATTCAAACTTCGCATCCCGAGTCATAAGGTTCGTTTCTTTTATTGCGAAAGTGGTCTTTTTTTTAACAATAACAGTCCGTGTAGAAAAATTTCTTGTGGAATCAGTTTTGCAGCTAAAATACACATAGATGGACTATTTCAAGCATAGGACTAGAAGTGTAATGAGAAAATTCGTGTGGGATTAGTTCTGCAATAAATTTCATATGTTTGTTTAGAAGGGAAATTTGCAATGAGCAAACATGTACAAATGGTAACTAGATAGAGGTTTAAGTTTGTTCTCTCTCTAGTCTATAATGTGGCTTACTTGTTTAGATATGCTTCAAAGAGGCGTTTGCAAGTGATTGTGCATTTAAGGAAGTGGTGGAAAATGAATAGTGTTTGTTAAACATCAATTTTTAACTAAAAATCAGCCAGTTTTAAGTCTATCTGTGACTGCTTCTCAGAATCAATCGAAAAGAGATTTATTACTTTTATTTATACCAAAAAGTGCTTTTAAAGTGGGGCTTGGTTCAAATTGTTTGATAAAAAATGGTGATGAAAATGATTGAATAGTGAATTTTAACGAGAATGATGGTTTTATTGATAGTGTTTTGCTTTAATCTTAAAATAAGTGAGGATAAAAGTTTTGTTGGTTGATGAATAGTGGAATGATTGTAACTAATCAAAACGAGGTTATGATTAACTTATTTTGAGTCTCCTTAATCGAAGTATAATGAATGTGAATTGATCATGTTTTAATTATTCTCATTAACCACCACATGTTCTTTCCCATTACCATTCCCGTTAAAGAATTTTGAACCAATTACCTTCTGAGTTCTTTCAAGAGCTTGCAAACACTGTATGTGATCGTAAAAATGCAACATTAGATGCTGCCCAATTTGGATATAGAAGAGATTTTGCAAATGCAACATGTTCTCTCTGGATCCTAATGTGGAATTTCTTGATTAGATGTACTTCTAAATCAGTTTGCAAAATTACATTTATGTCTACCAAATAGAGATTTTAAGTTCCATTAAGTGCTTATGGTTAGTGGTTTTGATGATCAGCATAGCGGCTCATCGGAAGATTCCCATAGGAAATCTATTGACGGGAGGCTAATATATTACAATGTGGCGGATGATGATGGGAATATCAATGAGGCAAACGAGGCTTCTTTCGTGTTTAAAGGGCATGGATTGGAGGGGTTGTCTCAGAGGTTGGAAGAAGAAACTGGCGTTGAGGACATAATTGTTTGTTCTAGAAACATTGTCAATGGAAAGTTGTATCCACTTCGCTTGGCTTTACCTCCCAACAATGCAACTATGCATGTTGTCGTTGTCCCCCCGACGTCTAAAGGTTTGACTACTTCCAATTTCATATTTCATACGTGATAAGTGATAACTGATGATATCATTTAGTACTCGTGACATGTGTTTATTAAAGATAATGGAGTATAAGATTGAAATAATAAATTGAAACAGGGGATCCTTCCTTTTTTGTGTAGTTCTTTTTTATCAAAGGCCTTTTGTTAGAAAATGTTGCTAGATCTCTATTCTGGTTTCATGTTTAATCTCATATTTCATTATATACCACTTATATCAAATGAAAATGTCAATCGTCACGAATTAATACATAATATGTACTAAAGGCAATGAAATACGCGTACGGTATTAGAATATGGAATCATAGTATTTATCTTGTAGTGAACCCTGATATTGGATTCATCTTTGTTTTCACCAAGTTTAATTGTTAAAAATGCCCTTAATGTTTAAACTCTCTTCATTTAATCCATTACTTAACTGCTTATGTTTCGTATACTAATCTTCATTGTTGTTTCTACAGTTGCGCGTGATTTTTTACCACCATCTCCTACTTCTTCATGACATTTTGGTCCGTCATAAGTTCGTAGCATATGACCAAGTCAGGATTTGCTCAGGCGAAGATGACTCAATGGTTCATTTTTTGATACTTCAAATTTTTCACTGTGTATAAGGTTATTCATTGATTTGTGTTGTATGAAGCAGGTAGCAGTTTATATAGAACAAGTACTCCAAAATGAGTTTCCAGTGTAAATATGTACATATGTTCATCTACGACTGGTTGTATATGATTGTTATGTATGTATTGTATCAAGTGTGTTTTGTACTTTTGGATAATATTAGCATTTTAGGAAAGTGAATTAGTCGTTTCAAATTGTGTACAATTCATAATTGCCCAGATTCAGTTTTATTCATGATTGAATAGTTGCATTACAAAGCATTTACAATGAATACTCTTGCCTCTTCTATTTTGGGTTGTGTCATTTTCTATCTCAAATGCAGTTCTATTTAAAATGCTTACAAAATGGTTTTTCATAAGACTTCAAATGGTGAGTTGTTATCCATTGCCATGCATGAAAGCTAACTTTAGGTTGCTAGACTGAACTCTGATTGAACCTTCAGACTAGTTCCTTCAAGTTGCTAGGCTAAGCTTGCTCAAAACTTTAGGCCGATTCCTGTTTTGACTTGAAATTAGTTCGGACCTATGATATGATGTCAAAAACTTTGACCATTTATTTGAGATTCTAAATAACTTAAATCATATCACCTATCTGTCCAGCTCAACCCACTATCTACACATATGTTATAGGAGTGTAGCTCTAATTTCTTGAAATGTAGTTCAGGTTGAAGTCAATTTATATAAGGGGCCTTTTCTTTGCATTAAATATTTAGATGGTTTTATCCCGCAAAATAACTGCCTAAGAATATAGTAGTGGTGTGAAAAAAAGAAAAAAAAAAAACAAGACTTTTAACTTTTCCAGGATTTTGTATATGAAGGAAAGAAATTAGCTGATCCAAGTAATTGAGTAAAAGAACTCATCTACTCCGGTTATAGATTTTATACGTGACATTTGTTGTTCAAATAGCTCTACACGACTGTGGAAAAAATAATTCTTCTTTCACAGTCTATAATACCGTTAGTTTACTAGTTTCAAATTAAAAATAATCAAGAATCGCATTATCTGGTATCCAATCATCTAGAAACTGGAGAGAACCGAACTGAAAGATACAAGAGGAGTCTCCCTAAACCCCTTCCCGAGCCGAGCCATTTTATCACAGCTGTACAACTCCCGCTTCCATTTTATCACAGTACAGAATGAACACTCTCCCGCGATTCGTCCTCTACACTCAGTTCCTTTCAAAATTTGCTTCCAGAAATTCTGCTTCTTTTCTTTTTTCAAATCACAAAAGAAAGTATTGCACAATTGCACTTTCGTTATCCACGAAGGTGAACATTTTCTTTTCCTTATTGTTGTTTTTAATTAGTTTGGATTTGGATGTTGAATGTGTGGAGTTTTTGTGGGTAGTCAGCTGAAGAAACGTTAGTGGTAGTAGGCGGTGGAGCAGCCGGAGTTTATGGAGCGATTAGAGCCAAAACTATCGCGCCTGAGCTTAAAGTTATTGTTATTGAGAAGGGGAAGCCTTTGTCGAAGGTTTGTGAGTTTATACAAGTTTTTGGAGAAGTTTTGTTTTATTTTATATCTATAAGGACTTGAGATTTCTGCTTTTTTTTTTTTTTTTTGTTTTGTATCCCGTTCTCTGAATTCATTATTGCATTTGTCAGGTTAAGATTTCTGGTGGTGGCCGATGTAATGTGACAAATGGTCATTGCAATGATAACGTGGTAAGATTTTTATCTTCTAATGAAGTTTCAGTTGCAGTTTATTTAGGAGAATATTACATATAGGTTCTTCTTTTTGGCCCAAAACCCAAATTGGTTTCTCAACTTTAATAAAATACAAATTGCATATAATATGCATGTTTGTATGCATATAAACTACTTTGTGTAAATTCCCTGTGCCTGGGATGTGCTTCATCAGCTCTACTCTTGAGGTCTTTATGGTTTTCTGGTTGGAGAGATATTATACTCACGTTTGTGTGTTTTTGTATGTACTATTTGCTGTAATTGTGTCTTAGATTTTGTTTTTTTATTGAGTAATTTTTATGATCTATTAGATCTATTGACTATTGTACTAACAACTGAGCATCTAACACTCCAATCTGTTAAATCCCTTTCCGTATGCCATGTTAAATAATTACTATCTTAAAGTGACAACTGACAAAGGTAGAATATGATTGTAGAAATTGTTTATTCAAATGTATTGAGTGGCAAAGGTATTATGAACATTGTGCTATTCTGTTTTCATTTATTTTAGCTTTAATTGGATAGCAATGTATTTCAGATAAGCAATTAAAACCTGTAAGTTATACCTTAAGTTTTGCTATCATACGCTTCGGTTGTTTGATGGGTGACCCAAAAGTTAGCTTGTGGGGGTGTCTGAAATGCTAATACTGACAGCTGACTTAGGTTCTGGCAGGAAAATATCCAAGAGGTAATAAAGAATTGCGAGGATCGTTTTTCAATATGCATGGCCCAATTGATACCATGTCATGGTTTTTGGATCATGGGGTGGAACTTAAGGTAATATTAATTTTTCAATCCTCATAACTAATATATTCATTTTTTAGTATATCTCAGCCATAAATTTTAATTTCACCATGTTCCTCAGACTGAGATGGATGGAAGAGTATTTCCGGTCAGCGACAATTCATCTACTATTATAGAATGTCTATTGTCTGAAGCAAAGAGAAGAGGGGGTAGGTGTTGTGTTTTATGCTCAGTAAACTATTTTAGGAAAAAAAATCTTTTTGTCGTAATTTTGGATCCCGATGTGATTCTAATGTCTGTACTATGATGGAGAAACTGTACCTAGATGCAGTTACACTGTATTGCAAAGGCATCAACAGCTGTTCCAAAACTAAGAACATGCTTTTACTGATGCTTTGAAATAATAGTGTGATAGTGTGTGGCTGTGTGCTTAGGATAGCTTGTATTTCATTCCTGCATATGATGTACCTACAAGCAGTTAATGCTGACTTCTTGTTTCTATTAGTTACATTGCAGACGGGCAAAACTGTTACAAGTGCGTCAAAAACTGCTGATGGCAAATTCTCCATCAAAGTTGAAAAGCGAACAGTTGATTTTGTTGAGTTTATTGAAGCTAATTACTTACTGATTGCGAGTGGTAGTAGTGAGCAGGTTGCATCCAAATTTCAGCTGTTTTGCTCATTATTCTTATTCTCTTTATGTTATTCTGTTTAACCTGTATCCATAATGTGCTAGGGATATAAACTTGCTGCTCAACTTGGTCATTCTATTGTGAAACCTGTACCCAGTTTATTCACTTTCAAGATCGACGATTTTCAGTTGGTAGAATTGTCTGGGGTAATTCTCATGTCTATATTTCCTTACGTGCCTCTAATTAACATTCAGAATTGGAAATAGAGTTCTTATGCTAGAAATTGTCAATGATCGTTGGGTTGCTTCGGTAATTGCTTAGTCTTGTTAATTGATCAAGGCTACACTTGTAAATCTGATCTCATTTGTTTGAAGAGAAAGTTTTGGCTTTTTCAGTTCACAATATCAATATATCAACTTTAAAAGGAACTTTATTGTGTACTTCATTGCATTTCTGTTACGATCCCACATTGGTTCCACATGAAAGTGTGGAAGGGTATATAAGTGGGAGTCAATCCTTAACCTTTGACCATGGTTTTGGGTTAAGTTAGGGCTCCCTATCTTATATTCCTAACAACTAACAATTGGCGCCGTCTGTGGGAAAAGTTCGGGCGGGCTGCGGAATGGGGCTACCTGATGGTGGGCCCAGGGGTTGCCACCACGGATGTGGGCCCAAGGGGGGTTGCCACCCGTGAAGTGGGCCTTGGCATATGGGTTGCCACCCGGAGTGTGCCGTCCGTGGACGTCCGGCTTTAAGGGGGGTCGATTGTTACGATCCCACATTGGTTCCACATGAAAGTGTGGAAGGGTATATAAGTGGGAGTCAATCCTTAACCTTTGACCATAGTTTTGGGTTAAGTTAGGGCTCCCTATCTTATATTCCTAACAATTTCAAACTCGTTTTTCCGATCTTTCAATAACTCACATTTTTAAGGATGAGTATGGCTGGATTTATAGATATTTTAATTTGTAATATGATTTGTTTCTTCCAGTAGAGTCATAGTGGATATTGCAAGCAATAGATTTAGTTACATAATTTTGTAACACTTAAGTTGCATTAAATATACTGTGAAACCTGATTGAAGCCCCTGTTTCTTTTTAGAGGTAATTGTATAATTCTTCGCTTGCCTTTTGAATAGTTTTGATACCCAGGTTACATTTCCCAAAGTGAAAGCAAAGTTAAAGCTGGAAACTGTCCTAAAGAGCATACCTGAGCATACACAGGCAAGAATTTTCTGCTGCTATTTAGCAATTTAAGTGAGATAGGTGCTAATTTGGTTATTAAACGAAAGGTGGGCCCAATGTTAGTAACACACTGGGGCTTTAGTGGGCCAGTGATTCTTCGTCTATCTGCATGGGGAGCGCGTGAGCTCTCAGATTCTGATTACAAAGGTCAGAAATGCTTTATTCTTCTTCCTCTCCCTTGTTCAGATCTTTTTGTCTTAACAATTATACAACATTTATCAGGCTCGCTGCTTGTGGACTTTGTTCCTGACCTTCATTTAGAAGATTTGAATTCACGACTTATTCAGCATAAGAATAAGTTTGCGGTAATTTTTATGCTCTAGAGTCTTCTCGTTCGATACTTTATTTTGCTTCCTTATTATAAATGTGGTTTATTATCTGTTGTCCTGTAGAAGGAGGGATTTTTTTTTTTAATTTCAACTAATAAAGAGGAAAGTCAACTGCAGAACAAAAAACAAAGTGATGATGAATAAATGCTGTAAAATCAAGAAGTTGCTGCATTCTAACTTCAGGTCTTTGATTATAAAACCATTACTTCCCCATGTTAATTCAGGGGGTGTTCGGTTCATAATTATTCTGTGGAATGGTAACAGAAATTACTATAGGGTAATTGCGTTGATAATGTAGTTCTTAATGAAGAGAGTAAAAGTAAGTTAATCATTGCCTCGTTTTGATTAACTATTGCCCCCTATAATTATTTCTCCTCAATCATTTCTTTATTCCTCAACCTACAATCATTTTTCCCAACTTATTCCAAGATTAGAGCAAACCACCATTCACTATTCGATGATTCCCATTGAAGAATTTGAACCAAGGGAAGAAATCACTGCTTTTTAACTTGAGGAGAATTGAGTCCTGCAGCTGTTGGGTAATGTCCTGTATCTAATCTCTCTCTCTGTGCATTCTCAGAAGCAAAAAATTATAAATTCATTTCCTTCAGAATTTGGCGTTGTGAAGAGATTTTGGAGATACATTTTAGAGCGCGAGGTAGAAATGGCACCATTCCACTAAAACTTGATTCGATGGATTTTCTCAGTTAATTTCTTTTGTTCGTTATTGATATATTTGCTTACACAGGCATCTACTGGAGACCTTTTGTGGGCTTCTGCATCCAACAACTTACTAACATCAATTGCTTCTTGTTTGAAAAACTGTAGTTTCAAGGTGAAAGGAAAGGTATGATCTTGTGTATAATCTTTACCATTAACCGCCTTCTATTTTCTATATGTTAGAGATAAATGGGTACTTGCATTGCAATGAAGGGTCAATTCAAGGATGAATTTGTGACTGCTGGAGGTGTTCCGTTGTCTGAGGTCTCTCTCTCTCTCTCTCTCTCTCTCTCTCTCTCTCACACACACACACTTTGATGTTGACCCAATCTGGGATCTTTACAGATATCCCTGAAGACCATGCAGAGTCGAATCCAGTCGCATTTATTTTTTGCTGGGGAGGTATAATCTCTTTATTACCGTATTCCTTTTTGCATATTTAATGAGGGAACTGCAGGCCATACATCTTGAAACAGATTTGGATCAGTATTTTGCTTATGAAAGCTGGTATATTGCAGATCTTGAATATTGATGGTATAACTGGAGGCTTCAATTTCCAGGTAATGACTTTCTTACAGGGAGATGAATGTTTACAATATTGTATCCCCTTATTATGTTTATTTTCTGTAGGACTTGTGCTTAAGTTAATTTTTTCCGTCCATATATACAGCTTACGTTTTAACATATGATTTGTAATCATGTAATGAGAAGGATGAAAATGAGTCAAATGAGTCGGGATGATGTTGGCTTCTAAGAGTTGAAGTTGGTTTCTTATGTTTACCCTTGGTATTATGTTTGTCAAAACATGGATAATTTCTTTTGACAGTGGTATTAAGAATTCAAGAATTTGACCTGCAAGATTTGATTTGGCCTGATACAAGCATATTTCAACTGCTGCATTATTTTTCTACTTTCCAATCCATGTTCTGTGTCAATTTTTAATTGTATTGTTGCAGAACGCTTGGTCGGGTGGTTACATAGCTGGAACATGTATTGGAAAAATGGCAATAGCTAATGTGAAGGAAGGAGCGGTGCAATAATAATACACGGCTATGAAATATGTGGGACCATAGAGTTATTTACATTAGTATATAGGTCTGTTTGAAAAATGATCACTTTTTGTTTCCTTATTTCTCACACAAGATTTGCTGATAACTCGAAATATGTTTTACTAATTTCTTTTTTATTCTGTTTTCAGGATGATTTTACATATTTGAGTATCCTCTTGTATTAGTGAGTACGGTGTACTGATAAGTAGCTTTTATTTTTAGTAAATAATTAAGTAGCTTTTTAGCGTAACAAATTATACTAATAAATTAATATTTTTTAGCAGAATAGTCATTATTTTATTAAACATGTTAACCTATTGTTAATGTGTACAAATCAACATAATTTTCGAAGTTGAAAATTAAATTTGAAAAATGGGTTTAAAATAAAAGAGTAAATTGCACTTTTGGTCCCAGCAACCACGCCCCTCCCCGATTTTGGTCCCATGATTTCACTTTTGGTCCCAATATCTCAATTTTCTTGCAATTTTGGTTCCAACGTTAGTCAACCGTTAGCAGTTTTGGTCCCAACAACATTGAAGTCAGTTTTGGCACGACAATTGGCGCCAAATTGAGCTATAACCCGAAAATTGGAGGGAATAAGTCTTTTCAACACACTATATAAGTATGTTTCTTAATGACAAACACACCAAATGTTCACTATTTTCAATTTTACACCAAACACACCAAAAGAAACACATGTCTTCATCCTCATCTTCCATTCCCAAAACTCATCAAACTCAACACAACCTAATATGCTATTGTGGAAAACAACCTCATACATACATATCGAAGAAGGAAAAAAGCAAAGGTAGGTTGTTTCATACCTGTCCCGATTCCATAAGTGGTGATGGATGTCGTTTTTTCATGTGGGCTGATGAAATGGAAATTGCCGGGCAAGGACAGTTTCCTGGTTTGATGAGGAGAATTGACTCACTCATGTCTGAGAATCAAGATCTTGTGAACAAGGAAAAAAAAAGCAAGAGAGCTTGTACAAATATTGGAGGACGAAACTGTTGTACAAGCTGCACAAATTCTCTACCATGAAGAACAAATTGCAAAGCTACAAAAGAGGCAAAAGATCATGACACTAATATTCTGCATTATACCTATGATGTTCAAGTTTTTTGGTTTAATTTAGACATTAAACCTGCTTGTAATATGCTGTTTATTTTCCTTATGTAGTGCTACTATGTATCTAGCATTGTAACATCTATCAATACAATGCAATTTTCAATGTCATCCTCTATATTACAACTAATACCAAAGTTTCATGTAAACAATAACACATAAAAACACCAAATATAGATAGTCAACACCAATTATCCAATAACAAAAATAACTAACATGTTCTCCAATATTACCCAAAACAGAGTCTCAAACACTAATTATCCAACAATAAAAAAACATAGTCTGCCACTCTTCATAAATAACAAACACAGTTTCAAATACCAAACACTCAAACTCAAACACATGCCACTATTTTTCTTCCATTTAGCCTTTTTCAAGTTAGCAGCTTCTACTAAGCTAGACATTGTCACAGACTTCTTACCTCCTGAAATTATAACCCTCATTTCATCATTGTTCACTGTTGAACCACCACTGCCTCCTACATTCACATGAAGTACATCAACCTCTTCATGCACCTCATCCTCAATCTGTTCCTCCATCTCAATCTCTTTCTGTACCCCAACCCCATTCAAAGAAACCCATTCTGCCTCATCAAACACAGCCTCTCCTAAAATTTCCTCACCATCATTTGTTATATCTGTTTGTTCACCAACCAACCACAATTTAAACAACCTCTCATCTACACCAAGATTCATACACCTCTCAATGTCAAATATTCCTTCCACCTCCTCTAGTGTTCCCTCTTTGGTCAGCCCATAATACCTCCTATCCCCAAGATACCCCAACTGCTCACATAACTTATCTATATAGCTAATATCTGCTCTTGTTCTAAGTACATAATCAAAAGCACTCAATGTACCTCCATTGTACTTAAAAACTCTATTCTCATCTTCAGTAATAGTTCCCCCATGTTGCAATTGCAGTGTAAAGTATTGGAGGAATGCTACGGGAGCTACAAATAACAAAATAAATAATCAACAAAAATCGACCAAATACCTTAAGAATCGACCAAATACAAAAAATTGACCTTGACCACCAAAGTTCTTCACATTTACACAAAAATCAAGTTACCCACTGCTACCCACTTCTAAAATCAACAAATAACCTTATAACGAGTCATTATCCTTCACATTTAAACAAAAATCGAACAAATTACACGAGTTGGAATAGGAACAGGAACTTACGGTAGTCAATTGCTGGGTATTTGGCGAAACGCTTGGGACGTAACATTGGGACCGTGCTTTCGTCGAAAATTTGGCGAAATCGCGTGAAAATTTGCAGAAATCGTCGAAATCTAGGATGAATCCGATTAGGGTTTCCGTTGTGGTGTTTTGGGGGAAAAGATGCGAAGTGTTCGTTTTTTGAGGGAAAATCGACTAACGGGCACGTGAACGGCACATGACATGCGCCGTTAGACGTTAGTTAAGTCTGGGATCACATTTACAAATTTTGACATTCTTGGGACCAAAATTGCAAGAAAATTGAGATATTGGGACCAAAAGTGAAATCATGGGACCAAAATCGGGGAGGGGCGTGGTTGCTGGGACCAAAAGTGCAATTTACTCAAAATAAAAGAAGTGGGTTTTTAAAAATTTAAAGGTAATTTTGATGATATAAAATTATTGACAGGATTCTTGACTTAATTTATTTCGACTAAATTTGACTAAATAATAAGTTAAATAATTTTGTGGGCGAAAACAGGACCGTCTAATAAATAACGGCAATTAGTTGGGAAAAGAAAACTTTAATTAAATTTAAATAAGGAATTCATTAGGATTGAGTCAATCTAATAGTAATTGTTTTTTCATAGTATCTCTGTGTGATGAGCTAGTCAACACTACAGTCCACTTTCAGAAATTGTGCCATCTGGTTATTAAAAAGAAGCACGTTATCTCGCTCGGCGCACCAAAATATTGACCGCACGAATAATACGATGGCATAATTTTCATTTTAAAGTATATACATATATAGGGTGAAATTAGTTTATACATAATTATTAAAGTGTATTAATTATTTTTATTGTAGAATATTAGTTGTTTTATTGAAAAGTATATGTTGTTTATACAAAGAGTATTATTTTATTTTTATTAAATAATTAATATTTTTTTAATGAAAACAACTAATACTCTTTAATTAAAAAAATTAATAATTTTTTAAATAAAAATAATTAATACCTTTAATAATTTATATATTAATTATTTTTCGTTTATACTTTTTCTTCATTATATAATTGCTGAAAAATAGGTGCAACCCCAACCTCTTGGGTAGATACTGAAACTTTAATACTTGAGTTATTTTATATCAGTAAAGTCAATACAGGAGGATATTATTTTGCTATTCGATTATATAATAACGCAAACTGAATATATTATTGGTAAGATAATAGTAATACATATACTTTTTAAAGGGAGTTGTAGGATAATACATATTGATCACAATATTATTGCAGAAAATATACAATATTCTCATCATGTCCACTCACACTAAAGTAACAATCATCTGTAAACACACTAGGGAAAAACAAAATTAATGGAAATTTTAGATGAAACCGTTAGTATGCTGACTCAATGTTTTGATTCAAAGGTACAATTCTAATATATTTTTTAATAATATTTATCAATTTTACTAAACAGTTGTAGTTATCCAATTGCAATTGCTCATTGACAACATTTGCAATTATTCAATAAAATAAATTATTATATTTTAAAAATATACTTAAATTATATGCTTATTACTTAGTAGACAATTTTAATATAAATTGATAATTGGTACCCAATTCAAGCAAGTCGTGACCTAATTTGATGACTATTCACAAGTACCATATTCTCCAACTTTTTAATACATATACTCAAAAAATCAAAACAAAACGAATTTTACTTTGAAATAAGACAAGCAAAATTTTTAGAAGTCTAAAAGGAAAAAAGTTCCTATCCCACCATGTCCTTATCCTTTGTCTATCCGAAGCTAGTGATCATCAAACTTCATGTCACATAAAATATTTAGTAACTTTCACTTTTTCAATAAATACCTTATATAGTAATAAGAATATCTACATATTAGATATGCATACAATAAAATGCTAAATTTGAATAAATGCAAATCAATTCTTTGGTATAATTCAAAATGATACTTAATTGTTTTCATTATACAAAGTATTACAATTAAACTAATAATACTATTCAATAATATACATAAAATACAAATAAGTTTTAAGGTGAAATTAAATATTCCATCCATTTCGAATAAAACTTTATGTTTCTTTTTACACCCTTTTAATTAAAATAAAATAATAATCAATATATAATTGGTGGTTGATATACGATTTAAAAAAAAGGATAAAAAGAGGATGTAAAAAGTAGATGAAATGTTAATAAAATGTCTGAAACCTAATTTCTTCCGTAACAATTAAAAAGAAAAAGATAAGGACACGCCCTTTTTAGATTTTAATTTAATTTGATGTATTTGGTGAAAAAAGAAAAAACAAACAGAAGGAAAAGACAGTAGAGCTCAACTACGATGGACAATGACACATGCACGCAATATAACAATCCAGCAAACCCGTCTTTTTCCATGCCCCCAAACGCTCCCCAATCCCTTTTTGTATATCCCAGAATCCTCTCCCCTCTCTCACGCTTTCTCTCTCTTCTCGTTTTTGGTTGTTAAAAAGTTTGAAGCCTTTTCTCTGCTTTTCCTTGCGTTTTCTCGTGATTGTTGACTGCTTGCTAAGCAACGGACTTCGCCAATCCTACCACGAAGCTCGGTTCGCTGGGTAAAAATTACGGGCTAATTTATCGCTCATTTGATGGTGTCGTTTTGTTTTTAAACAACTGTGGATGTAAATGAATGAATGCCGGCGCTCTGTGTTTTATTCTGGTTGAATTTTGTGCAGGAAGGAAGGAGAGGCGTATTTGTCGTATTTCTTAGTTTAAAGTTGGAAATGGAGGGTGAAGAGGATTATTTGAGTAGGAAGATAACTGTAGGAGTGTGTGTAATGGAAAAGAAGGTGAAATGCGGCTCCGAGGTTCTGTTCCTTTTGTTCCGTTTTCACTTCACTCAACCATGCACCATTGGTCGTATAATACTATCGACGAGTATTGATTTTTCGTTTATTTTTGGTTTCCTCCAATATTTTTGTTTTGTTTTTCCTTTGTGACTGTTTGAATTGTTCAGGCCGCCTCGGCGCCGATGTTGCAAATTTTGGAGAGACTAGAGGCTTTTGGAGAATTTGAGGTAATTAGTGGGCAATTTTTTTATCAATACAGCCAATTGAAATTGCACTAGTGATAAGCCTGTAACTTAGCAGTTTGATGTCTGTTGTGGGTATTATATTACTTCTGATAATGCAAAAAAACTTGATTGAGTGGTGCAGATAGTGTATTTCGGGGATAAAGTAATCCTTGAAGAGCCTATTGAGAGGTGAATTTTCTTTTATTGCTTCAAAATTGACATTGATGTAGTTAACTGTTTACAACTGTTATGTTTGTGCTAGCACTTTTGTATTTGTTCTATACGTGAGACCGTTCTGAATTTCCCGAGTTGCCTAACTGTAAATTGATGCCCTTTTCAATAATTGCTAATCTTAAATTACAGCTGGCCTATATGTGAATGCCTCATCGCTTTCCATTCCAGTGGCTATCCTCTGCAGAGAGCTGAAGCATATGCTGCTTTAAGAAAGTAAGATTATATCTGTATTTTCTTTTCAGTTGCATTTTGTCCAGTGTTGGCATAACCACAAGCCCAATGTCATTATGTGATCAACCCCATGATCATATAATCATCATTTTACGATTTAGTTGAAATTTTGATGTAGCTTTTGGGAACAAGATTCTATATGCATCATTGAGTTTCTTTTTGCCTACAAATTTTTTAAACTGGTATGCATCCTTGCGTTTATTTTCGCTACAGATTTTGAAACTGGAGAGACATAGAGGGGGTGGGGGAATGTGTGTATCTAACTTCTGGATATCCAGTTTCCACTTTCAAGGACTTCTAGGGTTATAATTAGACTCAAATATTTTAAATAAAAAGGAAAGATAATTTGTGGAAGAGAGTATTGTAAAGAAGTACATATTTGTTTCTGAAACTGTGGAGGAACATGTTAGAGCGATCTGGGAACCATGGAAGGAGACTGATAGCAGTCAAGTGCTGGGCTAGGTGCTGTGGCTTGTGGGAGTAGAATTTGATAAATCTTCAACTGTGCGTATTGTCAAAAAATGGTTGTTTCATCCCCAGTTATTTAGAGAATATTTGGCAGCTGCTTGACTGTTTACATGTAGGTATGCAAATTTACAAGAGAGATCATTCCTTCCTGAGAAAAATGCATCATATTACCTTTGCAGGAATCTTTCTTTCCTGATATTCGTAGCTGTTTTTAGTTTTAAAACTAATATGCAGCCATTAAAAAAAACTTGGTCTTGCCTTTTCTGTTCTCATAGTAAACCATCTATGATACTGCTTTATGACTTTATTTGCCAGGCCTTTCGTCGTAAATGAATTGGAACAGCAACGACTTCTTCACGATCGAAGGAAAGTGTATGAGGTTTGCATCTTTAAGTCTTCTAAAGAAATATAACATAAACATACCTTATTATTTACCAGCTGTTTCTTTTCATTCCTTTAACTTCCCAGTACATGCCAATACATATAGATCGGGAGACTAAGTGTTGAATAAATCTTATGTGGTTGGCGCATTGCAGGAGCTTGGTTGTAATTTTCCCTTACCTAACCTTGCTGTATGCTATAGTAACCACACTATTATTTGTATAAATGGAACTTACCTATACTATTCTCAATATTTGAAAACTGCCTCTTACAAATGAAAATATAGTATCTTTCTTGATTTCTCTTGTCCCATTTTTTTTAATGTGTTGAACAATTAGATGTAATCTGTTGAAATGAAATATTTATTGAGTTTATTATCTATTTGGCTTCTTTTTTTTTTAAATAAAATAACCAATAGCTTCTTCTGGTCATTCTAGCGGCTCGAAATGTATGGAATTCCAGTTCCGAGATATGCTCTAGTTAATCGAGACTATCCAAATCAAGACCTGGATTATTTTATTGAGGAGGAAGATTTTGTTGAGGTCCATGGGAACCGATTCTGGAAGCCATTTGTCGAAAAGCCCGTTGATGGTAAACTATCTATTAGTATATATGTTATATGTTGGTTGTATTGTCTTGTAGCCTTTTAGTTGTAATGGTTTGGCCTAGTTATGCAATTCTCCATAAGCCAGGATGTCATTTTGCTCTCAGCTTGCGAATTTCTAATTTGATGTTAATTGACTTGGAAAATCTAAAATTGAAATTCTCTCCAGAATCCAGATCGTTTCAAGATGATGTAATTTAGCATAAACTTGCATCTATTGGCTGTTTAAGGAAAGGATATCAAATGAAGGCAGCTTTTTTGTGCTTCTGTATCTTTCAGGCCACATCATAAATGAATGCATGGTTTTATGATCATATCTCGTCTAACAGTTATCAATTTTCAGCTCCTATATTGTAAACATGAGTTTGCTTACTTCCATGGCATGTTGATGGGCTGATAGCATGTTGTGATATCTATAATGTGAGGTTTGAAATGTTCAGAGATGTTCAATATTGTGGATAATTGTTTAAATACTACAAGGGATGCTGGATTATTTATATAAAACACATAAAGGAAACAAAAAAATAGGAGATATGATGCTGTAACTTAAAATTTCTTAAGATCTCTGTTCTGCTATCATCATCAATCAATTTTTTTCACAGTGCGAACACGTTATGCCATTCACTATTTATACATGATGAAATGTTAAAAGTGGAAAATTTCCAGATGTGTCCTAGAAATTACAAGGTGGCTACAAATTGAGGTTTATAGGAACTAGGGAATGAGACGAAGTTCATAATTTACTTTTTACATCTGTATTAGAGATCTATAGAATTGCTGTTGTATTTCTGATTTAGGACAGAGTTCTTTACTTTTCTTGTGTATACTATTCCAAAGACATTGCACTAAGACTTCAAACTATTTTTACTGTACATTTTTTCCTGGAGGAATTTTAGTCAAATCTTTTTAACAATTAATTTCAGTGCATCTACTTTTAATAATTTTATGGTTGTGCCCGTGTCTAATTCACGAAGCTTGAACTTCAATTTCGCAAAAATCATGAACGTGTGAATCTGCTTTTGCCTTCTATTCATTTATTTAAATCTTGCTTCTCTTTCTTTTGTTCCTTTGCTTCCTAAAGGACCTAAACTTATTACGAATCTGAAGTTGTCAGCTAAGTTGCAAGTGGCAACATGTTTCTCTTCTTACAAGTAATTCTAAAAATGCATGCTGATTTTCATGTTCTGTTTTTTGAAGGCGACAATCACAGTATAATGATATATTACCCTAGTTCAGCTGGTGGGGGGATGAAGGAGTTGTTCCGAAAGGTGAGAGATTCAGTGGATCTGTAATTTTACTAGTTTCAAGACTTCATTATGGCCATTCGATTATTTTTCGGTAACCATTATCATGTCTCTCTGAACGCTATGGGTTACAAATGTTTTGTGAAGGATGGCAAAACAAGAAAGCACCTGTTACTTGAAAGTGCTTATGCATGTGAAGTTCTTCATATGCCTTTTCACGTCACCTGTGACATTGATTGTGATGTTAAGTCTGAATTTCTGTTTTGATATAATGGCTACCTTATCAGACTGTGAGTGCTAGTCTTCCTACTGCCTTGAATTTATTAGCTTCTTAGTACACCTGTGTCATTCTGAAAACAATCTTTGATTTGAGTTGGCGTTAAAGGTTTCTAGTTGTGTCTTCTGCTGAGTTTTGCACTATGTGGTGCATTTTTTCAGGTATGGTTAAATAGATAACCTAGGCCTACTAAGGGAAGCCTCATCCCTATGTAACAAACCTCTTTTATCAATAATTTTTTTCTGTTGATAAAAAAAAATTGTTTCCATCATTTTTAGCAGCAAAAATACAGCATGTTTATTTGGTGGTAATGAACAATCTCTTGGGTGGCTCCCAGTGGTGCACTTGACACAATTATTTCTGAACTTATGCTAACCTTTTGTTTTGAAGATGTATGATTTATTAGATAGCCTAGGCCTACTAAGGGAAGCTCATCCCTATGTGCAAACCTCTTCTATAATAATTTTTTTGTTTCTTATTAAAAAAAAGTTATGTCCTTTTTAGCAGAAAAAATACAGAATGTTTATTTGGTGGTAATGAACAATCTCTTCGGTTGCTCCCAGTGGTGCATTTACACTATTATTTCTGAAGTCTCCCAGTGCTATGTGGCCTGTTAAAACCATTCATTTAGAACATAGACAAGCAAAATGTTATATAGAATTATTTGGGTTTATATACTATAATGATTTGTCTTAAACCTGTTATATAATAAAAAAATATCTGGTCATTCACTGGTTATTTGGATAAGTTGTAACTTTTATAATCTAGTGGACTTTGCGGCAAAACCTTAAATATGGTATGTACCCCTGATTTAGAACCTGTTTGTGTGTTGATATATCCCTAATATTGTTAATTAATTTTAGTTAACAAAATTACCTGTTTTAGTGTGCTCTCATAATTTATTTTTATTTTCGATAAGAAACTTTACTCTCGTTATATAATTGCATTTGCCTCTCTCTCAGGTTGGTAACCGCTCGAGTGAATTTCATCCTGAGGTCAGAAGGGTGAGACGTGAAGGGTCTTACATATATGAGGAATTCATGCCCACTGGGGGAACAGACGTGAAGGTTGTTTGATGTGATTAGTGTGTTCAGTGAATAATTTTTTGTGAAACATTTGTCTTTTAGCAAGTACTTTGAGATATATCCAGAGAATGGAAGTTTTTTATTTTTTAATTGAACTTCAGATTCTTGTGAACTTTATCTTACCGTTCCCCTTCTGCAAGCACATACTGGCCCCTTTCGTCTCTAAACAAGTAGAGAGATATTGGCCCATAAGGAAAAAAAGAACCAATGAAAGAGGTCAAGAGAAACTAGTGTTTTAGACTTTTTGATGAAGTTCGTAATTCTGCAGAGATATTCAACATCTTATTTGATGAAAAGACAATTTTGATTTACTATCACATTGTAGGTGTACACAGTGGGCCCTGAATATGCTCATGCAGAGGCAAGGAAATCTCCTGTAGTTGATGGCGTTGTAATGAGAAATCCTGATGGTAAAGAGGTAAATAATTCATTCATGTTATCATGTATGCAGCTAGAAAACTTTGATAATGATTCCATGCATTTGAGGGTTCCTGCCTTTTCTAGGTTCCTGACTTTATGTACTTTTATTTGTGTAAAGATCTTGACATTTAAGAAAATGTATAGAGTGCATTATATACTCTAGCTGTGGGTGTAAGCTTAGCTGCATCTTTCTGAAAGCATAATTCCAATAAACATTGCTTACACCTGCTCTCTCTTTGATTTTCCCTACATTTTCTATAAAGCAGAAGGAAAGAATTAAGATCAATGTTCCATTCTCTAGTTTGTTTCAGGCCTCCAAGCTCACTGCGCATGCCTTTTCCTCATGTTTTTCCGCCCTACTCTCTCATACCTTTGGAACTATTAGGGTCCTGCTAGTCCTGCTTTTTTGTTTTATTCTTCTCTAATTGCATATGTATTATGTTAGTTGGATGAAGGAGACTGTCGCAATAGAATGCATGTGCAGTTGAGTGGAAAGTTCCATAAGACTGTCATGCCACCAGCAATGCTTTTTGAGTCGGATTGTTGGACCACTTCAAGACCACATATGCATAAGATAGCGATAGAGCGTGAAGAAGAACACGCGGGTATTGAATTAGGAATAAAAGATTATGAGCTATTTCAGCTTAGCACCATAGAGATGTCTAACATGTCTGACATGGCTCAAAATCGACAACAATTAGTTTTGCAGGTTTGCGGAATGTGTAGGAGGGTTAAGACTTTAAAAATTCGGAAGAAGGTGGTTAGAAAGACATTCCAGATTTGGATTAAGTGGTTGTATGTGGGAAGTTCTCTTATGTTGGAGAATAAATATCAATGTAGCTGACTTCGAAAGTAGTTGGAAAGGGCTTCGATGATGATGATGAGGATGGCGTCATGGCGGTGATGTTGAACTTGCATATGCATAACTATTTAATTACAAAAATAAGTTATGTTTGAATATACTGAGGGATTTGCATTGCGGTAACAACTAACAAGACAAACACACTGAATTTTGATATCTCTTATGTGCATACTCCACAATTTGCTTCAAGTTTCATTGATGAACATCTTTAGTTCAAATAATTTTCTGCACTATCATCAATTTTAATTGCCTTTATTAGCTTACGATTTGCATCTCTCCAGGTCAGATATCCTGTCCTGCTTACTCCGAACGAGAAGCAAATGGCAAGAGAGGTGTGCGTTGCATTTAGGCAAGCTGTAAGTTATAATGAAACTTCAAATGTGCCTTTCAATTTGATGCATCATTTATTTGCTTCTATTTGAATATATTTGGACGGGCTATAAATGAAGATGTGGCAGTATGCCTCTATAATCTGCATTAAGTAATTCAGAGAGCGCTTATATTTTTTCCTGGGTGCCAGTCATAGCTTATATTTTGTCCGAGCTGCACCAACTATTTGCGTCCATATTCACAAATTTTTACTAAAATTTTCAGTTTCATTGCTCTCACTGAACTTCTCGAAATGTGCCTTTGGACCAATTTTGAATCAACTTTAGCTTTGGATCTTATGGAATGGCAATGTTCTCAGTGCATGTAACTAATTAAGAATATGTTGAAGGAATCCAGGTTGTTACTTTGTTAACTCACAGCTCGTATGTTGAGTTCATTTGCTTGCAGGTTTTTTGCAAGTTATACCACAATGCAATTTTTAATCGAGAACACCTTGCTATGTTTGTAGTAGGGAATGAATGATTTACATTTATGTTGTACAGGTTTGTGGGTTTGATCTTCTGCGTTGCGAGGGACGATCATATGTTTGTGATGTCAATGGATGGAGCTTTGTTAAGAACTCTTACAAGTAATATTTTCTTGTTACTGATTTTTCTTCTGTGATTGTTTGATTTCCATCTTTGTTAGTAAACTGATAATATTTAGGGTATACTTGTGTTTGTCGCTTTTGAAAATATGTTTATATGCTATAGTTTTATTGGTTTATGGACTGAGATTGATTTTGCATCAGTCAAACAAATAATTGCACAGTCATGCTATCCTTTTACCTGATATTTCCTTCAACTGTTTTCTTCTATTCCTTTTCAAATTTCCCCGTCCATTTTTCTTTCTGAACTTTAGTTGTCTTTTTATCACAGGTATTATGATGATGCTGCTTGTGTGATGAGGAAGATGTTTCTCGATGCAAAAGCTCCACATCTATCTTCAACAATTCCTCCAATTCTGCCATGGAAAATCAATGAGCCAGTTCAGCAGTCTGAAGGACTAACACGACAAGGAAGTGGGATAATCGGAACGTTTGGGCAATCTGAAGAGCTACGATGTGTGATTGCTATTATTCGTCAGTAAGATACATCACCATTATACTTTTCTGTTCTTTTTTTCAATGATTTTTGGTTCTCTTTTGATATACCATTTGTTCTTGCAGTGGTGATAGAACCCCAAAGCAGAAAGTGAAATTAAAAGTTACTGAGGAAAAGCTCTTAAATTTGATGTTAAAATATAATGGGGGAAGACCTAGAGCAGAGGTTTAATTCTTTGATATTCTCCTTGCTTCGCTGTAGTCAGCATTATGTAATGTGTTTCAATTTGTTAACCTCTCTTTTACACTTCTGCAGACAAAGCTGAAAAGTGCGGTTCAGTTGCAAGATCTTTTGGATGCGACACGGATTTTAGTACCTCGTATTAGGTGTGGGATGTTTCTCAATTCAATTCCTTAAACTATTTTACTTGTGAATATGCTTGTCCTTCTCAACCAGTATTGACTTGCCTCTATGTTCTTTTAGGAAATAGTACTTATGGCATGATTTATTTAGGTTTTGTGGAAGATAATAAATTATGCGATTTATCTGCATGCTAAATTTTTGTATGATCACTCCCTCCTGATGATTAAATTGTCATCCAGACCTGGTCGAGAAAGTGATAGTGAAGCTGAAGATATTGAACATGCTGAAAAGCTTCGCCAAGTGAAAGCTGTGCTTGAGGAGGTTAATTAAATAACATTTCTACCTTTTGAACATGTGTACTCCTTGTCTGCTGTTTTGGTTGATAAGTTGAAATTTTGGGTCGTTTAAGTTGGTTCAATGTTGAATCCCTATGGTCCTCTGCCTCTTAATCAACTATAGTTATCAAAATAAAAAAGAAACACTGTAGCTCTGCTAATTAAAAAAAATAAAAAATTGACTTTGGTATCTGTTTGGTGAATGCTCCGTTTCATTCAATCCAATGCAAAACGTTTTTGTTTCATGTAAGATATTCAGATATGCTGAAACAAGGCGAGAGTGAGAGTTAGATACTCATCTGCCTTTGTGAGCTAAAGCCTTAACTCTGTATCAGAGTGCCAGAATCTCTCTCGTCACCCCCCCCCCCCCCCCCCCCCGACAGTACTTAACTGTCAGAAACTAGTTATATTTGAACTTTTTGGTATACTTTTTGGTATAATTTAGCTAGTTACTGATTTTGTCACTTCCTCAGAATGGATGATGTGGTATTTGGGAGATCTCCAACCCAAGCCCACCACCCCCACACCTCGCCCTGTGGGCAAAAAGACCAGTTGGACCTTTGTTACTTTCATCTTATGATAAAATTTAGCTCATGCCAGATTATACATTTGCTTTTCCAGGGATTTCTGAAATGGTTAGTTTAGCTAATATGACTTATGTTTTGGTATCCAGGGGGGCCATTTCTCTGGCATATACAGAAAGGTCCAACTTAAGCCATCAAAATGGGTCAAGGTTCCAAAAGCTAATGGTGAAGGAGAAGAAGAACGACCAACTGAGGCCCTGATGGTTCTTAAATACGGAGGTGTTCTTACTCATGCTGGGAGAAAACAGGTCATAATTTATTGTATCATGCATATTGATCTCCACATTCTTTGGTTTGTCAAACAATTTTAGGATTGCCGTAGTTATGACTTATGAGACAGTACAACTTTCTGACTAGCTTATTTTATCACAATGTTTATGGCTTTATGTGCCCCTTCACTGCAATGACTCATCATTCTTTTTGCAGGCTGAAGAGTTAGGAAGGTACTTCCGGAATAATATGTATCCAGGTCAGTAGTTGTCTGCCAAGATTTTTTTTTTTTTTTTTTTTTTTTTCTGATCGGGCAAATGGTGACTCAAACCCATGACCTCTCGGTCATAGGTAGTGGAACACTGACCACTTGAGCTATACCACTTTGTCAGCCAAGATCTAATAGTGTGCTTTGTGGCCTTAGATGGTAAACTTGGTCTGCTAAACCTCATGATCATTTCGGGGTTAAAATTTATGCATCCTTTTAATTTGAATGTCTGAACACACATAGTGAATCCAAGATGCCTACTCTAAGTACCTTGCTTAATTCTTAATCCTTTCCTTCTCATATTGCATTGGAGTATGTGCAGTCAAGATTTTCTCTTCATATGTCATTTCTCTGTTGAAATTTTTATGTTCTTCACATCATGTTCATTTTGCACTTGAACCTGGTTGCCTTGGTTTTTCTCTTTTTTTATTTCTATGTGTTTGTCACTTCTTTTATCTATTAATTTACACTTAGTTTCTTTATGCTTCCATCTCAGGTGAAGGTACTGGCTTGCTTCGTCTCCACAGTACATATCGTCATGACCTAAAAATATACAGTTCAGATGAAGGTCGTGTTCAGGTTATGCTTCCAAATATAGTTTCTGTATTAAACAAATCCACAAGCTCTGTTCTGTGAATGATATCTTATCAGTAGATATATTTGGGATAGTTCTATGGGTGTTTCAAATTCCTTTTATGCTGTATGATACGTCATCCAGTTTTAACATACTTGACTTGAGTTATTTGCTTACTATTGGCAGATGTCAGCAGCTGCTTTTGCTAAAGGTCTTCTTGACTTGGAAGGACAATTGACACCTATTTTGGTTGGTAACCATTATATCCCTTATTTGCTCACTTGTTTTTTTAGGTGATCTTCACTCTTCTATTTTTTCCATCTTTTAAAGGTTTCACTTGTCAGCAAGGACTCCTCAATGTTGGATGGGCTTGATAATGCCAGTATTGAGATCAAAGAAGCTAAGGTATGTCTCTTTATGCCATGCAATAGGAATTTTGGAAACATGGTTGAAGCAACAAGTGAGTTGCATATTCGTTCAGCTATTTAGATGCAGCCACAGGCATCACAGATTCTCAATATAAGCTGAATGCAGTTGAATTATTGCATTTTGATTTATTTCTTTTATTTCAACTTCTTTGTGCCTAGACGAGGGGGTTGGACATGGATCCTGCCAGTATATAATTTAATAGAAAGGAATACAAATTATAATTAAATGAATATGAGTAATACTACCTTAAATTTTGTTGTAGTGTATAATAGTACTAAGATCTCCGACTTAAGGCTATTTATGGTCTCAAACAAAGTTCCGGAGCTTGGTTTGATAAATTCAGTAATGTCCTCAGAGCTATTGCTTTCAAGCAATGTAAATCGAAAACTCTGTGTTTGTGAGGCATCATTCAAATGGGATTGTCATTCTCATTGTGTATGTTGATGACATCCTTGTATCTGGCTGTGATATACAAGGGATAGATGAGACTAAGAAATACTTGAAACAACATTTTGTTACTAAGGACATGGAACGTCCTAAGTATTTCTTAGGAATTGAAATTGCTCACAGCAGATCTGGCCTTTCTTTATGCCAGCAGAAGTTTGCTATAGAGTTACTCAAAGAAAAAGGATTGCTAGGAACAAAGCCGATTGCTGCTCCTATGGGCATCAATCCAAGCGTTTGAGAAGACAGTGAGTTATTTTTGAGAATAAGGCCAAGTATAGACAGTTTGGGGGGGTGGGTGGGTGGGGGTAACTTATTTACTTCATCTAACCTGGTTGCGGATGTCTTCACTAAACCTTTAGGAGGGAATTTTGTCAGAACTTTGTGACAAATTTGTGACCAGCTTGAGGGGGATTGTTGTAGAGTATTATACATATTTCCTTGTACAGTTAGGTTTCCTTGTATATCTAGGTTTTTCTTGTAGGATTAGATTGTAAACTAGTTTCTACTCCCTATATATATGAGGGTCTCTATACTAGTTAATATACACCACACACAATTTTGTTCTATTTTGACATGGGGAGTAGAAAGTAGGTTACAGTCTAATCCTACAAGGAAAACCTAGATATACAAGGAAATATACGATACCATTCTATTTAAAAATTGAAATTGTGGCACAAGTCGTCCTATAGAAAATCATATTATAATTAATACGGCTTTTTAAGTTGCTCTCCTTAAGTTTTTAATTTATCTTATTTCACACTTACTATTAATATTTTATTTTGACCATTTAATACATAACCTGATGCTAGTTGTCGTGTACAGTTTCCAACTTGATACACTATTTTCTTAGTGTGCCCTTTTAAAACTATGAGCCTTATTTAGCATGATATGTTTTTATTCCTCTGTCATATTTGATTTTGTTATGTTCTTGTGAAGCTGTTTGCTTTTCTTTACCCTGCCAAAGAAAGATAACCTTCAGCGCTGGGTTTTTACCTACTTTATATCCATTAATGCTTCAATTATCAAATCTTGAAAGGACTCCACAAAAAAATGTTAAATGTCGAAAAAGTATTTGTTTTTTTTTTTTCTTCCTTGCCGTATCCGTTTGGTGCATGCGTTCATTATGAAGCTTAGCTACATGTCTGAGAATATTAGTATTGGAGAATCAAAATTGTCAAAAATAATCTAGTATTGAAAAAATTGTGCTATTTTTCAGTAACTTTGTGTATTGATTTCTTTTACCAGGCCAGGTTAAATGAGATTATAACTTCTGCCACAAAGGCTGTTCATAGCAGTAACTTGCCAGAGAAACCGTGGATGGTTGATGGAGCTGGACTTCCTCCTAATGCCTCTGAACTTTTACCCAAACTAGTAAATATCTGCCATTTTCCTGGATAAATGATTTATGGCATTTGCTAATATTACATGTTTCCTCCTCTGTCAAGTATGTTCGTCCAATTACACTGATCAACATGAACTCCTTGCTAGTGAGAGTGCTTCTTGAATCATCTATGGATTCTAATTCATTTATCATGACCACTGCCAGGTCAAATTGACAAAGAAAGTCACTGAACAAGTAAGACTTCTAGCCATGGACGAAGATGAGGAGCTTGCGGAGACGAGTGCATATGATATAATTCCTCCATATGATCAAGCTAGGGCTCTTGGTAAGACTAATATAGATGTTGACCGGATTGCTGCTGGTTTACCTTGTGGTAGTGAGGGATTTCTCCTCATGTTTGCTCGATGGAGAAAACTTGAGAGGGATTTGTATAATGAACGCAAATTGTAAGTAATCTCTGACCATTTTTTGATTTAATTGCCACAATTCAATTTTCATCTCAGATTTGGCAGACTCCGTTTTCAGGAATTTAACTAACTTAATTTCAACAAAATGCAGGCGGTTTGACATTACACAAATTCCTGATGTTTATGACTCTTGCAAGTAAGGATATAACATGTTGCTATAATATCTTGCGTATGGATAAGTTTTTTCATCCCCATTTTACAGTCACAAGGAATACTGAATTATTGCTCTTGTGATGTGTGCTGATATATCGTTCAGTTTCCATTTTTTTAATCAATTGCTGCCATTCCTCTTATATATATATTTTTTATTATTTTTCTTCGGGTAGGCTTTAATGAGTGGAGGGGACCTTGAAAGTGGGTAGAGGGGATGCTATACTGGAATATGTAACTACACTTGGGCTTTCATTTTATGCATTAAATTAACCTCATACGTGAGGAAGTATGCATATTACATGATATTTGATCTCTGAATTATGTCTAGAGAGAAGTCTAATATCACACCTTGCTGCGGTTCTGATTATTCCTAATTCTGGCTTCCTTTGTTACAGGTATGATCTCTTGCACAACGCACATCTTAATCTAGAAGGGTTAGATGAACTCTTTAAAGTTGCTCAGGTATGACAGCCAAATTTTTTTAATGTCCCTGCCCATACCCCCCAAAGGAAAACAGAAATGAGAGAAATCTTACACTTCTTTTCTTACATTAAAAAAGTCAAATTTCTCCCTTCAAGACACTCTTTCATATTAATACAAGGGCGAAAGCATTTGTATTTGTGGCTTGGGCGTTTACTCATGCTTTGTATTCTGTGGCTCTTTTTTTTCCTTCAGCGACTTGCAGATGGTGTTATTCCAAATGAGTACGGGATCAACCCAAAGCAAAAACTGAAAATTGGATCAAAGGTAATATCACATACTTCAATATGTTTCCCGTTTTAGTTAAGTCAGACTTTCCATCAAACCTACCACAGTTTCTTCAAATTATGTGCAACTCTGGATGCAAAACTTATTTGGCAGATGAACTTAGATAGGTAGAAAGACTGATGACAGGAAATAAGACGACCATCTTTAAATTCAATATTTATAATGATGCTGTTAAATGTGAGAACGCCTTGTTATGTGATCCATTTATGCATTACATAAATGCTGCTGTGGAGGCTCAGAATGGGTTTGAAATTATACTCTATCAAATTGATGAAATTCTGGTAGAGCAGTTACTTATATGGTGCAAAAGTTAAACAAATAGAATTCCCTATTTTCCTGAAGGTGGTGTTTTATCATGCATTCTGTTATCTATGCATCAAGTTTCATAGAGTTCATGCAAAACCTTGTTTTATGAGATCTCAGATTGCCCGCCGCCTGTTGGGAAAAATCTTGATTGATCTGAGAAACACACGTGAAGAAGCACTCAGCGTTGCAGAATTAAAGAGTAACCACGACAATAACCCAGCTGTCCCTAGCACAGGAAAGGAAGATACTGATTACCATTCAAAGTCTCACAGTAAAACGGAAGGTTTAAGAAGAGCTAGTTTTACAAGTGACATGTCAATGGATCAAGATGAAGATGATGACAAAGAAATTAAGTACCGTTTGGACCCAAAGTAAATTTCCCTATATATCTTCTTTGCTCACATGCATATCGTTGACATTTACTGATTAGAATTGATCATTAATGATTTTATCTAGCCAAGAAGATTATTTTAAAATTTGGGTCCCCAGACACAACTTCCTCTCTAAATTACACATGTTCTTACTTAATCAGATATGCAAACGTGAAAACACCAGAGCGTCATGTGCGGACACGGTTATACTTTACGTCGGTGAGTAACCATTACTACTATCCTTTCTGTTTCCTACATTTGTCTCGAAATATGGGCCATTTATCTATTATATTGCTAAAGACCTTTATCTAGTAGTTTTGGTTTAAAGGAACCATGATTCCTGTAAATGAGCAATCATAAAGGTTACTGAGGCTAGTGCCAATGTAAAAATGATACCATATACTAATTAATATTTTTCCCTAAAGTAGGGTTCACTCTAAACTGGAATTATATGTATCCCATATGTGCTAATAGTTCTTAGACGTAAAGGACCACATTTACCATCGAATACCCACCCTGTACTGGAATAAAATACATGGCCATGGAATGCACCACATTTAGATATTTCATGTGCAACCTGATCAACCTGCATCTCTCTTGCATTGGGGCGTGACATTTTTTTTTTTGCCCTTCAATCATTTTAAGCACAGGAAACTCCAAAAAGTTTTTTGAGATTTATGTTTATCCTGTTGCAAGTTGCCTTTGTTGGGTCTGAATTTTTTTTTTTACAAGTCTTGCCTCCCAATTAAACTCTCCTGTGACTATGAAACGACAGGAATCCCATATTCATTCATTGATGAATGTTCTCCGTTATTGCAATCTGGATGAATCTCTTCAAGGAGAACCTAGCCTTGTTTGTGATAATGCCTTGGAGCGCTTGTATAGGACGAAGGAGCTTGACTACATGAGTTACATTGTATTGAGGTTGTTTGAAGACACAGAGGTTGGTACTCTAAATCTAATGTTCCCAATTTTTCTTGTACATTCTTAGTATAACTGATAGAAACATGAAAGAAACCGCAAAAGCTAATAAAATGGTAAAGAAGAAGAAATATTTGTCTGCAGATATTGTTGCTTCATTGATTGAGGAATGATGCTGCAATCACGGTACATATATCAGCTAAGAGAATAATCTAGATACATCCATGTGTTATCAATCTCTTGGTTATCACCAGAAGACAAACACAACTCAACAAACTTGATTCCATAGTTGTTAATGTCATACTGTTAACATATCTATGCTTCGTTGGTTGCTGTTTTTGAAGTCCTAGTACATCTATAATTGTTGGCCATCTCAAATTTACTACACAAATTCAATGCAGGTGGCTTTGGAAGATCCAAAGAGATTTCGCATGGAGATGACATTTAGCCGAGGTGCAGATTTGTCCCCTTTGGAGGTAATTTTCAAAGAAGACATAAATTCCCTCTCCCCCTGTCTCTGTCTCTCTCTGGTCGAAATTAATTGAGTATGGTATGGGGATCTATGCGATAATTGATATCTTTTGCTAGATAATAATTTTCGGCTTGAGTACATGCCGAACTGAATTAATCTACAACCTGTTACGATCCCACATCGGTTCCACATGAAAGTGTGGAAGGGTATATAAGTGGGAGTCAATCCTTGACCTTTGACCATGGTTTTGGGTTAAGTTAGGGCTCCCTTGCTTATATTCCTAACAATTGGCGCCGTCTGTGGGAAAAGTTCGGGCGGGCTGCGGAATGGGGCTACCCGATGGTGGGCCCAGAGGTTGCCACCACGGATGTGGGCCCAGGGGGGGTTGCCACCCGTGAAGTGGGCCTTGGCATATGGGTTGCCACCCGGAGTGTGCCGTCCGTGGACGTCCGGCTTTAAGGGGGGTCGATTGTTACGATCCCACATCGGTTCCACATGAAAGTGTGGAAGGGTATATAAGTGGGAGTCAATCCTTGACCTTTGACCATGGTTTTGGGTTAAGTTAGGGCTCCCTTGCTTATATTCTTAACAATTGGCGCAGTCTGTGGGAAAAGTTCGGGCGGACTGCGGAATGACCATGGTTTTGGGTTAAGTTAGGGCTCCCTATCTTATATTCCTAACAATTGGCGCCGTCTGTGGGAAAAGTTCGGGCGGACTGCGGAATGGGGCTACCCGATGGTGGGCCCAGGGGTTGCCACCACGGAAGTGGGCCCAAGGGGGGTTGCCACCCGTGAAGTGGGCCTTGGCATATGGGTTGCCACCCGGAGTGTGCCGTCCGTGGACGTCCGGCTTTAAGGGGGGTCGATTGTTACGATCCCACATCGGTTCCACATGAAAGTGTGGAAGGGTATATAAGTGGGAGTCAATCCTTGACCTTTGACCATGGTTTTGGGTTAAGTTAGGGCTCCCTATCTTATATTCCTAACACAACCATTTTGTTTTGAGGGTCATAACCATTTATTTCAACCGACCTAATTATCCCCCACTCACCCAAAAAACCACCAGAAATAAAATGAAAAGATCAGGGGGTGCATATGGAAAAGATAGTGTCATATATACCAGAAAATCAGGGGGAAATTCCTTATTATGAGTTTATTGGTGAGCAAAATTTCAGTTGTTTTTTTTTTTCTTTTCTTTTGACAGGGAAATGACAGCGAGGCAGCATCGTTGCATCAGGAGCACACATTGCCAATAATGGGTCCAGAGAGGCTGCAGGAAGTGGGATCATACTTGACATTAGAAATGATGGAGATGATGTTTCGTCCATTCGCAATGCCAGCTGAAGATTTCCCTCCCCCGTCAATTCCTCAAGGGTTCTCGGGCTACTTCTCCAAAAGTGCAGCCGTTTTAGAACGTCTTGTCAACCTCTGGCCATTTCACAAGCATGGCCACTCTAACGGTAAGTGAATTGTGGCTTGGTTCAATGTATGGGCCTTGAAAAAGGTTTGAGAACTTTACATGAATCGAGATGAGGTACAGAGGTTAGAGCAGACCCTTGTACATTGCCTATAATGCTTGGTTTTACTCATTCGTTCTGTGTTGTGTACACTAGTTATGTTAATTCGAATCAAAGGTTCTTGTTTTTATGACTCTTTAGATTCCCCACAGCTCAATAGACATTTTGTGGATACAATCAATGCAGTGTTAGGAGTTGAGAAAAGAGAGGGAGTATTTTTTTATTTATTTTTATAATTAAGAGTAGAAAAGGAAGGTCATGTCACCTAGCTTACCTTGTATAACAGGTCATCGTACCAAAGACGAAAAATGTGCAAGTTACAGGATGACAATCAAAATTTGAATGTTGGGTGAAAATAAAGTGGCAGAAGTTGCGGGAAAAAAAATCCCTATATTATATGGTGACACAAAGTAAGATTTGATTGAATCTTGACACGAATCATACCCTTAAGAATAAAGAATGATCATTTCACTTCCAATATATCAATTGCACCCTTCGTCTCTGCAAAAGAATTGAATCTTCATGCAAAGTGGTTTTGTTTTGGCTCCATGAGTTTATTGTGCAGCCGTCCATCTCATCTCGTTCATTAAATATGAAAGAAGAGAAAGGCCGGTCGAGGTGTCGACCGAAAAGAGGAGAGGAATTTTGTGCCAGCAAATAAATTAGTGAGAAGAAAGAAATAGACGTCCATCTTGTCCATTAATAATGGAAGAACAGAAAGGGGGTCAAGTCGACTGGAAAGGAAGGAAAGAAAAGAGAGAAGCTTGTTCCCGCAAATAACGTACTTATTTATTTGGGTTACAGTCGTTTTAGCAATTTGCAATTTGTTCATTAGATTGCAATTTATACTATACAAAATTGAATGTTTGCAACATAAATTATATATCTCTAGTATTTTTTGGCCACAATGAGGTTATAGTTGTCCATTCATATAATATGTATAAAGAAAATATCATTTTTCTAAAATTATTTGATTATATGTGTTGTTCTTTTCAAAATAATTGAATAGGGACATTTTGTATGCTAAAAGGTGACACATTGTATATTGAACAGTGATACAGTGAAATAGAGAATTTACGTGAATCTAAATTTATGAAATCTTTGTTGAAATTTGGTGAAAAGAAAATATTATTTACAATTTACTCTTTCAAAAGCAAATCCAAACATTCTTGGGCCTATGTTTAGGTTTTGGCAAATTTTTGAGTGAGAGATATTTAAATTAAATATTTTATCCACTTAAAATCCCTACTATTGTTTGTTTGACTTATGGGTACAACCATACAAGAGAGTGTTTCTCACATTCTACAGTACTAACTCAATCACATACAAAATGTCCACTCCAACTTTATAAATTTTATTTTACATAAAAATGAATACATACACATACCGTTCCAAACATACTTGCACATACACTTACCTTTTACACTCAAAAGGATACTTTTATCGTGCACAAAATATGTATTCATACATGGCTAAAGCAATAATTTCTCTGTAATGATCGCGCGATAAATAAATCAGAATCAAGTCGTACATCATGGCCATCGATCACCACAAATGAGAAAAAACAATCTGCGGTTATTTCCAGTCATCATGAGGATAATATATTTTTTCATGTAATTAAATTAGGACTCATTTCCATGATTTTATTCTCGAGTTCGTCTTTCTTAGCTCCAACAACTCTCCCCACTACCTTCCCTTGCTTCAACAACACGAATGTTGGCATTGAATCCACGTTATATTCCTTCGCTACATCCTAAACAAAAACACTCCAACTCAAATCCATATTCAATTTGATATTAACTTTACAAAATTCCATTGCATACATATATCATTAAGGATATTTATACGAACTAGAAATGAGCTTGTGCATGTTCATTGTATTCAAATTAAAAAAAAAATTAATTATTTTATTAAATATGATACAGATTCTCACGAGGTTGTTACCTAGATACTCGATGACTTCCCGCCTATTACGCATAGTTTTCATAGAAACCAATTATTTATTATAATGGACTGTTCAATTAAAGTTCACTTTTGGTTCCAATAACCACGTACCTTTCCAATTTTGGTCCTATTAAAGAGAAATTGGTCCCAAAATCACAATTTTTTTTATCAATTTTGGTCCCAACAACGTACCGATTTAGCAAATTTGGTCCCACGGTCAGTCAAACCGTTAGCACTTTTGGTCCCATACATTAAAAAAAAAAAAAAACCGTTTTTTGCTACTTCTCTTTTCAACTTTTGAGCTTGTTTTCTTCATAATTTGAGTTCTCAAACTCCAAATGACTTGATTCTTTTTCATTACAATCCTTTTTTCAACGCCCTTCACATGGTTTCATCATTCAATTGACTTCAATTAATCTTAAAATTGTGTTTTGCTTTTAAAACTCCTCAATTTGCCACAAGATAAACAACACACACACCACCTTTCTCGACATTTAATCACAATTAGTCGATTTACTATAAATAAATGCATGAAATCATATTATATTGAACAAATTATACACATAGATATCTAGCAATTATCACACTAATCAATTTTTGCACACAAATTTCCTTGTATTGTCTAATTATTCGAATTTTGAGCGAAAAACCATAAAATACCTGTAAACCAACAATAACCCTAATACTTTAATTTTCTCATTCAAAAACATACAAAATATGTTAATTAAGTTATTTCAAATATATTTGGAACAAATAACTAAAAGAATAAAATAATTTTCACAAGAAATAAATTGAGAGTAATTTTATAATATTTATTCATAATTATTTATTGTGGGTTTAGAAAAAATAATCGTAATTTATTTAGATTTTCTAAATAAAACTATAAGAGTTATTTGTTCCAAATTAAATTAAATTGAGTAATTAATATTTTTGTGTGTATGAATGAGGAAATGAAGATATGACATTATGAGGCAATTTGTGTGCTAAAATTGAT
The DNA here is from genome assembly GCA_947034835.1 of Ballota nigra. Classification (NCBI taxonomy): domain Eukaryota; kingdom Viridiplantae; phylum Streptophyta; class Magnoliopsida; order Lamiales; family Lamiaceae; genus Ballota; species Ballota nigra. Next base: position 111,031,363 of record OX344722.1, on the reverse strand, counting down.
TAGTGTGATAATTACTAGAATTTTATGTGTATAATTTGTGCAATTTAATAGAATTTCATGGATTTATTTATAGTAAATCGACTAATTGTGTTTAAATATCGAGAAATGTGGTGTGTACGTTGTTTATTTTGTAGCAAATTGAGGAGTTTTAGAAGTAAAATACGATTTTAAGATTAATTGAAGTCAAATGAATGATAAAACTATGTGAAGGACGTTGAAAAAAAGGTTATAACAAAAAAAAGAATCAAGTCAATCGGAGTTTGGGAGCTCAAATTATGAAGAAAACAGGTTCGAAAGTTGAAAAAAATGCAAAAAAGGGTCTTTTTATGTTTGGGACCCAAAGTGCTAATGGTTCTAACAGTTGACTAACGGTTTAACTGACCGTGGAATCATATTTGCTAAATTGACACGTTGGGACCATAATTGATAAAAATTGAGATTTTGGGACCAGATTCTTTAATTGGACCAAAATCGGAAAGATGCGTGGTTGTTGGGACCAAAAGTGAACTTCACCCATGCACACTGTATATGTATAATTTAATTTGCTCAGCATGAAAACTCTTATAATTTAATTAATGAATTTAGTAATAGAATAAATATACTTAATTTTCTTATTCGAATTATTAACAAATTAAGATTTGCTAAATATAGGGCACAAAATTGTATAAGACAGTTGTTTCATATATAAGATGTGATACTATTTGCATGTTTATGCAATACTTTTACAACTTCAGTATTACAAAAACTTGCAAAAGTATTATGGTCTCATGTTGCTCCAGGATAGATATATAATATTAATAGATATCCAAAATTTATAAAGATTAAGTTAGGGAATGAGAAGATTATGAATTTCATTTTGATTAGGTTAATTGAATTGAAATTGAAAGGGAAGATAAGCGTACAGCGAGCTCGTCGACATCAATTTTGACGAAGTCGACAAGGGAGTATTTAGCAGCGAGTTCGATGACGGCCGGTTCCATGAACTTGCATGGCCCACACCACGTTGCCGCAAAGCCCACCACCATCTATTCAATCACAACAAAATTAAATTAAATTTTGATAAAGGATGAATCCAAGATCGGAAAACCTCCAAAACTCATACTGCCATCTATATTTTCAATCCGAGAGGACAAACTCATATAGTAAAATGAACGTGTAAATAACATATTTTTATATATGTAAAAAAATATTAAATTCAAGGAGGGCCATCGCCCGTGCCCGCATAAAATTGCTTTTTTTGATAGAAATAAGAGAGAGAAAGGAAGAGAGAGACGAGTTGGTTTTTTGGTGTGGATTGGTTGAAGTGGAGTTGCCAGCGGCGAGAGGAGTGAATGAGGCGGACGCCGGAGCTCGACAATTCTTCTTCATCCTCCCGAGATTGGGAGCCGCCCATGCTTAATTTCTCCTTTATACCCTCAACCACTTCATCAATTATACTTTATTTATACAAGTGGATCCCTTCTTCCTTGGGATAAGACCAGACCAGGCAGCATTATTGACTTTAGATTTTTATGGAAATACTGTATTGCTGTCTCAAAGTATAAGATAAGGACAAACTAAATAGCGAAAATGGTTTATACATGAATCATTGAAAAGTATTACTCCCTCCGTCTATGAGTAAACTTCCCACTTTTCTTTTCGGGCCGTCCACGAGTAAGTTTCCCATTCCATAAATGGAAATAACAACACTCTATTATATATAAACTTTAACCTTCAAACACACACAATATTACAAAAATGTCACTCATTCACTTTACTTTTCAACACTATTCATTACTTTATCCCAAAAGTCAACATGTGGCCCACCATATATTAATAAACAAATACACTTTCTTAAACCATTCAACAAAAAGAAGTGGAAAACTTACTCGTGGACGGAGGGAGTACTTGTTTTCACTAAAAAGTATTACTGGTTTGGACGGAAGAGTCTTAATTGTTCAGTGAAAACAACTAATATCCATCATTAAAAATAACTAATACTTTTCAGTGAAAACAACTAATACCCTTCAATGATTCATTTATGAACCAATTTCTACTCTAAGATAAGAATTCTTACAAGATTTGCTCTTTTTATTTTACGAATATTATACAGATAGATAAATAATTATATCAATTGATTCCTTAAAATATATTCATTATTGGCGGCAAAGTGTATTATTAACCGTGAAATTCATTTGAATTTTGTGTGTATTTTTTAATATTTTATATTATATTATTAATGAAAAAAAATTCGCATTTTGAGTCATGCATGCGGTGAATTTGGATTTTTCCAAAATTTCCTATATATATTTAAGTTTCTGTCCCATGACATGTTATAAGCAAGGATGAAAAAATCGCGAAATTTCGCCGATATTTCGCCGAAATTTCGGTTTTTTGGAGATCTCGATATGGATATCCATCGGAACGAGATTTTTTCCAAAATATCGATAAAATATCGGGAAATATCGGTATCGATATCGATATCGGTGAGCTGTAGTTCAAAATTTGCAAAATATCTGGAAATTTCGAGGAAATATCGGCGAAATATCGGTAAAAATCGGGAAAATATCGGTAAATATCGAAAAAAATCTCACTTTTTCATTTATTGTCCATGAATATTATTTTAAATCTTGAGAGGATTTAATCACTAAAAATCACCATTTATTCAAAAATCTTGCAAGAAAAAAAGTTTCAACATGCTTAGTTGCATTGTTTGTATTGTATTAAATTATTATGAACAACTATTATATCATTTTAGACTGCTAAGTATTTTATTTTTATATATTTGTCGTAAACAATTCATTTTGTTTGAGTTTAAATTAAATTTATATATATTAAAGTTAGATATAAAATACCCTAAAGTTTCATGTTAAATTTCCATCATTTTAATAAAATTTCCATCAATTTTCTACTTTTTTACCGATATTCGATATCGATATTTCCATCGATATATCCGTAAATTTAAGGTACCGATATTTCCACCGATACCGATATTTTCATCCTTGGTTATAAGGATGTCCTAATGGTTGAGCTGTCCTTTCCAAGAATTCAAAGTGGACTAACCTTTGTTTGAATCTGTTCAATTACAATTTTTTTTTTTTTTTTTGCTTTCGCTGTTTGTTTTTTAAAATTTCTTTTTTATATCTTTCGTTTTTTCGGTGTTTAATTTGATTTTAAAACTTTTGAATATATATTACCATTCAACTTTTGTCTTTTGAATCTTTTTTCTTATCAAATTTGTTTTTTAAACTTAATAATATATGAAGCTTAATTTTTTATAATTTTTTTTAAGTTTAGTGCTCTCCTTTAATGTTGAATTAAAGATTTTAAAAAACTAATATTTTATTAAAAAATTAAATAAAATAGGTTATTGTAGGAATATTGTAGATCTCATTTATTAGTTTGTGAGTATTGTTTATTTGTAAAAAAAGGAATGAGAATAAGTTTGGCAAACAATCCAAAAGAAAAGTTGGAATAAGTTTGGTGGATGGAGAGAGTATATCTCTAAATTTATTGATTTATTTAAAAAAAAAATAAAGCTAATTTGATCAGTTTTTATTAATATATTATATGTTTCGAAAATACTAATAATATATAAAATCGAACATAATTATTTTTAATTGGGCCCTCCTAAGTCGAATTCCTGGATCCGTCACTGTTTACAACATACATGTTTTTAATCACTATACTAAAACGTATAATTATTTATTTTAATTAAAAATTGATAATGTGTTCATATTGCATTAATGAAATACTACTACTAGGGCTTCTAAATATATATGAAATAAAGTTTATATTTTTATCTTAGGTTTAGGATTCTCTACATAACCTCACATGCATTAAACAAAATGTTTCTTTCTATTATTGTTCTCTACTCTTTTTCTTTATTGGTTTATTTTATTTATATTAAATGGTGATACAAGTAGAATTGTTTTGGCTTCATAGATCGAGGGTAAGCTGGATGAGAGAGAGGGATAGGAATACACAGTTTTTTCATAAAACGGCTAGTGGGAGACGGAAGCGTAATCGAGTGGATGCTGTGATTGATGATAGTGGGGTGGTGTGGAAGAAGGAGAGAGATAAGAGACGGGTTTTTGTTAATTACTTCTCATATCTTTTTTCAGCAAATGACAACTTAGTGATGGATGGAGTGCTTGAGGCTATGGAGCAGCGGGGTACGGAGGATATGCTGGCTGCTTTGGCTAGGCCATTTACCGTGGAGGAAGTGACGACTGCTTTGTCCCAGAATGCATCCTACTAAGGCTCTTGGGCCTGATGGTATGTTTGCTGTTTTTTTTTTTTCATAAGTATTGGCATATTGTTGGAAATGGAGTGTTGAATTCTGTTCTTGATGTTTTAAATTGTGGTGCTGATCCTCGTGTTTTTAATCATACTCATATTGCTCTTATTCCTAAATTCAAGAAACCAAGACGTCTTTCGGATTTTTGGTCAATTAGCTTGTGTAATGTTTGACTTAAGTTGATTACTAAAACCATTGCTAATCGTTTGAAGCCTTTTCTCCCTCACATTATAGATCTTTGTCAGTCTGCTTTTATTCCTGGAAGGTTGATTACTGATAATGCTTTGCTTGCTTTTGAAATTTTCCATTATATGAAGCATAATAAAGTGGTGTCTAGAGGGTCTTTTGCTTTTAAATTGGATATGAGTAAGGCTTATGATCGGGTAGAGTGAAATTTCTTGGAAGGGGTGTTATTACGGGTGGGCTTGTGGGGTCCATTAATGGATACAATTATGAGATGTGTTAGAACAGTGTCTTTTGTTGTGATGGTAAATGGTAGTCCGTCTGAGCAATTTTGGCCAACCCGGGGAATTGGGCAATGGGATCCTTTATCTCCTTACTTATTCCTATTTTGTGTTGAAGCGTTGTCTTATCTAATTATGCGGGAGATGGAAATGAGAGTCTTATATGGAGTCAGGATTTGTAGACGTGCACCTGTTGTTACTAAATTATTCTTTGCAGATGATACCTTGGTATTTGGAAGGGCAATGGAACCAGAGCTTACTCGTGTCAAAGGCATCCTTAAGGCCTATGAAGAAGCGTCTGGGCAGGTGATAAATTTGAACAAGTCAGACATCATGTTTAGTGCTGGAATTTCAGAGGAAAAGGGAGATCATCTGGCGGATATTTTGGGGGTGAGACGGGTTGATCAACATTCAGTTTACTTGGGTATTCCTATTCCACGTGGCGTGCCAGGAGTGATATATTTACTGTGTTGTTAGATAGAATCCACAAGAAATTGAAAGATTGGAAAGATTGTATGTTATCTTATGCTGGGAAGCTAACGTTGGTAAAGTCGGTGGCTCAGGCGATTCCTACTTATCTCATGACGTGTTTTAAGATCCCGGAGGGGGTGATAGAGAATATTGAGTCTGTGTTTGCTAAGTTCTTGTAGGGACAAAAAAAAAATGAGGAGAAACGAGTTCATTGGCTGCGAAGGGAGTGGTTGTACAAGGCAAAATTTGAAGGGGGATTGGGGTTGCGACATCTATCTTCTTTTAACAGGGCTCTTTTGGCGAAACAAGGCTGGAGATTACTTCAGGAAACTGGTTCATTGTTAGAGGCTGTGTTAAAGGCTAGATATTATCCTCGTGGGGATTTTCTGTCGGCTACTGTGGGTTTTAATTCCAGTTATACGTGGCAAAGTGTGTTGAAAGGGAGGAAGGTGTTGGAGGAGGGTTTGATCTGGGTCATTGGTGATGGGACCAAGGTTAGCGTGTGGAGGGATCGATGGTTGTATGATGGGAGTACACCAGGGGTAACCTCGGTTCATAGTGGCATATCTCCAGATTTGTTGGTGGCAGATTTGCTTGATTAGAGCGGGACAAGTTGGGATGAAGGCAAGCTGGGGAATCTTTTCTCGCCCGAAATACGGGATCGCATACTAACGATTCCGATCGCGGGTGAGGGCAGCAGGGACGTGTTGGCGTGGAGGTTTCAGAAGAATGGAATTTATACTGTGAAATCTGGGTATGGGGATGTGTTACGGTTAAAGATCCCGACTGTTCAAACCGTGGTGGATCCATTGGCGTGGAAGTGGGTGTGGACGGTTGGTGTTATACCGAGGGTCCGGTTTTTCTTGTGGAAATTATTTTATGGTATTTTATCATCTGCGATTAATCTCGTTAGCCGGCTTGTAGACGTAGATCCGTATTGCAAGCGATGCGGGGTGGAGATGGAAACTTCAGAGCATGCACTTCGGGATTGCACGAGTGTTGCTGGTATCTGGACAGATGGCCGATTAGGATTTCCGCCGGATTTTTATCGGTCAGGCCTACTGAGCTTAGGGGAGTGGATGATGGAGGTATTGTCATCCTTATATGTTCGGAAAAATGAGTTATTTGCAATTCTTCTTTGTTCTATTTGGTACAACCGGAATATGCTAGTTTTTAGCAACAAGAATCAGGCTACAACTGAGATTGTGAGGCGGGCACAGCACCATGAAGAGTTCCTTTCAGCTGCTAGAAGACGGCTGCAGCGTCCAAAGGAAATTTCGGCAGTTTGGGTTCCCCCCACTTTTGGTCTTCTAAAGCTTAATACGGACTCCTCAGTTAAGGTGGGATATGGTACATCTATAGGAGGTGTTTTGCGGGATTCTTTGGGGGTGGTTTGTTGGTGCTTTGCGGAGCGTCGGATAGGGGAGCATTGGGTAGAGATTGCGGAAGCGGAGGCTATTCGTAAGGGGATGGAGTTGGCTTTTGCGAATGGGGTGAATCGGATTGTGATTGAGGCGGATTCTCAGATTGTTATAAATGCTTTACTTCGTCCGCATCCGGATTTATCTTACTTGGGAAAGATTGTTCAGAAGATTTTGGAATTGCGGGTGAAGTTTGAAGAAGTTCAATTTACTTGGACTAGACGTTCGGGTAATGTGGTGGCTCATAGGTTAGCATTATTTGGGTATTCTTGCAGTTGTCCTTTCTTTTTGGTCAATATTCCGGCCTCTATTGTTTGTGACGTTGAAGCCGATTTGGCTGCGATTTAATTTATATATTTATGTTTTCTGTAAAAAAAAAAATGGTGATACAAGTAAAATTTGATCGAGAATTGAGAAGATTCCGACAAAAATTCGTGTATACACTAATTGTATTATGTAAGTGGTATGTGTTTTAAAATTATATTACTAATAATTTTTAGTTGTTTTTACTGAACAATATAAGTTGTTTCTATCGAATAATATTAATTATGAATTGTGCAATTCATGGATATAAGTGTTACTCACTTACTCCAATTAGTTTGAAAGAGTTTTGCATTACACAGTCTCAAACATGAGATGAAAATTAAATATAATTTTAAATCAAACTTACATTTAAAATGTGACAGGACTCCACAAACCTATACTCATATAACAAGGTTATTAATGGAATCTATTTCACGTATGAATGAGATCATTTGATACAATTTTTTGTGTTATATTCCATTATAATATGCTATCAACAGTCTGGCCGAATAGTATCTTCATGTTGCCGGCCCCATAAATTGGCCCAGGTTATTGGCACTACAAGATGGGGTAAATACACTACATGGATAAACCTAATACACTTAGGATGAATACACTACAATTTATCCCCAAAATACCCATAAACTCTTTGAATTCGCGACAAATTTTCGAAATACACTCCACCTTACAGAATTCCTCCACCACGCAATTGCATGTCGTCGTCTGCCCCCCCCCCCAAGGCCGTCGCCCGCCTTCCGCCGTCTACTCCCTCCAAAGTCGCCGTCTGTCGCCTCCAGATGCGGACCAAAGCCGCCGTCGATCGTCACACTTCGAACACCAGGAGGAATAGAGGTAAGTTTCATTTTTTTTTTCAATTTTGATTAGGTGTTGGTTCAATTTAAGTATGAAAAGTACCCTAAATGTAACTTATTACTGATTTGAGTATGAAAACTTTGTTTGAATCAACTGTATTAGGGTTTAGTTGACTCTATTGTACGTTCACGGAATTAGAGTGCGTATTTGTGTTTTCATTATGTTTTTGAGGTTCGAAACTGGTTATTTGAAACTATCTTAAGAATTCATCTTCTTTTTTCGAAAACCAGTGTTCGGGAAAGTTATTTGAAACTTTCACTATTGTTCCACAATAATTTTCGAACACTTATCCATTGTTCAGTAAAACACTTCGAACATGGTGTTCATAAATTATTTTCGAATTTAAGCCTTTTTCGGACAATTATTCCAAACAATAGGAAATGTTTTGGTTTTACGTTTCGAACATTGAGTATTCAGTTTTCGAACTATATAACATGATATTCTACATGGTGGGTGCTGAGAGGAGAATGATTCATTGTAGGGAGAGTTGCAAGGCTTGTGAATTTTATTGTAACTATCATTATCTAATTGTGCATTAATTTTACAATCATTATCTAATTGTGCATTAATTATCTGAGGAAATCATTTTTTTTCTTTACAATCTTTGAGTCATCATGCAGATAATTAATGGATGTAAATCATTGTCATTTATTATATTTACAGATGAGGATTGTAGGATTCGCCCTACTGCCTCTAATAGGGCGAAAAGGAAAGCATTGCATGAACCGGAACCAGAACCTGAACCTGAACAGGAATATACACAAGAACAAGATGATGTAAATGATGAAGAGGGTGTGGATGATTGAGCCCTACATGCCAGATCGTGTGTTGAGGCAATTTGGTTATGTGCAAACGGTTCCTGAGAAGCATATTCTTTCGGTGGTTGGTACATTAAAGGGAAAGAAGAAGGCCCGTGCAACTCTCAGAAGAACGACGACAATTTTGCAGATTTATTTGCAACTTGGGATAGCCACGTACTTACACAGGATAGGCTTGGTGATGAGGTCACAACTAATGGGTATATGGATTGGTTCCTCGAAAATGGTTACCCATTCGTGTCTAATCCGGCGAGTGTGACATTGTTGCCACGGGAGCCAGCACGTTCAACCGAACCAACAAAGAGAATTGAGGCATCAATAGTTAATTTGCAAAATCTTGTGAACAAGTGGAAGTCCGATGACATTTTGACTCTCGATGAGGCTATGCAGGTAGTCATAAATACCATTAACACTCTTCGTAGACGAGAAGAAGTAGTGTCATCATCGCGTGAGATTAGTAGCAATAGAGGAAAAGGTCGAGGCAGCAACAACAGATCAAAGCGGGGAAAAGGGAGGCATTGAAAGGTTGGATATCTTAGATGGATATTGTTAGGCATTGATGAATACTTTAGATGGTTTTGTTAACTTTTGGATATTTTGCATGGATATTGTTATGCAATGATGAATACTTTGGATGTGTTTTAACTTTTGGATATTTTTTTATTTGATGGATATTTGATGTTTGCTATTTGATGAAATTACTCTTGATGTCATTTATGGGCTTATCATGTTGGATATTTGAGTGCAGGTGTTAAAAGTTGTAAAATGACAATTTTTGAAATTATTGTTATATGTTCATAAAAAATTTCCGAACATTTTGAATATGTTCAGAATAATTTTCCGAACATAGTTGTTCAGAATATTTTCTCAAACATATATGGTTTGTTCTAAAAAATTTCCTGTACAGAAACACCGCTTGTAATTTTTAAGGTGAAATTTTTGAAAAAAATTCCCGAACATTTTGATTATGTTCCGAATGATTTTCCGAACATAGTTGTTCATATTTTTTTCCCGTACATATAAGGTTAGTTCTCCAAAATTTTCCGGAACATCTGTACAGAATGCATAAAAACAGAATTTCCATTACATGAACAAAACACATATGAAATAATTTCTCAATTGTTCATTCATAGCAAAACAAATACATCGTTTCTTGCAAAATAATTTTCATTCTACCTATGTTCCTTCCATTCTATATCGTTTCTTACAATCAATCAACAATATCTTCGGGAATGCGTGCACCAACTGCAAGAGTACGTACGACCTCCTCTTCCCCAATCCGACGTACGATCGCTTAACAACAATAACAATTTTATTCTCATGCCCTACACGAAGCAACCATTTCATTAGTGCATCTTGAGATGCAAAATGCTCCATTGTTGTGAAGACACTTGTATAATCCATAACAACTTCCCGAACATGTTCGTCATCATTAGCTTGCTCTTGCTCATCATTTGTCTCATCTTGCGCAAATTGGAAATAGTCATCTTCCACAATAAAATCTTCATCATCTTTCACTACAAAAAAAACACTGTTTTGCGACGGAAAAATCCGTCGCAAACAGTGTTTTGCGACGGATTCTACGACGGACACGTATCCGTCCCTAAAACAGCCGTAGCTAATTTTTGCGACGGATTTTGCACTCCGTCGCAGATTAACGACGGACAAATCCATCGCAAATTTGGCGGGTCAGACCCGGCCGAGTCGCACAAAATTTGCGACGGACAGTATTCCGTCGTAAATCTTTCGGGTTAGACCCGTTCGGGTCAACAACATTTGCGACGGCCACATTCCGTCGCAAATGTTTATATATATTTTTTTTAATTTTTTCTGTTAGAATTTGCGACGTGCTGTTTTCCGTCGCAAAATTCAATATTTGCGACGGATTTCGGCCGTCGCAAATTACTGAGCCTATACAAAAAAAAGTGGCTCGCGTGGTTCGAGCCCGGGCACCCGGGGCGGGTGCAGACCACTGGGCCACCCGGCCCATTCCTTATTATATGCGGCCCACCTTCTATATTAGTCTTATTAGGTCTTGAACAATTAATTCATTTTTGCATCCAAGGGGAATCGAACACGGGACCTCTTGTGCAAGAAGAGAGGGCGCGCGCCACTAGGGCACAAGCTACTTTCGTTCATTTTTATGCAATTAATTGTATATGTATTCAAATTAAGTCTTTTTTTTTTATTCACCAAATTAATTTATTTTCGTATCTAAGTTGTTTATTAAAATATTTTGCCCAACTATTTTTTTTATTTTGTAAAATTATGGGAGAAAAGCAAAATTGCCCAAAATTTAAGAGGGCACTTGATTTTTGCCCCTTTTTTTTCAAAAGATGTTTTTTGCCCAAAAAATATTGGCAAAACGGTTGGCAAAGGGTTGACACTCATGCCAACCTGTGTGCCAACCACTCGCCAACCTTTTGCCAACATTTTTTGGGCAATATATATCTTTTGAAAAAAAAAAGGGGGCAAAAATCAAGTGCCCCCTTAAATTTTGGGCACTTTTGTGTATTGTCCGTAAAGTTATTTATTTCGACAATGCATAATTTTATAATTCGTTCATTTGTACGCAATTAATTGTATATGTATCCAAATTGACTCATTTTTTTCTATAATTCACCAAATTAATTCATTTTTGTTTCTCACTTGTTTTTATAAATGTTGTGGCCATTTAATTTTTATTAGTTTGGTAAAATTATTTATTTCGACTCCGGCTTAAAATTATAATTCATTAATTTGTATGCAATTAATTGTATATGTATCCAATTGACTTGTTTTTTCCATAATTCACCAAATTAATTCATTTTCCTTTCTAACTTGTTTTTATAAATATTGGGGCCATTTAATTTTTATTATTTCTGTAAAATTATTTATTTCGACTACCGCTTAAGATTATAATTCGTTCATTTGTATGCAATTAATTGTATATGTATCCAAATTGACTCATTTTTTTTCATAATTCACCAAATTAATTCATTTTCGTTTCTCACTTGTTTTTATAAATATTGGGGCCATTTAATTTTTATTATTTCTGTAAAATTATTTATTTCGACTCCCACTTAAAATTATAATTCGTTCATTTGTATGCAATTAATTGTATATGTATCCAAATTGACTCATTTTTTTTTCCATAATTCACCAAATTAATTCATTTTCGTTTCTCACATGTTTTTATAAATTTTGTGGCTATTTAATATTTTTTTGGTAAACTTATTTATTTCAACTCCCGTTTAAATTTATAATTCGTTCATTTGTACACAATTAATTGTATATGTATCCAAATTGACTCTTTTTTTTTTCAAAATTCACCAAATTAATTCATTTTCGTTTCTCACTTATTTTTATATATGTTGTGACCATTTAAATGAAACTCACGAGGTATATAAATGAATAATAGAACAACATGATCTAAGATCATGTATATGTTTGCTACAAGTAATTAATTAATTAACACTGAATCTAAGCATTCCCGCTCACAAGGTTTCCGCCATTATTACAGAGATAATGAGGGATAATCTAGAGGAGAACGCAATGAAGTTCAAACTCGTCTCGTCGCAGCGGAAGCAGTACTACTTGGATGAGTTTCGGGTATATATATGCAAATATTTTTAAACCAACTTATTTCCATATATATACCTGAAACTCATCCAAGTAATACTGCTTCCGCTGCGACGAGATGAGTTTGAACTTCATTGCGTTCTCCTCTAGATTATCCCTCATTATCTCTATAATAATGGCGGAAACCTTGTGACCGGGAATGATGCTACAAAAATTATTCAAAAAACATAAATAAATTATTCAAAAAACATAAATAAATTGTTCAAACTGACTCTCTCTTCTCTCCCTCTCCTCTCTCTCTCTCTCTCTCTCTCTATGATCTTCTGAATGATGGTTCACTGTTCCAGTGATCCACCAAACCATCTCATATCGATCGTCCGTCTTGTGCTCGACCCAACTCCACCCGATCCCCACGCTTCCACCGCTTCTTCAGGCCGTAGATAATATTTTTGTACCGTTCTTGCGCTTTCGCACAGAACAATTGGTACATAATACTATCGTTGGCAGGGTCCCAAACGCACCGCCTCTGCAAATAAATTAAAATAGAATATTAACGAATAAATTAAAAAATTAAAAGGTAAATTAAAATCATAATAAATAAATTTATTATACCTTGAAGTCATCAAAGTACTCCATCCTCTTTTGCTCGGACACTTGACTCCACGAGTGGGCACCATACTCAAACTGTCTCATCATAATGATTTGTGAGACGATTGAGCTAGTCTCATGGGCTGGAAGCAGTCTGTGACAACAAAATTAAAAAATCAAGTTAATTATATTAATATATATAATTAAAAGTATACATAATTCATTAAAAAATACTTACTTGTTGTCGACTATGATGACAGTGAGAAAATTATCTTGACCTGGGTTCATCTGTAATAATTTTAAATTCAACTAATAAAATCAATCAACTAATATTATTCAACTAAACTAAAATCAATCAACTAATAATATTATTTTGTAAAACTATTAAACTTAAATCAAGCAACTAATATTATTCAAACTACCTACTCAACTAAATTCATTCAACTAAACTAAAATCAATCAACTAATAATATTATTTTGTAAAATTATTAAACTTAAATCAAGCAACTAATATTATTCAAACTACCTACTCAACTAAATTCATTCAACTAAACTAAAATCAATCAACTAATAATATTATTTTGTAAAATTATTAAACTTAAATCAAGCAACTAATATTATTCAAACTACCTACTCAACTAAATTCATTCAACTAAATTAAAATCAATCAACTAATATTATTTTGTAAAATTATTAAACTTAAATCAAGCAACTAATATTATTTAAAATCATTAAACTAAAATCAAATAACTAATATAATTCAAACTACCTACTCAACTAATATTATTTTGTAAAATTATATATTAAACTTAAATCAAACAACTAATATTATTTAAAATCAAACAACTAATATTATTTAAAATCAATTAACTACCTACTCAACTAAATTCAATCAACTAATATTATTGTGTAAAATTATATATTAAACTTAAATCAAATAACTAATATTATTTAAAATCATTGAACTACCTACTCAACTAAAATCAAACAACTTATAAATATTATTTTGTAAAATTATATATTAAACTTAAATCAATTTACTAATATTATTTTATAAAATTATTAAACAATTCAACTAAAATCAATCAACTAAAATTATTTTGTAATATTATTTAAACATGCTTAATTAACAATTAAAAATTAATAAATTACTAAAACAATTCAACTAAAATCAAACAACTAAAATTACTAAAATTAAAAATATAATATAAACTTAACAATTCAACTAAATTCAATTCTAAACTTAACAAATTCTAAACATGCTTGGAAATTAAATTTTAAATGGTAAAAATAAAGAAAACTTACGATTTAATGAAGAAACGAGCACTCGGTTGGGACGGATTGGCTCTACAGCGACTGCACCCGACTTCTCCCTCCTTTTCCTCTCTTTTTCCTCTTCTTCCTCTTATTCTTCTCGCCGCCTGCGCTGTCCTTTATATAAGGCGAAAAAGGCGTCCGTCGCAAATTGCGACTGCCAAACACCTGAACGACATCGTTTTTTAGTATTTGCGACGGCCAAGCCGTCGCAAATGTGAAATTTAAAATTTTGCGACGGACAATCCGTCGCAAATCAGTCAACGCGACGTTTCCCGAAAGGTCGCGCGACGTTTCCCGAAAGGTCGGGTCAATATTTGCGACGGAATAGGCCGTCTTAAATTCGAAGTTAAAAATTGCGACGGCAATATCCGTTGCAAAATAGTCAAGTGGACCGTTTCCCCAACGGGTATTTTTTAACGGGTCGGTTTGCGACGGAGTTGAAATTTGCGACAGCTAATCCGTCGTAAAATTTGTCGGTATGCAACGAAGTTAATGGACCCCACACTTTGCGACGGACTAGCCGTCGCAAAACAGTGCATTTTTCGATGGTTTTTTATTTCCGTCGCAAATTATCTTTTTTTCCGACGGGTCTCCAATATCCGTCGCAAATGCATGAAATTTGCGACGGATAATTGTCTGTCGCAAGTTTCCCGTCGCAAAATAATGTTTTTTTGTAGTGTTTGACATTAAGGTCTTCATCTACAGACAGGTCCTAAAATCACAAAAGTAGTCAAATCACTACATCGAAAAAAATAGTCTAAAAAAAGAAAAAAATAAAAAACTAACAATGTTCAGAAAAATAATATGAACATAGAAGAAATGTTCGCAAAAAATTTCCGAATATATTGGTTAAGTTCGGAGAACCAGAGATGAACAAATTCAATCGCGATTTTCGAAACAAGCAAACAACAATAATATTATCATATCCATACAATTTTATAAATTCAATGAACAATAATATGCGTGAAAAACATCATAACACCAACAAAAATTATACTACTCAATATTTAAAAAAACCTAGTTTCTAAAAAATACCCAATCATTTGCATATACATTTTCCGGGCTTGGAGGATCGTCCATCCTTACAATGTATTGTGAAGGGTCATATGTGAAGTATGGAGTCTGCTGAGCTTAATTCAATAGGAGGCTAAGTTGATAAAGTGTTAGCCGTGGGAGTTAGTGATTTTGGGGTACCAGAAGAGGTGGACCAGATGAGGTTGACCAGAGAAGCCTGACCAGAGAAGTCTGGCAGGAGAGCTATCAGAGGAGTTCCATCAGGTGAGGTTTGGACAGACGAGTCTGGTAGATGAAACATCAGAGGAGGTCTATTAGAGGAGGTCTGGGACCAGAGGTCATCTGGTGGCAGTAACCAGAGCCAGAGGAGGTCTTGTCATCTGATCCTGAAACTCGTTATTCGCAATGTACACCAAATTGGAGCTAATTCGAAGGCGGTTCTAACTGAATCAACTGTGGCGGTTATTGGAGTTCGTTAGCCAGCTGGATAACTACTTACATTGAGTTTGTTACAACTGAATCGAATCTAGGGTTCGTTTCCAATCTCTGTAATTATAAAAGGGGGTTTCTCAACTGAGAGAAACAGAACTTTATTTGTGAGCGCAAACACTGTGAGATTATGTGTGATTGTAACTTGTAACTTCCATTTCTCATCTTAGTGAAAAGATATCCTCTCGGATCCCGTGGACGTAGGAGTATTCATCTCCGAACCACGTAAACTGGTGTTCTTGTTGATTTTCAATTTCGGTCTTATTGCTTTCATATTCCGATTCCCAGAAACAAGTTTTCTTGTGAATCCAAAATCGATTAACAAGTGGCGCCGTCTGTGGGAAGTGAAGCAATCATGGCTACAACTAAGTTCGACATTGAGAAGTTCACGGGGAAGA
Organism: Ballota nigra; assembly: GCA_947034835.1. Taxonomy (NCBI): domain Eukaryota; kingdom Viridiplantae; phylum Streptophyta; class Magnoliopsida; order Lamiales; family Lamiaceae; genus Ballota; species Ballota nigra. The sequence goes on along the minus strand of OX344722.1, from coordinate 111,015,367 downwards.
ATGATTTCAGCTTATGGAAGATCAAGATGAAGGCACTCCTGGTACACAATGGTTTGTACGAAGCCTTGTTGCCACCGGCTCAGGTGGCTTCTGGATCTAATCCGGCGAAGGTGGAGGAGAACAAGAGGAAGGCACACAGTGCGCTTATCTTGTGTCTTGGGGACAAGCCATTGAGGGAAGTATCGAAGGAGGAAACCGCCCTTGGGATCTGGAATAAGCTGGAGCAGTTATACCAGACCAAGTCTGTTACGAACAAGTTATACATGAAACAGAAGCTTCAAGTCTTCAAAATGAGTGAAGATAAAAATCTTGGTGATCAGTTGGATAAGTTCAACAGATTGGTGGATGATCTGGAGAGTTTGGATGTTACAATCGATGATGAAGATAAATCATTGATGTTGTTGAATGCACTACCCAAGTCTCTGGAAAATTTCAAGGATGCCTTGTTATTTGGTAGACAAGATCAGGTGAATTTTGATGATGTTCAAACTGCCCTGAAAACCAAGTTTCTACAGATCCAAATTGATGGGAAGAAGCCTGCTGAAGGATTGAATGTTCAATCCAAGAAGAAGAAGGGGTTTCAGTCCAAGAAGAAGGATGGTGGAAAAGGGAATAAGGGTGGGAAGAAATCTGATTTTGTTGAGAAGAGGAAGTATTTCTCTTGCCATAAGGAAGGTCATCTGAGAAAGAATTGCCCTGAAAGAAGGAAGAAAGACAATCAAGGTGATCAAGATGGAGATGCAGCTGTTGTGGAGGTTGAAGGATATGATAGTGCAGAGGTCTTGATGGTTAGTCATGAGAGGCTAAGTCAAGAGTGGGTCCTGGACTCAGGGTGTACTTTTCATATGTGTCCACATGAAGACTGGTTTCTGGATCTTGAGAAGATTGATGGAGGTCTTGTTCTTTTGGGTAATGATGAGAGCTGTAGGGTGCAGGGATCTGGTTCTATCAAGATCAAGATGTTTGATGGAGTTGATAGGATCTTATATGATGTCAGGTTTGTTCCTGAGTTGAAGAGAAATCTTGTTTCTCTTGGTACTTTGAATTCAAAGGGTTTTGAATGCAAGACAGAAAAGGGAATTCTGTCAATAACCAAATCTGGAAGGATTGTTATGAAGGGGACTATCAAGAATGGTTTGTATACTTTGATTGGAAGAACTGTAACAGGATCAGCTGATGTTACCATGGAGTCTTCTTATGTTAACTTGTGGCACAAGAGATTGGCACATGTTGGTGAGAAGGGCCTGGTGGAGTTATCCAAGAAGGGAGCAATCCCTGGGAAGAGGATATGTAAGCTGGAATTTTGTGAGAGGTGTGTTCTTGGGAAATCAAAGAAGCAAGCATACCAGAAGGGGAAGCATACCACCAAGGAAGTTATGGATTACATACATTCTGATGTATAGGGACCAGCAAGGGTATCCACTCATGGTGGAGGCAGGTATTTCCTTACCCTTATTGATGATTATTTCAGAAAGGTTTGGGTTTACATTCTTAAACAGAAGAGTGATGTCTTCTCTAAGTTCAAAGAATGGTTGATTGAACTTGAGAATAAGAGAGGCAGGACTATCAAGCACTTAAGGACTGATAATGAACTTGAATTCCTATCAGAGGAGTTTCAACAATTTTGTAGGGAGAAGGGTATTACTAGGCATAAAACTGTTCCTTCAAACCCCCAGCAGAATGGTCTAGCAGAGAGAATGAATAGAACTATTCTGGAAAGGGTTAGGTGTATGTTATCTGATGCTCATTTACCTAAGAGTTTTTTGGGGGAAGCTGTTAACACAACTGTTTATCTCATTAATAAAGTGCCATTATCTGCTATTGAGTTTAAAACCCCAGATGAGGTCTGGTATGGGAAGATATTAGATTACTCAAAGTTGAAAGTTTTTGGATGCCTAGCTTATGTTCATGTGAGGCAAGACAAACTTGAACCTAGAGCTTTAAAATGTGTCTTCATTGGGTATCCAAAGGGTGTTAAGGGGTATAAGTTGTGGTGCCTGGAGCCTGGAAACCAGAAGTGTATTACCAGCAGAGATGTTGTGTTTAATGAAGTACAGATGGGATACAAGTCTGGTGGAGGTGATGGAGAGCCATCAGCTGAAGAGATGAATGGTGTTATTTCTGAGCCAATTACTCAAGTTGAGGTGGAGCCTGATCATGATAAACATGATAGTGCATCTGGGTCTGAACCAGAGCAGGATACAAGAGAGAATGAGTTATCAGATGAGGAGAGTGCACCTGCAGAGGAAGGGGAAGAAGTGCCAGAAGCAGACTTGAGAAATTATAGTCTGACAAGAGACAGATCCAGAAGACAAATACATCCTCCAGCAAGGTTTGGCCGTGTGGATCTGGTCTCCTATGCACTTGTTACAGCAGAAGCCATAGAGTATCAAGAACCTAAAAGCTACAAGGAAGCCCTTGAGTGTGATGATAGGGAGCCATGGATTACAGCCATGACAGAAGAGATGGAGTCTCTTAAAAAGAATCAAACTTGGATTCTTGTTGATAAGTCACCTAGGCAGAAGCTAATCAGTTGTAAATGGTTGTTTAAAAGGAAGCTTGAATCTGGTGTGAAAGATCAAGTGAGGTTTAAAGCCAGGCTAGTTGCCAGAGGATTTACTCAGAGAGAAGGAATTGATTACAATGAGGTATTCTCACCTGTTGTTAAGCATTGTTCAATCAGATTACTTCTGAGCAGAGTAGTCCAAGAGGATCTGGAGCTGCAACAACTAGATGTAAAGACAGCTTTTCTGCATGGTGATCTTATTGAGGATCTGTACATGCACCAGCCAGAAGGGTTTGTTGAACCAGGGAGAGAAGGAAAGGTGTGCCTGCTCAAGAAATCATTGTATGACCTCAAGCAAAGTCCAAGATGTGGCACAAGAAGTTCAATGAAGTTATGCTATCCATTGGTTTTGTAAGAAGCAAGTATGATACTTGTTTGTACCTGGAAAGGCAAGGTAGTGATGTGATAGCCTATCTTCTGATCTATGTGGATGACATGCTTATTGCCAGTAAGAGTCTTCTGAAGATTCAGAGTATCAAAAGGAAGCTAAGTGTTAGATTTGATATGAAGGACTTGGGAAATGCTAAAAGGATTCTTGGAATGGATATTCTTAGGGACAGAAAAGCTGGAAGACTATTCTTATCCCAGAAGAGTTACATTGAGAAGGTCCTGAAGAGGTTTAACATGCATGAGAGTAGAGCTGTGACAACTCCTCTGGGACAACAGTTCAAATTATCTAAGGAAATGGAACCAAAGTCTGATGAAGAGAAGAAGACTATGATGAAAGTACCTTATGCAAGTGGGGTTGGAAGCCTGATGTATGCTCTGGTCTGCAGCAGACCAGACTTGGCTTATTCATTGAGTATGGTGAGCAGATACATGGCTAATCCTGGAAGATTACATTGGGAAGCTTTGAAATGGATATTCAGATACCTCAAAGGGTCATCTGATCTGGGTTTGATGTTTGAGAGGATGACTGACCAGAAGAGTCCACTGGAAGGATTTGTAGATTCTGATTTTGCTGCTAATCTGGATACCAGAAGATCTTTAACAGGGTATATCTTTACACTTTACAATACTGCTGTAAGCTGGAGATCTGTTCTGCAGAGTGGAGTTACATTGTCTACTACAGAAGCAGAGTTTGTTGCAGTGTCTGAGGCTGTTAAGGAGGCTTTGTGGTTGAAAGACATAATCAAGGATTTTGGCATAAGTCAAAGGGCTGTGGTCATTCATTGTGATAACCAGAGTGCAGTTCATCTGGTTAAACATCAAGTGTTCCATGAGAGATCAAAGCACATTGATGTAAGGTTGCATTTTGTAAGGGAAATCATTGATAAAGGAGTGGTTCTGATCCAGAAGATATCTACAGAGGACAATGCTGCAGATATGTGTACAAAGTCTTTACCAGGTACTAAATTCAAATTCTGTGTTGAACTGGTAAAGATGAGTGTATGGGATGTTCCTTAGGCCCAAGCTGGAGTGTGGATGAGAGGAGGAGAGGATTGATACTTCTCATCTGAGGTGGAGAATTGTGAAGGGTCATATGTGAAGTATGGAGTCTGCTGAGCTTAATTCAATAGGAGGCTAAGTTGATAAAGTGTTAGCCGTGGGAGTTAGTGATTTTGGGGTACCAGAAGAGGTGGACCAGATGAGGTTGACCAGAGAAGCCTGACCAGAGAAGTCTGGCAGGAGAGCTATCAGAGGAGGTCCATCAGGTGAGGTCTGGACAGACGAGTCTGGTAGATGAAACATCAGAGGAGGTCTATCAGAGGAGGTCTGGGACCAGAGGTCATCTGGTGGCAGTAACCAGAGCCAGAGGAGGTCTTGTCATCTGATCCTGAAACTCGTTATTCGCAATGTACACCAAATTGGAGCTAATTCGAAGGCGGTTCTAACTGAATCAACTGTGGCGGTTATTGGAGTTCGTTAGCCAGCTGGATAACTACTTACATTGAGTTTGTTACAACTGAATCGAATCTAGGGTTCGTTTCCAATCTCTGTAATTATAAAAGGGGGTTTCTCAACTGAGAGAAACAGAACTTTATCTGTGAGCGCAAACACTGTGAGATTGTGTGTGATTGTAACTTGTAACTTCCATTTCTCATCTTAGTGAAAAGATATCCTCTCGGATCCCGTGTACGTAGGAGTATTCATCTCCGAACCACGTAAACTGGTGTTCTTGTTGATTTTCAATTTCGTTCTTATTGCTTTCATATTACGATTCCCGGAAACAAGTTTTCTTGTGAATCCAAAATCGATTAACATGTATGCTGACAAAACACGTTTTAAGCGCCTAGTGATCGATTGATGGTGGGTCACATTCTTCAAGTATGGAGTTCGTTTGTATTGTTCGAATTGTATCTTCTTGCTCGAACGTAAATAATGAACTCTCTGATGGAGTGTATTCACTAAACTTTATTTTGGAGGGAATGTTAAAAGGGTAATATTGTCATTTCAAGTATTTGTTGTAAGAATTAAATTTTATGTAGTGTATTTACACCATTTCTTAGTGTCAATAACCTGGGCCCCATAAATTTATTGTGCGGCCATCCATTGAGTGGGCCGTGATATTTGAAATAAGAAAATGAAAGAAGGGTAAGGGGGGTCAAGTTGATAAAAAAGAGAGGGAAAAAGAAAGAGGAGAGAAAAGAAAAGAAAAGGGGAAAAAAAGTAAGCTTGTGCTGCAAATACTGGGAATGAAGAAAGAGGGGAGGAGCAACCGACGGGGAAAAGGACAAAAAGCATAACGATAAAAAAAAAAAAAAAGTAAATATTTTGTGCAAATTTACACTGTTTAAATAACTAAAATAGGGAAATTAAAATTCTTAAAGCAGCTAGTTTCTGGTGTAAATCAAATAGATAGAGTTGAGTTTTTTTTTTTTTTTTTTTACTTTTTAATATTCGATGCAATAAACATGATTTTGATATGAATTGACTTGTATTGATTAAGATCCGTATGAACTTATGCACAAATTCTCATTAACCTGTTTCATAGCTAAAATTAATAATATTAGATGTATTAACTGATACTATTACATGTATTCACGGATATCATTAGACTAGTAAACTAAAATCATAGTATAAATTAATATGGTATCAGTAAATACATCTAATGGTATCTATTTCATATTATGATCAAGTTTCACATGAGAAGTTGAGAACTACTCAAATTTATATTCCTTCATTCCCAAAAAGTATGTTCACTTACCATATTTGTCTTCCCCCAAAAGTATGTTTATTTTCTTTTTGGACACAATCGGTCACAATCAATTACTTTATTAAAAATAGATCACACAATATTACAATATGCATTACTTTATCTATTTTATCTATTATTCCTTAAAACTCGTGACCTACCATTTAAGCACACTTTTTGTGATAGGAGAGAGTATAAAATTGTTTGTTAAAGTAAAACATAGAAAGAGTCTTATGTGAGACGATCTCATACATGAGACGGATTTCAATTTTAAAATTTGGGTCATACTAGCCTTTAAACCATGATTAAGATGAGGTTTTATAAAAAAAATCATGAATAATAAAACGTGAGTAATTGAGGCTCATCACGGTTAACTTTTTGTCTAAAAAAATAAAGAGTGGTTTTGTGTGGCACCTTCTCACAAATTTATTTTGTGAGACGGGGTCTACATTTGTCCAATATAAAGTCCAAACTAATCCAACCAATTTTATTCCTTAATAATGTTGGTTAAGTGGAGTCTCACCATGTCATATGTGAAACGATTTCACACAACTGTCTGCCATAAATAAAACTAGTATAGACCTAGGACAATAATTTCGCCCGAATTCGGTTCTCCACTGAGTGAAGATATGGGAACTTCGTTTATACTTGGTCACCGGAGTAGAGGAGGGTATAAGAGAACTTTTGAAGCCGATCAAATAAACTTGACATTACCAAAACCTATTTGGCAAATTTACTAAAATCCTTGAATTCTGGATGTTTTTGGTAATATCTAATTTAAGTGGAATTATTCCGAACAAGTTTGACTAATTCACTATCAGACGTTACTTGATTACTAATTTACTACTCATTGGCTTATTAATATAGTTGAAGAATGTTATCATACCCAGCTTAAAGCTAACTCTAGTCTCTAGGTATAACTAAAGAAGATCCACTACTTATGATAATATAGTGAGACATGGATTTGAGTCATTTTTATAACCTTAAAAAATGCTATCCTTTGAAGTTGAATCCTCTACCATCGAGTGCATTAAAATATGCATGTTAACGTGCACATAATTCTTTCATATAAGATATTCGGGCGAACATAGAAAAATAATAAGTTTTTTAATTAGGTGTATTCTATTTTGTGCTCATTTGTTTCCTCGATTATAAACTGATTAACATTTAACATGAGTCTGGTTAATTACGAAAACTTAAATGAAATGGTATGTGGATAGTCTTGCATGTTTTTTGTGAAACTTAAAATATATATATCACAAAAACAGACAAAAACATGCAATATTTCTTTCTGGTTAATATCCTAAAATGATTTTGAGTTTGAATCTTGTAAACTAAATCAATCATACAATGCACTCAACTTATGGATTTCAAATTATTAGTTCTAGAACCTTCGATCAAGACATGTGAGAACTACACCAAGTAGTTTCATTCACATCCGGCCTAACTTAATCTGAAAGATACTCACAACAAAGCAAGGTATCTCAATACTCAATTAAAAATTAAAAATACATCCTATCGCCAAAGAATTTCAATTGCCTAAAGTTATGAATTAACCATTCTTTAACGGAATTGGTGATAGAAGTATCAGAATCCAGTCATTGATCAATATCATCAATCATCACCGTTAATGAATAACACGACAGAACTCAAATTTAGTAAGGAGAAAATCATTCTGCAGGTATTTTACCTCTTGATACATGATTCAAATTACACGAGGATAATGCTGATTTATGTTTCAAGATTAAGCAGCAAATTTAGGAACTTCCCTGTGCTTGAGGATTTTTTTCTCAAGTTCATCTTTCTTAGCTCCAACAACCCTATCTACTTCCTTCCCTTGCTTGAACAACACGAATGTCGGCATGGCCTGCACTCCACACTCCCGAGACACATCCTAAAACCACCGAATGAATCATAATTTAGTAAATTTAAGAGACAGATAAGATCTCGAATAGAAAGGCTTCATTATCATCTGGATGAATTCAAATTCAAAATTCAAAGGACGATTAACTTACAGAGAGCTCATCGACATCAATTTTGACGAAGTCAACGTCGGTATATTTGCCAGACATTCCATTGAACACCGGCGCCATAAATTTGCACGGTCCACACCATGTAGCCGTAAAATCCACCACCATCTATTCATCAACAATTCCATAAAATATTAAAAAAATCAATTGAACTAAGGATCTATCGGATCGAAGAACTCATAAACCCTACGATTTCGCCCAAAATTCCACAAAAAATCGATTTAATTTGTCAAGCACATTCAGACCAAAACTGATAAGAGATCTTAGACTCGGATGGAATTAGGTTTATTCAAAGGGCAAAGAATCAGAGGCAGGTGGAGAGAGGTACCAGTTTATTTAATTGCTTAGAGGAATTGAAATGAAGCTGCCAGCGGTCAGACGAGTGGAAGGCCATGACGCGTGATGATCCAGATGACTCCCCGGCGTCCGGTTCCGCCGCCGCCGCGTCTCCTCCGCCTAAAAAGTTCGAAATGATGCTACCCATCTTTTCCTTTTGGTTTGCAACTGTGGAGTCAATACTGAGAGCTGAATTAGGGAAGACAAAAGGGGTGATGAAATGGATGGGTCTTTTATATGGGTCAAAGTATGCCCGACGGGTTGACTTCGTTGGATCCGGATCCAAACGCACAAATTAAAAAAAAAATTAAGATTATTTCTGTTATATACTTAAAAAAAAAAAGTTTAACGGTTATAAATAAAGATGAAATATTACTCCATCCGTCCATGAAATATAGTCATGTTGATTTATGCACGTTTATTAAGAAAGTTGATATAATATGTAAAATGTAAGAATATTGTGTCAAATCAAGTACAAAATAAATTATTTTAAAAATGTTATGTGTGTATGTTGAAAAGTGTACATAAAGTTTAGTATTTATATTTTAGGCAATATGACTATTTTTCGTGGACAACCAAATAAGGCAATCAGAACTATATTTCATGGATGGAGAGGGTATAACGTTGTATTCAGAATGACTATAAAAAAATATGGGATTTTCTAGGGAGTCCCAAGTGTACTTGGTTCAGTCATCCGATCACCCCTTTTCCTATTTTTTTTATTTCACGTATTTCGAGGAAGGCCAATTATTGGCATGTTGAACGGATGTTGCACACACAGTGCACACTTTATTTTGGGCCTCACACTTTCGGCCCATTAACTTTTTTATCCGGCCCATTATGTTTTTTAATTTTCGGTCATAATGGTTAAATTATTTTGACCCATTTATCTTATTTATAATTCTAATACAATTATTATGCAATTTAATCATGTAGGCACAAAATAAGTATTGAACATATTATTTATAAATTATAATTTAAACATATTTTATATAATTAATAGTTTAAACATATTATTTATAATTGATGGTTTAAACATATTATTTATAATTTATTGTTTAAACATACTATTTGAGCTCATTTCTCTGATCATGTGGGCACTTAATTCCTCAACCTAATGCAATTTGTCTATAAACTGAAATTTTAGACATTAATTACACACAAACAATTCACCAAAAAATATTTATCTCCAATCAATTTTACTATACGAAAATTCTATAATTAATACGAATACACTCTACTTACTTATGTCATTGTGTTAGTTCTTACTATAACTTAATTATATTTATGGATAATCAAGATTAGAGTATTGTTTGAAAATTCAAATCAAATTTTAAAGATGACTACTTATCCCAACAAAAGGCCTATGCCAAAACTCATGAAGATGAAAAAATTAATTATCTGGATACAAATTAAAATTAAAAAGGGATGTTGTAAAAACTATACATATTTCAATCATAAAACAAATCATTAGCATCTCTTTCTTCATCTGGATGATTATCCGCACTTACAAATTTATCAGTTTTCGTTCCATCCTTCAAGATCGGGCAATTCGACTTGTAATGTCCTAGTTGTCTGCATATTCCGCATTTTCCTGATTTTCTCTTGTTGGTCATTGCATCAGATTGACATCCCTTTACTCGCACGACGTTCAGATTTTTCATAAATTTATTTTCCTCAACATGCAAACGTCTTTTTTTTTTGTTCGGAGTCTTACAGTTGGCCTGGGCAAGACAAAGACGCGACATTGTGTTATCCAGATCCTTGACGATAAGTTTGTACAACTCATGTATTTTGGATGCAATTTGACAAATCTTGTAAATCTTTTGATGCAATTTTCCGAAACTTCTTTCCATAGGGGTTTATTGTAGACAACTCGTTGTTCGAAATGGATTCCTCGTTGTGAGTGCAGCCCTTACCCCATCTATTTTTTAGCAATACCTCTGGAATTGGGGTCATATTAGCAGTTTTCATCGCAGAGAACATATGGTGGCATTACCATCCAACTGATTCGAACCTGTCAAATGGATACAAAAAATGTATTTATCTGAATTGTGTATGATGACCCTTAACTCTGTAGTTGTCTCATCCCCATACTTCACCATGACATTGTCTTACAATCGTCCTCACTCTCCATTCCAATTGGAGTATATTTTGATTCCTTCTTCATATCTTCTCGTACCTTGTAAGAAAGCTTATATTTTGTTATGATAACCTCATAAGTGCGATGTGCATATTCTTAAAGTAAAGCATAGTAGAAATATTGAAAGATTTGATAAAGTTATGTTACCACCCTGAAAATCGGTCTACTGTAGAAATTTAAAGTCGTGGTCTCCAAACCTTTAAGATGTGTCCCCAAGTCCAACTCTGTCTTGTTGTTGATAAAGTCATGGTTCAACGTTTGTTGCCTCATCCTACACGTTGCCCTAGAGAATTGCTTGACAAAAGTGTACAAACAAGGTCGGAGCTAACAAAATGATTCATGTATGCATGTACACACTCAATGCGTTGTGATGTATTCACCCCTGCACAAAAAACGCCCTCAAAGAAAGGCTCGGCCCATTTTGCCCTCGTATCATATAGTTCTTTCATTCAACAATTTCTTTCGAGTTTATAATTCTCCAAAAGTGACCTCCATTCTTTTTCAAAAACCTCCTTTGAATTTTGAGGCCGCATTAGACTCCCAAGGTCGGATAAGATAGTGGTAAAAGCAGAAAATACACGAGCATTGCGCATCAAATGCCATGAACAGAGCCCATGCCTTATCAGTGACATTTGAGTTGTCATTGTGGACGCAATTGCTTTGTCACCATCAGTTATAACACAAGCAGGCTCTGTAAAACCCATTAAATCTATGAACGCTTTGAATGCCCAGTTGTATGCATCAACAATTTCATCTTCTATTAAGCAACACGCAAAGATGATATTGCTCTTGTGGTTATTAACTCCAACGAACTCCACCAGCGGTAGTCTAAACGTATTCATTTTGTAGGTTGAATCAATGACCACTACATCCCCAAATAATTCGTAATCCCTTTTTGAAGTAGAATCTCTCCAGAATAGTCGGGTAAATTTATTATCTTCATCCAGAGCGTACCTGATGTAAAAGCCACAATCTATATCTTTTAGGGCTGTAAGATAAGCTATAGTTGCTTCAGTGTCCGTGTCGAGTGTTGTTGTTCTTTCATGATCTCCAGTGATAAAATTGTAAAGATCCTTCGTAATGAAACCCAGTTTATCAAAACCAACCATGGCTGCAACCATGCAATCCATGATCGTGCAAGTCTTAATGCCAGTTGCCTTCATTGTGTGTATCTCGCTCTTCTGTCCTTTTTTCATCTTCCTATTACATCTGAAGAAATGTTTTTGTCCTTTACTGGCCAAATGTGGACACTTTGTATGTAAGACTGGTTTTGTTATATCTGACAACAAATGCAACTTTGCACTCACACCTTGTTCGTGACATACATTTACATTTTTGTTCCACCTCGAATTTCGTCTTTCGTGTCTTTCCCATACGATGACAGACCATTTGACACATGGTTAAGATTCCTTCCATTATATCAGATGACTTGTTGTTTTGGCGTATGCCGAAACCCATTTTCCTTGAATATGCGAGGTAGAATCCTTCTGCAGCACTCATAGTGGGAAACGATTTTCCAACCAAATCTTTGGATTCCCAGAATGCTACTTCTTTAGCAGACAACTTCTTTGCTTCCCCTGGCTTCTAAAAGAATTGTATAAAATTAATTTCATCGTCTAGTGCGTCAGTTGATTTTTTCGATGAGCCAACCTGGAATTATCCCTCGCCCTCATTATTTTCACAAACATTCTCATTCGTCACTGACAACGTTCCACTAAATTCTACGAATAGATTGTCTATATTATTGGGCTTCTCCATCCTACCCAGTCTTACTATTATTGCAAGTTGCTTTGTGATTCAACCTGCCACGTACGAGTAGGGTTTATAACCTTTACGTATTCACAATTTTCATTTTATCATTTAATCAAACATCTTATTGTTACTCTTATTAAAATACCGCATTTCACAATTCAACACCCCATTCATGCACTTATTAAAGTAAACTCCATGGAATGACTAATTTTGACTGAATGGTACTCTTCACCACAAACTGATATGAACTATTAGTATCAATTTCTCGTTTATATACAATTATTAAACTACAGGAGAAAAAATGAAACGTTTAAGAATATGAATAATAAATCGGGATATCTACTGCATCAGTATTCCTACGATTAAATGAAACTATACAGAACACCGATGCAAGTACACAGTAGATGAATAAACTTACACAAGCACATAAGATCATGGAAAATCAAAGTTTTATATAAAAATAAAATTTTTCTTCTGCTTTCCCCTCCCCCCCCCCCCCCCCCCCCTAAACTTAACACATTAATGGAAAATCAAGGAAGACAAAGTTTTATATAAAAATTGATCATAATAAGTTTATCATGAAATTATATTAAAATATCAACAAAAAGACTTGTATGCCATATTGCACAGATATAAATTCGGGCAATATGACTTAGTATGGCCCATATTCACTTCAAATTGACCTTTCCTTTTTTTTTTTGCGATTCCATGACAGTTATTTTGCGCGGTCTTTCCTCCTCTTTCTTTCCCTCATGGTATTTCCTCTCTAATTTAATTTTCTCTTCTTCCATGCGAGCTTTCATTACGAGTTTACCCACATTTTCATTGTCTTTTTCTATATTCATCACTGTTGGGTTTTATTGCATTGGTACTCTGTTTTTTATACTGCTAAAAATTGTGTTACTGTATGAACAAACGAGAGTTACTGCATGAGCAAAAGTGTGTTACTAGTTCATATTGTAACACTGTCTTGTTCTTGTAGTAACATTCATTTGTTCATGTAGTAACACATGAATCACTTAACCATATAATCTTTTTATTGTTTAAATTCTTCCATTTTAATATAGTAACATATGAATCAAGAATTGTGATATGATTATCTAATAATTTTCAGATTTTTTTTGTGCGTTTTTTTAGTTTTTTTTTCATGATTTAAACCTCTATTTTTTTCGCGATTCTACATTGTTTCTGATATAGTAACACATATGTACTCTTACAATAACACATATTTGCCCTTGAAGTAACATAGACCTGAGAGCGAGATTTTCTATTTGCTTTTGTTCAATTTTTTTAGAATATTCATTTAACTCGACATGACCCAAGAAGTATTAAAAAATTGGGGTAAAAAAAATATCAACAACAATTAAAATATGACACCACTGACCTCGATTATGATACTTTTTATGTAATTTTTAATACTTTTGATCAAATATTTGATATTTTAAATAATTTCATAATAAAACTACCATGAATCATTTTCCATATAAAACACACTATTCTAAAAAAGGTCTAGTAGGCCCAGACCGATTTTAGTTAAAACGATGGAAAAAATGGTCTTGTAATTAGTCAGTGACTAATCCATTTTTTTTATCTAAATAAGTAATAAAGTAAATATGCAATTCACTTTATTTTTTTTATTTTTTAACCTAATTATCAAATTTTTCCATCAGTGAGGCCGAACGTCGCACCTCCACCACCAAACGCCGCATCCCGGCCCTCCACAACTGAACGATGCACCCCGGTCTTTCAATATAATTTTAATATGGGGTGGTGTTATTTTTTATGTATTTAATGTATTAGTTTACTAAAAAAATCAAGTTTTTTATTCATTCAAACTAGTCGCTGTAACCCAATAGTCTGGCCGACTAGCGACTTTTTGAACTCTAAAAATCTACTCCTCGTAGAAATATATGATTTCAAGAAAATAATAGGATGATCGGGTGACACATTTGCTAAAAAGAGTAACTCTATTGTGCATTTGGTGTATGATGCACTCACTTAACAGTTGAAATTGTTTACACTGAAAAGTATCATTTGATTACACTAAAAAATGTGGTTATAATACACTGAAAAGTTTATACTAGAAAACTAATTTTCATTGTAAACTTTTCAGTGTAAGTTAACCACACTTTTTAGTGCAATCAGCCTATACTTTTCAGTGTAAACAACCTCAACTGTTGAGTGAGTGCACCATGCACCAGGTGCATATGAGAGTGCGCCTACTAAAAAAAATATAATTTATAAATCATGAATCAATTTATTTATTTTTAATATTAAAATAATATTATCTTAAATCATCGAATTCAATTCAGTAGAATTAAGTTGATTCCTAATTGTTAGAAAACGTTCTTGGAGCATTCGAGGTGCTGAAATGTGAAAACAAAAGTTTTTATATTGGTAATTTGCTAGAGTATGTATAGGGTGAATTTGGTTCATGCATGAATCATTGAAGGGTAGTAGTTGTTATCACTAAAGAGTATTAGATATTTTCACCGAAGGGTATTAGTTGTTTTCACTGAAGAGTCTTAGTTTGTTTTCTCTGAACAACTAAGACTCTTCAGTGTAAACTAGTAATACTCTCTAATGAAAGCAACTAATACCCTTCAATGATTCATGTATGAATCAGTTTCACTCTATACTTTGTCAATTTGCTAATATCATCTTTCATCTCCTACTCGTAAATTGTCTAAACAAAAACTCTATGTAAAAGTTAAACTACTACAGGAAAATAGTAGATTTTGTGTGACACTGTCTAATGCCGAAACGAGGTATAATTTAACACTATGGTAGAAGGGAGTGTTAAATTGTATTGTCAAATACAGATTTTGCCAAAGAAAAATTATGTTTTTTAATAAAAAATCGGAGTGTTTTTTCTTAGAGGTATAAAATTAGACCACCAAATTTATCAAGATTTCAGTCAGCCGTTATTACTATTATATGGCAGGAAAATAAAAATTAGAATATTGATAGGCAAAGTATACAGTGAAATGGTTTAATAAATAAAACTGGATCCCCATTTTAAATGGATTCTTACCGGGTCGTTTATATACCAATTCCTTTGCTTATTTTTTTTTTCATTTCTCATGTCATTTCAACGCAATTCCTCTGGTGAAACCTAAAATTCACGATGCCTCTCATTCTCTCAAAATTTTCTTCAATTTCCTCGACTACTTCTTCTTTCTTTTGCTCATCTTCCTTCTTTTCTTGCACAATGCAACTCCTAACAAGGTTGTGATCTAACTCTTCCCGGTCAATATTTGATTCGGATGAAAATCTACTTCGTTCGATTTCATAATTCACACCGGAGCCAAGTTGACTAACTTTACATTGTAAATCATGCATTTGTTTTGCAAGAGCGGGAACAATAATGGAGGGTATTGTCTCTTCTATTTCTCTCATCCTTTCTTCGGCTTGGCGATTACACTCCAAGTAAGCCGCAAATGAATCATTAAAAGTAGACTGCATTTCAAGGAGTCTCGAAAAAATTTCAAGGAAATTTGGATCTTGATAAAATGAAGGAGATTGGTGCATTTGCCACTCATAGTCGAAATTCTCTCCATTATCGTACCCAACTTCTTCTTGTGGAAGATATATCATACCATCTTGATCAAAACATGGATTCCTAGGGTATTGATAATATCCATCCATCTATCCAATTAAGCACCTACACCAAGGAAGAGTATCAAATTCAAACAAGATAAAAAAAATGCACTATCAATCACGTTCAACTAGCACTAAGTTACACTAAAACCAACTAATCCCCGGCAACGGCGCCAAAAACTTGTTTGCCAAATTTGTTAAAGCACAAATTCAACTACTCGCAAGTGTACGAGATCGTTGTTATAGTAAGGCAATTGACCAAGTTAAATATCGAACCACGGGACTAGTGGCTAGTATAGCCTTAATACTATGCGTCGTCGCGTAATTGTAGTGCGGATCAAGGTTTAGGATCGGGTTTTCTCGAAATTAAAACACAAATGAAAGCAACTAAACAATCAAAGAAAATAACTAAATGAAAGCAATAAGCAAATACTAATTTTAGGGATTTTCAAACAATAAAAACGAGACGTGTTCGGGTGTTCATCATCACATGAGAATCAAGTACACGATTCGATAAGTAATAACTATTCAAGTTCCCGATCAACTATAGAAGCAATCACTAAACATCACGTATTCACCGTACTGGATAAGCCTAGGCAAACACGTTAAATGAAAACATCGGATCGTTAATCTTCTCGCTTATCACCAATTTCTCAATTAAGCAACAAGTGTAGGAAATATGGGGTTCTAATGAAAATACCCAACTCTCGTTGCGATACCTCAATATCCACTCAAATCACATAAATCACTCACACCCATACAAGATCATGCATCGACCCAACTCTCGTTGCGATAAACACACCATCTAAATACGAATTACAAGAGCAATCATGAAATCGAACAACCAAAGTCCATAATCCTAATAGATTGACCTTCAACTAGAATAGATATCACAAATCAAATCAAATACTGAATTACTCATGTAAATCCAAACACCCAAACACAAGAAAATTAACTAAGCATAATATCAAACAAACTCATATAAAATAAAGAACAATAATCCATAAACAAGAAATTAAACCAAAGGCAAATGAAATTAAGGAAAGAAGTCACCTCTTGGGAATTAGTTTAGTTACAAAATTTGAGAATCCTTGCTTGAATTGAAAGAAACTACTAATTGAAAGCATAATCTAAGCTAATCTATGCTAGAAATTGAAAGAAAAATCAAAAGAAAAATAAAAAGAAAAGAAGAAAAATAAACTAGGGGAATTAGGATTCTAAGCTATGAGTGTGTTGTTGTGTTGTTTTTTTCTAAATCTGATGAAAAGTTGTATTTAAAGCGTGGGATGAGGGCTTGAAACGAAATTGCAATTAAATCCTTGAAAAGTGGTGAATTTTCGCATTTTTTAGCCTTTACCGAATTTGTCGCGATATCTCGCGAGATATTCAATATCTCGCGAGAAATTGGAAACCTTGAAAATGGCCTGAAATTGGTTCTCACGGTTTCATACCGGTTTGCATCAATTTGTACCGGCCGGTATGGAATACTGCTAACCGGTACAATGCTGCCGAAGCAAAGATACCGGTTTGGGCCTTTTGTACTGGTTTGGGCCTCTTTGTATCGGCCGGTACAAGCTTCTTCTCTGCAACTAATGGCCAAGCATGGTGGTTTTCTTCTCCAATAATTCTGGCGTTGCGGCTTCAATCACGAATTTCGGTGTCGAGAGCTTCAATTCCAGTTCTGAGGTTCGTATTTCCGGCGAGCTTTGCTTCGTTTGAGATTTTTCGGCAACATGAGATGGTGTCGCGCATTAATTCCGGTGAATTGAGCTCCATTGATTCCGGTGAGTGCGACGAGTTCCGGCGAGAATATGGTGCGGCTCTGGAATGAGCTGCGTGGCTTCAATGGAGTGTGGTCGTGGCTGTGAAGATTTCAGGCGTGGAGTAGCTCTGTGATTTCCAGTTACCGGCGAGCGTGAAATTCCGGCGCTGGCACTTCGATTTCTTGAAAGAGGTGTGGGTAAGCTTTGGCCTTTCTCTCTCTTCGAAGAACAAGCAATGGCATGGGTTAAGTTGCTTGAAGATAATACCCAGCAACTTTTTCTCTCTTGGTCAAATGTACGTGGGCCCCATCTGGCTTATGCGTGCACTTGGTCAAATAATGGCTGAATTTCCTTTCTTTCCTCAAATGTTCACGTGAATAACCATCATATGGCAATTGGGCCATTAATAATTTCAAGTGGGCTGCTTAACCTTGAATGCGGGCTGTTGTAATTAATTCCTTCGCTTGGGCCGAATTGATCTTCAAAATTCAATTCCAGAGCCCGTCTCAATTCTTCTCGATCTCAATAAAATAAAGGCTCGTATTTGCTTCTAAAAGTACTCAATTTCCTGCAAAATAAACACAAAATACATTTTTCGACTATTAAGCACAAACGGTCAATTTAATTCAAATAATCACATGAAATCCAATAAAATTAGACGAATTAAATGCACGAATTTCAAGCAATTTTCACACTAATCACCAGCCTCAGGTAAGTTCTATTTCTCACTTTCTTCTTCAATTTCACTCTTCTACTTTGTGTATTTTTTTCTGTTTTCTTCTTCTTATGTTATTATTTTTTTGGTTTGCATGGTATTGTGGTGTTTTTCATGTCAATTTCACGTTGATTTTACGGTTTCACAACTATTTTGTGGCGATTGGTGGCGGTTACACGGTCTTTTTGTGGCGATTTGCACGACGGTTTCACCTGTGTTGAGTTGTTCTTCTTTCCGTGAGTTTTGTAAACCCTAGTTTTATTAAAACTTATTATTTACATAAGTTTGATGAATAGTAATTTTTCTATTAATAATTGCAACTTATGTTGATTGGAGAAGCTTGAAGTCATATTTCTATTGAAAATGAGGATGAAGTATTCGTCATATTTGAATGAGGTTAGTGTTGGAAATTATTGGTGTTTACCAATATTAATATGTGAGTGAAAATTAAAAGAGAATTTAATTGAGATTGGGCTAAAGACATTGGATCTTGGACCTTGGTTATTGATCCTTGACAATTGATCTTTGGGTTGTATTTGAGCCTTAGAAGAGTTTTCCAAGTTTGTTGAGCCCAAATTTTGGACTTAGCCCGGAAATCTGGAGTGTCCAGATTCATTGAAGAGGACATGAAAGTGCATGATAAATATGCAAAACATGTGATGAATTTTAATTGTTGGAAAATTCCCTGATTTTCATTTAATTGGAGTGACTTACGTCTCCTTTATTTTGGTTGAGACGAACCGGAATGCAGAAAGGTCTAGGTTCGTAGTTTGACTAACAATCCTTCCATGCATGTGTAGGTCTTGGAGGCCTATAAATAGGTGTTTTCATGCATAGTTTCTGGCGCCACACAGAAAATCTCTCACTCCTTCCCTAAGTATTCTAGCATATAGAGTCTTTAAGAAATCAGTCCAGTTCATACGTTCTTCCTATTCGCCGGAGCTTCAAGACCTGCGGTGCTGCACTCTTGAAGATGAAAGTGTCGTTTTACCTTTGAACGTATTTCCAGAACCGAAGAGCACTACCGGAGAAATTTCGTCTTGCGGGAAGTGGCCTTCCTCGACTCGACACACTACAGTCTTACAATTTCCGTATTCTGTGTAAATTTAAGTTTCAAGTTGTAATTTTCTTTTATTATTTCTTTTGTAATCGAATTATTATTTCCACAGTCATCAAAATTCCAACAATCGCAAGATGAAATTTTATGACTGACTGAAATAATAGTTCCGAGTCTTCGAACCAGGGAAACACTATTGTTCCTTCTGGTACTCTCATTCCCCAGGGCACCACTACCCCTATCCCTTTTGTAACTATCCAAGTTGGGCAGATTTTGAATTTCAATATGGTGAACCCTTTTTCCCTTTAATGACGCTAGACCTTTCATGGTCCATTGCTAGAGACCCGAGAAGTTCCCGGGTAAGAATTAAAAAAAAAATGGCAGAAGAGAATACTATTTTTACCACCTTGTGGTTAGCAAGATTTGTCACTGAGGATCCACTTGCGTTCGTTGAGAACGATACGTAAAATAAGGATGTCAGTGACAAATGGTGGCAATGGAAATAAAGTCTCATGATTGAGATTAAAACCGGTTGTTAATGAGAATCATGAACCGGATTGCGATGAGGCTTTTTCCGAATGAAGCAACAATTTGAAATAGGAATTAGTGGCTTTTCGGGAAAAGATTGAATCGAAACGCCCGTGGTGGTGTTTGAGTCTATCGCGATTTGTGTAGATCGGCAATTGACGTTGTTGTTCCGAGAGAAAGGGGCATGAATGGTCGTGTCTCTCTCTACCCCTTGAAATGTTAAAATGGCAAATAAATTGGTTCATGCATTATAATTTATTTTGGGTTGAAGATCATACTTATATGATTGAGACAAGTTAAATTAATGAGGATATTGGCTAGTTTAGCCGAGTGCGTAGGCCTATTGTTGATCTCGATTGGCCAAATTGATGAATTAAGGCTGAAATTCAAATTTTAGTTAAATTGTTGAGAGAAACATGGGACAAAATTAATTGAATTTTGGACCGGGTATTGTTATGAAATTATTTAATAATACTTTCAGGTGTTATAAATATTATTTCATAAATTTGAATTCCTTGATATCAAATTAAATTTGATATGGGATAAAATACTTGTGCTTGAGAGTACACATTATTATTTGGATTTAGTCCAAAAGATTTGAGGCGTCGTATAATTCGCTTGAGATTTGCTCGCGAATAAATAGTGGCATTAAGACCTCATTTGAAAATTGTGCTTTGAGAGCATGAACGATGTGAATTTAATTCACAAAATTTGGCTCATAGCAATGACAATTTATTTGAGAGTCAAAGGTGGCAATTAAGGCCATAATGAAAATTGAATTTAATTTGGTATTTGACCAAGATTAAATTTCGGACTTGAAGTGTAACTTCAAATGTCGGTTTTTCAATTTATTTCAAAATTGTATCCAAATTAATATTTAGTGAAATATTAAATAAAACGGACGAGCAATCTCGAATATGGGGGATGAGTTTTTGCATGGATAAATTCGAATGTGGGGGACAAGAGGTCTCTCCATTGATATATTCGAATTTGATGTGCGGCGTGGCTTTTAATTTAAATGGAAAATCTAAAGCAATTAGTATTTTGCAGAATTGTTTCCACAGGTTAAATGGAAATACTTTGTCAAGGTAAAAATTTCACCGTGGCAAAATTTAGAGTTCCAATTTTATAACTTTTAAGGTTTAGGTGTATAAATCTAAAGTTATAAAGTGGTTAATAATTTTTTTTTATTAACATTCCTAATATCGATAACCTTAAAAGGCTATGATATAAGTGGAAGTGGAAATGACAATATTTGTCATTAGTTTGGAACACTTTACCTCTAATACTTAGATCACACAGACGTGTGTGATTTGAAGTTGGTGTGACTTAGAGGTGTGTACCTAAAATGTGGGGGTGCATGATGAAAATTTAACCTCTAGTAATAGTGGATCCACTCACAAAAAGAGCTAGCTGAGATCAAATAAAGTGCTAGAAAGAATGGGTCTAAAATCCACAAATTAAAAACTGAAGCAGTGGTAACCCAACCATGATGACTGGAGATCCCAAGAACTTGGTTCAATGTGAAAACTAAGCTGTGGATGTTTGTTGTTAAGAACACTTGGTAATTTGACCATTCTTTAGAAGAGCACAACACCAAGTATTGGAACTCATGAGTTGTGGTATAGGTTAAGTCTTTGACTTTTAATGATTCCTAGAGTATAACGAGATACTCAAGATAGGAGATCACCTATATAAGTGTGAGGTGAGAGGCCGCCTCAAATATCACTGGATATTAAACACTTATTAATCCAAAGGGTGCCCATGGCCGAAACGAACAAAAATGTGAGAACAAGAGAAGAGCGTAGAGATTTTATTGTGTCAATATTACTGTCTCAGTGCACACCAAGGTGGAATGGTTCAAGACATTGTGTCCACTAGCCCGCCGGTGTACTCGGTAATGTTTGACTATGGAAGGTTCAAAGCTCCAACTACCTATCCAGATGCAATAACTTCTCGTCTGAACTGGACTGTGAGTCTGCATATTATAGGCTCTAATTTCCACTCATGTGGGGGATTGTTGGAAATTATTGGTGTTTACCAATATTAATATGTGAGTGAAAATTAAAAGAGAATTTAATTGAGATTGGGCTAAAGACATTGGATCTTGGACCTTGGTTATTGGTCCTTGACAATTGATTTTTGAGTTGTATTTGGGCCTTAAAGTTTGTTGAGCCCAAAGTTTGGACTTAGCCCGGAAATCTGGAGTGTCCAGATTCATTGAAGAGGACATGAAAGTGCATGATAGACATGCAAAACATGTGATGAATTTCAATTGTTGGAAAATTCCCTGATTTTCATTTAATTTGGAGTGACTTACGCCTCCCTTATTTTGGTTGAGACGAACCGGAATGCAGAAAGGTTCAGGTTCATAGTTTGACTAACAATTCTTCCATGCATGTGTGGGTCTTGGAGGCCTATAAATAGGTGTCTTCATGCATAGTTTCTAGCGCCACACAGAAAATCTCTCACTCCCTCCCTAAGTATTCTAGCATATAGAGTCTTTAAGAAATCAGTTCAGTTCATACGTTTTTCCTGTTCGCCGGAGCTTCAAGACCTGCGGTGCTGCGCTCTTGAAGACGAAAGTGTCGTTTTACCTTTGGGGACGTATTTCCAGAACCGAAGAGCACTACCGGGGAAATTTTGTCTTACGGGAAGAGGCCTTCCTCGACTCGACACACTACAGTCTTACAATTTTCGTATTCTGTGTGTTGATGGGCGAACAATGGAGTGATTAATAAACGAAACAGTTATTATTAAGTTTGATAACAGGATAATAAAGGAAAGAAGCTAACAACTTTGTGGAGCTAGCAGCTTTCTAGAACGAACAGCTTTGCAGAACTGCTCTAATATGGTAAGCAAGATATTTAGGCGAGCAGCCTTGCAAAGAACAGCTGTGCAAGCAACTCAAGCCAAGATCAATTTGGGCGAACAGATTCGTAATGGAGCGAGCAACATTGTAAAATAATCCCAAGCAAGGAGCGAACAGCTCTAAATGCGAAGGATCATGATATCTAATGAAGACGTACAAGCGAGCAATCGGTCACCGTCGAGAGCATCTCAGTGTTGCCAAAGACCAAGTACAACATGGAGAACTCCAAGAGTCACTAGCTTAGATATGGTCCAAGTGTCTCAACACTTGGCACCCATCCAATGAGCAATAGTGTGGATGTTGTACAAGTGTCCTAACACTTGGCAAAGATCCAATGGTTAAGCCACCAAGATGGTGACACATGTCCTCTTTGTATGTCTATAAATACCCCATTTATTTTCATGAAAAAGGGAGAACAATTCAATATAAGTCCAAACTCTTGCAAAATTATTTCTTGAGCATCACTTATCTAAATTCCATGATCTTGATTCTTGTTTGATGATCTTTCTTAGCTAAAACAGCCACTAATCATATTGATCATAAAAAGACCATCAACAATTGGCGCTAGAAGAAGGGTGTCGAACCTTCGATTTATAAAAATTCGAAGAAAGTTTGAAGATTTCCACCGGAATCTGCATAATCTCGCCGGAATTCGGGGAGAAGCTGCCGGAAAACAAGAGTGCACATTCTTAGGACAAAGATGTACAACACTTTGAGGGTTTTAATGCATGTGTGCATGAACTAGGGTTTTTGAATCTTCATATTCACACACAAGGCTAGTAACCCTTGGGAAAAGTGTTTGCAAGAACAAGATTACTTCACTCCTTTGTTTATCTCATACATTTTGGCAACCATGATGGTCAGATCACAAGACGAACGACATTCGAGTGTATCTCCGAGTCGTAAACCGAGGACTAGGGTTTCGTCCACCGAGGGACATGCACGAACGGTGAGAGAAACTTCGCAAAGAAACATTCAGGTCACCATTGATACAATCCCACCAGAAGTAGAAGCACTTGCTCAGAACCCGGAGGAGCTAGCAAAAATGATCGCTGTCCTTCAATCATTACAAAATCGACAAGCAGCAGGACCGTCAAGAGCACCTGTGACGACCAATCGAGCAGGCGAGCAGGAACGAACGGGCGAACAACGAAGTAAAAGGAGAGAGGATGCGCGTCGGGACGAGGCCGACAGCGAGGAAGTCCGTAGAAATAAAGGAAAAGCTCCATTGAGCGAGCGTCTGGGAAGTCGAGGGGAATCATCACCAAGTCGAGCAGATGAGTCAAGCAAAAGTACTTCTCGAACAAGTGCTTTGGAAAGACTAGGAACAAGGAATGAAAATAGGAGGGAGCCATCCCGAAGGAACGAGGAGCGATCACGCCATCCTGCTCGCCCATCGGTGCATGACCGAATCAGGAGGTCAGCTTTTGGCCGACTAGGGCCAAATGGAGCTAGCAATGCTGCTAGGAAGACGACTCAGGAGAAATATCCCGTTGGCAAGGGACTGCATCGTGAAGAGGTCACTGACCCCAATCGCGATGAACAGCCTTCCATCGGGAGGACTCCCCCAAATGAATTACAGGAAATGAGAAAGGCGATCGAGGAATTACAGAGACAGTTGGAATCTCAGAGAGGTGTCGGATCGACTGTTCTCCCTTCGTCACCGTTATCTCCGTCTGTCCTCAATGCACCGATCCAGAAGAAGATTCAGTTTCCAGCCATCAATTTGTATGAGGGAACGTCGGACCCTCGAATTCATGTGACGAAATATTCGGATTTCATGATCTCAATGGGGGCAACCGACGCCACACAATGCCGAAATTTTCCACTCACCCTTGGAGATGGCCCGCACAGATGGTTTTCAGCACTGGCTCCTGGCTCCATCAACTCTTTTGCCCAACTAAGCAAAGAGTTTCTGTCTCACTTTTCAACTGTCGGGTCCTACTTGACCCACAGACACCGTCTGGCAGATATTAGGCAGGGAGACGAGGAGTCTGACAAGCAATTTCTGGAAAGATTTGATAAAGTCTTACTGGAGGGCGAAATGGTGAGTGAGGACACGAAAATAGTGGCAGTGATGGCTGGTTTAAAGAAAGGGACGGACCTGTGGAAGGAAATGCATTTGACTTGCCCGAAAACATACGCGGAATTCAGACACAAAGCAGGAATCCACGTGTCAATGCAGGAGGCCCTGCACAGGGAGATGGGAGGCAAAGCTGATCCAAAAAAGTTTGGCAAGAAGTCGGGAGGAAGTGATTACAAGGCTCCGAAGAACATGAAGTCGTTCAATGAGGGAGATGAGTTGAAAGAAAAGCTGAACCAAGTCCTTACCATGTCTGTGGACGTTGTGTACAACAACGTTAAAGACAAGGAAATGTTGTCAGAGCCACGGAGGATAAGGCAAGAGAGAGGAAAGTTGAACCCGAACAAATACTGTGCATATCATCAGAACATCGGTCACTTCACGAGGGAGTGCCGAGATCTATTGAAGCAATTGTGGAGGTTCTATGAGGAAGGAAAGCTGTCCGAATTCGTGAAGAGGGAACCAGGTAAAAGGCCAAGGGCACCAGAACCGTCCAGTTCGGATGATGGAGACAGTGATGAACAACCAAGTAAAACTGGTAAGAAAGGAAGGAAGGTCCCAGCAGCCCCAGCAAGGCATATCCCGGAGATCTTAATGCTAGAACCCACTGGACCAGTAGGTGGTTGTTCTGATGGGAGACCACCTATGTCAAAAAGAAAGAGAAAAGCAGAACTTAGAGCAGTGGATCAAGTGATGGAAGTGGGTGTGAATCCATCAACCAGACGAACAGGGGACCTAACTTTCTCAGAAAAAGACTTAGACGGGGTACTCACTCCTCACAATGACTCGTTGGTCATTTGCGCCAATATTATGGGGACAAAAGTGCACCGTCTACTTGTCGATACTGGTTCTTATACGAACATCCTGTTCAAGAGCACGGTGGACCAGCTAGGAGATTGCGCCGAGTACATCAAAGACTGTGATCACAAGATTGTAGGATTCGGAAATGCTGTAACCACCCCACTAGGAATAGTTACGTTGGCAGTTGAGCTTGTATCAATCGAGGACCCGGAAAGGAAAATGAATAGAATGGTAGACTTCCTGGTTGTAGACCAACAGTCCACCTATAACGGGTTCCTCGGCCGTCCTTTCTTGCATGAATTTAAAGCAGCTGTTTCAACGTACTATTATTGTTTAAAATTCCCAACAAAGAAGGGTGCAGGTACAGTCAAAGGAGACCAGAAGAAGGCTCGTGCGTGTCTTTTGCAGATACAGTTGCAGGATCACCAAGTCAACACGACGAACAGGTGCTCAGACAAGGACGGGGATGATAGCGAGGCCATGACTTCCGTCGATACTGAAATAATGGAAGTCGACGAGCAGCTGTGCACAGACGAACAGCCACACAGCGACGAGCAACTGTGCGCAGACGAACAACCACACAGCGACGAGCAACTGTGCACAGACGAACAGCCACGCATTGACGAGCAGCTGTGCGTAGGCGCACAGTTGGACGAAGACGAGCAGGAACGCGAAGACGAACAGTTTGTCCAAACAAGAAATAGAGAAGCTGCTGCAACCGACACCGAAGGAAAACAAACAACGGCAATGAACGTTGATGCAGAGGACATCGAGCCACGACTGGGGGCAGAACCGATGGAGACCGAAGATGAGTTAAAGGCAGAAGGGCCCACTATTGACCCCAGATGGAAAGGCCAGAAACGAAGGGCTACCCCGGTTGAAGAGTTGGAAACTGTGAGATTCGACCCGAACCAAGAGGGCTTAGAACTCTTTATAGGGTCCGAGCTACCAGAGCCGTACAGGACCAACATGATTGAGTTTCTTAAAGCAAACCTCGATGTGTTCACATGGTCGCATGCAGACATGGTGGGCATCAGCCCCGAACATGCCTGCCACAGACTCAACATCGACCCGAGGAAGAAGCCAATCCATCAGAAGAGGAGAAAATTTGGGCCCGACAAATACGAGGCGCTCGATGTGGAGGTTAAAAAGCTGCTGGATAATGACTTAATCAAACAAGCGTTATGCCCGCAATGGGTGGCGAATCCAGTATTGGTCAGAAAAGCGACTGGAGCGTGGAGACTCTGCATCGACTTCACAGATCTCAACGCCGCCTGCCCAAAAGATAATTTTCCATTGCCTCACATCGATCAACTAGTTGATAGCACCGCTGGACATGAACTTCTCACGTTCATGGATGCATTCGCAGGATATCATCAAATAGCGATGCATCCCGATGATCAAGAGCATACGGCGTTCTACACCAACAAAAACTTATTGTGCTGGAAGAGAATGCCATTTGGGTTAATTAATGCTGGAGCTACATATCAGAGATTGGTCAATAAGATGTTTGATGATCACATCGGGAAGACAATGGAAGTGTACGTAGATGACATTGTTGTCAAGAGCTCCAAAAAGGAAGATCATTTGCAACACCTAGCTCAAACGTTTGAGATACTTCGAACATACAACATGAAACTGAACCCTAAGAAAAACAGTTTTGGGGTCCATTCTGGGAAGTTCTTGGGACATCTAGTCAGTCAAAGAGGGATTGAAGCAAATCCCATAAAAGTGAAAGCAATCATGGAAATACAACCACCCAGATCAGTTAAAGAGGTCCAACGGTTAACCGGATGTCTAGCAGCTTTGAGCAGGTTCGTCTCAAGATCCGGAGACAAGTGCAGGCCGTTCTTCGAGGCAATCAAGAAGGGAAAGTTTCAATGGACAGACACCTGTCAACAAGCGTTCGAGCAGCTGAAAGAGTACCTCAGTGATACGAAGATTCTTGCCAAGCCAATCCCAGGGGAGAAGTTATACTTGTACCTGGCAGCTTCAGAAGTAGCAATCAGCTCAGTACTCGTTCGAGCAGAAGGGAAGTTCCACCTGCCCATCTACTATGTAAGTCAAGCTTTACACGAAGCAGAGCTCAGATATTCACCAACAGAGAAACTAGCATATGCGCTGGTGATGAGCGTCAGGAAACTTCGTCCATATTTTTTCGACCACCAGGTGGAAGTGTTGACAACGTTCCCGCTCAAGCAAATACTGCACAGACCCGATGCAGCTGGCCGGCTCCTAAAGTGGTCCTTGGAAATCAGTCAGTTCGGGATTTCATATGCTCCTCGAACAGCGATCAAGGGACAAGCCTTGGCAGACTTTATAGTCGAACTGACTTTCCCCCAAGATCCAACGAGAGGACATAGCCATCCCTGGCACATGTATGTTGACGGATCGTCAACTAATACAGCATCGGGGGCAGGTATAGTCTTGATAAGCCCAGATAGGCAAGTTTTTACTTCAGCAGTCCGGTTCGAGTTCATGGCGACAAATAATGAAGCAGAGTACGAAGCTGTGATCGCTGGATTACGCCTAGCACTAGCAGTTGGAGTTAAGAAGCTGCAGATTTTCGGGGATTCACAATTGATTGTCAACCAAGTTCGAGGGGAGTACGAGGCAAAGGACGAGAATATGACTTTGTATCAAAAGATTGTTGCTCACCTGGCCTCCTTGTTCGAACAAATATACATCGAACAGATACCAAGAGACAATAATGCTCAAGCAGATGCGTTAGCCAGACTAGCAACTAGCACAGGACCAGCAGAATTAACAGGAGTTACGCTAACAAAAATGTCCAAGCCGTCAACGGAAGACTACAAGATATATCAAGTCAACGAAGATTTCGAAGAAGACGACTGGAGGATACCAATCATTGAGTATTTGCAAAACGACAAAAAGCCAGACAACCCATCTGAAGCTAACAAGTTAGTCAAGAGAGCAGCAAGATACACCATAATGGATGGACAGTTGTACAAGAGAGGGATTTCACTCCCACTTTTGAAATGCTTGGCTAGGGGGCAAGGGCAAGCAGTACTGAAAGAAATTCATGAAGACATATGCGGAAATCACGCTGGAGGACGAGCATTAGCGTATAAGACCATAAGACAAGGGTATTACTGGCCGACCCTCCTCCAGGACGCAATCAAAGTTGCCCGAACTTGTCACAGGTGTCAGTTGTTCGCCTCGAACATCCACAAGCCCCCGCACGAACTAATCTCTGTCAATAGTCCGTGGCCATTTGCGAAGTGGGGAATTGACCTCATCGGGCCTTTTCCGCCAGGAAAAGGGAATGTTCGATTCACAGTGGTGGCAGTAGACTATTACACGAAGTGGGCTGAGGCAGAAGCGCTTGTGCGAATCACACAGGAGAAAATGATCAACTTCATATGGAGAAACATTGTTTGCCGCTTCGGGGTGCCTCAAGCGATCGTGACAGATAACGGAAAACAATTTGAAGGAAAAAAGATAAGAGATTTTTGTGAAAAGTGGGGAATGAAGAAACATTTTTCAACACCGTACCACCCCCAATCAAATGGCCAAGTAGAGGCAGTGAACAAAATAATTAAACATATTTTGAAGATCCGCTTAGCCGACAAACAGGGGAAGTGGTCTGAAGAGTTGCCAGAGGTGTTATGGGCATACCGAGTATCTCACAGAACAAGCACAGGCGAAACACCGTTCACAATGGCGTTCGGGACAGAAGCAGTAATACCGGTTGAGTTAAAAGTCCCAACAAAACGAACAGCTGCGTTCGACGAAGAAGCAAACAACTCCGCAATGGCAGCAGAGTTGGACTTGCTGGAAGAAAAAAGAATAACAGCAGAATTGAAAAATGCAATTTACAAGAAAAGAGCAGCAAAGTACTACAATTCTCAAGTAAAAGCAAGGGAATTCGAAGTCGGGGACTTAGTACTTCAAAAAGTTGTAACACCACCAGGAGTATTCGGCCCGACTTGGGAGGGCCCATACAAGGTGACGAATAAGTGGCACAACGGCACATACGACCTTGAAGACATGGAAGGCAAGTCGTCCCAATACTCCTGGAACACGACTTTACTCAAGAAGTACTATCAATAAAGTCCTGTAAGTCTTAGAAGTTTTACAAGTAACTTTTTGTAATTTTGAAACTTTTCTGCGCAAGTTTATATAAAAAACGAGCAGTTGTGCAGTTACTAGGCGAGCATAATTGTATTTATGCAGAATTGTATTTATCTTTTGTCTTACTTTCTTTAAGATTTCGAGCCTTAAGTCCAAACTACTCAGTTGCTCGCCCAAAAAGTGCAAGTCTGTTATAAGACGAACAATAGAGCTAAATGCAAAAATAAGGTTAAGTCCATAATGGACCAATAGCCCACATTAATGCAAGGCCAAGTCCACAAACGACCAAAATGGCCCAAACAATTAAAGGTCAAGTTCTACAAGAACCAAATGACCAACTTAGAATTTTACTAAGTGTTTACCTTAAGAAAAAAGGAACACTTAGAAACTGTCATAAGCAAAAAGCAAATAAGCGAGCAACTAAGTAAGACAAACAAAGAGGCGAGCAATTAAGTAAGACAAACAAAGAAGCACAAATTTGTAGATTAGCAAAAGTGTTCATTTCATGGAGTCAAAATGTGTTTACAATGAGGATGAGCTAAAAAAAAAAAAAGAAGAAGAAAACATCCTATTGTAAATAAAAACTAAGTCTTCAAGAGTGGGGTGGAGGAGGAGCATCTGCAGTTCTGGTCGCCTGGGCACTCGACTGCTCGCCTGGGGCACTTGTGCCAGCCCCATCTAATGGAGTTAGAGAAAGAGACGCCAACCCTTCAAAGACCTCATCAGTGGCCGCCGCGCTGGTCGTCGCTGGAGCAGGGTCAGGCTGGCCGCCATAGGTAGGAGCGGCGATATCAACCTCTTCGCCAAAAACCTCTAGGGGAAAGCCCAATTCGGCCAGATTCAGAGACGAACAAGGTGGAGCCAGGAGCAGGGGGGTAATTCTTGACATATTCGATGAAGTCCGCCTTCACCGCGCCACGAATATCTTGATTGTGGTCGTGGGCGAAGTGAACAGACCTCAAACATTCAGCAAATGCACAGATGTACCCAAAGTTGGTCTTATCCAACACTTCCTGCTCATGGACTTCATAGTCGATCATGTTCTTGCGCTCCTCCTCCAATCTTTTGATGTGCTCCTCGGCAACTAGCAGGCGAGCAGCTAAGTCTGCTCGCTCCTTTTCAGCCCTTTCGGCTCTCAGATCTGAAGTTTGAACCTCCAACATCATCTTTTGAGCCTTGTCCAAGGCACTCTGCTCGCCGGCCAAGGAGGCCTCCATCTTACTCTCCATCAAGGCCAGCTCCTTAGAATGCTCGGCCTTGCACTCTTTGATGGCGGAGACTTTTTCTTCGTCCATCTTCTCCACGCGACGGCCCAGATCGCGGTTTGTTCGCTCGAGCTCCATGATTTGATCGAGCAGCATTTGAGACTGGACCAACTGATGGCTAGCATTGTACGCCATCAGGCGAGCATTATCGCTAGCAGATTGGTTAGAAATAAGAGTGTTCGCCGATTTTGTCCAGGCCCTTGGGACCATTTCAGCTGCCCGACGAACAGGAAGATCAGGGATGTCGCGAAGCGAAGAGGGGGCATTTTTAACAACGGAAAGATGGTGGAGTGTTGCCCCTCGGCCGGGGTAAAATGTTGGGTTATACCTAACGAACAAAAATAAAATGTTAGTAAGCGAGCAACATGGTGTTAGGCAGTAAACAACAAACAAGTCGGGGATGAGAGACTCACTCTTTGATTTTAATGGGATCCCAGTCCAAGTAGGAAGTATCTTTGGGATTGTCCCCTTTCTTAGTCGTCACCAAATTAGCGACCACTTGTTGTTCGTCCACTACTTCCAGCGAGGTGGATTTCGAAACAGGGGATCTTGGAGCAATGTTGCTCGCTTCTCCAACAGTCTTTGACCGCTTTGAGGCGCGATCATCTCCATGAGTGCCGCGAACATCATCGCCCCGCGGCGCTTTTTTCTTCTCCCTCTCCTTTTCCCTCTCCTTCTCCTTCCTTATATCCCGCGGAGAGGAGGTAGTTTTAGCCGCAGGCTTGCGGCGACCAGCTCCGGCGGCTGGGCGACCAGTGGGGTTCTCCCCTGCCCGGAGGCGCATGATGGCAAGGGGAGGGTCCATCTTCCTTCTTGAAGCGTCGGCCATTTGTTTAACTCGTCTAGCGAGCAAATAATACGATTCAGGCACAGTCGGAATAGCAACGGTGACCCGTTGATCTGTCAAGAAAAAGACAAGGGTTAGGCGAGCAAGAAAAGTGGCGAGCAGGAAAAATAGGCGGGCAAGAAAGTTACCTTCGGGAATAGCAGCCTGAGCTTCAAGGTGGTGGGGACTCGTAATCAAGCCAGCAAGCTTGCGGCAATGAGCTTTTGAAAGATGTTCCAAATCGCGACTAGCAGCGTCGCGAAGAGAAATGATGGCTAACGTGAAGAGGTATTCGTCGCTGATATCGGGATGCCCCCACTTCAAATTTCTCGGACCTGCAAAACAACGAAAAGGATTAAAATTAGTCCTACTTATGAATTAGCAAGACAAAATTAGCCCTACGTTTGATTTTTCCAAAGCCTTCAGGCGACATGATGCGCGCCTGCCCGCCAGCGAATCCCTCAGTTGCTCGCCAATCTCCACCAATAAAGAAGAATTGGCAATGCCAACCCTTAATCTTATTGGGAACACCTTCAACGAGTTTCAATCTGGTCTTCGCCTTAGCGTAATACCAGCCAGCACCATCCTCGGAAATGGTCAAGGCATAAAGGATCTCCGCGGTTGTTATCTTATTCTTATAGCCCTCAAGACCAAAAAGAGTCATGAAGGCTAGAAGACTACTCCAACCATTTGGAGTAACTTGAGTGATCGCCAGGTTCATGTCGGACAAGAAACGGCCAATGAGCGGATGAACGGGGAGCGGGAAACCCGTGTTCAGCACATCCAAGTTGATCGCCGTGCAACCAGGAGGGGGGCGATCAGCAGTCTCTCCTTCCTTCGGCACATACATGAAAATGTCATAAGGAATCTTGTATGTTGCACGAATGCTCGCCAGATCATCCTCAATAACAACACTGGCAACCTTGCTCACTGCAAAGTCCCCATCCTGAGCCTTCATAATTACCCTCGATGTGGGGGCAAAAGTCTTCGAGTAGCGAGCAGAATAGTCCGCCCACTCGTTGTCACGAACAACTCCTTCCGGGATCCGAGATTCAGGTGTAGTTTGAGAGATAGGAAAATTGATTTCCTTTAAAAACTCCCAAGTGAGCATAGGACCTCTCTGCTCGCCAAATCGCTGCTCGCCAGCAGTGTCAGCTTGGTCGCCCTCGAGGTCGATTGAACCCTCTATCTCCGCGGCTACTTCTGCAGAATCTTCGCCAAGGTCGGAAGACGTTTCGGATTCGCGAGCAAGATGGTGAATTTCTTCTTGATCGCCAGAGCGATCAACGGCACACATCTCTACCGAGCGAACAACGGAGCTCGCATCTGAGTCCATGCCTTCATCCACCAATAATGTGCGCGGATTGTTCGCCAACGCTTGGCGAACAGATCTGCGCGGAGAGGCTATATTTACGGGTCGTTTTTCCGGGTTTCGCCCGGGTCCGGATTGGGAAGAACTTGAGGGGGAAAACTCCATTTAAAATAAGTGATGGAGGAATTTGGCTAGTTATGGGGTAGTATACGGATAATGACGCCGACAGAGGAGTTATGATGGCGACGGAATCAACAGAACGGAGGCGCGACGGCGGTTCACGGCCGGAATTACAGTCGAAGTTACGAGAAATACGAAAGAAAAAGAAAAAGTATACGGAATCGAAATTTAAAGGAAATACAAGACGAATTACCTTTGAAAACGAAGATCAAAGTGACACAAGAGGAGATTCAGGTACAAGAATCGCAAAGAAAGAAAGCTTCGAAGCGTTTATCAATGGCGAAAATTTAAGAAATTCAGAAAAAAGAAAGAAGAAAGAAGAAGAAGTCGACGCCTATTTATAAGGATGAGGCTGGGGCGAAAATGCAATTTCCCCAAAATTCTGTAGGCCCCTATGGGCAAATTGGGGGTCGCGCGTGGCTGACGCGACGCCTCGCATTCCGTGCCTCGGGAATCCAACCGTCGCGACACGAAGAGGCGTTCGCTACTGGTCGTGCGCGTGAGCTCTCATGCTCGTCCGTTCGCCCAACTGCTCAGATGCTCGCCCATGTAGACATCCATGTTCCATTTTTGCTCGCCCAATTTTCAAAGAAATTATAGCTTGGTCCCAATTGATCAATCCATGCCCAACATGAGACCAAGCTAGGGGGCAATTGTTGATGGGCGAACAATGGAGTGATTAATAAACGAAACAATTATTATTAAGTTTGATAACAGGATAATAAAGGAAAGAAGCTAACAGCTTTGTGGAGCTAGCAGCTTTGTAGAACGAACAGCTTTGCAGAACTGCTCTAATATGGTAAGCAAGATATTTAGGCGAGCAGCCTTGCAAAGAACAGCTGTGCAAGCAACTCAAGCCAAGATCAATTTGGGCGAACAGATTCGTAATGGAGCGAGCAACATTGTAAAATAATCCCAAGCAAGGAGCGAACAGCTCTAAATGCGAAGGATCATGACATCTAATGAAGACGTACAAGCGAGCAATCGGTCACCGTCGAGAGCATCTCAATGTTGCCAAAGACCAAGTACAACATGGAGAACTCCAAGAGTCACTAGCTTAGATATGGTCCAAGTGTCTCAACACTTAGCACCCATCCAATGAGCAATAGTGTAGATGTTGTACAAGTGTCCTAACACTTGGCAAAGATCCAATGGTTAAGCCACCAAGATGGTGACACATGTCCTCTTTGTATGTCTATAAATATCCCATTCATTTTCATGAAAAAGGGAGAACAATTCAATACAAGTCCAAACTCTTGCAAAATTATTTCTTGAGCATCACTTATCTAAATTCCATGATCTTGATTCTTGTTTGATGATCTTTCTTAGCTAAAACAGCAACTAATCATATTGATCATAAAAAGACCATCAACACTGTGTAAATTTAAGTTTTGAGTTGTAATTTTCTTTTATTATTTCTTTTGTAATCGAATTATTATTTCCACAGTTATCAAAATTCCAACAGTTAGAGGACAAGTTATTGATAAGACTCTTCAATTTTACAAAGACAAGTCAGCCTTGATGGCACAACCTGTTGAGAAGAGGAAAGAAAATGCACAGAAGGTAGCCGAGAAGAAAAGGAAGGAAGTTGTTGATTTGTTGATTAAACTCAATGAAGTTCTCTTGGGGAAAAGGAAAGCTGGAAGATGCTAAAGGAACTGAAAATACAGGATATATGCTCGATGTTTGTATTTAGAGTCTATGGTTTTTTTGAACTTTCAGTTTCTATCATTTTGTTCATCTGATATGAGTGCTTATGTAGTTGTACATCTGCATTTTGATTAGGGTAATTGAGGAAATGCTATTGTGCAATTGATTTTGTTCCTTGTTCTTTGGTGTTTGTGAGATATATTCCTATACTTGCTTGTTGTTTGGGCAGATTTAAGCTTTTTTTGCAGAAGTGCAACTCTCTGGGCTAATTTTAGTAGGTAGTAAATCTGATTAGTTTTTGTTACTTCCTTTGTG
Source organism: Ballota nigra (assembly GCA_947034835.1). Classification (NCBI taxonomy): domain Eukaryota; kingdom Viridiplantae; phylum Streptophyta; class Magnoliopsida; order Lamiales; family Lamiaceae; genus Ballota; species Ballota nigra. The sequence goes on along the minus strand of OX344722.1, from coordinate 110,980,342 downwards.
CAATAAATTTCATGCCCCTACTGAGATTAATCTTGCATACCCTAAAATTCCATGAATTAGGTGTTGGGGTATATTATTGCTTCTTATTTTGCTGCTTGAATGGAGAGTATCTATTAGTGCTTAGTATTTTGCACTGAATCAAAGTAACAACATATCATGTAGCTTTTTTGCTTGGCGTATTTTATTTTATAGGATTTTCTTTTTCTCTTAACTGAAAACTTGAGATTGGTTGTAAAATATTTTTCTTGGTCTGCTTCATGCTTGGATTTAAGTGTATTAGTCCCCTTCACTGAAGTGTATTAGACTATTAGTCGTCTTTATTAAAGAATAATAGTTGTATGAGTATTAGTTATATTCACTATATAGTATTAGTCCCCTTCACTTAAGGGAATTAGCCCCCTTCGCCGAAGTGTATTAGCCCTCTTCACTGAAGAGTATTAGTCATCTTCACTAAAGAGTATTGGTCTTTAATTATGAGCAATCTCCTTCACTGAAGAGTATTAGACTATTCAATAAAGTGTATTGGTCCCCTTCACTAAAGGGTATTAGTCGTCTTCACTAAAGAGTAATAATTGGTCCTTAATTGCAAGTACGTCTCCTTCACTGAAGAGTATTAGCACCTTTCACTGAAGTGTATTAGTCACCTTTACTAAAGTGTTTTAGTCCCCCATATTGAAGAGTATTAGTCTCCTTCACTGAAGTGTATTAGCCCCATTAACTAAAGGGGTACTAGTCGTCTTTACTAAAAAGTAATAATTGGTCCTTAATTGTGAGTGGTCTCCTTCACTGAAGAGTATTAGCCCCCTTCACTGAAGTGTATTAGTCCCCTTCGCTGAAGTGTATTAGTCCCCCACGCTAAATAGTATTAGTCCCCTTAACTGAAGCGTATTAGTTCCCTTCACTGAAGGGTATTAGCCACCTTCACTGAAGCATATTAGTTCCCTTCACTGAAGGGTAATAGTTGATACTTAATTATCTTAACTAAAGATTATTAGTGCCCTTCACTGAAGATCATTAGACCCGTTCAATGAAGTGTGTTGGTCCCCTTCACTGAAGGGTATTAGTCGTCTTCACTAAAGAGTAATAATTGGTCCTTAATTGTGAGTATTAGTCTCCTTCCCTGAAGTGTATTAGTCCAACATACTGAAGAGCATTAATCCCCTTCACTGAAGTAATAATAGTTGTTTCTTAACTGTATGAGTATTAGTTATCTTCACTATACATTATTTGTCCCCTTCACTAAAGCGAATTAATTCCCTTCACGGAAGGGTATTAGTCACCTTCACTGAAGAGTATTAGTTCCCTTTAATAAAGAGTAATAGTTGATACTTTATCTTCACTAAAGATTATTAGTCTCTTCCACAGAATAGTATTAATTCATTTTATGGAAAGTATTAGTGTTGATAAGCAAAGGTACTGGTTGTTATAAATATAAAGTATTAAATATGATAACTGAAAGGTATCGGTTTTGCTAACTAAAGGGTATGACCTATTTTACTGAAAGGTATCAGTCGAGAATAACTAAAGTGTATGACTTGTATTACTAAAGAATATTAGCCCTTACTTGCAAAAAAAAACAGTAAAGACTTACCATTCTAAAAAAAAAAATTTGTTGGCAAACATACACAATAAAATGTACCAATTAAAGTACTAAAAGGAATTAGTTCATAATCCATAATATTTAAGATAATAAAAATGCATTGTGCCAACTAAAATAAATGAGCATTAGGTGTTTTAGACCTAAACTCCAAAGTTTGTGTAGATTGGGATGAACTTACTTTCTTGTTTTTGTTTTTTTCTTTTCTAAAATGGCCTTTGATCCTTTGATTTTTTCCCTATGTTGTTGCACGGACAGGATCTAATATAGTTATAGATGATGTGGACTCTGAAGCAACTGTTTCTACTTGTTCCGTAGAGATCAATTATGACCATCAAATCCCTGATGTAACCTTATTCAAGTATTGCCCTTGCAACCTCATTTCCTTGGCTTAACAAAACCAAATTGTAGTATTTCCTCATTATATCATGCCTCCATGGGATTGCACCAGCAGTTACTTATCCCACATTCTTGTCTTTATTTTGTAACTTGTCCCACATCCACACAACTTGATAAACACTTGTTGAATGCATCCTTGAAAGAAACATCACTCTTCAATTTCCCAAATCTTGCTACTGCATTTTGCTGAAGATGTCAAAGGCACAATCTATGCTTTATGTCTGAAAAAACCTGTTTTGCAAAATTTTCAAATGCTTGGTCATGCAACTCCTTTTGTGAATACACAATTATACTGTTATGACTAATAAAAATAAAGCATGCATTAAATATTGTGTAGACCATTAAAGAGTATTAGTTCCCTTCGCTGAAGGGTATTAGTTCCATTTACTAAAGTGTATAGAAATATCATTCATATATCAGTAGGTTACTACAGAACTATTGCTGTTAACTTTGTACAAAAATAAAATTGCAAAACATATTCTGAAAATACAATTCATACCTTTAATATTCCATTGTTGTATATATATTAGGTACCTTCATTTGCAGTCTCAGCATACCCTTCAAGTATTTCAACTTCATTATATTGCTCTTCAATTTCAATGCAATCCATTATGTCAACAACTTGTTCGGCTATCTCAATGTGAAGACATGGTTCACCTATAACAATAGAAAAGACATTGAATCTTATGCTAGCTTAGCAAAATAGTACAGGAGAGAGCAGGTATGAACTACAACAAAGCCAAATAACTCCACAACATTAAACACTAGTCATAATAATGTACAAGATGTAAAAAGAAAATTCACAACCAAACATATGTGAATTCCAAAGTCATTAAATTTAAAATCATTGATACCTTCACAAAAGAGTATTAGCCCCCTTCACTGAAGAGTAGTAGTCACCTCCACTGAAGAGTAGAGTATTAGTCCTCTTCACTGAAGAGTATTAGTTCTCTTCATTAAAGTATATTAGTACTCTTCACTAAAGAGAATGAGGTCACTGGAAATTATATTAGTGTTCTTTTTACCAAATCATAATGTAGTGAAGAATTGGGAATACATAATGTTGTGAATAGTATGAGTTCACTGCAAATTATATTAGTGTTCTTTCTACCAAATCATAATATCGAACAGTGTTTAATCAAACTAATCTAAATTTTGAATATTAGTATTGCTACACATTAACCATACAAAAACTTTGAACAATTATGTTAGTTTGTATGAGACGTACCTGTTACAGACAGCTGCGATGCGGAATTTGAAGCCACCAACGCTAGCTGATGAACAATTTCGCTAGATTTCTCCATAACTTCAAAATTTCTCTTAATTTCCGTCTAAAATAATAAAAAAAAAATTGTGAATTGCGTCCGGATTTTCTTCTTGTTCTTCATATATTGTGTCTCTGAGATCTATGATTCACTATCTCAATCTTCTTATTGTTTATGTTTCTAGAATATTGATGATTTCGTGGATTACTTCTCATCCTAAAGCTGTGAAGAATTGAAAATTCGTAATATGCAGTTTTTTTCCCCAAAATTAATGGGCTGGTAGTGGGCTAAATCTGGATCCTAATTTCTAATTGGATCCAAGTTTATATTAAAACTCATTTCACTGTATACACACTCATATTGATATAATGTGCTAGTAATTTTTATTTTTAATAACACAACAAAGGAAGGGGGTTTGTTCATAAAAAATGTTTTTAAAATGGGATCGGCCATTGAATCGGACAATGAATTGGGTCACTAGGTTACTGGTTCGACCAGTTGAACCGGTATAACAAAACTGAATGACTCGAATATCTATTTATACATATATATTATAATATTTATATAAAATAATGAAAATAAATTTAAGAATAGTTGAACTAATACATTTTTAAATAAATAAAAATTTAAAATTAATTAATTACATAATTTATTTAATAAATAGGAGTACAACATATTACAACTTAGATCACTATTATGAATTTATATATCATTTTCTTTTATTAAGCCTAGGATTTTATAAGCCCCAAAAAGTTACTAACAAAAGGCCCATTACATTTTTTACTTACATTTACCCTAATCCATTATCATATATAAGTTACAATTCACATTAAACCCCGTCCTCAGTTCTCATCTCTCAAGTTCTTCTGCGGCGAGAAAGATAATTCATCTATGTAATTGAAAGAGAGTGAAACGTCGATCCAATCTATCATGGACAACAACCGTTCCTCAACCTTATTTATCTTCTTCATCAATCTATTTATGCTTCTATCGTTATCTACTCATGCTGTCAATTTTTTTTATTTACAATGGAAAAACTGTTTTATTTACAATGTTTAACCCGATTTTTGACCGGTTAAGTGAGGGTTAAACAAAACCCGCTACATGCTTAGAAATCATGATTAAATGTTCTCCATAGTGGAGTAAAATATTCAGAATAAACAACATCAAAGTTGAGGCAAAGAATAGGAATCGGAGTAGAATATCATAAAATATTTGTAGAAAATAAAACATGCAATGATGTTCAAATTCAGTTATCAGACATTGCCGCAAAAATTAAAATAGAAGTAACCGTCTGTGTCGACAAAGCAAGAGTAACTGTAAGTGAAATAACTCAGGCAAATATAACTCGAGAGAGGATGAACTTCACATAAATACTTGGTCTTCAATTATAAGGATTAAAATTCAGTAAATAACTACTGGAAATAAAAATTCATTAAAATTGAAACTTAGGATATGTTTTGAAACTCTACCGCAAAATTGAAAGTAATTTTAAGTGATTTTTGTAGTAAAATTAAAAGGGGATATAATTTGAAATTAAGTGATTTTAAAAGTTGAAGTGTTCGTAAAAAAAATTAATTAGTCAATATAAATTTTTAAAAAGTCAATTCTGTGATTCCAAAGAATCACTTAGAGGGGTGTATTCAATTGTGATTCTATTGGATTTTTTTGGACTTTAAAAAGTCTGTGGATTTAGAAAATCTATAGATTCCATGCAGAGTTTGACTGACTTTTTTTATTGATTTTACTTGGATTTTCATAGACTTTACAGGATTGTGGAATACATATTTTTTATTGAGTTACATGAATTTCCATAGACTCCGGCGCTGGAACCATTGATGCAAATATATATGAGACACATGTGTATATAAAAAAAATTATCCAAATTATTTAGAAAAAAAATACATTAGTTAAAAAAAATAACATTATTATTTCATCTTCATTTGCACCACCGTTATACCTCGCCCTCATTAGAAGTCTCAGGTTGTTAGAAGATATTTTGGAGAGTAAAATTTATTTATATTTTTTGAAGAGTAGACTTGACAACGGGGCGTGTAATCCCCAAAGCAAACAAGGACGGAGATTTTTTTTGCCCGGTAGGCGAGACCGGGATAGTATTCTCAGCCCGATGGATCCCCGTCTTGTTCCCCGTGGGGAGCCGCATTATTTTTATATAATTAATATATTTATATATTATTTTAATGTTAACATAAATTACAAATAAATATTTCATAGTTTCCTACTCAATTAACTATTTATTAAAAATTCTATTTTTTTATTTAATATTATGTTATTAATTCCAAATTATATTATTTTCACTTTAGTATATTTTAATTAAAAATATTAAAATTAGAGGTTCTTCAATTTGTTTAATTTTTTTTTAATACCAACTTAAAGTAATTGTTGTGTATGATTAATTTTTTAATTTTAAATATTTTTTTATATTTTAAAAATGAGATAAAAAAATAATTAGGCGGGGAACGGGAAATCCCTGCGAGACGGGGATCCCCAGCGAGACGGGGATTGGGGGAAAATTTTCCCCATTTATTTTGCAGGGACGGAAATGGGGAATGTCCCCCCCCCCCCCCCCCCCCCCCCCGTCCCCGCCCCGTTGACATCTCAATGGAAGAGAATCAAAGAAAGTCCATATACTATTGAATACCTGAAGATTTTTTAAGACTTTTTAAAATCCGTAAAAATCTCTGGTTATTAGAAGAGATTTTGGTGAGTGAAATCTATTCAAATTTTGGAAGGGAAATCTAAGAAAATCCGTAGAGTATTAAAATCCATAGACTGTTGAATACCTAAAGATTTTTTAAGACTTTTTAAAATCCGTATTGAATACCTTAGGATTTTTAAAGACTTTTGAAAATCTAGATTGAATACCCCAAAACTTTAAAAGTCTAAAAAAATCCTACAGACTCTATAACCAATACACCCCTCTTAGTCAACCATGAAAAGAAGCGAAAACTGCAAAATAGAATTGTGGGAGGCAACAATTTCTTAAGATTTGTGAATTTAACTTTCCAAATAAGAAACCGTCACAATTAATATAAAATGGTAAAATCATAGAAATTCAGGATTTCAAAAGGGGGGAAGGAGTAGATGTGGACTAAAACGATTCTTCATAAATAGGGAAGATGACGGTTACGTTCCCTTTTCCGACGCCACGTGTAGCCTAGCTATTGGCTTAGGTGAGTCACCGAGATTATTGAGAAACTAAAAACCTCTCTCCCTCATATCTTATGCTGTTGTTTCTTTAATCTTTAGAGAAAATTTGTGGAGATTTAAAATGAAGAATATTGAGCGGCTCGCTAATTTGGCTCTGGCAGGTATGTGGGTGAAATATTCTTGTTTCTGTTGTGTTGTATTAACTAATTGAAGCGTGGGAAATTGATACTACACTTTTTTCTTTAATCTCATGCCAGTTTTGCTTTACAGAAACTTGAATAACATTTGTTTTGTTCGTGGTGATGATATAGAAAGTTGATAAATAGATGTGGTCAGAGCAATCTTTGATACATGTTCTGAATCACATCAGATTCGTACTAGGGGTTGATGCAATAATTAGGCAAAACATTGCTGTGACATTTTATTATTTTAATATTGGCATTATAAATTATTTTCTTGGGTGCACGTGTCAGATGGGTGATTTGTGTATAAAACACTGTTTAAAATATGATTGAGTTTATAATAGTATTTCATTATTGCGTGGCCTCTATCGGCTATATTGTGATGACATGGTTTATTTAACAGGTGTGACCGTAGCCCCAGTTGTTGTGAAGGTGGACCCAAATGTAAATGTAGTTTTGACAGCTTGTCTAACTGTGTTTGTGGGTTGCTATCGCTCAGTTAAGCCAACTCCACCATCAGTAAGTTGAACTTGTAATAGTAATAGTAATAGTAATAGTAATACATTTCCTGAAGAGATGTGTTTTTATAGTCGAGTTTTAATTTCAGGAGAGAATGTCCAATGAACATGCGATGCGGGCTCCATTGGTTGGGAGCGCAATGTTGCTGTCTCTGTTTTTACTTTTCAAGTTTCTATCAAAAGACTTGGTTAATGCTGTATTGACATGCTATCTTTTTGTACTTGGGATAGCTGCACTTTCGTAAGTTATCTGCACTCTGCAGTATGGTTAATGTTTTTTTAGTTTATTTATTCTCTATTGATGTTTGTTCATCTTAATTATTGCATTCCAGGGCAACATTGCTGCCTGCAATTAAAAGATTTCTGCCTCAACCATGGAATGATAACGTCATTACGTTGCGTTTCCCTTATTTTCGATGTATGGACTCACCATAACCTCCTCTATATCTCATTCTTGTGTTGTATCAAATAATGAAATAATATGTTACCGTCGTCTAGTATTGTTACTTCATTGCATGTTCAAGATTTTCTAGAGGATGAGTTCATATAAATATTATATACTTCCTTTCCTCCACCCCAAGATAATGGGGGGGTCTAATTTGACTTAGCTTGGACTTTAATGAGAGCAATGCAAATGCAAGTTACATACGGTTTTACCTTGAAGTATTGGCGTGCAATCACGACATTACTTTGGTTGAGAGGATAAATTTGAAGGAAAAAATTTATATCTTTCAGGATCTCCTTTAAGGAAACGAGACTGTGGAGTGCTTTTCTTTAAACAAATTTACAAGTTGCGATGATAATAGAGTATTCCCAGCCATTTGTAGGAGGATGAAAAGTTAGGTTGAATAGTGTCCCCCACCTCTACTTCAACTTCAACTTCAAATAGATAAATAAAGTTTGACTATATCAATCTCCTATATAATGGACTGAGAATATATCACCAACAGCCTTCTTTTATTTGAACCTTTTGTACCAAATATCTTTTTAGTTATTCTGCCTTTTCTTATCAATAGAGTATTAAAGTCCATATGAAGGTTCTAAGCATTTGAAAGCAGAATTCTTTATCTGATAATTAGGAATGATTGACTAGTGTCAACATGTTGAGTAGAAGGGTGCATGCATTGATGTTGTTTTCATGTAAAATTGCATTAAATGTCATTTAGAATTCCCTTGAATTTCTCAGCTTGACATTTCATTGCTTATTATATTATATGCAGAGTTATGTTTTTCATTTATATATATTTATTTATTGCAGCTTTGGAGGTTGAATTTACAAAATCACAGATAATTGCTTCAATTCCTGGAACCTTGTTTTGTGCATGGTATGCTTCAAAGAAGCATTGGCTAGCTAACAATATCTTGGGGCTCGCATTCTCCATTCAGGTTTCGTAACACAAGCTTTCTTTTACCTATATCTTCAGCTGAGATTAATTGAGATCCCAATCACTCATATCATTTTAATCAAAAGCTTGTTTTCATATCCATTTTAGGGAATTGAAATGCCTTCACTTGGTTCGTTTAAGACTGGTGCCATTCTCTTGGTAAGCATCAAAGTCTCAAGCATCTATTTTGTTTATTAACACCTATTTCTTTATCTGCTAACGGTGTGAACACTTGAATTTTTTTTGCTAATTCCAGGCTGGGCTTTTTGTATATGACATATTCTGGGTATTTTTTACCCCAGTTATGGTTAGTGTCGCTAAATCCTTTGATGCTCCAATAAAGGTTTGTACAACTAACTTCATAACCATTCTATATCACATGTTATATTCATGTTATTAAAACTTATGTTTAACTTATTGCAGCTTTTGTTCCCTACATCAAACCCTGCAGGCTCATTCTCAATGATAGGACTTGGTGATATAGTGATTCCCGGTAAAATTTTAACTGTAAAATTTCAGATTTTACGCTTTGGGATAAACTTTTACTCTGGAACAGTATGAGCACATAGGGTTGTGAATTTTCTTCATGTTTCTTTTTACATATATACAAGACACAGGGCATCTTTCATGCTATGCTTCATCTTGATGGGCACGACTACTACTTTCTACTTGATGCATTAAAGCCAATTAATTAATCAACTTATTATATATTTTTCAGGACTTTTGGTAGCATTGGCTCTACGATTTGATGTATCCAGAGGGAAAGAGAGCCAATACTTTAAGAGTGCTTTTCTAGGATATACATTTGGTTTGGTCCTAACCATCATTGTAATGAACTGGTTTAAAGCTGCTCAAGTGAGTAAAATTATTTCTCATGTATTTAATATCCAAGTATTGTGGATTATTGATTCAAATTTTTGTTGCAGCCGGCCCTTTTGTATATCGTCCCAGGTGTTATTGGATTTTTGGGTGCACATTGCATCTGGAATGGTGAAGTCAAAACTGTAAGCCAATTGCTCTAATTTTTGTTGGGTTCTTCCTTGGTACTTGTACAAATTAATTATGCTGAGCGAGGCTCTCTAAGAACTCTTATATTGGTCTCCTTGTCAGTAAGTTATATATATTGAGCGATTACGCTGGCCGGGCCGGGCCACAGGGTGGGATACCGGCTGTTTAGTGAGTTGAATATCTTTTAACATATTTGTGTTTCGATGCAGCTGTTGGCATTTGACGAGTCCAAATTAAATAGCTCACAGGAAACTGATGCAGATTCCAATAAAAAAGCAGATTGAGATGCAACTTACAGACAACACTATGACAAGATGTTTACTACTCTACTTAATCACCACAGATTTTGAATATCAGTAGACAATTTTAAGATTTTCTAATGTGAACCCTTTATTAAATATTTTTAGAATTTTTCAATGGTTACAGTCAAAATTATTGTTAGTCGGAAATGCGTAGCATGCGAGTTTACCAAGTTATAAGGCAACAAATCAGTTCAATTCTTTTTCCACTGCTAGATCATTAACACATGAATTCATGATATTTTTTAAAATTCCATATATCATACATCTGGGGAATGAAACATAAGTAGAATACTAAAAATGAATAAATTTCTTTAAATATTGTAATTTTGAAATTATTACTTCGCAAAAACAGGGTGGTTTTTTTAGTTGTTTATAAATATATAAAACCAGTTGCTTTGGTGAGAGGCGACCACAAAAATGTCGCTCTTCTTGCAGGCAATTGGAAAAAGTGTTGGAAGCGGCCCCCAGTCGCTCTCCTAGGGCTAGGAGGCGGCTGGAAAATTGGGCGCAACTGTTAGGTATTTAATTGAAAACCACACTCGGCCTCCCTGTTTTCCAAATGCAGCAGTGCCTCGGTTTAGGGCGCTCGACCATGGGAAGGCGGCCGGTGACAGTGGATTTGAACCTTGATGAGTGGTGCTGCACTTGCGCTGGAAACCGCCACACTCGCATCTCTCCATTTTTTATTACATAACTCTTTTCACGACAATTCTAGAATTACCGATGAAAGTCAGTTGTGGTGGCAATTTCCGACAATAGGCGGGTTGAATGTTCAGGGCAATGGATTTTGGAATTTGTTGCTGAAAGCCAAGAATGCATCATAGGCTGCTTTTGAGAATTTAATCCTCAATAGGGGTCTATGTGCAATTCAAAATGAAATAGTTTTCTAAACTTTGATTGTAATTGATAGCATGTTGTTTTGTTCAATGTCATGGCTCACATTTGTTACTGCTAAAGACGATTGGCCTGTAGCTGTCATAGTTGGTCGACCTAGTTGCCTCCTTGGCAGGCGACTGACTCTATATATATTCATAAAGACCCGAAAAAACACCCCAATTTTGCAACAAAATTTTAAAATTACAATTTAAAAAAAAAAAAATCCTATAAATGATATAAATGATTTCATGTGGTCACAAATGAGGTAAAATAAATATATTTTTATGGGTTGTCAATTTAATTTTGATTTTTAAGATTTTGTAATTTAGTGCATAGTATTATATGGATTATCCTTTTAGCAATTCTCATTCACAAGTAGGGCTGATCATGGTGTGGTTTTGCGGGATATATTTTTTTTTTTTGTCAAGTTGTTCTGGTACAATTGGTTTCGTTAATATCATAATTTCAAATTGTGTTTTTCATGCAAATTTGATCGTGCGATTTTAAATGCTTTCAATCGCTTATTTGTGATTTGACGGTTTAAATTGAACATGAATGTTATGTTGAAGTGTAGTGTGTATATTTCGAACACTGCAAGAGAAAAGAAAAGAAGAACGAAATAAATTTGTGATGTAAATCGAGTCTAGGAAAATTCTATTCCCGCAAGACTGAATACGCCTTGTATAGTGTTTATGGTATCGTGCGTACGAGTCTCCAAAGGTAAAACGGTTTGAACAGTTTACACGGGTAGCACCACCACGTATAAAATTCCGACGAACGAAATCGAAATTATAAGCTGAACGAAAATGTAATATGCACGGAAATTCTAAGGGTGTAAAAGGATTCTGAAAGTTTGGACGAAAGGGGGTATATATAGGCGGAAATCCGACCCATCTGAAGGCTGCTGGAGAGGAGTACGTGGTGATCATGGGTCACCCACGCTCTGTAGTGGAGAGAAACTGCGTTTCTCATTCTTGGGAAGCAAGAACGGAATATTCAAGATACTCTGGAGTGTATTAATCATATTCGTAGATGTATTAAACATGTTCGTGGGCCGACCCAATTCCAAATGGGCCACCCGAACCGATTGGATCCAAAAAGGTATTGGGTCATTTTATATTTTTGGTACTCTAAAAATATATGTAGGCCCCAAAGTACAATTGCCAAGAACCAAGGGCCCGGGCGAGGCGGGGCGCACGCGTGCGTGTTCCATGGTTAGGGTCCCCATGTCTCAATTTAAAGAACATGAATACTTTCCTACTTATATACAAGATAATCTTCTTGTAATTTTTCAATGTGGGATGAAACTTCATTTTCCATTTCCCATGAAATTATTCAATACAAGTGAATAATACTACAACTTTCCAAATTAATTTCTCACTCACCGGAAATCGGTTTTGAGATATTAAATATACCACGCTCATCTACTCCGCGAGTAGCACAACATCGTTAATTTTATTTTCCAAAAAACTAACGTTTTTACTCCTAAAAAAATTAGTCAAAGTCAGGGTATAAAACCTTTATTAAAACCAATTTCCAACAATCCCCCACATGAGTGAGAATTGCACCTATACAGAGTCAAGCTTCTTCGTTTAGCTCATTTGAGACTTCATTGCTTCCGGATAAGTAACCAATGGTTTTGAACTTTCCATAGCCCGGCACCATCGGGTATATCGGCGACTTAGTGGACACGATGCCTTGAACTAATCCTCCTTAGTGTATACCTTACAGACAGTGCAGACACAAGTCAGTCTCGGTTCCGATTTGTTCTCACGTTTTTATCCATTTTGGTCTTGGACGCCCTTTGTATTCATAAATGTTTGGTCGAAGCGGCCCTCACTTCTCATTTATATAAGTGATCTCCTTTCGAGTATCCCGTCATACTCAGTCCCACATGGACTTATAGGAATCATTAAAAGTCAAAGACTTATCCTTTACCATAATTCACGGGTCTACTAACACTTGACACAGTACTGTCAGGAATGGTCATGATTTGCAAGTGTTGTACAACTAACATTCATAGCTTAGTTTTCCCTTTTGAACCAAGTTCTTGGGATCTCCACTCATCATGGTTGGGTTACCACTGTTTCGATTTTATTTGTGGATTTTAGACCCATTCCCTCTATCTGCTTATTCATTTAATCTCGGTCCAAACTCTTCGTGAGCGGATCCGCTATGTTATCAATTGATCTTACATAATCAATTGTTATAATACCAGTTGAGATAAAATGTCTAACGGAGTTATGTCGACGACGAATATGTTTCGACTTTCCGTTGTACATACTGCTCAAAGCTCTACCAATAGCAGCTTGAAAGTCACAATGTACAATTACAGATCGTACCAGTTTGTTCCAACAAAGAATGTCTTCTAAAAAGTTATGAAGTCATTCAGCTTCTTCACCAGCTTGATCTAAAGTGATGAACTCAGATTCCATTGTGGAACGGGCAATACACGTCTGCTTTGTGGATTTCCACGATACGGCTGCTCCTCCAATAGTTAATACATATCCACTAGTTGAGAATGAGTCTTTACTATCGGATATCCAATTAGCATCACTGTACCCTTCAAGTACAGCTGGATGTCGCGTGTAGTGTAGCCCAAAATCAAAAGTATACTTCAAGTATCTCAAGACCCTTTTCAGAGCCTTCCAATGTTCGTGACCTAGATTGCTCGTGTACCTGCTCAGTTTGTTCACAGAACACGCAAGATCAGGACGTGTGCAATTTGTAATGTACATCACGCTTCCAATGATCCTTGCATATTCCAACTTATTCACAGATTCACCTTTGTTCTTCTTCAGATGAACATTCTGTTCTAGTGGAGTTTTAGCAGGTGGATCATCAAATGCTTTAAATTTCTTCAAGACTTTCTCAACATAATGAGATTGTGTTAAAGAAATTTCATTTGAAGTTCTTTCTATTTTGATTCCTAGAATCACGTCAGCTAAACACGTATCTTTCATGTCAAAAATTTTCTTTAACATGTTTTTCGTATTAACGATCACATTTGAATTGTTACCTATGATTAACATATCATCAACATATAAGCATATAATAACAAATCTATTTGGTGTATCTTTCACATACACACACTTGTCAAATTCGTTAATTCGAAAATCATTTGACAACATAATATTGTCAAATTTCAAATACCCGCCATTGTATATGAGCTTGTTTAAGTCCATACAACGACCGAACGAGTTTACAAACCTTTTTCTCGCTCCCGGGTACAACATAACCCTCTGGTTGATCCATGTATATTTCAGCATCTATCTCTCCATTAAGAAAAGCAGTCTTTACATCCATCTGGTGTATTTCGAGATTATGCAAAGCAACAATCGGGATAAGTACACGAATGAATGTAATCCTTGTAACCAGAGAGTAGGTGTCAAAGAAATCATATCCTTCTCTTTGTTTAAAACCCTTTGCAACCAAACGGGCTTTATACTTGTCAATTGATCCATCTGCTTTGTACTTTCTTTTAAGGATCCAATTACATCCTAAGGTCTTGCAACCTTTAGGGAGGTCAACCAACTCCCATGTATGATTTTGCAGAATCGAATCATATTCACTGTTTATTGCTTCTTTCCAGAGAGGTTCATCTGGTCTGGAAAGAGCTTCTTTGATAGTTCTAGGTTCTTCTTCTAACACATACGTGATGAAGTCTGGACCATAGGTCTTATCAATTCTAGCTCGTTTACTGCGTCTAGGTTCTTCACTCTGCTGAGTGGAAGGACCTGCAGCTTCACTTGATTCCTCACGAGTTCGCTTATTTGAACTCACTTCTTCTTTGTCCCTACACGGGAACACATTTTCAAAGAAAACAACATTCCTTGATTCTATTGTAGTACCTACTGTCATATCGGGTATCTCTGAATTGTGAATCAAAAACCGATAGGCACTACTGTTGAAGGCGTATCCTATAAAGATCACATCGACCGTCTTAGGTCCGATTTTCACTTGTTTAGAAAGTGACACTTCAACTTTAGCCAAACACCCCCACACTTTGAGGTATTTGTAAGATGGTTTGCGATTTTTCCACAACTCATAAGGTGTCTTATCTTGAGTCTTAAGTGGAATTTTATTTAAAATGTGTTAGCTGACAGAATAGCTTCTCCACACATGTTCTGAGGTAAACCCGAGCTGATTAACATTGCGTTTATCATCTCTTTCAAAGTTTGGTTTTCCTCTCCGCAATACCATTCGATTGAGGTGAGTAGGGAGTTGTCGTTTGATGTATGATGTCTGATTCGGCACATAGTTGTTCAAAAGGAGCCACATACTCCCCACCTCTATCACTATGAATTGCTTTAATTCTAGTGTTCAACTGATTCTCTACTTCATTTTTATAATTTTTAAAAGCTTCAATAGCTTCATCTTTACTTCGTAGTAAGTAAATGTAGCAGAATCTTGTGCAATCATCAATAAAAGTAATAAAATACTTTTTTCCACCTCTAGTTTGCACAAACTTTAAATCACATACATCCGTGTGAATTAATTCTAGAGGAGTAGTGTTCCTTTCAACTGACTTAAATGGTAATTTAACCATCTTTGCTTCTACACATATTTCACATCTTTTGGATGTATCAACATTTTCAATTTTAAGTAAATCTAAATTTACTAAATGTTTTATAGATTTTAGATTAACATGTCCTAATCTAAAATGCCATAAAGAGGAACACTCAACGATATAAGCAGAAGTAGAAGCATTATCATTGATAGTAGTGTTTTTGCCATCACGGCTTACAGTCATGACAGACACCTTAAAAAGGTCCTTCTCGAGGTAACCTTTTCCTAGGAAGATACCAAACTTGCTAAGTACAACGCCATTTGACTGAAACACTAGCTTAAACTGACTACTAACTAACAGAGACCCGAAAATGAGATTCTTCCGAATGTCCGGGACATGCAGCACGTCCTTAAGCTTGAGCTCATTTTCCAAAGTCAGTTTGATTACCACCGTTCCTACACCAGCCACTTCAGACGAGGTTTGGTTCCCCATGTAGAGCTTTCTCCCCGCAGCAGGAGAATAAGTGGAGAAGGCAGATTTCTCCGAGCAAACGTGGCAAGTGGCACCAGTATCCACGAACCAACCTTTCTTGTTGTCCACCATGTTGACCTCGGTCACTACAACGGACATATCCATCTCCGTAAGCTCACGTTCAGCAACGTTCACGGAGTTCTTCTTCCCTTTGTCGTCTTTCTTGGGCTGACGACAATCAGCTGCCCGATGGTTGATTTGCCACAGTTGTAGCACTTCCCGCTGAACTTCTTCGGGGCAGGAGCAACAACAATAACCTTGCATTTGCCTTTTTCGTCTTGACGATTTCTCTTCTTTGATGGTTCACCTTTCTCCATCAGGTTAGCCTTTGCCTCGATGGAAGCAGTCGAGCCCCTCTTGTCCCTTTTCTTATTATACTCCTCGATCCGAAGTCGGGTAACAAGGTCTTCCATTGTCACTTGCTTTCGCTTGTGATTGTGCTTGAGGTAGGACCTGAACTCCTTCCAAGACGGAGTGAGTCTGTAAATCACAGTGGCTACCTGAAAGGCTTCAGGCACCTCCATCCCTTGAACTGCAATGTTGTGGAAGATCACTTGCAGCTTTTGCACCTGCTCAACAGCAGATTTGTTGTCCTCCATTTTGAAGTCGTACAAGGTGGAGACGACGAACTTGCTAGTTCCCGCGTCTTCGGTCTTGTATTTCTTCTCCAAGGACTCCCACAAAGCTTTGGAAGTCGGGTACTCATCATAAACATCACAGAGGGCATCAGACAACCCATTCAGGATGTAATTCCTGAACAGATAGTCATCATGGATCCAAGTGTCATAAGCGATCCTGGTCTCCCTATCAGCATCTTCAGCAGGGGCACTCGGACTATCCTCTTTGATGTATTTCACCAAGGAGATGGTGGTCAAATAGAAGTGCATCTTCTTTTGCCACCTCTTGAAGTCATTACCCGAAAAAATTTCGGGTTTCTCTCATTTCACTACCACCGGCCTAACAGTCCCTTGAAGGGAGGCCTGGTTGGTTGCCAAAAGTGGATTGGCACTGGCATTTCCTACTAAAGGATTGCCAACGTTTCCCACGAAGGGATTAGCACTTGAGTTTCCCACAAAGGGATTAGTGCTAGAGTTTCCCACAAAAGGATTAGCGTTTCCCACGAAAGGATTGCCATTAGCATTCATCCATTTAGCAAGAATGCTGCCAAAATTTCCAAACTGGAAAGGAGGATTGGTAGTGGGATTACCTGAGGAGGTTCCTTTGGCAGGAACCGGATTACCAGTCAGAGTCGGAGTTGTACCCACAGGTACTGATTCATCCGTAGGATGTCCATTTGGTACAACAGTAGAGTCAGTGGTATCACCCTTAGTCGACGACGATGGAGTTATATCCATTTCGTTATCAGAGTTGTTGTTCGAAATGGCAGTGTATCGAAATAAAAAACAAAATATTCAGTCTTGCAATTGTTGAAGTGTGGTGTGTATATTTCGAACACTGCAAGAGAAAAGAAAAGAAGAACGAAATGAATTTGTGATGTAAACCGAGTCTAGGAAAATCATATTCCCGCAAGACTGAATACGCCCCGTATAGTGCTTACGGTATCGTGCGTACGAGTCTCCAAAGGTAAAACGGTTTGAACAGTTTACACGGGTAGCACCACCACGTATAACTTCCGGCGAACGATATCGGAATTATAAGCTGAACGAAAATGTAATATGAACGGAAATTCTAAGGGTGTAAAGTGATTCTGAAAGTTTGGACGAAATGGGGTATATATAGGCGGAAATTCGACCCATCTAAAGGCTGCTGGAGAGGAGTATGTGGTGATCATGGGTCACCCACGTTCTGTAGTGGAGAGAAACTGCGTTTCTCATTCTTGGGAAGTAAGAACGGAATATTCCAGATACTCTAGAGTGTATTAATCATATTCGTAGGTGTATTAAACATGTTTGTGGGCCGACCCAATTCCAAATGGGCCACCCGAACCGATTGGATCCAAAAAGGTATTGGGCCATTTTATATTTTTGGTACTCTAAAAATATAGGTAGGCCCCAAAGCCCAATTGCCAAGAACCAAGGACCAAGGGCGGGGCGCGCGCGCGTGTGTTCCATGGTTAGGGTCCCTATGTCCTAATTTAAAGAACATGAATATTTTCCTACTTATATACAAGAGAATCTTCTTATAATTTTTAATGTGGGATGGAACTTCATTTTCCATTTCCCATGGAATTATTCAATACAAGTGAATAATACTACAACTTCCCAAATTAATTTCTCACTCACCGGAAATCGGTTTTGAGATATTAAATATACCATGTTCATCTACTCCGCGAGTAGAACAACATCGTTAATTTTATTTTCCCAAAAACTAACATTTTTACTCCTCAAAAAATTAGTCAAAGTCAGGATATAAAACTTTTATTAAAACCAATTTCCAACATTTTAGAAGAAAAAGTAATGTCAATTTAACCTAATGATATCACATTTAATTGAATTAACATATGACTTGTTATCTATATAGACTAAGAATTTAAATTAGAAAAATCGTGAACATGATTTATTATCCTGTGGAGTTAGTGAAGGAATGAGCTTAGGAATTAGAATGTCGTTTATTAAATTAAAATTGTAATTATGCAGTGAGATCGACGCGGTTTGCAATTTCACCGACTTAGCAGTGCGGTTTTGCACCAAAAATATAACCGTGATTTATTGTAAAATTCATCAATGGTGTGTTTTTTTTTTACTCAGTATCCGGCTCATTGGCCAACTAATTCGGGGGACCCATAACCCACCATCCACTAGTGATTGGTCCATCTCATGAATTGTTTGCACTTAAAGAATTTCGAATCTGAAACCTATAGAGCATCACACCCTTAAATCTCAAGTTCTCACCAATAGACCAACCCCTTGTGGTTCATCATCAATAGTGTGCAATGCAGCTTGGTGCAAGCAGTTCGGGTGATTTAAGACATTTTAAGGTATTGTATGGAATTACAAAAATATTATAGGATGAGAATTTATTTGGTTTTATTTTTATTTTTTAAGATTTAATGTTGTCATCTCAACAGTACTAATAAGTTGTCGGAAAATATGTTCATGATAAATTGAATATATTAAAAAATTGAGACACTCTTTTGCAAAATATTTCACATTTAAAATATACTTAAAATATACAAATATTAAAAAATTTACGGATCAGGTCGCTCCAAGTCAAAATTCGGTATCTTAAGTGGGTCAAAATGATTTTTAAAAAAAAAATTGCACAAGGCTTATTTTAGGATTTTGTGTTACTATATTTGGAAAATGTGTATTACTGTAAGACAAAATGTGTATTACTAGTCCTTAAAAATAGATTTTTGTACTTTAAAATAACAATAAGGATAAATATTTATTTTTTAATTTACTAGTAATTAAACCCATGCACAACCATAGTTTTGTCATTAATTTATGGGTCCCCAATTTATATTGAAGTCTGTTTGTTTACGTATGAAAGTGTTTATTAATATTTTAATTAATTAAAGTATTTTTCATTTCAAATAGATAATAGTATTATTCTTTTTTTAAGGTTTATTTTTTTTAAGAGAAAGTAATGCAGATGTCGAGAAATTTTTGTTAAAACAAAATGCAATAAATATTACTCCCCCATCAACTAAAAGTATGCACTATGCATTCTTTTATGCACATAGTTTAATGTGATATATTGGAGGATATTTTGGAGTCTTGTGAGGTCCGTTTATGAATAAAATGATTGTTTATGGTAAGTATGCATAACATATGTTCTATAAACAATCACTTTATTTATAAATTGAACTCACAAGCAAATTTAAATAGAGGTCCCACTATTATTTTAATTGATTACTTAAATTTGCTTACGTGTCATTATCACATTCGCAGTGGGCATATAAATTTATGCCCACCGGTGGGCATTATATCAAATTCGTTATTAAAACAGCCAAAGACTTGAAAATAAAATCAAACTCTCAAAGACAATTTAATTCCCTAAATCAATGTACCCAAAAGTTGTCTGACCGATGAAAAACTTCACAAAGTAAAAATCTGCTAAAGAAATAAGTTGTTTTGCATGACACTAAACAAAATGGTAGAGAGGCATCCACCGCTCCTCCTCGCCATCAGCTTTTCAATTTGGAAAAATGTTAAAATGAATGGGGTGAGTATGCAAGCACACTAAGTGGAGTTAAGTTTTTCACGGTTAAATATAAAATATACCAGTAAAAAACATCAATGCTAATATGAATACATTGCTATACTAAACTGTCTCATAACTGACTGAGCACTGTGGACCTTGCCAAAGCCATTTAATCGACCCTGGTGATTCCCGAGGACAATTTTTATGGTTCCAGAACTGGTCCCTGGCTATCTGATTTTATAAAATGGCATATATGGAACATAACACATTGCATACACATTTAACATACCATGTAAAACATTTAACAATGAGCAACATGTTCTATCAACCACTGTAGATATAATTATTTAAAAATAAACCCCATCTCAAAATGATGTCATAGATAAAATGAACGCAATAACCTCAAAAAAGCCTACTTCTCCCGATTATTATCGCCTAACATTAAATTATTATCATTAGTCTCTACTAAATTCTCGGCATTCCTAATCATTCACGTACCCAAACTCACATATCGACTCCTTTTAAACAAGACTCCTAAATTAAATAATTAAAATTCCTAATCCACTTAAACTCCCATATCGAACACAGAGATAACAAGTTCCCATATATCTAATCTATATCCTATGAAATTAATAGATTGATTATTCTAATAACTATACCCACTCTACCTGTACTCATCCACATAAAATTAACTTGGAATACTTTTAGTCATCAAAGTCAAAACCTAAAACAGTACACTACACGACCAACACATATACATAAGAGTTATTCCAATTACCAAATTTTGGCTACTAATTCGACAACTAAGAAATAATCAAGAGTAACAAATTTTCACAGGTGTACAGATGCAGTAGTCGAGTAAAAGAAACACAGGGTAACAAAAGTATTACCGATATTTCTTGTAGGGTAAAGTCTCGTATATATAGATGTTTAAAAACATTGGGCTTGAGCTTTAAAAAAGATTTGGACTATAATTTAAAAAAATATGTTCTAGTAAAAACGGAGTATACAGAATGTAATCAAGGGACTCGAAGGAGGACAAAACACAAGTGGAGATTTGTCCTGTAACTCCAGAGCTGAATACGCATTCCCTTGTCAAAATTACATTTTCGGCGAACTTCGTTCCAACCATTAACCAACACATACTGTTTGTTGGAAATCCAGTTCTTGAGGTTCATCATCACGCTCTTTTCACCACCACCTTCAAAATAGGTCACCCGAACTTGAATCCCATCCCTATTCCCATTCCTAAGTATTGCAAGTTCGCATGGGGTTAGGAACTGGCGACTCACCTGGGAGTGGGGTATTGATAGTCTATACTTGGCGGGGTCCACGTCACTTTGAAAGAGTTTTTTATCGACCACCAAAACTGCAATCTCCGGATCACCTCCGGACTCAAGAATGTGAAGTCTGACTTGAGCAGGCACTGGATTCGGAACACTTATTTCTTGAACCTCTCTTTTTCTCTTATTTGGATTGACTGTTGATGTTGTGGCATCTCCATCGCTGAGAAGTTGATGAACACGATCAAGAAGATCCTTAATTCGAATCCCGTCGCAATTCCCGGGGCCGCTACTAGACATGCTGCCTGCTAACAAATTAAATTACAAAATTTAATGATCGATCAATGTTGGGATGATTAGTTAATGAATTACTGATGCTATATGTATATATGTATACGTAGAGGCAATAGAGGATCAACTGTGAAAACAATATATCTATTTGGATAAAATCGTTAGATATTATATATAGAAGATATACATCAATCCTATATATCCTATTTAGGAGATTTATTAAATCCTAATTTCTTGTTTTTTGAGTTTGATTTTATTTTATTTTAATTAAGAAATAGTAGTCAATATTTATTTTCACTTTTTAACTTCTTGAATTTTTTAAGTGTTCAACCTAAGTTCAAACTGAATTATAGATCTCTTTTAGCGTCATGTACATGTTATGATTTTTTAAAGTCGGATAATTCATCTATTTAACCAAATTAATAAAGTGTATAACTATAGAGTGTATTTTTTCACGGACGGGATCTTCTGTTACATATTGGTGTAACATCTTCTGTTACACCATTTAGATTGACGCCATGTGTACATTCTACAAAAATTAGTAATTTGTGAATAACACTCTAACATAACCATTTAATATATTAGGTAATGATGCTAATTTAAAGGAAACAAATAACTTACAAATTTCATCTCAAACATTTTGTAAAATTTATTATAAAATCGATTACTTTCATCATTCATGCATATACATTAAACTATTAATCATTAATTAGGTTTATAATTCATTAAACATAGTCATATATTATGAACATAATAATTTTATCCTATAGAATATATAATTTCATTTCGATAAGAGAAAATAAAAAATTTATGAAAATTTATCTATTTTAAAATATATGAATATATATATATATATATATATATATATATATATGAAAATTTATCCTATTAGAAGAAATATATGAAAATTTAACTATTTTAAAATATTACCAACAAACGATTTTATTACACATAAAATTTGTACATAATTAATAACGGTAAAAAAATATAATCTGTAAAAATCTAAATGTTATATTTAATATTATTTTTTCATTAAAAATTATAAAATTTAACCAGTAAACTCTTACAACACATGTATATAAAACATAATAATAAATTAAATTACATAAATTATTTTATAACATTCAAATAGCATGAAATGATTTTCCACTTTTCTTTTTAATCTCTTTTTGTTTAGTTTTTTTTTAATAAAATATGTTAACAATTGTATTTTTTCTAACCTAAAATATTAACAATCATACTTTTTCTAATAAAATATAATTTAAATATTAACAAGCACATTATTTTTCTAACCTGAGTTTTTTTTTTCCAATCTCGGATGAGATTATGGAACAATCAATTTGTTTCCAAAATAAATAATATAATTTCCTAAATAAATTTAAAAGTTATGTTAGAGTGTTATTCATACATTTTTAATTTTTATAGGATGTACACATGACGTCAATCTAAATGGTGTAACAGGAGATGTTACACCATTGTGTAACAGGAGATCCCGTCCGATTTTTTCATAGTATCAGAGTCAAAAGACTCACATCCGAACAAAGATCATGGGTTCAATTCCTAGTGGGACTTATTTCACCCATATTATATTCTATTTGTAATGGCTATTCCCAAATCGATGAATGGTGATTATTCATGTACCCCCTGATTTTGTTTATTCTAATTCTTTTACTAAATTTCGAAACAATCAGTAACATATCCTTCAAATATATTTTATGATAATAATATAAATTATATTGAAAATATATAATTGAGATATATATTTATGATAAATTTATATATTTGTAGCATAAAAGGTATTTTCTTATAATAACACTTTAATCAATTGTTCAACTACAATTGTCCTCAAGTGTTTCAGTTGTACTAGTTTCCTCAAAATTATAAATTACTCCTGAATCTCTTATGCTCTAAAATGCATGTTCATGAAAAAACTATCCTTCATAACTTTATTCAATAAGTGGGCTTATATATAGATGATCCAAAATTTAATATTTTAAAGGGTTAATTGCCAAAAAAAAAATCATAAATTTTATAGTCTTTATCAATTACGACATGGACTTTTAATGTTTGCAATTCGATACATGAACTAATTTATTATTGCAATTCGATACATGTTGTGAATTTTCGGCGATATATCGCATACGTGGCAGTCGGAGTGTAGAGTGTGACGTGTTTATACAAATATTAGAACACAATTTTTTTTATTATTTTTCACTATTATTAAACTGTGTTTGAGATATATTTTATAAAAAAAAATTTGAAAAAAAAAATCTAGACTTGGCATTTGATGTAGAGTCAAGAGTGTGACGTGTTTTTTGTGGCGGCTTCGGCCAAAAATTTACACCATGTATCAAATTGTTATAATAAATTAGTTCGTGCATCGAATTGCAAACTTTAAAAATTCATATTGTAATTGATAAAGACTATAAAGTTCGTGATTTTTTTTGCACTTAACCCTATTTTAAATTAAAAAAGTGTAGACTCACAAAATTGTCCTCAAACTTATAGAGCAATTGTTTTTCCCCCTACTTTTTGAAAAATATATTTTTTTTTGCCCCAAAAAGGTTGACAAAATAGTTGACACCCAAGTTGGCTCAATGCCAACCTTTTCGCCAACAGTTTTGCCAACTTTGCTTGGGCAAAAAGCATCTTTTTAAAAAAGTAGTGCAAAAACAATTGCCCTATAATTTAAGGGCAAATATGCTCTTTTCCCATCAAAAAACCATTTAATATGCTCGTTAATTATTATAAATTCCTTAAGTATTTTTTTACTACTTCATTCAAATTTAACTATTTAAATCCCTTAATTATTATTCCTTCATTACCTTACTCAAATTATCATGCTTAAAAATTGTATTTATTTTATGGCTGTTTGTTAGGGGAATATTTCATTAATTTGGTTGTAATTGCTGGGTTACTTAGGTAGGGTAACCATATTTACTATTTAATTCAAATTTAAGTCTTTTAATTATTATTCTTTAGTGTTTGTAATTATAATTATTATTACATATGTTATTCCTTGATTATCTCATTATTTAGATGTGTATTAAAGTCCATATTCAAATTGTCATGCTTAAAAAATTAAGTTCCTTAAGTATTATTTACTACTTCATTGAAATTTAAGTCCCTTAATTATTATTTTTTAATGTTTGGAGTGATATGTCACTTGCCGTCTACATTTTTTGCATGTAATAATATACACTCAGGCATATCTCTACAGTGTATGTTCTGATACTTTTTTCAGATGGTGTTGCGTATCATTAGCTTTCAAATGTAAAAAAAATGTTCAATAAAAGAAATTGTATTGAAGTCAAAGCCAGTTTTCGTTAACGGTCAACTATATATTGCAATATTTTGAGTCAAAAGTAGGAACGAACTGAAAGTTTAGCGTCTTGATTCAGAAGGAAAATCATCTTCATATACAACAAATATTGTTTACAAAGAAATTTTTAAAAATTCGTATTAATTAATCTGATAATTATTACAAAAAATGAAAAAATTGTTGATTTTACAATTTAATACATTTATAAATAATATATACTAAATCTTACAATTAAATATTTAAATTGAATCTATAATATTTTAACGATCGAACAAATTATTAAATACTCCCTCCGTCCCTGAGTAAACTTCTCACTTTCCTTTTCGGGTTGTCCCCCAGTAAACTTCTCATTGCATAAATGGCAAAAATAACACTTTATCACATATAACCTTTAACCTTCAAATTCACACAATATTACCAAAGTGTCACTCATTCAATTCAATTTTAATTACTTTATCACAAAAGTCAACATGTGACCCACCAGGCCACCATATATTAATAAATAAATATATTTTCTTAAACCCTTCAATAAAAAGAAGTGGAGAGAAAGCTTGGGGACGGAGGGAGTATTTTATTTATTTAAAAAACTTAAATAATTTTTTATTACATCAAAACCTTTAAAAAAGATTAATAAAAATCCGCTAAACTCGCAGAGCTATATAAGATAGTCAAAATTTGTAAATAAAGAATAAAATTAATTCATTTATTTAAAAAAAAAATTAACCATTTCAAAGAAGGGTTTTTCTAAAGGTCGGAAAGGGTTTCGCTTTTTTTAACGTCAGTAAACCCTTAAATAACATTGGATTATTGATCTAGTGGATAATATTTTTTTTATATGATTGCACTTTGCATTAGTGCATTTGCACTGTGCATATAGAAACCGCACTACATAGCTCTACAAATAAATTAAATTAATCAATATAAAATGACAAAAATACCATTTATAGTTTAAAATTGTTGTAAATACACATATATCACCACAAATAAAAATTGTCACATCAATTATTTAGTGTCCACTTTTTGTTCTTAAAAAATTAATTAATTCAATTTTGTTTCATAACATAATTGATTGTTCAATATTTATAGAAAAAACGCAATAAAACCGACAAAACTAGGACTTTCAGCTCTTGCTCTGACTTGAAAGTTGAGTGACATCCTTTTCAATGAATAAAAATTATACTATCAATAATAATATTAAAATATAATGTTATGTTATTATTAAATTAATTCTTAATTCTCAATACCCTCCTCAAACCCTTTCTTCCCCAACCCTCCACGCCTTCCCAAACCCTTTCTTCCCCAACCCAACCCGCCCCGCCCCCCTTCTTCTCCACCGCCACCCATCACCAAAATCTACCCCCAATACCCACCCACCCACCCACCCTATTCTTCCTACACCAATTCCACCCCCTTCTACTTCCCCGCCCAGCACCAAATTTAAAACCCCCCTCCCACCCTGCCACCATTTTTCCTAGGCCACAATTTTCAGCCCCTCTTAAACCACAATACCCACGGCCCCAGCCCTTTCTTTTATTCTTCTTTCCCAAAACATCGTAGGCTCACAGGGCCATCATGTTCTTTCCCTATTTCTTGCATTCTCTCTGATTTATTCTTTCAATATTAAAAGGGTGAAATTGTAGAACATTAATTAAAAAAAAAAAACTAGGATATTAACATGAGAATAATCTTGAATAATCCATTTTTGCAATTGAAATTTTGATTTGGAGGATGATACTTTTGTTTTGTAATTAATTGTAATGAAAATTTATTATAAGGGTAGTTCTGTAATTTGTTATATATTCTTTTAAAAATTAATTTATTTATTCATGACAAAAATATATTGCCCTGTTCTGTGTCAAATATTTATTGGATCACTAACGTCAGGTTGAGAGTAGAAAAGCCCAAGAAGAAATTATGTGAAAACAAGTTTTCTCTTGTTAGACTTTCGTATTCATATAAATCTAGTCTAGTTAATAATAGAAAGTTTTTGTGTTTCACGTAGTAATAAGAAATGCAACGTCTAAAAATAAAATAAAAAATTAACGTTACAAGAAATCCATCTTTTACAGAAAAGAAATGGAGGGTGTCCTTTCCGATCACACCCTTACAAAATTGGGTTTAGTTTCTACCATAGAAAGAGCTCCACCACCACAACCATCGTCACCATCATAAATCAAGTAAGTGTAGAAAAGAAAAACGGTGCCTCCAATCGCCATCGCGTAAAACATCGCCGCCGTGAAGGGGCCGTAGTACGGAGCGCTCTGGCAAACAATGGCGAACAAATTGCCGGAAAACAACACAAAAAGCGCCAATTTCAGCAGAGATTTGCTCAGCGATTTATCCCTCGGCGGCAGTTTCTGAAACGCGCGTTTGCAGTAGTGCACTAAGATCATATCGGCGTACAAGAACAAGCTGATGATGTACAGAGAGTAACGGCGCTGAATCGTTGTGAAAACGCAGAAGCCAATCGCGATTATGGAGCCAACGATGGGGAAAGCGTGCTTCATTTTGTGGAAATCCGTCAAGGTTTTGGCGGACATCATTGTACGTTGTTTGGCAAGATGAGAATTATATCGTGTTTCTGTAATTTAAAGTTGCAAAAGTTAGAAAGGGCAATTTCGCGGAAACTTCGTGATAAATACTGATTTGACGCTTTATATTGCAAGGAATTTGCGTCGAAGCTACAACAAAATGTATGGTTATAGAATATTTCCTCACAAACCCAAATTCGTGAAAGTTTTGTGTATACATTAGTTAATTGAATGATGCCAAGTTGCCAACCAATCTATTCATTTTTTTCCTGGTGTTGTCATGAACCATGAAAATTGCGCTATAACAACTTCATGATTCATTGATCCATATTTTTAGCACAATTGAAGAAATTCACTCCAAAAATGGGGATGACAATGGGATGGTACTTTCAAGTTCTCGAAACGGGTTTGAGACTAGTTGAGGCAAATAAAAAATCTCATTATGCTCCAGGATTGAGTAAAACCCGTTTTTTTTTCTATGTTATTGAAATAATTAAATATATTAAATATTTACTTACGAATTAATTGTTAATGTTACTAACTATTATATAGACATATATAAAAAATAAATGGCAGTAAGCGTTCTCAGGTTAGTTGACGGATTCGAGTAATCGGGTTTGGGATGGGTATAAATAAATTTGATCATTTTTAAACCATTTAGTCCTGTTATAAAAGTAGATGCATCAAGTGAATTATTAAAGAGTCACTTTTAATTCATTGAAAAATTAAAATTGTTTAATAATTTTCCAATGAAAACAAAAGTAAACTTACAGTAAAAGCAAGAATAGCTTTTTAGATATGCACTTGAAATGCACGTTACATCTAAGTGTACAAGAGATTTGCCCTTTTTTAACAGGTTTAAAATGAAATAGAATAGTGAAATTTAAATGGGATTCGGAAACTCCTAATTAGCAGCACCATGCCCGTTGTCCTACTCCTTCCTACCACAAAGGCTATCATATTTCTCAAAATGACATAGGAAATAGGCTCAAAGCATCCCTATAAGATAAAGAGAAATACATATCTCCTATCTTTGATTAACCTAAAAGGCTCAGAGTAAATTTATCATAAACCAGTGAAATTCAATTTATTCGAATTAATTTGTCACTGAAGAATAGTTTTGCAACGTGACATTCTTTAGATAGTACCTCGGAAATAGAAACGAGAGAAATCCCGATTGAGAAAAACTTCAGCTCAAAGCCGATACCAGAGTTCATCTGGTAAATAAATAAAGAAAAAGGGAACAGAGAAATCAGACCACCAAATTGTTTTCTACAACCACCAAAATAACCCAACCAAAATAACCGGTAGTAAGAACATTAACGAACACAACTCGTAAAATCATGGCTTAAGGGCCAAGGCTAGCCCGAATTTGGCACTCTTGTCAATGGACTTGGTGTCCGCTTCACCTGAGACGGTGATGAGCGATTTTGGACGCCATTCGTGCTGGATAAGAGCACTCACCTTACCATAATTGTTCAGTCGTGCTTTCACGGAAGTCAATGAGTCCAACGAATGCTGAGTGCCTACGGTGATGGTGTTCTCGTTTGTCGAGATGTTGTGGGTCACCTCAGCACCGACGGCAGTGTTGGTCAATGGGGTCACAATATGGTAGTACGATGCACTCAATGAGTCTCCCTTGTCATTCCTAGAGCAATAGAATGGACCATAGGTTTCAGATATCTCAGTAGCATACTGGGGAGTGTGTAAGCATTCAAGCTCCTATCAGAATAATCTCAACAAAATTAAGAGAAATAGTAGTTCCAAGCACAGTAGGTGCCACTTACACAGTCAAAGAAGCAATAAGATCTGAATTTGTGAAGCTTGCGCCGATGTTACATTTGGTAAAGGCTCCTTCCTTAGTGTCAAATGACACATCACCACCCAGAGAAACCTTATTGTTTCCCAGAACCCCAGAGAAGTTCACAATGGGGTTAGCAGTCAATCCAACGCTTGAGGCTATCCCCGCAAAGTCATGCAGGTATTGAAGTTCCAACTGCAACAATCATTGTAAAACTAAGACATATAGGAGGCCGACATTGCACTAGCGTAAGGAGTTATAAGTTTAGCTTACCTTTCCAGATCTTTGATCAGGTACTCTAAAGCTTAATATAGTCTTTAATCCAGGGGTAACCTCGTCAATTGTTACAGTGGTAAAGAGCTGCAATAGGGTCCATAGGTCAGTTAAATGTTTAAGCAGGAACAAATCCACTTTAAATATCGCTAAAAAATTTGAAGCGAAGAGTTAAATATGGAAAATCCTGTTAGGAATATAAGCTAGGGAGCCCTAACTTAACCCAAAATCATGGTCAAAGGTTAAGGATTGACTCCCACTTATATACTCATCCACAGCTTCTTGTGGATTCGATGTGGGATCGTAACAAATCCAATTTCACCTTTTATAGCATTAACAGAACAGACCTTCATTGAATGTTATAAATTTGAAAAGACTGCACTCAATGTCTTCTTAACAATAGGTGGGGAAGAAAATATGAAATTTGAAAACGTGAGAAAGTATAAAACAAGGAGAGCAAATATAAGGCATACATTTGAGTTTGTGTCCACTTTAATATCAGTGGTGATGTTCTTGTTCTTCAACTGAGTGTTCACATCAGCCAAAAACAGTTCACCTTTCTTCGTTCCTGTTGATGTGAGAGTCTGCCACAAATAAAGAAAGTAAACCCAAGATACAACTAGCACCAACAGATACACAAGGAAAAAAAGAACAAATAGATATAGGGAGAAGTTATAATCTCAATAATCCTTCATCAAAATGCATAAATAATAAGTCTAATGTAAAGAAATCCCACATGTTCATGGAAGTAACAAACTCTAGTAGTTGCACAGTAGCTAAAAGTACTGGCAGATTCACAAATTATTCATCCGCTTAAAAAATAATTACACTTCCATGTTGCAATCAAGATCGGTGATACCTAATGTGGGTCGAGGGTTTAGTGCTACAAAGTGAAAACAAGGAGACAATGGTTGGAATAAGTCCCAAATGTGTTTTCCATTGGGGCTATTCATTTTCAAATTCAAGCATTTCACAGAACACGTGTATTATGATAAACGGGATGAAAGAATAATTAATAAGCATCCCCACAGAATATTGTTCACTGTAATGATTAAAGAGATGAATTGGATTTGAAAATTAATAAGTACCTGGTGTAATCAAATAAGGGGAAAGAAAACAAGTATTATCTTTAATACTATAAAGTAGTATATCCCTAAACTAATTCCAAGTTACAGAATTCTATTTTATAACAGGAGAAATTACCCCATCATCAATCCTCCCCCAACCCTCCCTGCCCACAACTCAGTGAGATAGCGAGAAGTCAAGTTACCAAACTTTTAACAAAGAAATAATCTTGGGCCTATTATCATTTTGAACAAATGCAAGACCAACAATTTAATAAAGGAACTAAATCCCAGCAGACATACAAACTCAGAAATGTTACATAGGAGCATAATCCAACATATTGTTCCCTTACAGAAAATGCCATACATAACCTTATTCATTTCAAACTCATCATTTAGCAAACAAATCTCGATGACCTATTACAATCAGCACAAATCTGAAACGAAAACAGAACCATACAACATTTACCAAATTCTCAGATATCTTCCATACCAGAACTCAATATACCAATTAAATCAAATTATAACAAAAAAATTAAAGCATAAGTATAACCCAATATCACGGTATATCCAAGGAAAAATAGCTTATGAGCTCAGGAAAGATAAAAACATTAAATTAGAAAATAACCACAGCTCCAGTAACACACATGGCTCTAATACAATCAGATCCGTGAAAAAGAACCGCCAAGGAAAACAAAATACTCACAACTCCAGTGGCTGAGTAGGTGGTGAGCGTAAATTTCTGGTCACTGTTGTAATCTCTGTACAGAAGATCTAATTCCACCAACAAAATAACAATAATTATCATTCCCGCTACTCTCAAATCGAAAAGGAATTGGATTAATAAAACTACACATAAGTAAAAAAAAAAACTGCGAATCAAACCTCGGGCTTTTTTGCCAATGTCGGTGTATAGACCTGGACCCTTGCCCATGATGTTCTTCAACTGAGATTGGGCACTTAAATTTCAGAGAGAAGATTTGAAGAAAAATGAAATTGCCGAATCTTCTTTTTAGCCGCAATAAGATATAAATAGTGTGGCAAAGACTTCTGTAATTTCTTGTTCTGCGTGTATGTTTAGAGGAATTAGGACCGTTAGATGAGATGGGGTGTGAAGCGATTGTATCTGAACCGTTAGATGTGGCTTCCGGACGGTGTGACGGCTATACCTGGGGTTGAGGGTTTTTGGTATTTTCATTTTTTGCTGCATCGAAGTGTATTAAGAAAGGGTCGTGTTCATAAATTGGGGACTTATTAAATTAGGAAAGTAATATATTCTTAGCCCCGATTTATTTTGGAATTCATCAAGATACAATTGTAACTTTTTTATTCTTGTTCAAGTTAAAAAATTAAAATTTATTTTTATACATTTCATTTTTCATTCCCCGATTTATTTTGGAATTCATCAAGATACAATTGTAACTTTTTTATTCTTGTTCAAGTTAAAAAAATTAAAATTTATTTTTATACATTTCATTTTTCATTCACATCTATGAATACCTATAAAATATTTATAATTTAAAAATATTATTATTTTTTCTAATACAGCTCATTTTATTGCTCTTATTATATCATTTTTCTTCCACTTATTCTCTCTTTATAAATACATATTATTACTATTTATCAAAGATTTTACATCCTATTAATGTAAAGATATGACTAGGGAAGTAAACGAATCGAGTCGAATACCACAATATTTGAATTCGTATTTCGTAAAATTATTTCGAATATCGAATTCGAATCGAATATTTTTCAAATAGTAAATGTGATTTATATTTGATTTGAAACTCATATCGAATTATTAGAAAATATATGAATACTTGAGTCGAATATTCGAATCGATTTTTTTCTCAAGCATGTTCCTAACAAATAATATTCAAGAGAAGGTATTATGTAAACAATATTCACAATGAAACTTGTTTGAATAGTATTAATAAATTAAACTAAAAGTATAAGTGAATTGCACTAAAATTATTAGCTCCAAATAGTATTTAGTTTTTTTATTAAAGTTATTGGTTGAAGTGATATTAGATATTCTCATTTCAACATAAGATATTAGTATTTTTTTATTGATAAAGTTATGGCTCAAACCCACGACCTTTGTATCATAAGTAGTGGGATTTTAACCATTTGACTTGAGTTATACCACTTCGTCAGATATTAGTAATTTGTTGTTCACGGTAATAGTTACCGTGAGTATTATTCACATAATATTTTGTCAATATTCAAATATTCATTTCAAAATTGTCATTGTTTGGATTCACAATCTCATTATAAACTTAAAAATTTGCATAACATAATCAAATAAGTAAATGATTTTTTTTTTATCAAATTCATGGAAAAACACTTTAATAATCAAGTTAAGAGTGTTGAACTACAATTCTTTTTTAATTAATTAAGTTTTTTAATAATTAAATTACATTATATGTTTTTAATTAAAATACTTAATTAAGAATTGCCTACAAGCCCACTTGTTAGATGAAGTTATAAAGGTTAATATCCTTAAAATAATTATAATGAACTTAAATTTATAAATAAATATATTTATTATTACAATTAATATATAATTATGTAATTATATATTCAACCGAATATTTAATCGAATATTTACGAATATCGAATCAAATATCATAGTATTTGTATTTGTATTTGATAACTAATCGAATCAAAAAAATTATTTGTACCCGAATTTGAATTATAAAATTTCCAATACGAATACCGAATTTCGAATACAAATATCAAATCGAACCAAAATTATTTGATTCGTTTACAATCCTAGATATGACTTCACAAGGAGACGGATCTAGAAATTCAAAATAGGGTATGCACAATTATTATATTTAAAAAATTAAACTTATAATATTCAAAATATAAAGTACTCATAAAATGTATGATTCCTTATGGTAAAAAGGGAAGGGCAAAAGACATGTTAATAGGATAAAGAAAAAGTGTTGTGGGTATTGCTTTTAATTTTTGGTGATATATATTCTAATTAGTTTGTATAATAATAAAATATATATATAAAAATAGATATAAACATTCTAAGTTTGGACGGAGGGAGTATGTTTTAAAGATATGAGTAACATAAAAAATAGAGTATGTAGAATGTGAAATTTGTTTATGCATAAATTACTTTGTAGTATTTTTTTAGTAGAACAATTCATAATACCTTTTACTTAGTAAAAATAATTAATACTCTAGGGAAACAACACATTCCCTTCATATTTCAACTAGTACTCTTTAGTAAAATAATTGTACCCTTCATAACTAATACTCCCTTTTAGTGAAAACAAATAATATATTCTAGTGAAATAATTCATACCTTCCAAAGTGATTTATGTGTGAGCAAATTTAACTCTATGTTTTGCCCAAAAAAATATAAATAGTGTAAAACTTGAAAACATATAATATGTTTTTAATATTTTAATATTAATTTGGAGAAGTTATGGGCTTTCTCCAAACCCTAGCATACGTTAATTAAAAGTCTAAACCTGGATCACAAATTGTTATATGAAATATTCTACGGATCTAGGATCCGTAGAATAATCCATATTTAGAAAACGGGGTTTTCACTTTCTCTCCACCACAGCCCTTTCTCTCCCGTTGATCCTGAACGAAGATGCGTCCCAGCGCCCATGCCCAACCCCCCCCCCCCCACCCCCACCCCCCAATTCCCCATACCCCATCCCAGCGGACGCCCCTACCCCCCAATTCCCCATTCCAGTAGCCATCCCCCATATCCAACAATCCCACTGCAACCCAACCCCCGCACACCCCCCACCCACCCACCCAACCAACCAACCAATTCCCCTCCCTCTCCTTCGCCCGCTCCATCCTCACCCCTATCCCAAAATTTATTTTTCTCTTCCCCTTATCTACTCAATTTTCCTCTGCAAATTAATCCTCCATGTGTTAACAGGGATGCAAAAGTCTAATAACAAAATTTGCACGCTACCTATTCAATTTAATGCCTCGAAAAATTCCTGAAAATTTATGTTACTATTGGAGAAGATTTGTGTTATGATTGGAGAAAATGTGTGTTACTAAAAATATATGTTACTATTGGAGTAAATGTATATTACTATTGAAGCAAATGTGTGTTACTATTTAATGAAATGTGTGTTACTGTCAGAACAAATGTGTGTTACAATTGGAGCAAATGTATGTTATTATTAGAGTAAATATGTGTTACTGCAAATGTGTGTTAATGTTAGAGTAAATGTGTGTTACTTAAAATATGTGTTACTTTTTGGAGCAAATGTGTGTTACTGTTAGAGGAACTATGTGTTACTATTGAAGCAAAATATTTTAATCTTATGTGTATTATTGCAAATAAGTGTTAAATTTAGAGTAAATGTGTGTTATTAAAAATATTTGTTACAATTGGAGTAAATGTATGTTACTATTAGAGTAAATATGTGTTACTATTGAAGCATAGTGTGTTAATGTTAGAGTAAATGTGTGTTACTGCAAACGGGTGTAAAAGTTAGAGTAAATGTGTGTTACTAAAAATATGTGTTACTATTGAAGCAAATGTGTGTTACTGTTAGAGAAAATATGTGTTACTATTGAAGCAAAGTGTGTTCATATTAGAGTAAATGTGTATTACTGCAAATGGAGATTAAAGTTAGAGGAAGTTTGTGTTACTAAAAATATATGTTACTATTGGAGCAAATGGTGTGTTACTGTTAGAGGAAATATGTGTTACTATTGAAGCAAAGCGTGTTAATATTAGAGTAAATGTGTATTACTGCAAATAGGTGTTAAAGTTAGAGTAAATGTGTGTTACTAAAAATATGTGTTACCATTGGAACAAATGTGTGTTACTGGTGGAGGAAATATGTGTTACAATTGAAGCAAATTGTGTTAATATTATAATAAATGTGTATTATTGCAAATGTGTGTTAATGTTGGGGCAAAAAAATGTATTTGATGTTAGAGCAAATGTAAGTTATTGTTGGAGCAAATATATTTTAATATATAAAACCATAAATTTAAATTTAAAAGAATGAAATATAAATTAAAAACACATAGTTGATCTTATAAAAATATATACTTGTCATTATTATTATTTTAAAGTAGAAAAAACTTGTTTTTTAATGACTTGTAACACATATTTGCCCATATAGTAACATACATTTTGTCTATACTGTAACATACATTTTGCTTATATTATAACACAATTTGGGAGCGAAAATGTGTATTATTGAAAATGTATGTTAATGTTGGAGTAAAAGTGTATTTGAAGTTAGAGCAAGTGTATGTTATTGTAGGAGCAAATATATTTTAATGTATAAAACCATAAATTTAAATTTAAAGGGATGAGAAATAAATTAAAAATACATATTTGATCTTGTAAAAATATATATTTGTCATTATTATTATTTTAAAGTAGAAAAAATCTGTTTTTTAATGACTTGTAACACACATTTGTCCATATTGTAACATACATTTTGCATATCCTATAACACAAACTGGGAGCGAAAATCCTGGAACATGGCATGCGCGAGATTTTGGAAAAAACCCTCCAAATCCGACCCGACCCGGCTAGGATCCGCGAATTTTTTCCTGGAGCGATCCATTTTAAATATTTGTCTATTTTAGGTATATTTCACATGTGAAATATTTCACATGAGTGTTGCCCAACCTGGATAAGGTTTTAGTAGAGGGAATTTCCAAAATTATTGTAAATGCAATAAATTCATATTCACTCTTGGCTCTCTATTTTTTAAGATCGTGTTAGAACTTGCAAAAATATTTTATATGAGTACATAAATTGTTTGATTGCTTTTGTCAAGCATATTGCAAATTGAAATCTCGCCTTTACGAAATTAATTTAATTTTAACTTATCTAGAATAAAACACAATTAATAAATCAATTATAATATAAAGAATTAAAAAATCAATTTGTAAAAAAAAAATGTACATAACTCAAACTCCAGATGAAAAATTCAAAACAGAGGCTTTATAGAGTAAGGGGTGATGCACAAATAGATAATAAGATTAACCCTAAATTATTAATATATTTTAAAACTTTATTTTTCTTATATATTAAACAAATAATTAATTTAGATAACATAATGTCACATGTTATAAATTCGTACAATAACAACGATATTTCTAATATTAGTAATATACTTTTATAGACTCAATTAATTATATACAATAGATATTCAAAATTTATAAAGATTCATAGTTTAGCTTAATGGGTAGACATCATAAATATTAGTCAAGAGGTGTAAGGTTCATCCTGTCGGGCCAGGGGGTGGGGGCCCTGGGGGCGAGGGCTTCGCCTTTTGCTACAAGGTGTAAGGTTCAAAGTACATATTAACACATAAGATTGACACATATACAAAATTAATCACAAAAGGACACATGCAAAATTAATCACAAA
This sequence comes from Ballota nigra, assembly GCA_947034835.1. NCBI lineage: Eukaryota > Viridiplantae > Streptophyta > Magnoliopsida > Lamiales > Lamiaceae > Ballota > Ballota nigra. The sequence continues at coordinate 110,943,532 of OX344722.1, read as the reverse complement.
ATGACATATAAATAATTTTAACTCTCTATTATACTAATAGGGTATATTAGCTCTTAAATATCGCGTATTATGCGGCTTAAAAAAATTACTTTATTGATTTTATATCTAAAAAATTGTTATTTAATTTATTCTATTAATTAAATTAAATTATTGATATGTCCATTTTCTCATAAATTAATTCAGCTTGATTAATTCAATACACTTCTTTCATGTAATTATTATCATTTTAATTAATTTAAATTTTTATGCTAATTAAATTTAAATTTGTGGGTTTTAATTGATTATTGTCTTAATTAAATTTATAATTAGAAATTTAAAAATTAGATTAATTAGAAAATACATTTAGAATAGACGACCAAAATCATTTTTAGGCAAAATTAATTAATTAATTATAATTAAAAATAAATGTAATAAAATACAATCATTGTAATTTAATTTTAACTTACCTAAAATAGGATACAATTAATTAATCAATTATAATATAAAGAATTAAAATATTTAATTTGTAAATAATTTTTTTTTATCATATATAACTAAAACTCATACATATTGAAGAATTCAAAATAGAGGCTTTATAGAGGTATGGGGTGATTAACAAATAGATAATAAGATTAACCCTAAATTATTAATATATTTTAAAGCTTTATTTTTCCCAAATATATTAAATATATAAATTATTTAGATAATATTACACAACATAATGTCACATATTATAAATTTCGTACAATCACAACAAGATTTTTAATATATTTTTATAGACTCAATTAATTATTTTTAATAGATATTCAAAATTTAGTAAAATTCATAGTCTAGCTTAATGGGTAGACATCATAAATATTAGTCAAGACGTGTAATGTTCAAAGAACATATTGACCCCTAAGATTGACACATGTGCAAAATTAATTATAAGAGGATACAAAATTAATCACAAAATTACACATAAATAATTTTAACTCTCTATTAGTATAATAGGGGATTATTCTCTCTTCTATGTCTCACCTTTACTTTCACATACGAAAGTTGCACATTTTTTAAGAAAAAAATGAGTATGTGAGTGTGTAATTAAATAAAATAATGGTAACTTTATGTTTTATTAACTTTTACGAGAGTGAGTAATTTTTTTTTTTTGTAAAATTAATTGTGGAACGTTCAAATAAGACAACTGTAAAAGTAATCATGGGACGGAGTGAATATTATTTGATATTTGATATTTTTTGTTAAATACTTGATACTTTATTAAAAAAATTAATATTAAAATATAATTTTTATATTAAGTATAAATAATTTAAATAGAAAAAATATTAATTGTTATTGATACGCCTGTCCTAATGAGATTGTTAGTGTTCTAATTAAATATTTAATATTTTAATATTTTTAAATAGTTTCATGGTAAATTTTATCATAAACCATTCACATGTAAACCTTTGTCAATTAGGAGTATGTACCTAACACCTTTTTTTTTTTTTTTTTACTATATACCTTATATTTCTTTTTATATTTGATTATATCTTTATTTTTAAAATCACAAATGTTACATTTCTTTTCCAATATAGTTTTATATAAAAATTATTTATAATAAGTTTACCATGAAATTGTTTTAAAATGTCAAATATTTTGATCAAAAGTATTAAGAATCTCGTCAGAAGTATAAAAAATTGGTGTAAAAAATATAAAGAACAATTAAAATATGATACAACTGACGCTAATTTTTTATACTCTTGATAAGATTCTTAATCAAATATTTGATATTTTAAAACAGCTTCAATGGTACATTTATCATGAACCATCTCCTATTTAATAATAGGGAGTTTAATTTGATGATGTGTCGTATTTATATGCATTTGGATGACATGTCAAATTCTCATGAAGTGTGTAATATATAGCAGTGATGTGTTATTTTTTTATTGGTTTGCATTCAATATGTGGCATCCATATGTAATGTTAATATTGAATCCAATTAAAAGCCAAAGTTCAATCAAGTATGGTATAAAATGAGTATTTGTTTATTTATTTATTAATATATATATATATAACATTAAAGTGTGTTATATTAATCCGCTTGGTACGTTGGAGTTAACTTAGTTTCCATATAAAACATACTCTTCTTTTCGTATAAATAGGTATCAAATTTTTTATTTTTTTAAATAAATCTGGATTTTTTTAAAAGTATACTGCCAATTAAAATGAAAATTATTACAAAATTTGTAGGTAACAACCTTATACGTGATATCATATTTGATCATTTTTATATATGAGCCGTGGATTTATGAAGTTTAATCTTAAGATTTAAAGGTTAGTACGACACAAATCTTAAAATTATAACATGTCTCACAAAAACTCTCTCGACAAATTTTTAAAAAATTGAAAATGTATTTTGAAAATTATAAAATCATTTTAAAATTTTTGAAAACAATTATAGAAATAATTAAACCAGAAATCACAAAATAAATGGCGGGCACAAAATATAGTGTCCAACAATGGACACTGTATCATCCCTATTAAGTTATAATTATTGCTTTAAAATAAATTGATTAATACATATAATTGGAATAACTAATACTATAAATTAATATGTACTGATGAAACAACTAATTTTTTTTTTAATTATGCAAAATTCAAACAAATTTTATAACAAAGCTGATTTACAAACAATGGACACTGTATCATCCCTATTAAGTTATAATTATTGCTTTAAAATAAATTGATTAATACATATAATTGGAATAACTAATACTATAAATTAATATGTACTGATGAAACAACTAATTTTTTTTTAATTATGCAAAATTCAAACAAATTTTATAACAAAACTGATTTAATAAAGACGTTAACTTTTTTTTACATGGATTAAATATGTTTTTACTTAAGTGAACATTTTAAAATTCATTTTAAAGGGATAAGATTAGAAAGTGAAGGTTAAAGTTTAAATGAAATTGGTTGTTAATTAATGGTTTATAGTTGTCTACGACTAATTCGACTTTTGGAGTCAAGCATTAGAGCCGGCAATTTGGACCCGGCCCGCCCGACATATGGGGCCGGACCGGGCCCAAAAATATAGACCCAAAAAAATCGGGCCGTTTTTGGCCCGGCCCGACTGGCCCGGTGGGCCAAATGGACTGGCCCGATTGATTTTTTGTATCTATTTTATTTTAAGAATATTATAATTAGTGTTGTTTCTTTAAATGATATTTAGAGGGTGTTTGACTGAGCTTATAAACTCCTTAAAACATCTTATAAGTTGTTTAAGAGCTTATAAGTACTATCAATTTGTTTGGCAAAATAAGATGCTTAACAGCTTATAAGATCATAAAATAAGATTCTAACATCTTATAAGCTGTAAAAAGATAAGTTGGGATTTTCCAACTTTTTTTTCTAACCACCTCCACCCCAACCACCCACCTCACCCTGGAACCACCCCACCCCTCCCCAACCCCTACCCACTCTACCTCAAGATAAAAAAAATAGAAAAAAAAAATTATTTTTATAAATTTAAAAAATATTTGTTATAAATTATCATAAATCTTATAAGTTGTATTAGCCAAAAACAACTTATAAACTACTTAAAAATTACATCTTATAAGCTCTTAAAACAACTTATAAGATGTTTCAAATAAGCTTACCCAAACACCCTCTTAGTGTTGTAATTACATATATATGGACATACTTGACTTGATATTGTCATAATATGTTGTATATTTAGTTTTTAAATGATATTTAGTGTTGTATATTTAGTTTTTTTTTTAAACATGCTTGACTTGCTAGTTGATGACATAATAAAGAATTTTGTAAATGAAGTCCCTAAATTTCCAGTACCGTGGAATAAAAAAAACTCTACCAAACATTATTTTGAGATAAGGAAAAATAAATAATTAAAAAGTTGAAACGGGTCGGGCCGGGCCGGGCTGAGACTTTACAAGCCTGATGTGCAAACGGCCCGGCCCGCGAATAGTGTTTGGCCCGACGGGCCGGGTTGGGCTGGCCCGGCCCGCTCGTTTTTCCAGCTCTATCAAGCATGCACGGATTAATGAGGATTTATCTTCATTTTAAAGTCAGTTGGGTGAATCGAGATGTAAATTTAATAGCACATCGTCTTATTAAGGTAGTTAAATTCTTTCATAGTCCTTTTTAATGGGTCGAGCCTCAGTTTTTTGTGGATGACCACAATATGGTTTGTTCTTGTTGGGGGTTAGTGTTGTAACTTTCAAAGGAAATTATGATAAATGTGCACATCCAATTCAAAAATTAGAACTAGAATATGCAAAGTTGTGGTGCTATGGTTGATAAAATTGATTAAATATGGTTTGACCTAAGTGAACTAGAATGTGACTTTCTATGTTGATGAAACTAACGATGAGGATATCAAACCAATTGATTTGACGAGATGAATAAAATGATATACAATTTGTTCAATGAGTCGTCAAGAAATAGATGGACAAAGTAAAAAAATAGATAGAAAAATCGTAATTTCAAGTAGATTTTCAATTTCAAAATTAGCAATGAAGGTACCGTTAAAATATAAAATTGAGTTGAGTGAAACGTTTCTGGGAGTAAGGCGTAATCAGGCTAAAAGAGATGGCCAAGAATGGAAGATAGGGCACATAAAATAATTAAAAACTAATAATATTATATTAGCGTTTCTCAGTTTAGTTAAGTTAAAATACTCTTATATATGAATTTTTTTATCATTGTTTGGCTGAATTTATAAGTTCCTTAAAAGAATTTACAAATTTCAAATTTGTGGAACTTCGAGTGTTTGATGGTAGATAATGAATTTTCTAGTTTGAAGTTATTGTTCTCAAGGAAAAGGTGGGATCGTTGTCTGAAGAATTACATTAGTTACCAATTCATAAAATATTATAATGATGCCATAAAATGACTTTTTTTCATATGATCTATTAGTCTATTCTATAGAAGAAAAGTTACAGTTTGTGTACTGCACTTGTAGCTTTTAAATGCTTAGTATTTTTTGTGTCTCCTGTTGGTAAAGTAGAACTATTAGTCTATTATATAGAAAGAAAAAAAAAAAAAAAAAAATTTATGTACTGCGCTTTTAGCCTTTAAATGCTTCGTATTTTTTGTGCCTCCTCTTGGTAAAGTAGAATGTGGTGATCTTGTCTGATATGACACAATATTGAACGTGATTCAGATTTGCACAAAGTGAAGCCATTTTGAAATTTTTTTCATTCATTGTAACATACAAATTCCATGTTTTAGCTGTAACAATTTGTAGCTCATCACAATTATTGACCTTCATCCAAGCCAAATTCTGGTACGTGGTTTTATTTAACATATTATGGAATTCATTCCTACCAAAGACTTGACATAATTATCAAAATGACAAATAGGAAATAGGCTCAAAGCATGGACATCACGGTCCACATTCATATGAATCCCTGGACAAATACATATCTCCTTTCATTGCTTGACCTAAAAGGGTCGAGTAAAATGCAGACAAAATATACCAGTGATTCAATTTATTCGAATTAATTTGTCACTGAAGAATAGTTTTGCAACATGACATTCTTTAGATAATTACTCGGAAATAGAAACAAGAGAGAAATCCCGATTGCGGAAAACTTCAGCTCAAAGCCAATACCAGAGTTCATCATCTGGTAAATGAACAAAAGGGAACAGAGAAATCAGACTACCAAATTGTGTTCTACAACCACCAAAATAACCTGTAGCAAGCACATTAACAAACCCGACACGTAAAATCATGGCTTAAGGGCCAAGGCTAGCCCGAATTTGGCACTCTTGTCAACAGACTTGGTGTCCACTTCACCTGAGACGGTGATGAGCGATTTTGGACGCCATTCGTGCTGGATAAGAGCACTCGCCTTACCGTAATTGTTCAGTCGTGCTTTCACGGTAGTCAATGAGTCCAATGAATGTTGAGTGCCTACGGTGATGGTGTTCTCGTTAGTCGAGATGCTGTGGGTCACCTCAGCACCGACGGCAGTGTTGGTCAATGGGGTCACGATATGGTAGTACGATGCACTCAATGAGTCTCCCTTGTCATTCCTAGAGCAATAGAATGGACCATAGGTTTCAGATATCTCAGTAGCATATTGGGGAGTGTGTAAGCATTCAAGTTCCTATCAGAATAATCTCAACAAAATCAAGAGAAATAGTAGTTCCAAGCAAGGTAGGAACCACTTACACTGTCAAAGAAGCAATAAGATCGGAATTTGTGAAGCTTGCTCCAACATTACATTTGGTAAAGGCTCCTTCCTTAGTGTCAAACGACACATCACCTCCCAGAGAAACCTTATTGTTTCCCAGAACCCCAGAGAAGTTCACAATGGGGTTAGCAGTCAATCCAACGCTTGAGGTTATCCCCGCAAAGTCGTGTAGGTATTGAAGTTCCAACTGCAACAGTCAATGTAAAACTAAGAAATATATAAGACGCCGACATTGCACTAGTGTAAGGAGTAAAAGTTTAGCTTACCTTTCCAGACCTTTGATCAGGAACTCTAAAGCTTAATATGGTTTTTAATCCAGGGGTAGCCTCATCAATTGTTACAGTGGTAAAGAGCTGCAATAGGATCCATAGGTCAGTTGAATGTTTAAGTAGGAATAAGCCCATTTTATAATATCGCTAAAAATTTTGAAGCAAAGAGTTTAATATGGAAAATACATTTTCACCTTTTATAGCATTCAAACTTCATTGAATGTTATAAATTTGAAAAGACTGCACACTCGATGTCTTATTGACAATAAGTGGGGAAGAAAACATGAAATTTGAAAACATCAGAAAGCACAAAACAAGGAGAGCAAATACAAGGCATACATTTGAGTTTGTGTCCACTTTAATATCAGTGGTGATGTTCTTGTTCTTCAACTGAGTGTTCACATCAGCCAAAAACAGTTCACCTTTCTTCGTTCCCGTTGATGTGAGAGTCTGCCACAAATAAAGAAATTAAACCCAGGATACAACATTAGCACCAACAGATACATAAGGAAAAAAGAAAGAATAAATAGATACAGGGAGAAGTTGTAATCTCGATAATCCTTCATCAAGTTGTAATCTCAATTTATATAAATCTCACATGTGCATGGAAGTAAGAAACTATAGAGTTGCACAGTTGCTAAAAGTAGTGACAGATTCACAATTTATTCATCCGCATTAAAAATAATTGCATTCCCATGTATGCTCTCGAGATTGGTGATACTCATTTTAGGTCAAGGGTTTGTGGTACAAAGTGAAAACAACGAGACAATGGTTGAAATAAGTCCCAGTTGTGTTTTCCATTTGGGCTATTCATTTTCAAATTCAAGCATCTCACAGAACACGTGTATAATGATAAATGAGATGAAAGACATATAATTAATAAGCATCCCCACAGAATATGGTTCACTGTAATGATAAATGAAAGTATCTAGTGTAACCAAATACAGAGGAAAGAAATCAAGTGTTACCCTTTACTATTTCCAAGTTACAGAATTCTATTTTATAGTGCCATCCCTAAAGCAGAAGAAATTACCCCATCACCAATCCCTTCCGCCCTGCCCACAACTCAAAGTGATAGCAAGAAGTCAAGTTACCAAATTTTCAACAACAAAATAATCTTGGCCCTATTATCATTTTAAACAAATGCAAGTCCAGCAATTTAAGAAAGGAACTAAACCCCAGCTGACATACAAACTCAGAAATGTTACACAGGAGCTGAGGTTTTAGCCTGATGCATAATCCAACATTTTGTCCACTTACAGAAAATGCCATACATAACCTTATTCATTTCAAATTCATCATTTAACAAACAAATCTCAATAAACATGTTACAATCAGCACAAATCTGAAACGAAAACAGAACCGAATAACATTTACCAAATTCTCACTTTCTCAGGTATCTTTCATACCAGAACCCAATATACCTACCTACTCAAGCAAATTATAACAAAAAATTAAAGCAAAAGTATAACCCAATATCACGGTATATCCAGGAAAAATAGCTTATGAGCTCAGGAAAAATAAAAATATTAAATTAAAAAATAACCACAACTCCAGTAACACAAATACCTTAAATTCAATCAGATCCGTGAAAAAGAAAACGCCAAGAAAAAAAAATTACTTACAACTCCAGTGGGTGAGTAGGTGGTGAGCGTAAATTTCTGGTCACTGTTGTAATCTCTGTACAGAAGATCTAATTCCACCAACAAAATAACAATAATTATCATTCTCACTATGCCCAAACCGAAAATGAATTGGATTAATAAAACTACATATCAGAAAAAAAAAAAAAAACTGCAAACCTCGGGCTTTTTTGCCAATGTCGGTGTATAGACCTGGACCCTTGCCCATGATGTTTCAATTGAGATTGGAAACCAAAAATTCACAAAGAAAATTTGAAGAAAAACGAAATTGCAGAATCTTCTTTTTAGCTGCAATAAGATATAAATAGTGCGGCAAAGACTTGTGTAATTTCTTGTTCTCTTTTATTTTTATTTTTATTTTTAAGGGCGTGCATGTTTAGGGGATTAGGACCGTTAGATGAGATGGGGGGTGTGAAGTGATTGTACCTGAACCGTTCGATTGAGTGCGGAATAATATAAATTGAAATGGGTATTTTTGGAATTATACATGTGGCTTCCGGATGGTGTGACGGCTATACCTGGGGTCGAGGGTTTTTGGTATTTTCATTTTTTTTGCTACACCTACATGGAAGTGTATTGTTGCCCAAGAAAGGGTCGTGACTCGTGTTTATAAATTGGGGACTTTTTAAATTAGGAAGGAAATACCTTCTGAATGTTTCCAATTGAGTTGGTTTTAGAGTCAAGAATGTGGAATTAAACGAGTAGCCCACCTATTAAATTTGTTTGTCGTATAAAATAGGTATTATTACATTGATATAATTGTGTATTTATTAACATATACTATGAAATGATATGATATCAAAAAATACATTTAATTGTATTAACATTTTTTATATAAAAGTAAAATTGGTATAGTGGTTTTTATATAAAATTAAATTTTAATATGAATTATTATTTAATTTTATAAATTACTATTTAATGTTTGATAAATTATTATTTACTAAATATAGTGTCCAGCGATGGGCATTATACCCATCCCTGTTGATTTATAATTATCGCTTTAAAATAAATTGAGTAATACATATAATTGGAACACCTAATACTCTAAATTAATATGTATTACACTACAAAAAAGAAGGAGATTAGCGACGGTTTTTTTGCGACGGTCAGAATTTCCGTCGCAAATTCAGTGAATTTGCGACGGATTTTTGTAAGCCGTCGCAAAAAACGACAATTTGCGACGACTTAGGAAGTCCGTCGCAAATGATAGTAATTTGCGACGGAAAAGCCGTTGCAAACACTAGGGCCCACCGCCTTCGTCTTGAATCGGCTACATTTGCGACGGAAAGGTCGTCGCAAATTTCAATTTTGAGTTTGCGACGGGCAATTCCGTCGCAAAACATACCCGTTTAAAGGTGACCGTTCGGGAAGCGATCCGTTTGACTGATTTGCGACGGAACAGGCCGTCGCAATTTTAAACTTTGTATTTGCGACGGACAAAAGCCGTCGCAAAGCTTACATTTGTATTCGCGACCTTTCGGGAAACGGCCCATTGACTGATTTGCAACAGAATTTCCGTCGCAAATCCGAACCGTTTTACGCGTCTTATTGGGAAACATTGCGTTGACTGATTTGCGATGGAAAAGCCGTCGCAAATCAGTGAAAAACGGCGTCGTTTTGCGTTTGACGGGCAAAATTTGCGAGGGACAGGCGTCCGTCGCAAATTTTTTTCCACTTATTTATACAGAACCGCCGCTTTACAGGCGGAGAAAGAGAGGAAAAAGAGGAAAAAGAGAGGAAAAGGAAGGAGAAGTCGGGTGCCGTCGCTGTAGAGCCAATCCGTCCCCACCGAGTTCTCGTTTCGTCATCTTCTACAAATAAACCGTAAGTTTTCTTCATTTTTACCGTTTAAAATTTAATTTTAAAGCATGTTTAGAGAATTGATTTTAGTTGAATTATTTGAATTATATTAGTAATGAATTGATTTTAGTTGATTTAGTTGATCGAATTTTAATTTAAAGCATGTTTAATTTTTTTTAAGTGGTATTAAATTGAATTAGTTGAATTGTTTGAATTATATTAAAAATAAATTGATTTTAGTTGAATTAGTTGAATTATAATTTAATTAGTTGATCGAATTTTAATTTAAAGCATGTTTAATTTTTGTTAAGTTTAGAATTGAATTAGTTGAATTGTTTGAATTATATTAGAAATGAATTGATTTTAGTTGAATTAGTTGAATTATAATTTAATTAGTTGATCGAATTTTAATTTAAAGCATGTTTAATTTTTGTTAAGTTTAGAATTGAATTAGTTGAATTGTTTGAATTATATTAGAAATGAATTGATTTTAGTTGAATTATAATTTAAGTTGATCGAATTTTAATTTAAAGCATGTTTAATTTTTGTTAAGTTTAGAATTGAATTAATTGAATTGTTTGAATTATATTAGAAATGAATTGATTTTAGTTGAATTAGTTGAATTATAATTTAATTAGTAGATCGAATTTTAATTTAATTTTAAAGCATGTTTAATTTTTGTTAAGTTTATAATTGAATTAGTTGAATTGTTTGAATTATATTATATATAAATGAATTGATTTTAGTTGAATTAGTTGATCGAATTTAATTAGTTGATTGAATTTTAATTTAATTTTAAAGCATAATTAATTTTTGTTAAGTTTAGAATTGAATTAGTTGAATTGTTTGAATTATATTAGAAATGAATTGATTTTAGTTGAATTAATTAGTTGAATTATAACGGTTAATTTTAAAGCATGTTTAGAAATAGTTGAATTTGTTAAGTTTAGAATTGATTTTAGTTGAATTGTTTGAATTATAATAGTTAATTTTAAAGCATGTTTAGAAATAGTTGAATTTGTTAAATTTAGAATTGATTTTAGTTGAATTAGATTAGTTGATCGAATTTTAATTTAATTTAAAAGTATGTTTAGAAATAGTTGAATTGTAGAGCCGAATTGATTTTTTTTCGAATTTTGTTATAGATGAGCGGACAAGGCAGTGGCAGTGGCAGTCAGGAGCCTCCGAGGGATGAGGAGGCTCGTCGAGGAGAGCGAGAAGGGAGGAGACGACGGGCCTCACTGAGACCTGTGGTTCCACCTATTTTTAGACCGAGGTCTCAATCAGAGACCTCTACACAGCCTGGTGCGGGCTCCTCCTCCTCACAGCAGACTGCTGAGGGCTCATCCTCCTCCAGACAGCATCCGGTTGTTGAACCACGGATGACTGTTCAGCCACATGGTTCAACGTAAGTTTTAATATTTTATACTAATTTTTTTATTAATTAAAACCTAATTATTTTACTAACTTTGAAGTTTTAATTTTACAGTTGGATTCCTGGTCATGAGGCTACTAATCAGGTTTCCCGGTCCATCCTTGGACGTGGATTCGAGCCCACCGCTTACACCTGAAGGCAAGTGTCTGATGCAAAGAAAAGAACATACTTCGAGGAATTTAAGGTATTAATTTAATTTATTAATTCACCGTTTATTAATATCAAATATATAAACATATATTTACATTTAAATTGTAATTGCAGAAAGAATGTGTCTGGGCACCGGAGCACGATGACCAGATGTGGAAGAATTTCGAAAAATATGCGGCGGAAAGGTACAAAGACCTCCTTTTTAGAATGAGGGAGAAGTGGTACAAGAAGGGAGAGGCGACCGACCTGGGGACTGACAGTGAAAACCGGCTGATTTGGGACCAATTCCTCCGCTACTGGGATTCCCCTGAATTCCAAGAGAAGTCGGCGAAAAACAAGGCGAATCGGCGTAGTGACCCTGATGGAGAAGGGATGGCGAGACATCGGGCCGGTTCTCGGTCCATTTATGAGCACGGGTTGAGATTTGTAAGTTTCGTCTTTAATTTTGTAGTTTTTGAATTTATATTATTTTTTTCCTAATTTTTTATGAGTGGTATTAATTTTTACTATCTTTTTTTATAATTAGGCGGCGGAGCAAGGACACGAGCCCTCTCATTTTGAGAGATTGCAGCTCGCCCACCCACTCGTCGAGGAGACTGGGAAGTCTACCTACGGCCGTACTACCGAGATCCACGTAAGTATTATTTCAATATTAATAGTATTATTTTAATTTTTAAAATTAAAAGTATTATTTTATATTTTGTGTTCAATTTATTTAATTTTTTGTATAATTAATTTGCAGAGAAAGATGCTCGAGGACCTTGCCTCCCAGTCTCAGCCTGAGGAAACGGCAGAGGGGTCGGGGTCGATGCCCCCCACCCAGCCTTCTGTTGACGTTCAAAATGAATTGTACTTCAAGAACGTCAAGGCTAAAAAGGGGCGGTTCGCTGGATTGGGCAGCTTCGAAAAGAACTTTTTCCGACCTCGTGGCTCAGGCTCATCCTCCTCTCAGTCTTCCATCGACTCTCATCCCAGTGAGGTCGAGAGGCAGCTTGCCACGGTGGTGGAGCAGATGAAGAACATGCAGAGGCAGCAGCGAGAGAAGGAAGAGTATGAGAGACAGCAGCGAGAGCCGCACGACCGGTATACAGCTGAGGTGGAGCGGTATCGGGTCAAGGTGCAGGCGTATACAGCCGCCATGCAGGCGTGGTGGCAGATATTCGCCTCTGATTCAATGCCACGAGCGCAAATGCCTGCGCCACCGATGCCGCCGCTCCCGCCGACCCAGCCATCGATGTCGCCGATCCTGCCGACCCAGCCATCGATGTCGCCGATTGTTAACCTGGGCGAGGATGAAGAGGAAGACGGATTTAATTCCGATTGTTAAAAAAATTTGATTTTTAATAACTATGAAGTACAATTTTTTTTTAGTTTGAATTGTTACTTTAATTTAATTTTTGAATTGTTACTTTAATTTATAATTTTGTGAATTTATTAGTTTGAATTTACTTTTATTTAATGGACACAACATTTATAAAAACAAGTGAAAAACGAAAATGAATTAATTTGGTGAATTATGAAAAAAAACGAATCAATTTGGATACATACACAATTAATTGCGTACAAATGAACGAATTATAAATTTAAGCGGGAGTCGAAATAAATAATTTTACAGAAATAATAAAAAATAAATGGCCCCAATATTTATAAAAACAAGTTAGAAACGAAAATGAATTAATTTGGTGAATTATGAAAAAAAAAACGAGTCAATTTGGATACATACACAATTAATTGCGTACAAATGAACGAATTATAAATTTAAGCGGGAGTCGAAATAAATAATTTTACAGAAATAATAAAAATTAAATGGCTCCAATATTTATAAAAACAAGTTAGAAACGAAAATGAATTAATTTGGTGAATTATAGAAAAAAAATGAGTCAATTTGGATACATATACAATTAATTGCGTACAAATGAACGAATTATAAATTTAAGCGGGAGTCGAAATAAATAATTTTACAGAAATAATAAAAATTAAATGGCCCCAATATTTATAAAAACAAGTTAGAAACGAAAATGAATTAATTTGGTGAATTATAGAAAAAAAAAATGAGTCAATTTGGATACATATACAATTAATTGCGTACAAATGAACGAATTATAAATTTAAGCGGGAGTCGAAATAAATAATTTTACAGAAATAATAAAAATTAAATGGCCCCAATATTTATAAAAACAAGTTAGAAACGAAAATGAATTAATTTGATGAATTATAGAAAAAAAATGAGTCAATTTGGATACATATACAATTAATTGCGTACAAATGAACGAATTATAAATTTAAGCGGGAGTCGAAATAAATAATTTTACAGAAATAATAAAAATTAAATGGCCCCAATATTTATAAAAACAAATTAGAAACGAAAATGAATTAATTTGGTGAATTATAGAAAAAAAAAATGAGTCAATTTGGATACATATACAATTAATTGCGTACAAATGAACGAATTATAAATTTAAGCGGGAGTCGAAATAAATAATTTTACAGAAATAATAAAAATTAAATGGCCCCAATATTTATAAAAACAAGTTAGAAACGAAAATGAATTAATTTGGTGAATTGTAGAAAAAAAATGAGTCAATTTGGATACATATACAATTAATTGCGTACAAATGAACGAATTATAAATTTAAGCGGGAGTCGAAATAAATAATTTTACAAAATAAAAAAAATATTTGGGCAAAATATTTTAATAAACAACTTAGATACGAAAAGAAATTAATTTGGTGAATTATAAAAAAAAAAGACTTAATTTGAATACATATACAATTAATTGCATAAAAATAAACGAAAGTAGCTTGTGCCCTAGTGGCGCGCGCCCCCTCCTCTTGCACAAGAAGTCCCGTGTTCGATTCCCCTTGGACGCAAAAAATGGATTAATTGTTCAAGGCCTAATAAGACTAATATAGAAGGTGGGCCGCATATAAAAAGAGATGGGCCGGTTGGCCCAGTGGTCCGCGCCCGCCTCGGGTGCCCGGGCTCGAACCACGCGAGCCACTTTTTTTTTTTGTATAGGCTCGGTAATTTGCGACGGCCAAATTCCGTCGCAAATATTGAATTTTGCGACGGAAAACAACCCGTCGCAAATTATAACAGAAAAAAATAAAAAAAATATACTCCCTCCGATTCAAAATGTTTGATGTTTTAGGGTGTTTTTTTTGTTTCAAAATATTTGATGTTTTAGGGTATTTTGCACTTTATTTTCCTATTATGCCCCTGTTTAAATCTCCCTAAAATACCACTCATAATTTCTCCTTAACTTTTAATAATGTTACACCATAAATAAACTACTTGACCTTCCATAAATCTCTTTTTCAATCAATATATCATAAGGGTATAATAGTCACTATATTCCACTTCTTAATTCTCACAACAAATCCTAAAACATCAAACATTTTGAATCGGAGGGAGTATATAAACATTTGCGACGGAATGTGGCCATCGCAAATGTTGTTGACCCGAACGGGTCTGACCCGAAATATTTGCGACGGAATACTGTCCGTCGCAAATTCTGTGTGACCCGGCCGGGTCTGACCCGCCGATTTTGCGACGGATATGTCCGTCGTTAATTTGCGACGGAAGGCGAAATCCGTCGCAAAAATTAGCTACGGCTGTTTTAGGGACGGATACGTGTCCGTCGCAGATACCGTCGCAAAACACTGTTTGCGACGGATTTTCCGTCGCTAATTCCGTCGCAAAACAGTGTTTTTTTTGTAGTGTTAATGAAACAATTGGTATTGTTTAAAATGTACACAAAATTCAAACAA
The DNA here is from genome assembly GCA_947034835.1 of Ballota nigra. NCBI lineage: Eukaryota > Viridiplantae > Streptophyta > Magnoliopsida > Lamiales > Lamiaceae > Ballota > Ballota nigra. The sequence continues at coordinate 110,928,283 of OX344722.1, read as the reverse complement.
ATTTTATAATAAAACTGATTTACATAAGATATTATTACATTTTTTTTCCATGGATTATATTTGAAAAGTGAAGGTTAAAGTTGACATAAAATTGATTGTAAATGGTTTATAGTCGTTTACGGCTAATTCGACTTTCAGGATTAATGAGGATTTATCCTCATTTCAAAGTTAGTTGGGTAAATTTAAATGTCAATTTAATAGCGTCTTATTAAAGTACTTAAATTCCTTTATACTTCTTTTTAATGGGTCGAGCTTCAGTTTTTTGTGGATAACCTTTCTAGTATGATTTAGAGGGGTGTATTCAATTGAGATTCTATCAGATTTTTTTGGACTTTAAAAAGTCTGTGGATTTAGAAAATCTACAGACTCCATGCAGAGTTTGACTGACTTTTTCTATTGATTTATTTGGATTTTCATAGACTTTACAGAATTGTGGAATGCATTTTTTTTATTGATTTACATGGATTTACATAGACTCTAGCGCTGGAACCATTGGGACAAATATATATGAGCCACACTTGTATATAAAAAAAATTTATCCAAATTATTTAAAAAAAAAATACATTAGTTATAAAAATACATTATTATTTCATCTTCATTTCCATCACCGTTATACCTCGCCCTCATTAGAAGTCTCAGGTTGTTGGAAGAGATTTTGGAAAGTAAAATTTATTTATATTTTTTTAAGAGTAGACTTAACAACGGGGTGGGTAATCCCCAAAGCAAACAGGGACGGAGAATTTTTCTGCCTCGTAAGCGGGGACCGGGATAGTATTCTCAGCCCGGGGGATCCCCGTCTCGTTCCCCGCAGAGAGCCGCATTATTTTTTATATAATTAATATATTTATATATAATTTTAATGTTAAAGTAAATTACAAATAAATATTTCATAGTTTCCTACTCAATTAACTATTTATTAAAAATTACATTTTTTTTATTTAATGTTATGTTATTAGTTCCAAATTATATTATTTTCACTTTAGTATATATGTTAATTAAAAATATTAGAATTAGTGATTCTTCAAATTGTTTAAATTAATTTTTTTTAACACCAACTTAAAGTAATTGTTGTGTATATTTAAATTTTTTAATTTAAATATTTTTTTATATTTTAAAAATAAGATAAAAAAATAAGTAGGCGGGGAACGGGGAATCGCCGCGAGACGGGGATGGGGGGAAAAATTTTCCATTTATTTTGCAGGGACGGAGATGGGGAATAACCTTCGTCCCCACCCCGTTAACATTCCAATGGAAAAAAATCAAAGAAAGTCCATAGACTGTTTAATACTTAAAGATTTTTTAAGACTTTTCAAAATCCGTAGAAATCTCTGGTTATTAGAAGAGATTTTGAAGAGTGAAATCTATTCATATTTTGGAAGGGAAATCTAAGAAAATCCATGCAGTATTAAAATTCATAGATTGTTGAATACCTGAAGATTTTTTAAGACTTTTTAAAATCCGTATTGAATACCTCAGGATTTTTAAAGACTTTTGAAAATCTAGATTGAATACCCCCAGACTTTAAAAGTCTAAAAAAATTCTACAGACTCTATAACCAATACACCCCTCTTATTCTTGTACCATAAATATTTCTCTCAACTCAATTTTATATTTTAGTGTCATCTTCATTTTTAATTTGAAAACCTATTTGAAATCACGATTTTTTAATCAACTTTTTCACTTTGTACATCTATTTCTTGACGACCCATTGATCAAATTGTATATCATTTTATTCATCTCGTCAAACGAATTAGTTTGATATCCTCATCGCCAGTTTCATCAACTATAGCACCATGACTTTGCACATTCTAGTCCACCTAGGTCAAAACATATTAATCAATTTCATCAACCATTGCACCACAACTTTGCATATTCTAGTTCTAAGTTTTGAACTGAATGTGCACATCTATCTAGTTTTTTTTTAAAGATACGACACTAATCCTAGTCAATCCCATTAGTTTGATATCCTCGTCGTCAGTTTTATCAACCATAGCACCATGACTTTGCTACTAAAGATTTTTTAACGAAACAGGTTTCATTACAATTGTATTGGTAACGAAACTGAATTCTTTTTCGTTACAAAAACTTTTTGCGACGGACTTTAAATGATCAATTTTTATAACGAATGTTTTGTTACAAAAGGTTTTTTTTAACCAAAAAATGACTTTTTGTAACCATGTTTTTCGTTACACGAAGTGCATTACTTGTAGTTCAAGAAGAAATCTTGTTGTTGATACTAGTTTTCTTTAGAACGAGAAATGTGAAGGGTAGGTTCCAATTTCTTTTATTTTTTATTTGTACTTTTCTTAATATTACTAACTGCAAATTAATACATAAATTATTTACTAGATGATATATTAATATTATTTTTCAAAAATATTTTTCACTCACCACAAAAATATATTGATTTAAAGAGGGTTTAGAAGAGGGTATTGAAGAGAGATTTCGATTTAAAGAGGGTATTGAAGAGTGAATATTTCCCTCTTCAAAATGCTGGTCGTCATTGGTTAAACGAGGGAAAAACTGATCCCTCGTAATTATCGAGGAAATGAACGAGGGATTTAGCGTGGGGTTTGACGAGGGGAAATATCCCTCGCGTAGGCCCTAGCAAGCTCTGACAGCTTGGACGAGAGAATTTCCCTCGGGATGATGTGGCGAGCACTCATTCCCTCGAGAAACCTGACACACTTGGTGAGGGAATTTCCCTCGGCTGACCTGGCGAGCGGAGCAATCCCTCGTCTAGCCTTCCGGGAAAAAAATATTTTTTCCCTGGGTTCGAACCCGCGACCTTCCGCCACCCACACACCGCGGAACCGCTGAGCCACCATGATCTAAAGGTTATATCCATAATAACCAATATTTGCCCCCAATTGGAGGCGTGTAAATGGGCGAAATTCGTCCCCTTGAGTTTCGAACACGCGACCTCCTTGTGTGCGGAGGTCTTGCATGTTTCGCCGTGCCACTTGGGCAAAGCTAGTTCGTTGTTATGTTTTAGGGTGTAATATATATGTTTCATATATTTTATGTTATATATTTTAAATATAATACTACTTAATATTAATTGTTTGTTATACTTTATTTGAAAATTATTATTACATATAAAATTAAACTATCACTTGTATATATAATTTTCATTATTGATCGTTTTTTTAATTTAAAAATCAATAAAATTTTAAAATAAATACCTTTTAAATTCTTTTTCAATATTTACTAATATGTGTACATATGTACACATATATTGATCGTTTTTTTTTAAATCAATATAATTTTAAAATAAATATTTTTTTAAAAAAAAAATTCACTATTTACTAATATGTGTACACATATACACTTATATTAATCATTTTTTTAAATCAATAAAATTTTAAAATAAATACCTTTTAAATTATTTTTCAATATTTACTAATATTTGTACATATATACACATATATTGATCGTTTTTTTAAAATCAATATAATTTTAAAATAAATATATTTTTTTAAAAATCACTTACACATTTACACTTATATTGATCGTTTTATTTTTTAAAAATCAATAAAATTTTAATATTCAACAATATTTGTTGTGACCATTTCTGATCACATGTTGGATCCGGCCGGAAGATAGCCGGAAAAGGCGAGAAGGTACCCAGAGGCCGGAACCGACCTGGCCGACCTGAATCCGACCTCAGCGGGCCCCGACCACTAGCCTCCGACCTCGAAAGCGAGGCCGGAAGCCTGCTTGGGATGTCCATCCACGTTCATCACATCCACGTTGAAGCCCTGCCGTGCCCGGACCGGCCCGGCCAGGATTAATAAAGTCCAGCAGAGGCCGCCTGGACACGGCCAACTGACAGGAACAACCTCCGACCTCGCCATCCGCCCGGAGGCCGATCTCGATCACTCAAGGCCCCCGGCCGACTAAAAAGATCCGGAGCACGTGACGGAATCGTGCAAGATCCTCTCCCAAGGGAGAAAAAGGCCGCCTCCGTACCCAGAAACAGAGAATATTCCATCCAAATGAGGAAATTCTTCAGAGAATCGTCCTTTTTGGACACGCGTCGACACCCTAGTGGCCGGCCACCTGCGAGCCCTGACACTTCAGAGCCCGCGCGTCCTCAGAGGCAGGAGGCGTTTAATGCACCTGTCCCCCGAGAGGCCGGAAATGACCAACATACCCCTGTAGTGAGAAAACTATAAATACCCCAACACTTGTAATGTTAAAAAAGGTTCAATCATTCTCAGTATAATCAATACACATACTCATTCAAGTCCAGGGATTAACAACCCCTGGCAATTCTTGGTGTTCTTAAGCATTTAAAGCCTTTCTTCATCCAAGCATTCATTTTAGCATTTAAGAACCCAATCATTTGGTGTTTTTACCAAAGCTTTAATAAATAGCCATCCAATCCCAGCAAAATATATTTGGTAAACAACATTTGGCGCTAGAAGAAGGGTATCTAACCCATCAAACACATATTTTCTTCATCTCTTTGAAGAACACTCACTGTTCTTCAAAGCTTCACATCCTCAAACCTTCAAACCTTCAAACCTCAAACTCCTCCTCTTGAAAGGAATGGATCCCCAGAGGTCATCCCACGCCCACGGGAAAGCCACACGAGTGGCCTCCCCAATTCGTTTTCCGGAGGAACCCCTCCCATCCGGGGGTCGAGGTTTCTTTACCCCTGACCAGGCCGGGTCAGGAAGACGCCGCCAGGCGGAAGAGGCGAGGGGGTGCCGGAGCACCACCTCTGCCTCCAAAAAGAAGGCCCAGGCTCGCGCTCTCAAGGGTAAGGCGAAAGCCGGAGAGCACCAAGGCGAAAGCCAATGTCGGGTAAACCCCGTCTCCACCCGTTCACGAGGCTCCGCCCATCCGGTTTTTGACCGTTTGGGCACGACGGACCCGTCGTGGTATCCGAGCCGCATACCCAGTTACGACACTGGGTACGGTGACACCGAGTCCGTCTCCAACTCTGGGAGCACGGCCCAAATGCCCCACAAGAGGGCGGCCGAGGTCAGCCTGACCCCGGCGAACTCCGCCAGGCGCAAGTTAAGCTTCGCCCAAAGCGGCCTTTTGGGACGCGGAGTCCCTCGCGCGGCCGTCTTCGACCGTATCGGCCCCCTAGCCGGCGTGGGTGACCAGCTGGCCGAAACCCCCAGCCCATAAATCGTCAAGTTGCAAAAGCAACTGGACGAAATGAAGGCGCTCCTCGAAGCGCAAGGCCAAACCAAGGCCCAGCCAGTCGCCAGCGAACCTCTGGCGGTCGATATTGAGCTCGCGCCGGTCCAGCTCAAGATCGTCCCCCCGCCAACTCCTCTCTACGAGGGGAAAACAGATCCTGAGACTCACCTGAGCAAATTCCGGATCTATATGACCGGGCGTGGCGCGACAGACGCCACGAAGTGCAGGCTTTTTCCCCTCACCCTGGGCGATCTCGCCCACAGATGGTATGTGTCCCTCCCGGCACGGTCCATTGACTCGTTCGCCACTCTAAGCGCCCAATTCTCATCTTACTTTGCGGCCAAGATTGCCCGACCGGAAAGCTGGCACCGCCTGATGCGGATCCGCCAGGAGAAAGAAGAGTCCGACGAGGACTACGTGGCCAGAGTGGATGAGGTCATGCTGACCGGCGAAGCGGTAAGCGATCAACTGGCTTTGCACGCAACCCTGGGGGGTTTTCACGGCCGATCTCCTATGTTCAAACATCTCACCAAGGATTTCCCTAAAACCTACGCCGAATTCCGCGCCCGAGCCGGCGATTACCTGGCTCGGAGGAAGCTTCTGGCACTAAGGTTGGGGGAATCCGAGCCAACCCCAAAGGAGACGGAGGCGGCAGCCCAAACCTCCCCCAAGAACGGCCCAAAGGCCAGAAGGGTGGCCAAGCCGCCCGGCAACTTCAAGTCCTTCGAGGACGTTGAGGTTCACCTAACCCAGGCCATGAGGCAGTCCCCCGCGCATATCTTCAATGCGATTCAGCACCGGGATGTGCTTCCCAGGCCAAGGCCCTATTCGGGAGACCGGTCCCGGCTGGACCCTAAAAAGTTCTGCGCTTATCACGACTCTATTGGCCACAATACGAGCCAGTGTCGTGATCTCCTAAAGCAGCTTTGGAAGCTGTTTGAGGAAGGGCGTCTGAACGACCTCCTTCAGAGGCCAGCCGGCCGGCAGGACCAACAGCAGCAGCAGCAGCCCCAGCGCCACCCTCGGAGGAACGAGGAAGGAGGCCGGCCTCTTAGGCCGGTCGCAGCTTTGGAGGAAGATGAAGACGAGGATGACCTCCTCCCTCCCATGAATCCCGGCGGTCGGGTCAACATGATCCAGGCCAGCGGAGGGAACTTAGGCGGCCTCACCCCGATCTCGACGCAGTCCAACCGAAAACGGAAAGCAGAGGTCCGGGCGGCGACCAACGTCAACTTGGTCACGCCCCCAGAACCAAAAATTCACAAGAGCTTGGAGATAACTTTCTCCAACAAGGACAGGACCGGGGTGCTGTTCCCGAAGGGCGATGCATTGGTGATTGCCGCCCAGATCCTGGGCAAAGAGGTGCAACGCATTCTGGTCGACAATGGGTGCTTTTGCAATATCATCTTCAAAACAGCCCTAGACCAGCTCGGAGACCTCGTCAACTTCATCAGGTCAATCGACCTTCAGCTGAAGGGATTTGGGGACGCGACGGTCGCCGCGTACGGGAGGATAAAGCTCTCTGTGGAACTCATCTGCTGCTACAACAAGGAGGTCAGGATAACTAGGCCACTAGATTTTATAATTGTAGATCAGCCAAGCTCGTATAATGGCTTTCTGGGTAGGCCCTTTTTAAAAGTTTTTGAAGCTGTTGCTTCTTCCTACTATTACTGTATCAAATTTCCCACCCCCGAGGGGGTGGTCGGCACCATTAAGGGTGACCAGGCAATGGCTAGAAGGTGTTTGAACTATTCCTACTCTTACTTATTTTCAATTAGCAACAACCAAACACCGGACGGGCCACACCCCGACTCTGAAACGGCCATTTCGGCCGCAGAACCCATCGCGGAGGTCGGATCCACATCGGCCGACCCCCAGCCTATGCAGATCGACGATCCCGAGCCAAGGATTGGTTTCGAACCATCCAAGCTCGACCTCGATCCCAGATTCGATTCTTCTGACCGGCGGAGCTATGAACAAGCTACGGCTTTAGAGGATTTGGAACACATTCCGGTCGACCCCTCGAGGCCGGAACTGGAAGTACTGATCGGCTCTCGCATACCGACCGAAATGCGGGGGGAAGTGATCGAATTCCTCAAAGCCAACGTTGGAGTCTTTGCCTGGTCTCACCAAGACATGGTCGGGATAGACCCAAAGCACGCATGCCATCGCCTAAAGATCGACCCCAACAGGAGGCCGGTCCATCAAAAAAGAAGGAAGTTCGGCCCGGAAAAGTACGAAGCTTTGGCTGAGGAAGTCAAGAAGTTGCTGGACAACAAGCTGATCGAGCAAGCCCGGGACGAGCCCCAATGGGTCGCGAACGCCGTCCTGGTCAAAAAGACAAACAACGCCTGAAGACTATGTATAGACTTCACCGACCTCAACGCGGCGTGCCCAAAGGATCACTTTCCGATGCCACACATCGACCACCTGGTGGACAGCACGGCCGGACACGAGATGATGTCCTTCATGGATGCTTTTGTCGGCTACCATCAAATCCCCATGGCCGTTGAAGACATCAAGCACACCTCATTCCACACGGAGAAGAACATATTCTCTTGGCTCCGGATGCCTTTCGGTCTGATCAACGCCGGCGCGACCTACCAACGCCTAGTCAACAAGATGTTTGCAGATCAGATCGGAAAGACCATGGAGGTCTACATCGACGACATTGTGGTGAAAAGCTTGAAGAAAGAAGACCATCTCAGGGATCTCGAAGAGACTTTCAAGATCCTCAAGGCCTACAATATGAAGTTGAACCCGAAGAAATGCAACTTCGGGGTGGAGGCCGGCAAATTCCTGGGTCACATCGTCAGCCAGCGCGGGATCGAGGCCAATCCGGCCAAGATCAAAGCCGTCATTGACATGCAAGAGCCAAGGACGATCAAGCAAGTGCAACGCCTGACCGGATGCCTCGCCTCTCTCAACAGATTCATAGCCCGGCTCGGAGATAAAAGTAAGTCTTTCTTCTCGACTATTAAAAATGGCAAGTTTTCATGGAATAGGGAAAGTCAATTAGCCTTTGCGAAACTAAAGGAATATTTGGCAAACCCACAAATCTTAGTCAAGCCAGTCCCAGGGGAGAAGCTTTACTTATATCTCGCGGCCTCCGAGGTCGCACTGAGCGCGGTACTAGTCCGGGCAGACGGTCAGAACCACCTTCCGATCTACTTCGTAAGCCAAGCCCTCCACGATGCCGAGCTCAGATACACCCCGCTCGAAAAGTTAGCTTACGCTCTGGTCATGAGTGTAAGGAAACTAAGGCCTTATTTCTTCGACCACCATGTAGAGGTCCTCACCACTCTACCCCTTAGGCAAGTCCTATACCGGCCGGACACCAGCGGCCGGTTATTGAAGTGGTCGTTGGAGATAGCTCAGTACGGGGTCTCATACGCCCCAAGGACGGCCATCAAGGGCCAGGCCCTGGCCGACTTCATAGTAGAGTTAACTTTCCCACCCAAATTCACAAGAATCAACCACCCACCTTGGAAGCTCTATGTGGACGGATCGTCAACTAATACTTGTGTCGGGGCCGGTATCGTCCTGATCGGTCCGGAGGGCCAAAATTTCACCCATGCAGTCCGCTTCAGCTTCCCGGCCACCAACAACGAGGCCGAGTATGAGGCTCTGGTCGGGGGCCTTGAGCTCGCGATCGCCATCGGAGTTTGCCGACTGCACGTTTTTATGGACTCCCTACTCGTGGTCAACCAGATCAAAGGTGAATACGAGGCCCGGGGAGAACAGATGATGAAGTACCTCGACCTGGTCACAACCTTATGCGAGAAATTTCATCAGGTTTTTATTGAGCAAATCCCGAGGGAACACAACACCCAGGCCGATGCGCTTTCCAAGCTTGCAACAGCGGAGGGAGCAGCCGACCTTGCCAACATTCAACTCTCCACGCTCGGAACGCCCACGGTCATCCGAGCACAAGTGGCGACCGTTCTAAGCACAGATGAGAATTGGATGACGCCAATCGTGAAAAATCTCAAGACTGGCACACTCCCTGAGGATAGGACTCGGGCCCGACAACTGCAACTCCAGTCATCAAGGTACACCCTCATTGACGATCTTTTATATAAGAGAAGCTTTACCCTCCCACTCCTAAAATGTATAACCCCGGAGCAAGGCCAGACCACTCTGGCCGAGATCCATGAGGGGGTTTGCGGAAATCATGCCGGAGGACGGGCCCTAGCCCACAAAGTGATCAGACAAGGATATTTCTGGCCGACCTTGAATAAGGACGCCGTCAGCTTCGCAAGGTCATGCCACAAATGCCAAGTCTTGGGACCCAACATCAAACTGTCCCCCGAGCAGCTCTCCTCTATGTATAGCCCTTGGCCTTTTGCCCAGTGGGGTATCGACCTGATCGGACCAATGCCCACTGCGCCCGGGGGCCACAAATTCGCCGTCGTAGCCGTCGACTATTTCACAAAGTGGGCCGAGGCCGAGCCACTCAATAAAATCAGCCAGACCCAAATCATCAAGTTCATTTGGAAAAACATCATCTGCCGTTTCGGCCTACCTCAAGTGATCATCTCCGACAATGGGAAACAGTTTGACGGTCTCCAGATGATCCAGTTTTGTGAAAAATTGAATATCAAGAAGGTTTTCTCCACCCCCTACCACCCGCAAACGAACGGCCAGGTAGAAGCCGTAAACAAGATCCTCAAGCACACTATCAAAGCCAAGCTCGAGGACAAAAAGGGGAAGTGGGCAGCCGAGCTACCCGATGTCCTCTGGTCATACCGAACGACCACAAGGAACTCAACGGACTAAACACCTTTCGCTCTAGCTTTTGGGACCGAGGCCGTCATTCCTTCAGAGGTCTCCCTACCAAGCCACCGGACAGCCCAGACGATCACCGAAGACAATGACACCGCCCGGATGATCGACTTGGACATGTTGGAGGAGAGAAGGCTCAATTCCGACCTCCGAAACGCGGCCTACAAGAAGAAATCCGAAAAAAATTTCAACTCCAAAGTGAAGGCTAGACAATTCCAGGTCGGGGACCTCGTCCTCAAGAGGGTTCAAGTACCTAAAGGGGTATTCGGCCCGAACTGGGAGGGTCCGTTCAGGATATCCAAATGGCTCTCTAAGGGAGCTTACGAGCTGGAACTCATGGATGGAACTCCGGACCAATACCCCTGGAATGCAATTCACTTGAAGAAATACTACCAATGATTTTGTACTATGTTTATCAATTAATACAAAAGCTCTTCGCACAAGCTGTATCTCATTTCAAACACCGGGCTCAGTTCAAAAGCGTATGCCGGCCGTATCGAGGCCGGCATATCACACTTAAGCCCGGAAAAGCCGATTAAGGCCACCCAAAAACCGAGCCCAGTTCAAAAACGTACGCCGACCGTATCGAGGTCGGCGTATCACACTTGAGCTCGGAAAGGCCACCCTAGCCACTTTAAAAGCCGAGCTCGGTTCAAAAGCATATACCGACCGTATCGAGGTCGGCATATCACACTTGAGCTCGGCAAGGCAACCAAGGCAATCCTAGAAACCGAGCTCAGTTCAAAACATATACCGACCGTATCGAGGTCGGCATATTACACTTGAGCCCGGGTCAAAATCTCATTCATACTTGTGAAAATTCACTTTGATGAGTATAAGAAAGCAATAATAGAACAGTAAAATTCAAGGAAAATCTGGATTATATTAAGTCAGAACCGGTCTGGAAGCCGGGAAGTACAACGGTTTAAAACAAGATAAATCCGGCCATAAGCCGGTTACATTCGAAAGCAGTAAAAAGGAGTTAAGGCATAAACTAAAAGTTCAAGGTTCGCCCTCGCCGGCCGCAGGATCTGCCTGCCCCTCATTTCCGGCCGCCAAAGCAACTTCGGCATCACCTCCACCCGGCACTTGAGAGTCAGCCGGAGGAACCTCCTCTCCCTCCCCTGCCTCCTCCTCCTCGTCGCCGACCGGGGGATTCCGACCCGGCAGGAGCAGCCTGTGCCGATGGGGGAACCATGAGAGATCCACCCCATGGACGGTCTCAAGGTCAAGGATGGGGAACCAGTAGCCCTCATCGATCGGATTCTTATCGGCGTACTCCCGGAAGTATTCCTCCATGGCTTTGGTCTCAAGGCCGGCCTGGCGCGCAACCCGGATCATGCTGGCAGCGGCCATATAGAAGCAGAACTCGGAGAAGAGTGCCGGGTTGGCGGTCGGATCCTCCGGATCGTACGCTGGCCGGCTAAGGGAGGCAGCCAATTCTTCAGCTTTCTTTTGGAGCTCCCTCTCCAACTCAGCCTGCCGGGCAAGGGCATGATCAGCATCCCCCCGGGCTCGATGAGCCTCCAGCCGCAGATCGGCACTGGTGTCCTCCATCTCTGCCACCCGGTTCCTGGCATCGGCCAGCGCCTTGTATGCCATCTCTGCCCGACTAAGAGCATCATCTTTCTCTTTCAAGACGGCCTCCATCTGGCCGACCGCACAGTCCCTCTCCTTTCTGAGCGCGGCGTTCTCGCTCTCTAGCCCAGCCTTCTCCTCCCGAGCTCGGGTCAGGTCGGCCTCTAGCCTCCGCACGGTGCTGAGGGCACTGTTGAACTCGCTCTCCACGAGATTGGCCATTATGGCCGCTTGGCTAACGAGTGCGATGCAGGCCCGACCGGCATATCGAGGTCGGCGCTCGGCGACATCGGCTAACTCCCGCGTCCAAGCTTGGGGCAAAGAGTTCACCGACCGGCTCATATACTCCGGCATCTCCACGATAGATCCCGGGGCCCGGGAAGAGAGGAAATCCAACACCATTGGAGGAAGGCCGGAGTTGTTGCGGGTCAATCTGGACAAAAAGAGAAATTAGGTCAGTATTGAATAAAATGCCTTAGGAAAAATCCAGAGACAACAGACTTACGCTTGGAAACGGGCGGGATCGCGACCGAAGTAGGGCCCGTCGTCTTCCCGGCCGGGAACGGGTGCCGCACGAGCCGTATTTTCCGCCCCGACCGCCCCAGGCGGGGTGTCGTCAGAAAGGACGATGGGGGCCGGACTCGACCCATGATGGTCGGTCTCCTCGTCCTCGGTGTCCTCCCGACCCCTCTTTCGGCCGGTGAGTTGGGGGGATGCAGGGGCCTCAGTAGCAGCGGTCGCGACGGCCGGTACCGACTGGAGGGGGAGGGGCTCTTCGATCATGACCCCGGTCCGGGCGCCGGTTCCTTTCTTCTTCTTCGCCCCCTTGGCCGTCTTCTTCACTGCGCAGGCTCCGATCATAGAAAACATCTCCGGGCAGTTCTCAATTAGTTCTGGCGGGCACTGCCTCACTATCGGGAAATCGGGCACTGCAATGACGAGACACGAAGTGTTAAAAAAAAAAAAAAAAAAAACACAGCAAACTAAAGGCCGGGACCTGCCTGGATGCTTACCTGTCAATCTCAGGTGACGCGGGAACTGGAAGAAATGGCCGGAAATCCGAGACTGTCGGGTCCGGAGGACGGCTTGATTCCTTTCTGCGGCCGGCAAGGACAGAATCCGCTCTCTGACAACCGCAAAGTCGAAATTCAGCTCCCGGTCGGAAGGACAAGGATAACCTACAAAGGAAAGTAAGAAATTAGATCAGTACTTTTTATCCAAATATAAGCAAAAATTCCTTACTGGGATTCTTAAGACGGATGTCGGTCGGAACGTCAATCTCCGTCCCATCCGGATACCCGGTCTTCCACGCCCCACCGACGAAAAACCACTTCCTCCGATCGTTCCGACCCTTGCTCGGTAGGCCGGTCACCAACTTCTGCCCCTTAGTTTGAATGTAGACCTCACCGGTCCCACTCTTTTCGCTCTGGATTCGATAGAGGTATGTCATTTCACCAGGGGTCGGCATCCGGTAGAGCCGATTCTTGCCAAACAAAGTCATGACGCTCACAAGGATCATCCATGTGTTCGGGAGCAGCTGGATGGGCGCTTGGTTCCAGTAGTTTAACAGGTACGAGACGGCCGGATGGAGTGGAAAACGAAGCCCAACCTCCATCATGTCTTGAGTCACAGCCACCATCCCGCGAGGAGGCTGGTCCGCCCGTTCATTCGGTTCAGGAGCGTAAAGTTGAACGTCGTAGGGGACTTCCCAGTCGGCCCGGGCATCATCAAGAAAGTGCTGGGTCATTTTGCTCTGAATCTGGCCAATAGTCCACCTGCAAGACTCCTCCAGGTCGGCTATTCGAATAGTGGCCGGATCGCGTACGGTCGGCTCACTCGGGTAGTGATCTGAGTACTCCTCGTAGTCGAAAGAGAGGGACTCGACCTCGTCTTTCCTCTCCACGTATTCCGACCACAGACGAAAGGCCCGTCTGACCTGCTCTCGCCGATCCTGGCTAACACTCCGGCCAGCCGCAACCGACCTCTCGATCTCCTCAGTCTCCGATCCTGAGACCTCATTCGTCATCCCTAGTCTTTGTTTAATCTGCTCGGCCGCGAGATTCTGGAGCAACAAGTTGGTCCCCAGATCGTCTCCTTCACCGTGACCGTCTTCATACTCGTCCTCCTCGAGGAGATCGTCCAAGGGTTCCCTGCTCTCCATGGACCGGGCCATCGCCTCTGTCTGCGGTCTCACGCCCGCAGCCGAAGTCCCTTCCCGAGCACCTTCGCCCAACAACGACCGGCTCGGAAACAGGCCATCCAGACCGTCATCGTCGCGAGCCCAAATTTAGCCCGCAAGACGGGAAGGAGAAACTCCACTTCCTCCGCGCGAGCTCCCTCCTTCCTCAAACAAACGGCGATTGGCTCCGCCACCACCGCCGCCACTTGAGGAAGCTCCGCCCCCTTGCCCAGGCGGAGGACCAGCCCACCATCGCACCATGATGTAAAATTAAAGTTCGGAGTTGCAAAAAAGTTTAAAAAATTACCTTCGCAAAACCAATCACCGCCGTGCAAAGTTCGTCGCCGCCGTGAGAAGCTTGCCGGAAATCGCCTAAGAACAACTACAAATCGCTAAAGAGTGAAAACTCTTTGGAGTGAAGTAGCATCCCTATTTATAGGAAATGGTTGAGGGCCTACTTCGAAATAAAATCCTAGGTATAGGGACCTAGGTGCAAGAATTTGAAGTGACGGTTTCGGCGTCAGACGCCTCGTACATCACGCGCATTAAATGCGCGAGATTCGAGAAAATCAAGTCATGTCACGCACGACAGCTTTCGATGCGCGTAATCCGAGGCGTCGCCTGACGTCATGCGCACCTCTTTAGGCAAGATAAATAAAACGCCCACCATTCCAATCAACGTGTAGCCTTTAGCCGGTCTCCGACCACCCCGGACAAATCAAGGCCGACACCAACACAAAACGACAAACGACCACCTCGCCCCACATTAACTTTGAGCGACGAGCTGGTGGGCAATTGTTGTGACCATTTCTGATCACATGTTGGATCCGGCCGGAAGATAGCCGGAAAAGGCGAGAAGGTACCCAGAGGCCGGAACCGACCTGGCCGACCTGAATCCGACCTCAGCGGGCCCCGACCACTAGCCTCCGGCCTCGAAAGCGAGGCCGGAAGCCTGCTTGGGATGTCCATCCACGTTCATCACATCCACGTTGAAGCCCTGCCGTGCCCGGACCGGCCCGGCCAGGATTAATAAAGTCCAGCAGAGGCCGCCCGGACACGGCCAACTGACAGGAACAACCTCCGACCTCGCCATCCGCCCGGAGGCCGATCTCGATCACTCAAGGCCCCCGGCCGACTAAAAAGATCCGAAGCACGTGACGGAATCGTGCAAGATCCTCTCCCAAGGGAGAAAAAGGCCGCCTCCGTACCCAGAAACAGAGAATATTCCATCCAAATGAGGAAATTCTTCAGAGAATCGTCCTTTTTGGACACGCGTCGACACCCTAGTGGCCGGCCACCTGCGAGCCCTGACACTTCAGAGCCCGCGCGTCCTCAGAGGCAGGAGGCGTTTAATGCACCTGTCCCCCGAGAGGCCGGAAATGACCAACATACCCCTGTAGTGAGAAAACTATAAATACCCCAACACTTGTAATGTTAAAAAAGGTTCAATCATTCTCAGTATAATCAATACACATACTCATTCAAGTCCAGGGATTAACAACCCCTGACAATTCTTGGTGTTCTTAGTGTTCTTAAGCATTTAAAGCCTTTCTTCATCCAAGCATTCATTTTAGCATTTAAGAACCCAATCATTTGGTGTTTTTACCAAAGCTTTAATAAATAGCCATCCAATCCCAGCAAAATATATTTGGTAAACAACAATATTCATAACTAATAATCAATAATAATGATAATAACAAACTCACATGCTCAAATATCCAGACATATAAATCCAAATAAACAGTAAAATCTCAAACCAACAAATATAGTTCCAAAACATGTTCTAATTAATTCATGACATCCTAACTCTAATCATCATCATCATCATCATCACCTCTTTCATTTCCAGAATAATTACCCCTCGGAGGGTAACTAGAATATGCACCTCTTTCAAGTAGGGCTATAAAACCAGTTGGAGAGATGGAATTACGACGAGACGTGGAAGGACCGGAAGCGGGAGGACGAGCAGGAGAGGCCTGAGGATAAGGGGCGACAGGAAAACCAGTAGGAGAAACGGGGGGAGGATAAGGGGTGTAACCAAAGGCGGGAGGATACGAAGGATAAGTTGGGTAAGGAGGATATGCACCAGCTGGTTGGGAAAACCCACTAGGTAGGTTTCCCTGTTGGCCTTGTATCCACGCCACCATCTGGTTGTGCACTTCCTGTCGCAAGTTTTTGTTAAACTGTCTTTGTTGCTCCACAAATATTCTCTCATATCTCGCACGCTCCTCAGCCAACAAACAATCAACATCTCTTTGGTCATAACCGCCAATGTGTGTGCCAGACGATGTCCCGTCTGGGCCAGATTGTATGCGCATCGTCTTCATTTGACTGAAACCCCTAACTTTTCCGTGGTCTGGCCTCACTGCTCAGCATACGTTTGACTCAATCGGTTCAAGCGCTCATTGTCGTCTGCTGGAGGCAGTAATTGCTAGACTCGTTCCTCCACGGATTTCTAGACATACAAAAATTGTGACAATGAAAAAGCATACAAACGTGTTATTTATATTCAATTTATAGTGTTAATGTAAAACACTTACAATTATATCAGCAATTCCCCCATACGTATACTCATCTTCCCCACAGTTGTGGAAATGTTGCACCGGTTCCCATTCAGTTGGGAGTTTTCCATATTTCTTCTCCTGTATTCCAAAATATATGTTTATATATATATATATATATATATGTACATAATCAAGTAATTAAAATCTCTCAGGAATTATTTACGTATTCCTCAGACCATTGTGCGGCTCCTTTTGCCCCTCCTTTGTGTTTTGAGGGGCCTCTTCCTCCGGCCGCAGACAAGCGGTTTGCTCTGCACTGGTTGGTTTTTTTAATGACCTCGGAAAATTGCCAGTACTGAAGTAGTGCACTCCAGAATCTTAAGTCCCACAGAGGTATTTTTCCTTCCCTTCTATTGATCTTCTTCCAAAGACTGAGCAGATTGGAAAATTGTTCTCTAGACCTCGTCCTAATGCTCGCGAATTTGTTGTGGGTCCAGTATTCCCTCGTGAAATCCCCCGTGCTCGATGATAAAAAAATCTCCCTCGTCCAAACCCTAGTATATTTTTTTCCCTCGTTTAATCCCTCTTCAAATACGAGGGCTGTTTTTCCCTCTTTATGTTCTCTCGTCTACAAAGCTTTTTTTTGTAGTGACTCCTCGTCTATTTATAAAATTTTATAGACAATAATTATTAAATAAATTAGCTATATAAAAGCATAAGATAAAAAAAAATTCACAATAGTAGGAACATTTAATATAGTTAATGGAGGGATAATTGTGTCAATATATTAAAAAAAAGTCATTAAAATCCGACTGAAGCGTGCATGAGTTACACTATTGTTAATCTTAACAAAATTGAGGGTTTCATGTTATATTTATAAAATTACAAAGAAATTTCAGGCTATTTTTATAAAACTACAAAAAAATTTAATACAATTTTTAAAGCATAGGGAAATTTTATATCGATATTTCAAACCACATGGGAGTTTGACGCAATTTACGTACCCCTAATTTTGGTCATTATTATTTTGGTAGTCCCTCTAATTTGTTAGTTGATAGTAAATCTAATTTAATGAAACATAATGAGTGCCATTTCAATAGATAATTTTTTTAATTTCAAATAATTTTATTGGTATTGATCCCATAATTCTATAATCATTGATTAAATGTATTATCGCAGATATGTACTTGGTTCACGGTGCACTCACTCAACAATTGAGATTGTTTACACTGAAATGTATAGGTTGATTACAATAAAAAATGCGATTTGATTACATTGAAAAATTTACACTAAAAATTGGTTTGCAGTGTAAACTTTTTAGTTGTGATCTAACCACGCTTTTCAATATAATCAAATCAAATTTTTCAGTGTAAACAGTCTCAAATATTGAGTGAGTGCAACATACACCACAAGAGAGTTACTCAAATGTATTTAAATATAATTTGTGCAATTCTTTTTAAAACCAAGTTTTTAAAAACTCAAAACATAATCATTCAAATTTCGGTACTAGCTAATCCCCCATTATTTTTATAATTGTTGGTAAATCATTTTTAATGAATAATTGTGTATGTAATTTTAAAATTCCTTTTGAATTTTTTTATCAAAAATAATAAATTGATCGGAAAAAAATAATTGTTCGATTGATTAGTTACGTAGTTGCATAGAGTTTATAAATATTTAAAGAGTTGCACTACACAAATCTCAAAATCCTCTAAACATACCCCATCTTTTAAAAGACAATAATAGACATATATAAAATGACTAAGTATTTCTTATATAAATATATGGATAAATTATCTTATAAGTTTTGTTGACTTTGACTTTAGTTTTTAAGTTATTTAATTTAAAATTAGTACATTAAATTAAAATTGATAATTTTTTTTATTTTCCTTTAAAATATTTGAAAAATCTAAAAAAAAGTTAGAATTAAATTTGAAAAATATTTACCAAAATCGGATAAATATTTAAATAATAAAATTATATGAAATTTAGAAATTCAATTAAAAAAATCTTTAAAATTTGAAAAATTAATTTTTTTTAAATAAATTAATTATATCTTCCAAATAATTCAGTCAATAGTGAAATAAAACAGAATACAACCCATGAACTATCATTATGGGAAAATATAAGAAACTCGCTGCGCCTGCAATCCATATTATGGGGGGAAAAATTTAAACATATAAACATAAATTTATTTACAACAATATACCAAACAAAATAGGACACTTTAAACAATAGAACTTGTTTTATTTATTTATTTACAGAAATAGAACCTTTTGATAAGTGTCGAAGCCTAATAAATAGTAAAACTCACAATTTAGCCACATTTTAGGCGCCAAAAACGGTGCCATGAAATTCTCACAAACACATTCTGAAAACCATTAGAATCATTCAATCGAGTGGCTATCATACTCTCCCTATATTTATAAATACAAATTTCACATTTCACATAACCCTTCTTCCCTTGCATCCTAATTCTGCGTAATACAAGTGAGTGTGCACGGTCTGTCTTAAAACGGGTCTGAAGTTCGACCCGGCAGACCGTAGCCACTCATATTTTAAAAAAAAATCGAGAAAAATGGAAGGAATCAAGAAGAGTTTGTTTGTCTTGTTCTTTTCTTTTGCTTGGATTTTTCCAGCACTTGATGCTAATATTGCAGAATGGGATGACGTGTGGTTGACACGTGCTAGAGAGTCTTGGAATCGTACACTCGACACCTACGAGCCAAACCCTGAAAAAGTTGTCAGCCACTTGAATATGCATGCCAAATTGTAAGTATACATGTATATCATTTTTTTTATCATGCATTTATCTAGATTTACTTAGTTGCGCTTCTTGTTGCAATTTAATATGCGCTATCTTATAGTATAAGCTATTTCTCAATCAAAATTGTGTACACATGTTGTAATAATTATATATATTCAAGATGTGATCAAGAAAATTAATAGTGACCATTTTTTCTATTTACACAAATGGTCCTATAACTTTATTTGGGTCCAAGTTTGATCCTTTATCGTCCGAATTTCTCAATTATGATCCTTATGTTATCTGAAAAGATCATCGACGGAAATTTAAAAATCGCTCAAAATTTATTCGTGTTCCAGTGGTAGTGCTTGTGTGATATTCTAAGTTAATAAATTAGATCCACATCGCACTCCATTTTAGCCCATGTTAATGATGAGAATTTTCTATAAAAAAAAAAAAAAACCATTAAAAAGATCCTTTTCTGATAACAAGATCATAATTGAGAAATTAAAAAAATAAAGAATTAAAACTGGACTTGGACAAAATTACATAACCATTTTTTATATTATCCCCGATATGATCATCCTAGAACGTCAAATGTTCTAATTTAATATTTCATGATCTTATATTATATTTTATTACACGGAATTTATATATGTGTCACAAACTCAAATATATATTTTGGATCAGGAGTTTGAAGAACATAAAAGTAGACGCCAACTCAAATGGGACAAGGAGGAATCTACGACAATGGAACCTACATACGTGTACGGTGACCAACCCAATCGACGCTTGCTGGAGATGCAACAAAAATTGGGCCCAAAACCGGTTCAGGCTAGCCGACTGCGGCTTGGGCTTCGGCTACAAGGCCAAAGGTGGCAAGAACGGCCGATTCTACGTCGTCACCGACCCATCCGACGACAACGTACTTAACCCTAGGGTCGGAACCCTACGTCACGCCGTCATCCAGAAGGAGCCACTCTGGATCATATTTCAACGCAGCATGCTCATCACGCTACAACAAGAATTGATCATGCAAGGAGACAAGACCATCGATGGACGCGGCGTTAGGGTTGAGATTGCCTACGGCGCGGGTATAACCATCCAGTTTGTGAGCAATGTCATCATTCACGGGATTAGGATCCATGATGTAGTCCCCAAGAATGGAGGGTTGATTAGGGATTCTGTTGATCATTTCGGGTTCCGTACAGCCAGCGATGGTGATGGTATTTCCATCTTCGGCTCCCAGAACATCTGGATCGACCATGTTTCTATGACCAACTGTGCTGATGGCCTCATCGACGTCATCCAGGGCTCCACCGGCGTCACCATCTCCAACAGTCACTTCACTGATCATAATGATGTGACAATCTATATACTATACACTTTTCAATACTTTGAATATATTATTTGAAATCCACAAAGTCTAAAATCTCATGTTTCATTTTTTACTAACATGTGACAGGTGATGCTTTTCGGCGCATCTGACACCTACAAGTTCGACGAGAAAATGCAAGTAACTGTGGCCTTCAACCATTTCGGAAAGAGATTGGTGCAAAGAATGCCAAGGGCCAGATATGGTTACATCCATGTTGTTAACAATGACTACACACATTGGAAAATGTATGCTATTGGAGGAAGCAGCCACCCAGTCATTATCAGCCAAGGCAACCGCTTCATCGCGGACCACCCCTTCGCCAAACAGGTAATTAATCGTAATAAATTTTAAAAAAATAATAATAATAATAATAATAATATTTTTGGATTTGGAACGTGAAGGTGACACATAGAGAAAGGACCCCAGAATCAGAATGGATTAAATGGACATGGGTTACTGAGGGAGACTTGTTCATGAGAGGAGCATATTTTATCCCATCTGGTGATAAGGATTGGACTAAGAAGCACCCTGAGCTTTATGACAAGATTACCCCTGCCCCAGCGACACGTGTCGAAGAGATGACCAGTAATGCGGGTGTTCTTGGTTGCAGAGTAGGAGCGCCGTGCTAGAGAATTCATTAATGATGATCGATCCATTTTTACCGAGTATTTTTGTCTGCTTTTTGCGTCACTTTTGATCAACTTTAGTTTCTTGTTATTATGGGATAGGCGCGCGCTTTTCTTTTTTCTCTCTTTTTATTTTATCGGATTTTGTAAACTTATGTGGAAAGTAATAGCCAACTATATAATATATAAACTATTTTGTATAAATAAATAAAAATATCTTTACTTTGTAAAAATAATGTCCCCTGACCTGTCCTACTTGTTCGCTTTCTTTTTTAACTTTGATGTTGTTACACCCGATATTTTACTACCCGACCCATCGGGTATCAGATATAGGCCCACTGCTGTAGCGGGCTCGGAGGAGAACAGTCCTCCGGCCGGCCAGACAAGACGGACAGGGACCCAGACGCTGCCCGACATAAGCCTCTGGGATCGGCCGGGAAGGGTACTTATAATCCACACGCCCGGATATCGGGCGGCCAGCGGCGAGCCTCTGTGCAGGTACTCTACCCGCCTTCCCGCAAATGACCAACCGGGGCATTTTCGTCCGGACTCGCTTCCCGGTACCCGAGTACCCGTCTACCCGACACCAGGCCGCGCCAGCTGTGAGAGGACGTCGAGTGCCATCAATCCAGAGGATGTGACAGGGTCAAAGAGGGTAGTTGAGGCCAGGTCCAATCACCTCAGGGGTGACAGTGCCACGTGGCGTCTCCTCATTGGTTCGTAGGGGAGGCTGTAGCCACTCATTACCTTCCAGCTAGGAGCAGGAGGGGCCCACGAGTCCACCTACCAAGCTTGGGGAACCCCCACTTTGAACATTATAAATAGGGCTTTGAATGTCAATTTGTAACACACATCACATTTATTGCAAAGACATACTTGAGAGCTCACTTACTCTCGCATTTATTACTCTCTGTTATCATTAATATCAAATCCTACCCGCTAGGAACCCGGCAGCGAGACCAATCATAAATCGCTGTCAACATTTTGGCGCTAGAAGGAGGGTGACTAATATCGAAGTACACTCGGTTTCATTTATCTAGTCACCTCGAACGAAATCCCATCCACTATCACTCAAAAAATGACCACTTCGAAGGCCACACGAACCCAGCAGCAAGTCGAGGACATCGGCGAAACCGCCACTCCGGCTCCGGCCACGGCGGAGACCCTTCAGGGTCCTTTCGAGTTCTTGTCGGCCATAAGAACTCCGGAGGACCTCCAGGCCGCAAGGGCCATGATCGAGCGCCGTCAGGCCGAGATCGACGCCGCTCCTATCCGCACTCACCGACCAGGAAAGGAGCCAGCCCGAAGCAGGGCCACCTGCCAGCCCCGGCAGGAGCAAGAGGCGGCCAGGAGGGCCGCCAGCAACCCCCGGCCTCAGAATCTAAAGAGGCGCCTCGACGAGGAGGCCGACTCACAGCGGGCTTCTCGCCGACCGGCGGGATCGGTCTTCTCCCGGTTGGGAACCCAGGCTCGGGGAGCTGCCCGACCTTGTGAATCCAACGCCAGCTCCAGGCCCCGGGAGCGAGAACAGGCACGATCTCCCAGGCGTCACAACGACACGGCCCCGAGGCCGTCGGTCCGTGACCGCTTGAGGGACAACCCTCGTCCCCGTTCTCCCCCCGCGGCCGACAACGCCATGGCCGCCATCCTAAAAAAGGTCTCGGACCTTGAGGCCAAGCTCGAGAGGCGGGACGGGCAACATCATGTCCCCTACATGCCCAACTCGCCCCTCGCAGACATCTTGGTGCGGGCCCCGGCCCAACCAAAAATCAACGTGGCCGCCGTGGGCCAATATGACGGGGAGACAGACCCCGTCACCCATCTCAGTAAATACTCCACCTACATGATCTCCATGGGGGCAACAGATGCCACCCAATGCAGGATGTTCCCGCTAACCTTGGGGGACAGGGCTCACCGATGGTACTCCTCGCTTCCCGCGGGGAAGGTGGTTTCATTCCACCAGCTAGGGGAACTGTTCCTGGAGCACTTCTCCTCGATGGCGCCACGAATGGCCGGCGTCAACCGCATGGCCAACTTGGCCCAGGGGAAAGACGAGTCCGACCGGGCGTACATCGACCGGGTAGATCGCATCATCATGGAGGGCGAGCCCGTCGGGGACGAGGTCAAGCTCGTCGGGATCATAGGCGGACTCCACCTAAAAACCAAACTATGGAAGTCGATGAACAAGGACTACCCCAAGTCCTACGCGGAGTTCCGGCAGCGAGCCGGGAAAATCATCTACAACGCGGACATCCTGGCACAGCGGCTAGGAGAGAGCACCCCTGCCGAGAAGGAGAAACCGCGCGCCTCGGCAGGCACCACATCAAGCCGGAGGAACTTTTCCTACCGGGCTCCCCAGCCTTTCAAGCCCTTCGACTCCGTCGAAGTGAAGCTGGCCGAAAAATTGTCGGCCACCCCGGAGTACGTCTATGTGCAGATCCGGGACAAAAATATGATGCCCAAGGCGCGGCCGTGGGTCCACAAACCGGGGGTGCAGCTCAACCCCAACAAGTACTGCCACTACCATCAAACCGTCGGGCACAACACGAGTGAGTGCCGCGACCTCCTAAAGCAACTCTGGCGACTCTTCGAGGAGGGGAAGCTGGAGGAGTTCGTGAAGAGGCCGGCGGCTAGACCGGAGGCTCAGGCCGCTGCCCGCCCCGTGGAGCCAAACCGGGAGGCGGCCCTTATATGCCCACCGATGCCGGAACATCAGGCCCGACGGGCGGTCAACATGCTCTCCCCGGTGGGAGGCTTTGCACCTACCACCTCGCTCTCCAACCGCAGACAGAAGAGCGAGCTGCGAGCGATGGACAATGTCCATCAAATCGCCCTGCCGGTCAACACGACGGCAAAGGAATCAAACCTCCTCGCCTTCAAGGAGGAGGATCGCACCGGGGTCATCTACCCGAACCACGACGCCCTAGTCGTGTCCGTCAACATCATGGGCGTCACCGTCCATCGCATGCTCGTCGACAACGGGGCCTACTGCAACATCCTCTTCAAAGCCGCATTCGACCAGCTGGACAGCTCCTTTGAGAGGTATGTGGAGCCATGCGACCAGGTTATCAAAGGCTTCGGCGACGCCACGGTGAAACCCTACGGGATAGTTAGGCTAGCCGTAGAATTAGTTTCTAGTATAGACGCTGAGGTTAAGGCTTCAAAACAGCTCGATTTTATCATTGTCGACCAGCCATCAACCTATAACGGGTTTCTCGGCAGGCCATTCGAGCACGAGTTCGAAGCCGCCGCCTCAGCATTCTATTATTGTATCAAGTTCCCAACCCCCTCCGGGAAGGTTGGGACTCTTAAGGGAAATCAAAAAATGGCACGCGGATGTTTGGCGTATATCGATGTTATTTCAAATTTTGCAAATCTAGATTATGTCTGCACAATCGGGGAGGGAGACATGGAAATAGACGAAGAAATCCCACCCGCTGCCCACCCAATGGATGAAGATTCGCAAACATTTGAGGACATCCAAGTCGACCTGGAGCCAAGGCTCGGGTACGAACCCATGGAGATTGACAAAACCCTAACGGGGCAGATCGACGATCCACGCTACGGCGAACGTGGAGCCAGTCCGATCGAAGAATTAATTTCGGTCACAATGAAGAGTCGGCCAGAAGTAAGTGTCCAACTCGGTTCGTCAATGTCCGGCGAGTTGCGGGCAAAGATGACCGCATTTTTAGAAGAAAACTTAGACGTGTTCGCCTGGTCCCATGAGGACATGGTCGGGATCGATCCAACCGTATGTTCACACCAACTGCACATCGATCCATCCCGCAAGCCGATCTCGCAGAAAAGAAGGAAATTCAGCCCAGACAAATACGCGATCATTGCCACGGAAGTCAAAAAGCTACTCGACAACAAACTCATCGGGATGGTCGACCCCGACGACAAGCCTCAATGGGTATCCAACGCCGTACTCGTCAAGAAGAGCAACAACACATGGCGATTGTGCATCGATTTCACGGACCTAAACAAAGCTTGCCCAAAAGATCACTTCCCGATGCCACACATCGACCACCTGGTGGATAGCACGGCCGGGCACGAGATGCTCACTTTCATGGACGCATTTGCCGGCTATCACCAGATCCCGATGGCCGCAGACGACCAGAAACACACAACTTTCCTCACTGAGAAAAACATGTATTTTTGGAAGCGGATGCCATTCGGGCTCATGAACGCTGGGGCAACCTACCAGAGGCTGGTCAACCACATGTTCCACGACCAAATCGGGGCGACCATGGAGGTATATATCGACGACATCGTCGTCAAGAGCGAGAAGAAAGAAGACCACCTCACACACCTAGCCGAAACATTCGAGATCTTGAGAAAATATCGGATGAGGCTCAACCCGAAAAAGTGCAGTTTCGGTGTCGAGTCGGGCAAATTCTTGGGGCACATGGTCAGCCAGCGGGGAATCGAGGCAAACCCGACCAAGGTACAGGCGATCCTCGACATGAGCCCTCCCCGCACGGTGAAGGAGGTACAGAAGTTGACGGGCAGCCTGGCCGCTCTCAGCCGTTTCATCTCCCGCATGGGGGACCGATGCAAGCCTTTATTCGACAGCATGCGGAAGGGGAAACTAAACTGGACTCCCCAGAGTCAGCTCGCTTTCAATAACTTGAAAGCATACCTATCAAACGCCCAGGTGTTGGCCAAACCCGTCCCCGGCGAGAAGCTTTTCTTATACTTGGCGGCGTCGGACTCAGCTCTCAGCGCCGTGCTAGTGCGGGCTGAGGGGCAGGCACATCTGCCGATCTACTATGTCAGCCAGACACTTCACGACGCCGAGCTACGGTACCCACCCCTGGAAAAGTTAGCATACGCCCTAGTAATGAGCGTACGCAAGTTACGCCCATACTTTTTTGATCACCAAGTAGAAGTACTGACAACGATGCCACTTCGCCAAGTACTACATCGGCCAGACACGGCGGGCAGGTGCCTCAAGTGGGCTGTTGAGATCGGGCAATTCGGAGTCACATACGCTCCCCGAACATCCATCAAAGGCCAAGCCATGGCCGACTTCATAGTCGAGCTCACGTACCCGGAGGCGATGTCCAAGATCGAGCAGCCACCTTGGACAATGTACGTTGACGGATCCTCCACAACTACGCGGGCAGGCGCGGGAATTGTCCTTCTCAGCCCGTCCGGCCAGTCGTTCACGACAGCCATAAGATTCGGTTTCCACGCGACAAACAATGAGGCCGAGTACAAAGCATTAATTAACGGCCTGGAAATGGCCATGGCCATGGGGGTAAAGAGACTCCAGGTCTACAGCGACTCACAGCTCGTTACATGTCAAATCTCAGGAGAATACGAGGCGCGCAGCGATAGGATGTTGGCCTACCAGGGATTAGCCAAGAACCTGCTCGAAAAGTTCGACCAAGTATGCATAGAGGTGGTACCCCGACTCGACAATACTCAGGCAGACGCACTTGCCCGCCTCGCAACATCCGAAGGGGCAGCCGACATGTCCCAGATCACAGTTACTTACCTGACCGCCCCTACGAGTTCGAACCAGCGGGTGAGTAGCCTGGGGCAGGCGGAAGACAGCTGGATGACCCCCATCCTGAAATACCTCCGTGATGGCCAACTCCCAGTCGACCGGGTAGCGGCAAGACAGTTGCAGCTCCGGGCGGCCCGGTACACGATCATCGGGGACCAGTTGTACAAACGAGGCTTCGCCCTGCCCCTCCTAAAATGCGTAACGCAGGAGCAGGGAAGGAAGATCTTGGTAGAAGTCCACGAAGGACGCTGCGGGAACCACGCCGGCGGCCAGGTGCTCGCCCAGAAGGTTATCCGACAGGGATACTTCTGGCCCACCCTGAAGAGGGACGCAATCAACTACGCGCGGGCATGCCACAAGTGTCAAATCTATTCGCCGGCAATCCATCAGGCCCCAACCGAGCTCACCTCAATCCTGAGCCCGTGGCCGTTCGCAAAGTGGGGGATCGATCTCATTGGCCCTTTGCCTACGGCCCCGGGCAGCGTCAAGTACGCAATTGTCGCCGTGGATTACTTCACCAAATGGGCGGAGGCGGAATCACTGAAAACGATCGACCAGGAACATGTTATCAGGTTCATTTGGCGCAACATAATCTGTCGGTTCGGCCTCCCACAGATAATCATTTCGGACAACGGGAAACAATTCGACGGGCTAGAGATGGAAAGATTCTGCCAAAAGCACAAGATCAAGAGGTTATTCTCGTCACCCTACCACCCCCAGTCAAACGGACAGGTCGAGGCGGTTAACAAGATAATCAAACACACGTTGAAGACAAGGTTGGAGGAGAGCAAGGGAACATGGGCGAGCAAGCTACCCGAAGTGTTATGGTCATATAGAACGACATGCCGTACCGCAACCGGGGAGACCCCTTTTGCTCTAGCCTTCGGAACAGAGGCGGTCATCCCGGCTGAAGTCGTCATCCCGAGCCTCCGCACCTCACAACCCGTGGGGACCGAGAACGACCAGGCCATGCTAAACGAGTTGGACCTGCTGGAGGAGAGAAGGCTGTCCGCAGAACAAAGAAACATAGCTTACAAACGCCGGGCTGAAAAATACTTCAACTCGAAGATCAAGATCAGGGAGTTCGAAACCGGGGACCTGGTACTCCGACGGACGGTCGGGCAGCCCAAGGGGGCATTTGGTCCGAATTGGGAGGGACCCCTAAAGGTCTCCAGCTGCCTCGCCAATGGAGCCTACGAGCTGGAAAGCCTTGAGGGCAACCCGGCCCAATACCCTTGGAACGCCTCCCTACTCAAAAAATACTACCAGTAGGAGCTCATTGTAATCGCTACTCGAAGCGCAAACTTGTAAAAATCTTTAAGCGGTTGTTAAATCAATCCCATCTTCGTGAAGTCGCTGCCCGATATTCGGCTATAGCACTTCATTAATTAATCTGTTGGTTAATTCTTTAAGCGGTTGGTAAAACAATCCCATCTTCGTGAAGTCGCTGCCCGATATTCGGCTATAGCACTTCATTAATTAATCTGTTGGTTAATTCTTTAAGCGGTTGGTAAAACAATCCCATCTTCGTGAAGTCGCTGCCCGATATTCGGCTATAGCACTTCATTAATTAATCTGTTGGTTAATTCTTTAAGCGGTTGGTAAAACAATCCCATCTTCGTGAAGTCGCTGCCCGATATTCGGCTATAGCACTTCATTAATTAATCTGTTGGTTAATTCTTTAAGTGGTTGACAAATCAATCCTATCTTCGTGAAGTCGCTGCCCGATATTCGGCTATAGCACTTCATTAATTAATTCTTTGGTTAATTCTATTGCCCGATTACGTTATTTACCCGGCCGATAAAACTAAAAGTTCAAGGAGACAAGCGAAATGAAGGGCAAAGCAATTTCATTAAAGAGGAAAAGAGAAAATACAAGACGGCCAGCGGCCAACAAACTTAAACAAAAAAGAAAAGAAAAATCATGGACGCGCCTCGTCCACCGCCCCCAGATCCTCATTCGCCTCCTCGACGGCAATCGGGTAAAGGAAGGTCGCCGGGTCGCCAAGGAACGACAAATCCAGCCCGCGATCGACCAAGTCCTTGAGCGTGATATCATAGTCCGGGGAGGGAGGATTGGACTCGACATAGCTCTTCAAATCGGCCAGAGGCCCGGAGTAATCGGCCTGGGGATTTTGGCGGAGTAGGGAGCGAATCGAGTCGGCGTAAGCATTGATGTACACCATGGACCCAGCCGACTCGCCCTCAGCGGCCAATCGGGCACGCTCGGACTCCAAGCGCCTCTCCGCCTCCGCCGTGAGAGCCTCCTTGGCTTGGCGGACTTCTTCAGCCGTCCTCGCCTCGGCCTCGGCGAGCTTCCTCCTCTCCTCCTCGAGGACCCCCTCCAGTTCAGCCCGACTCGCTCGGCCGGCCTCCAGCTCTTCCCGGAGCTTCTTGTTCTCCTCTTCCAGGCGGGTAGCTTCGTCCCGCTTCGTCTGGAAGGCTGCCCTGTAGGAGGAGGCAGTCCGCATCTCCCGCTCGTATTCGAGCATAATGCCCTCCATGGCGATGGCGTTGCGGGAGGTACGGATGGCCGCAGCCCTCATCCGATCGGCGAGCGGGACGGTCCTCGCGGCCTTCTGGCAGTTGAGGGTCCAGGACCGGGGAAGATTCAGCACGGCACGGCGCAGTTCCTCCGGCCAAGTCTCGGGCACGGCCTCCGAGTACGGAGGTTCCTGCGAGCGCAGGAATTGAAGAACCTCGGGCGGGGGCAGAGGCTCAGGCCTGCGCGAACACGGGAAGAAAAGACAGGTTAAGAAAAATCCTACATCAAGAACGACTAGCAAACTTAGAGAAGAAAGCGTAATACTTACGTGAGGTTATTGCCCCAGCCCAAGAATGAGAAGTCGCTGCGATCGCGGGCAGGGGAGGCCGGGCCCCCTAAAGTCGCCTCGACGGTGCCGGCCACGAGCCCGCCAGTCGCCGGGTTCAGGTTGACCGTCACCATGGCCGGGTCGACAGATGTCTGGCCTTCGACCCGGGCCTGCTTGTGTGGGCGCTGCCCGTCTGTCGGGGAGGAGGATGTCGGAGGCACCGGGGCCGCGGGCGGGCTGCGAATCACCACCCCGGCGGCACGGACGGCTCCCCGCTTCGCCAGCTTGGCCAAAGCATTCTTCTTGGGCGCCATGTCGACTGTCTCCTCGGACGATTCGACGTTTACAATCGGGATGGCTGCCTGGCCGGCCTCGGCTGCGGTCCTTGGGGAAACTTCCGGGGAGGTCGATGGCGTGGAGGATTCAGCCGGGAAGCGTTGCTCTGCGAGAAAAGTGACAAGATTAGAAATCGAACAGCGAGAACGAGTATAAGGAGAGTCGGGCAGGAAAAGAGTCTTACCACCGAAATCCAAATGGCGCGGGAAAGTCTGGAGTCCGGAGAGCCTTTTGTACTCGTCGTCGTTGAGAAGTTCGACGTCGCGGTTGTCCACGCTCTCAGATCTCACCAAGGCTAGCGCCTGCCTAAAATCGTCGGTCAGGTCGGCTTGATTTGGAACCGCGCAACCTGCACAATGAAAGAAGAATTAGATCAGTACTAAGAAACGAAGAAAAAGTCAGTGTTTACCTCGACGATTGCGCTCCCGATATTCTCGTGGAACCGGGATGGTGTGCCCGTCTATGCCAACGCTCTCCCAGGCGCCGCCGACCCACCACCACCTTTCCTGCCAGTGCGTCACCTTCGGCGCGATGCCGAAGACAATGGCATCTCCACCCCGGGGCTTCACGGAGTAATACCCATGGTTCATCCGCCCGACCGAGGCCACGGTGTAGTATAGGTAGTTGAGCTCGGACGGAGTGGGCATACGGTGCAGCCCGCGCCGACCAAGAGCGACCATTGCCCCCAGGATGTAGCTCCACCCATTCGGGGTGATCTGGGTGATCGACAGATTCCAGGCCGCGAGTAGCTTGGAGATGGCCGGGTGAAGCGGGAAACGGAGCCCGGCATGTAGGGTGTCCGCATTTATGGCGATAAGGCCTTCCGGAGGCTGGTCGGCCCGTTCGTTCTCCCGGGGAGCGTAGAAAAAGACGTCGGAGGGCGCCTGGAAGGTCCAGTACAACTCCTTCACGTCGGCGTCCGGGGGAAGGCAGCTGGGGCGGCGAGAGGCCCCAAAATCAGTATCCTGGGCCTCGAGATATGCGCGGGGAGGGCGCTTTCGCACGAACCGGCTCATATACTTCGAGTGGTCGAACCCGATTAGCCGGCTGTCCGCGTAGTCTATTTGGTCGGGCACGGCTTCCCGCTCGAATAGGAAATCTTCGGCCCGGGGCGGGTAGGTGGAGACCGGGGAAACGCTTAGGGCTTCCCCCTCTCGCTGGGGGCTCATCCCCTCCAAATCGTCCGCGAAGGCATCCACATCCGTGGAATTGCCCTCGCCCTCTCTGGCGGCGGCGCGGGACGTTCCTTCCCCGGCCGGCTGGAAAGGCCTCTCGGCATCGGCGGCAGCACGGCGGCGGAAATGATAAGCATCGGCGGCGCCGAGGCTCTCGACGGAGTCGCTCATGACGAAAATAAAGTAAGAAGCAAGAAGTTACCTTGGGACGCAGAAAAGACCGCCGGAATCTGGAGAGTTCGCCGGAATCTGAGGAATTCGCCGGAAAACTTAAAAATCCTTAAGGGGGGCACGAGTTTGCAAGAGTGGGAAAATGAGAAAATGGGCTGGGAGCCCCTATTTATAGACGAAAAAGGAGGGACTAAACAGCAAAGAAACGGGGTCAGAAATGAAATTACACAAATGTCTAGGGGGCGCGTGGGGGTCACGCGCGCAACGGTTGGGGAGCAGGTTCGGCGGACGTGACCCCTGGAGTTCTGCGCATCAGTCACGCCATCCCGTGACGTCAGCAGGCGCGGCAGACGAGGCGTCGTCTCGAAAATCGAAACGTCACCCCCAAAATTCAAATTCGAAATCAAAATGGTCTGCAGTTCGACCAGCCCGCCACCCGACGACTGCGGCCCCCCGATGTCGGGCTGGTGGGGCAATTGTTACACCCGATATTTTACTACCCGACCCATCGGGTATCAGATACAGGCCCACTGCTGTAGCGGGCTCGGAGGAGAACAGTCCTCCGGCCGGCCAGACAAGACGGACAGGGACCCAGACGCTGCCCGACATAAGCCTCTGGGATCGGCCGGGAAGGGTACTTATAATCCACACGCCCGGATATCGGGCGGCCAGCGGCGAGCCTCTGTGCAGGTACTCTACCCGCCTTCCCGCAAATGACCAACCGGGGCATTTTCGTCCGGACTCGCTTCCCGGTACCCGAGTACCCGTCTACCCGACACCAGGCCGCGCCAGCTGTGAGAGGACGTCGAGTGCCATCAATCCAGAGGATGTGACAGGGTCAAAGAGGGTAGTTGAGGCCAGGTCCAATCACCTCAGGGGTGACAGTGCCACGTGGCGTCTCCTCATTGGTTCGTAGGGGAGGCTGTAGCCACTCATTACCTTCCAGCTAGGAGCAGGAGGGGCCCACGAGTCCACCTACCAAGCTTGGGGAACCCCCACTTTGAACATTATAAATAGGGCTTTGAATGCCAATTTGTAACACACATCACATTTATTGCAAAGACATACTTGAGAGCTCACTTACTCTCGCATTTATTACTCTCTGTTATCATTAATATCAAATCCTACCCGCTAGGAACCCGGCAGCGAGACCAATCATAAATCGCTGTCAACAGATGTTTTATATATTTTGTATTTTGCTATTATTATTGTTAATTTAATGTATACATTATATAGTATTAATTTGCAGCCAATTTTATGACAATTTAAAGTTACAAGGCTACACTATTTTTCTATTAATTTGCAACCTATACAAAAATAACAAGTTACAATCTGAACTATTTATTCGTTAATTACATACATAGTATATTCAATTGAAGAAAAGAAACCCATAATTTCTCAATCTAATTCAAAATCTGTAAGTCTCTGTCTAATAAATTTCACCTCATTTCCGTACATATGCACATTAACACTACCTACAAACAAATTATAAATCCAAACTAGTCTTTAGTGCCCTGGTATTAACTTGTTCTCCTAGTACTAAATCCTTAAAATGGTCACAAATTCAGAATACATTCACATAAGATAACTTAAGGGTGTCAGCAAAATAAGAACCATATCTTATCGGACTGACAAAAATGAGGACAATAACTTTAAAATCATGCAAATTGAGGACAAATTAGCCATAACCAATGCAAATTGGGCTAATTAGATGGATTTAGGCCAGAATTTGGGCCCAAATCGGGCATATTTGACCTGAATTCGTGCTTTATTTGATCTTAATTTGCAACTTTTGAAATTTATGGTCCTTAAATTGTCAATTTGAAAAGCTACAGTTCTATTTTTGCCCACATGAAAAGGTTATGGTCCTCATTTTGCCAAGCCCAAAAAGTTACGGTCCTCATTTTGCCACTACCCTTAAATTACGATCCTAAAATAACAAATTGCCCAAAATTATACGTACATGTATGATATATCTAGCTAGCTAATTGGAGAGGAATGAAGAACTTGCATACACCCTTTCACGTCGGAAGACATTGCGTACATTTGCACGTGCACTTTATTTTAACAACATTCTTCTTACGCATTTTATCAAAAACATTGTGAGCACTGGCTAAGTCACTGCATTTTTTTTTAAATACAAATTTATCATGGAATTCAACTTTATTATTTTAGTTTCGAGAAATTTGATTGGAGACAACGAGCTGGCATGAATGGTTTTGTCAAGTTTGAAATTTTTCGCATCTGATGATACTTTAATAAACTTTCTTAATTATGTCCATTGTTTTAATTTGAACATTGTAGTACTAGAAATTCAAATTCCCTTGCGTAAGAATGGTGCTAGGCATTCATCGAAATTGGAAATCATTTTTCATGGACGAATTTTACCACGAAGAAGAAGACACCTTACAATTTAAATGTATTTTTAAACAATTAATGTATGTTTGGTTTCGCAAATCTAGCTTGAGGATTTGTTTGAGAATTACAAAAGTCAGATTTATTTTACATTTACCATCCTATTCTACTCCCATAATTTAATTTGGTCTCACTCACATTTTCTTTCCTTATTCACAACTTCCAACCCAGCACATCAATCATTATAAGCACTATTATTTTTATAATATAATTATATTATTATCATCTACTTTATTCACAATTCTACCCTATAAAATCTCAAAACAAACATATTTTTTTATGACAAAATATAGAGTAAAAATAGTTCATATATAAACTATTGAAGGGTATTAGTTGTTTTCACTGAAGGATATTAGCTGTTTACTGAAAATAATCTAAGACTCTTCAGTGAACAACTAATATCGTTCAATGAATTCATGTATGAACCAATTTCACTCGTTTTTTATTATGTTAAAGATTTCTCATACCAAAGCTTTCCCAAACCAGCTTTTCTGAATCACCCCTAAGCCCGAACCAAATAATCTTGCAGATGACCTAGCACAACACGTTTTCGTACAACAGTCGGGTTGATGAGCAATTATGATCCGGATCCATTTTATAATTGATTAAAGACGGTCGTAAATATTAACGATAATAGGTAATCCGCCGCTAATCTCACGAGTTACACATCCCTCCAGTCGGGTTTTCTTGCATTTTTACGAAGAAATTAAAAAAATGATTTTATGTCTTTTTCGTCCATTTATCACGTATAATCGACGTTGAAGTGTTCCTTGCTACCGAACAACTTTATACCATATTGAAATTCTTGTTGCTTCTACTTCACTACACGTTTCCACGATTTTATCGAGTGATATCAGGGGATGGGATTTCGATTTTCGGATCACAAGATATTAGGATTGATCAAGTGTCTATAACGAGATGCAGAGATGGGCTAGTAAGGGTCAATGGGTATCACCCTCTCCAATAACCACTTCACTGACCATAATAAAGTGATAATCGGAATGGATTTTCTCTTACATGATGGTCTAACATTATATGCTGTGCCTGTACTTGGATGGAGGGAAAAATGTCTTTTATGGATCTTGATTAAATGCGTGACAAAACGAGGATCATAATTTTTTGCACTAACAAATTAAAGAAAATAATTTTAAAAAATGGAGAATTGAGGTTAGATGAGCTTTAATCAACCTAAAGCTGACTAGTTAAAACTCAGACTGATTTGACCTCATTTTGCTACTTTTTAAAAGTTACTATCCATAAATTTTTTATCACATTCATCAAGACAATTAATCACATTTATCATCTCATTATTCATCTTTAACTACAGTGTCTACATGTCAGATGTAATAATAGAAGATCATGTTACATCATTGTGTAATAGAAGATTTTGTGTGGATATTAACGGGTATTTGCAATTCATTGAGCAGTTAAAAAAATAGTTTAAGTCCTCCTTGTCACTTTCGTGTTCCACTATAAGTTTCATCCTTTGCATTATTAGTACATGCCAGTATGGTATATAAAGTTCATTGATTATTTTCTACCATCCATAAGTCATACATTCAAACTATAAAGCACAAGGTGTAACACCGACAATATCATTCCTCATGGAGTGATTTGAATAGATTTTTTAAAAGCCAGAAGTAAATTTGGTTTTGCTGAAATTTAACTGTTGTTAATTTGCTAAAATTATCTACAAATGCTTCTCATAATTATCAGGTCATTAAAAGTGATTTATTAATCAGTCAAAAGCGATACAAGAATACTTAAAACGGTAAAAAGGTGATCTTAAGCAACCAAATCACCCACTAATAATTAGAATGCGTGTCAACTGAATATTTTAGCTCCGTCACTTATTATAAAATGGAGACATTGGACCAACAGATGTTACTTTTTGGTGCGATCGATAGCTGCACTGGGGACAAAGAGATGCAAATCACAGGGGCTTTCAACCATTTTTGGAAGAGATTAGTGCAGAGAATAATGCCAAGGTGCAGATTTGGTTACATTCGTGCTGTTATCAATGACTACACTCACTGGATAATGTATACAGTTGGAGGCAGTAGCAATCCCACCATTGTTAGCCAGGGCAATAGATACATTGCTGATCACCCTTTTGCCAAGCAGGTATCTTATCAACATTGACTATACATTTATCTTGAAAAAGTTAATCGAGTTTGAACGAGCTTTAATTAAACTTCAACATTTTTTATGCTGGTTCTAATTTCTTTCAACATAATGCATCACCAGATCCCTAAACTAAAACTTTTTATTTTCACACGTTCTTAAACTATTTAAGATAGGATTTTGATTATAAGATGAACATGCAGGTAACAAAAAGGGAGAAGGCTTCAGAATCAGAATGGAAGAAATGGACATGGATATCACAGGGAGACCTATTCCTGAGAGGAGCATACTTTGTTGCATCTGAAGATCAGATATGGTTCAACAAACATCCTCAATGACAAGGTTATGGCTTCCCCTGCTACATTTGTTTCAGAAATGACCAAATTTGCAGGTGTAATAAGTTGCATTGTAGGGAAACCCTGTTAACACCGACAACTACGTGTCTTAGGGTTGCTTTTCGGAAGGTTTTGGGGGTGAGGAGTGTGAATCAAAGTGATAGTGTGGTTTTGGAATTATGTACACTACTGTGACTTTGATCCTCTAAAACAAAGGAATTCACCAATATATCACCTGTTTGAGAGGTATGGGTATGATTCTGCACCTTTTCCGCTCCTATACCCCATACCACTCCTTACTATTTAACCAAGTACCCGCTCATAGAAGAGTTACTACAGCTATATGATTGGTGAAATCATGCATGGGACTAAGGAGAATTGATTTTCATGCTACATATGTAAATTACACATTGAAATGTTATGAGAAGCTCTAGTTTTTCATTTCCTTCAAGTGTAAATTGTATATTTCATTGGTTATTACTTATATTAGCATTTTTTTAAGTGCCGTACGTGCACGAGATCTTTAATATTTATATTCTACCAGTGTTTCAATTTCGGGTTTTAATTTTAGTATTAATCGATCCCCTAATTTTGCTAATCATTGCTAAATCTGTTTAGTGAATCTTATTGCTAATCTACAAATTAAACGACTATTTGGGTTTTGGACAAGTGGGGTACTGTAGTAGAATTTTAATTATTTGAATAAATCTCGTGTGAAACAATGACTAACTTAATAATAACTATATACAAATGTAATACCAAATGAACCCCATGGTTTGGTAAATTACAATTACCTGATCCCATGATACTTTAGAATTACCAAAAGAACCACGCTTTTGAAGTAATTTATTATTGGCATCGCTGAATTATTTTCAAGGCAGAATGAAAAGAATTATATTCATTTAAATATCAATTAATTTTGCATGTAATAACCAATCACTTTAAAGTATATTACAGCACCAAACGATTTTATTTCTCTATTTATTTAACCTACGCCCTAAACCATTTCCATTCCTACCAAAAAAGGGAAAAAATGAAAAAAAAAAAAATAGAATCGTTAATGTAAATCATGCATCTAGTATCTTTGCAAACAGACAGTGAGATATAAGCAGCCTCACTGTTTTAAAGAATATAAATAAATGCCAAAAAATACCTAAGCGTTGCCGGAGACATCTGCTGAGTCTACATTGCTGGTCTGTGGATTTTTATAGCCAATGATCTCCTCGTTGTAGCGTTTCTTGTCTGCCCGGGCTTTCGCTTCATAAGGAGCTTTCTCATCAGCTGCAGAACCAATATCAACCAGCAAGTGTTAGGGACAATGTTGTGATTTCTAAGATGAGTAAGAAAGATGGAGGTTCTTAATCTTATTGGATTATTTTATATATATCATGTTCCAGTTTCGTATTTTATCTCATCATTGTACATTTATGTATAAAGTATGGATCAAATATGAAATAAAACAAAAGAAATGGATGATCTAGTATGCTTACCTGTCATTTTATTCCATCGCTCGCCAAGAACTTTCCCTACATCTGTGA
Organism: Ballota nigra; assembly: GCA_947034835.1. NCBI lineage: Eukaryota > Viridiplantae > Streptophyta > Magnoliopsida > Lamiales > Lamiaceae > Ballota > Ballota nigra. The sequence continues at coordinate 110,890,905 of OX344722.1, read as the reverse complement.
AGGAAATCCCGGGATTACTCTTCTTGACGTTCTGCAATTAAGAAAGAAATTTGGATGAGCATCTCTCTCTTCTCTCTCTGAATCTGTTACGTATTCCAGAAGAATGCAAATTAACCTCTCTTTCTGTTTGACAGAAGAACATGAAGGCGCTGATTGCCCTCTTTGGCGCGTTAGGATCTTTCTTCTTCTTCGGTTTCTTCTTCCTTGTTCCATCATCTTCACCCTCCTTACCTTTTTTCTTACTTGATGATGCCCTGGGAGCAGAAGGCTCTTTCTTTGATTTCTTATTCACCGGTGCCTAAATCAACATATGTAAGCATGGATATATCCATTAATAGTTTAAAACAAACATTAGAAAATTGAGGTTAGAAAGTGTTTACCTCTTTCTCTTCTCCACTTTTACTGGCATCAGATTCTCCTTCCCCAGAATCATCAGTGGGCGAGCCTCCATCATCTTTGTCAGCAACGAAGTCTTCATCCTACGCACAATATTAATCCAGCATACTCATTAGTATCTCCAAATGTTCTCATTTATATTAAACATAGGGCCAATATCATTTTTGGCACCTAAAGTACATCGGTTTTCAATTTGGGTCTTCTTTCACTCATTATAAAGTTTGGTCCTAAAAGTAACTTTTACTCTCATATTTGGTCTCAGCATTACCATCCGCTAACTAACGAAATAAACTATATGGGGATGCTAACTGTAATAATCAAAGGTTTTTTAAAGTTTTGTATATTCTTTTGATAATTTACATTAAAGAATTTTTCTTTTCTTTTGTTTTGAATAATTGCATTTAGCACTCCTAAATAATTGATTCCATCAGTCTATAGACGGTCAACTAATGGTGGGACCAAATGTGAGAGGAAAGTGTACTTTCAAGACCGCAATGGAGAACTCATCACTTGAATATAACTTTTAAAATAATGACATATGAACTAGTAGAAGCATCAACCTCCTCATCACTATCATCTCCTCCAGTTTCATTCTTGATCCGTTCAAGATGTGGGTCGACAGCATCATCAGCAGCAGCCTGAAGAGCAGATAGTGCAACTCCATTTGTTGCCTTGTCACTTCCCAAATTCGTCATCTTTAGACCTTTATCCCTATAAAAGATACACAACACTTTCAGAATCTTACCGCCAACCAATTGTAAGAAGAAATCACTATATCAGGAAGAGAGAGTACAGACTTGATGTACTCAAAGAGTTTATGATACTCAGTTCTCTGAATGTTTCGGAAAAGGTGCTCCTGCAAAGTCTTCAGTCGAATAAGAAGATCAAAATAATGCATATTTGAACCTCCAGCAGTATGCCTCTCAAATTCCACATACTCAATCTAAATCACAAGCAAAGACAATAGTTTATCTCACTTGTCATTGCACGCATATGCTTCTGGTACACATGAAAGTGGTTTCGAAGATTTAAAAGGGACCTAAAAGGAGGTTATACCTCATCATGGACAATTAGAGTGGGTGGTTTGGGTAAAAAGAAAAAACTCTTTTCAAGAGGATAAAGAACTCCATCTTCAGCTTTAAGGGATGACTTCACAGCATAACCATGCTGCTCGCTACGGAATTTTCCAGGTTTAGTGACTTTGGCACCAGATAGACCACGGAGAACTGCAATGAAGATATCATGTGCGAGCCCCTAGTATTTGAAAAAAATTCATGTGAAACTCACTGAAAATCATGCTGTTTTTCAAATTTATAAAAGACTACCTGTTTCAAATAGAGCTGATGCAACATATTTATGGAATGAAATTAGTTTGAATTCAAGTTATCTATTGGTATTTAGCAAGATAATAAGACATGATATAATTACCTTATGTGCTAGCTCAAGCTTGTCCTTGTACTTGGCATTAAAAAGGTCTTCACTTATCGACAAGGTGGCATCTATCACAACATCTGTCTCAAACTGTGCATAGATAGAAAAAGACAGAAAGTAAAAGGATAACACTCTATTTATATTGGTACTCATTTTTTTTAGTTTAAATGTTAAGAAAACCCTACAGCAATCATTACCTGCATCACAATATGTGGATATAAAGTTTGTCCCTTCCGAATTGGTGGGTCAAGAGTGACAACCACAAAAGTATGTGGTTGGTTAGACTGCATGAAATGATTAAAAGAATTAATATGACTTAATTTAATAGGTAAATTATGCTCGTAATATTTAAAAGGACAACTAAATGGCAAATCATGCTCATAAAACTGTTCATGCAGACTTTAAGAAAAGCAAAGTGCAGAACCTTAGGCAAACAATAAACACGCACGACACTGCTGTACTGAATCTTGAAGTCATTCGCTTGTCCTTGTAGGCGCAAAAATGAGAGATGAAGTTCAATATTATATCGGCCCCTAAATAGAAGAAAGTTTATATGTTAAAAATCATGTAATTGGACCGACCCTTTAGGGCTGTAAACTATTAAACAATTTCAAATACTACCTAGGAGTGAGTACAGCAATTCCATCAAAAGTAATAACAGCTTCTTCACCTCCTGCTCCAACATCTGCCATAGAGATAATCTTTTCTTGGAACACCTACTAGAAGTGCCATTCATGATGATTGCTGACTACAAATAAATGCAGATCAAGTTTCACTTGAAAAACATTACCTGAGCAGGGGGGCAACTTTCATTTCCAACAAATTGAGTGTTGGAATTGGGGATGTGAAAACTTATCTCCATTAAGGAATCTTTCTGAGAAAAAAAAAAAAGTTTAAAAAATTGTAAAAAAATAAAAATAAATCTAGTCAATGGCATCATTATTGGCTTAAAGGGAATACCTCATTGGCCCCAGTTGTGTCATCAACATGGAATTCCAACATGACCTCATTTTTTCCTTGAAGTTGGGTCTGTGCAACATCTGCTAGGGATATCTCGAATGCTTGCTTAGCACCCACAAGAAATGTAAGCGTATTCCCTGAGAAACAGAAAAGAGATAAGACACCATTATGAAACTATGTGCATCTTAGCAAAGGTATGGAGGCAGAATGCTTGTTGTAAGAATCAAATCTTTGTGCATAAAACATTCCCAGAGATTAGAGATTATATAAAAGAAAATTATTATAAAGTCATGAATGTTTTGGATAAGCAATACACGCACCATTTAAATCAACTTCCCCCCAGTTTTTTCCACTAACAGAGAGCTGCTTATCCTCTGGTGTTTTTCCAAAGTTGGTTTGGAATAATGTAGTCAGACTGGCAACGTCCTGATGATAAGTATCCATGCAAATTAAGATTCACAGGTTCTCATCAAGTAAAACACAACCACTCACAAAAGAAGCTGAAGCATAAAGAAGAAGCATGTTAGTCAATATATGTACTTAGAATAACGTATGTCCTAAGTAGCTGACTTCAGGTGGTTGAATAGTAAGAATGTGACACAAATCAATGAGAAGGGAAAGTAAACTGAGGTAGAATCACAGTTTAAGTAGCTACATTTATACAATAAACTTTTTTTGAACTTCTACCTTTTTCACCTGAAGGAAGTCCAATCTAATAAATACGTAGAACTATAATCCCAATTAGCATCATAATAAAAATCTCTACTCAAAGAACAATAAATGGACTTACTAATTATATTAAAGAATGCACCAAAATATAAGAAATCCAACAAAGAGATTAGGACAAGCTACTTGATCGCGGAAACCAGTGAACTTATAATAAAGGCCATCTTTAGTCCGAACTCCAAGTTGATTAGATCGCGGAACCTTCATCCAGGTAAGGCCTAGCAAATCAGTTTTATCGACTTCGACTGCTTTGCCACCTCCTAGTTTTTTCCACACTATCCCACCCGAATGTACTTTAAGTTGCCCTGGATTCTGCAGTTTGCAATGCAAGATTGGTAGTATTTTTATCAGCAAACCAAATATCAGAGAAATTAGGATAGAAGCTCAAATTATTCATATACACAATAAGTCGAGCAAATGTATTATTCCGGGATGCATATATACTCTGGTACAGGGTAAAAGCTCTCGTATATAGGAAGTAAAGAAGATATCATATGAGGAATCGATGTTAGTTGTTCTTTCATTCAATAAAACAAATTTTTGCAGTCCATATTTACCCACTTGAAACTTCTGTGAATTTTTTCAATAAAAACCAGGTACTTCAGCGATTTAATTTCTTTAACCTGAAAACTATCTTTTTGTAGCACCTATAATCTAGGTGCAAATGCTGAATTTGTAAAAGGGTCAAAATTCATATACGAGTAATTTCCTTAAACCAGGAAACTGACAAACACGATGACATTTAAAACGTCACGCTGCAGAATAACAAAATCCGCGAAAATTCCACATAGTTTCCCTAAATTATTATGGCGAAAACTCACACACGAAAAAGCAGAGAATAAATCAGAGCTTCCAATCCAATGCATCACAAAACACATTAATAAACAGTCCGCGGGTTTTGTACCAGTGCAACACCATTACACACAATCGCAATCGCAATCGCAATCGCAATCGCAAACATAATCAACGTGTTTGTCTACGAGGAGGAGGATCGGCGTAAAAAATGTGATGGCGGGTAATACTTACAGTTCCTCCACGACCATTGAGAGAGATGCTGTTGAATAGAAGCTCCGCCATTGAGTTGGTGCTGGAAAGCCCTGCCTCTGAGCAGCGAGCGTTTTATATATCGTGCCTACTGCGACAATCTGGCGCGAAAAAAGGATCCATCGCGAGTCGGTTTATCACTCCGTCTATTGGGACTCCCGAAAATTAAGCGATTATAATAATGGGTGATGTACCCGTTGCACGTAAGTTGGTTTTATCGATATAAGTATTGTTTAGATAAATTATTATTTGCATTACAAATATCATATTACTATACTGTATTGTTTGCATTAGATAATTTTTTTTATATTTTACAATATACATTCTTGTAATACATCATCATTTTTTTATAATTATTACATATTAAATTAAAATGTTATTTCATTCTAAAAATATATTTGTCTTTTTTTTTCACTTTTTTTAAATAAAATTTATTTTAATTTGTTACTCTCTCGATCCCACATCAATTTGCACATTTGACATTTTGGTCATCCCATGTCAATTTGCACACTACCAACAAATAAAATATTGATTTGCGTGTACACTAAAAGACATAACACATATTTACCCATATGTTAACACTTTATTTTAAAAAAAACACTCATTTCTTAAAAAATGTGCAACTCCTTAAGGTGCAAATTGATGTAGGATAGAGGGGTTATAATACATTAATCAACACATATTGCCTATGTAAAGATATTTCTAAATATCAAATAATATTCATCAAACATAGTGTGTTATATAACTTTTAAAACATATAGATTTTAAAAACTATATATATATAATTTATCAATTAAATATAGTTTAAAATGTTTATCATCACTTAAACACATTTAAAATAATTTAAAAAAATAAAATTACAATCACCACATTTTAAAAAAAAAAATCACTCTTTCACATAAAGCAACCAATAGATCCAAAAGAAACTAAAAAAGTATATTATAGTTCCAAAAGTTTAAATATTTCTAAACACTTCTTGATAGTATTATTTTTCATTGTGTTATACTCAAGATGATCATTATCGTACAACATAATCTTCAAACCACGACAGCTGGTAATCCTTGAAACTGCAATATAAAGTTGATCATGACTAAACACAGACTTCTTAAGAAATATTCTAACATGGCTAAAAGATTGCCCATAACTTCTATTTATAGACATAACATATGTAACAATCAACAAACAGTGTCTCCTTGTAAACTTGAGAGGTAACCTAGGATCAGAATGAGTTAGCAACAATCACGGTATCAATGTTAGTTTTCCAGCACTACTACCAGTAAGAACTTTAGCTTTGATTACTCTATCACTCAACCTATTGATTACCATCCTATTTATTTAAAAAAATCGTAAATTAAATTTTATAAGAAATTACAAATAATACTAAATACTGTATTAAATTTAGATTAAAAAAATAACTTTTTGATACAATGAAAAAATATTATATTGTTGTTAAAATATTGCAACACAAATAAAAGAACCAACAAATGAACTAAAAAAATAAAAAAAAAACAATATAAAATATTCAACCTTATGTCACAAACAATGAAAATTAATTTTGCTCCAACATCAATACCACTATATTTCTTCAAAACAATTTATTATCTTTACACAATCCAATATTTCTAATAAATTTATATAATATTCTAGCTAGATAAAGAATTTGATAATTCATGTCACTAATAAACCTGAATTTATAAATTAAATTGGGAACAACTCTCCAGTTCATAATAATCCGAGACCATTTAACTTTTCACTCGACACTTACATGTGCTAAAAAATAAAAAATATATTAAACTTACAGTTTTAGTAAGAAATTTAGAAAACAACCAAAGAAATATAACTCTCACCAGACAGCGTTTAAATGCAGCATTATTGCATTTTACAGAAAGCTTAATTACTTCACCAACCTTCACTTGTTTTAATTTTCCTATAAAAAAATCTTCAAAATTGTTAAATTGAATTCCAGCTGATACATTTGCAGAAAAAGTTAAATTATCTATAAATTGTCCAATAACATTCTTCACTGATCAAACATATAATAATAGAATATAATAAAAAAAGACAATTTCATTAACTTTGAAAAAAAAAACATCAAACTTCTGAATAAATTATTTTTTCTTGTTGGTTTATTTAACACCCAATTTTAAGTCTTTCTGACTTGTAGACACTCTTGTATAATGACACTTATCATGTTTCTCACCGCTGGTTTGAAGAGGTGGGGGACTCGATATGTTTGATGATATTGAAATTGAATGACATTGATTTCAGCAAAAATATTTATAGAAAAACTTATATTGTCTATACATGATTCAATATAAATTTTCATCATTGTTCAAACAGAAAGTAGTAAAAAAATCACGAATTGAGGTCAAACCAACCCAAGTCAACCCAAATTGAGATATGCTACATGGCCAGGTTTGGGTTGAATTCGGTCTAATTCAGGCTCATTGACTTGATTTTCCCTAAATGTGAACTAAATTCGATCCTATTTTGGGTTTATTACGACTGATTGTGCGTATATTTGTGACTCTTAAAAATTACAGTCCTTAAATTGTCATCACGAAACGGTCCTCATCTATCTCGTCCAAAAAGTTATGGTCCTCTCTTTGTCATCCCCAAATTTACGATCCTTAAAAGTATTTTAAAAAAATAATTTTATATTAACAAAGGAACAAACACACAAATAAAATTAAATATTTAAGTAAATTCTGAAAGAAAACCTCAGGCCATAAATAAAAGTCACTAAATTCAATATCTGTAACCCGATAGTAAACTGTATTTAGATATTAACATCCATATAAAATAATAAATATTTGATACAATAAAAAATATTATATTGTTGTTAAAATGTTGTAATACAAATAAAAGAATAAACAAATAAACTTAATTAAAAAAATGAATATAAATTTTTCTTCCTCTGTACACAAACAATAGAAATCAATTTGCTCTAACATCAATATCATTATATCTTCTACAAAAAAAAAAATCATCTTTACACAATCCAACCTTTCTAATAAATCTATATCAAGTTTTAGCTAGACAACGAAAATGATAATCTGTATCACCAATAAACTTTGTTTCATAATAAATTGGGAATAAATCTTAAGTTCTAACACACTTTAATATAATTCAACCCGAGTCCATTTAGGTGTTCACCCTACACTTGTATGTAATAAGAATACAACAAAAAAAATTTAAAACATATCAAATTTACAATTTCAGGAATAAATTTTAAAAAAATGTATCCAAATAAATATAACTCTCACCAGGCAACGTTTAAATTCAACATTATTGCATTTTACAGAAAGCTCAATTACTTCTCCAACATTCTCTGGTTCTAATTTTCCTTGAAAATAATCTTTAGAATAATCAATTTGACTTTCAACCGAAACAGTTGGAGGAAACTTACATTGTCTTTAAGTGGTTCAATAACATTCTTCACATTTCAAATAAAAAATAACAAAAATATAGATTATAATACAATGGAAAAAAGACAATTACATTAACTTTAAAAAAATATGTCTGAACAAATTACTTTTCGTTGGTGGTTTCTTCACACCCAATTTTATATCTCTCTGACTTATAAACACTCTTGTACAATAACATTAATCATATTTTTCACCGCTTGTTTAAAGAAGTGGAAGAGTCGATAAGTTTGATGGTATTGAAATTTAATGGAATTGACTTTAGCATAAACATTAAGAGAAAACTTAAATTGCCTATAGATGATCCAATTGAATTTTTTATCAATGTTCAAACAGAAAATAATAAAATATATAATATAATCAAAGAACAAAAGTTTATTACATTAACATTAGAGATACCAAATTCTCAATTCTTTTTACCTAATAATGATGGATAGACTTGTGCAAAGATGTTATCTCTGCTAGATTAGAGAATTGAAGGAGTAAGTATGTTTGGTAGTTGTATTGAAATTAAAGAAGATTGGTGAGTGGATATCTTTAGAGAAGTGAATGGAAGTATTATATGTTAACCACCCCAAGTAAACCCAAATTGGACTATCGACTGAGCTGAATTCAATTTGAAATTTGGGCTAATTGACCCAATTTGGCCTGGCTGAGGGCTAAAATTTGGGTCAAATTAAGTTAATTAGAGTTGGTTGTGCCTAAATTCGCAACTCTTAAACATTATAGCTCTTGAATTGCTAGCCCCAAAGTTACAGTCTTTAAAAAATATTTTCAGATCGTATCAACTCTCACCTTTAGGATTAAGTGATACATATTAACTCTTTGGACATATATTTATTTGGTTGGGGGGGGGGGGGGGAAAGAAGAGGCAAAATGAGGACTGTAACTCTTCGGGCTGAAAAAATGAGGATTGTAACTGTCAGAGCTAGCAATTTAAGGACAATAACTTTTTAAAGTAGTGAATCTAAGTCATTTCAACTAAAATCAGTTAAAATGTGGTCCAAGTTCAACCTGAATTCAAGTCAAATCACACCAATAAGCCATAATTTTAGGCCAATTAGTTTTATTTGCTTTTATTCAAGCTTATTTGGCCTCAAATCTCGATTTTTAAAGTTATTGTCCTTAAATTGTCCACACAGAGATTGAAAGTCCTAATTTTCCTATCACCCCTAAGTTATCCTTACGAAAATCATTCTTACTCCGAAATGAATACAACAACTATAACAAATTTAAACCAAACTTTAGTGAGACGAATTATGCCCTAAACAATTGATCTAAACAATTGTTCAAAATATGCCAAGATTTATGAATTGGTTTAGTGGTAAGTAACATAAAAATTACACAATTGGTGCAAGGTTAAAACCTTTGTTATTACAAATTGTTCAAAATATGCCAAGATTTATGAATTGGTTTAGTGGTAAGTAACATAAAAATTACACAATTGGTGCAAGGTTAAAACCTTTGTTATTACAATTTTTTTTTTCTAAATTGAACTTAACACTAAAATAACACATGGATGCCACATATATAACACTAACCAATAGGATAATAACACTTCATCTAAAAAAAATTAACATTTCATGAGAAAATGACACATCATCCAAATGAATATCAAGACGACACATCAGCTTATTAAACTCCCTATTAGTATAATATGAGATTTAAAACTTAAATTGTTTATATATGGTCACTTAGATTTTTTTTTCTATCACTGTTCAAACAAAAAAGAAAAAAAAAATATAAGAGTATGTATAATGTGAAATTGTTTCATACATGAACCATAACCAATTAATACTCTTTAGCGTAACCAACTAATACCCTTTAGTTAAATAATTAATGCGCTTCGCACCATTTAACTATCACACTTCAGTGAAAACAACTAATACCCTCCAAAAGTAATAACATTTAGTAAAAAAACACTTAGACCCTTCAAATGGGTTAACTTAAATAAAAAATTTGGGTGTAGAACTACGCCAAATAATAAATTTATCTATATTTTAATAATTTAAAATAATTTACATGTGATATATATTTTTTAAAATGAGAAGATTTACTCATCTTAAAACAAAATCATTTAAATAAATTTATATTGATGATCTAAATACCAGTTTTATATATTGATTGTTATGATAATTTTTGGTATTAAAAAAAGATTAAAATAATTATATATATGAATAAAAAAAATCACAATAATAATGATAATTCAAAATAATAGTGAGAGTTAAAAGTTCCAATATTCAAGCACGTTAATTTTATTTTATCTTCAATGTGAAACTACATGAATGAAATAAAAAAAAATGAAAATTATACCCTACACTAAAGTATGGATATGCATCTTTAAAAACAACATTAATGATGTTAAATATTTTTTTTTTACGTATAATTCAAATCTACACAATCATGCATAGCCAAGTGAAAGATATAAAATATAGCCAACATATCCATGTAGCAAACTTCTAACACACAAAATAAACTATCTGAAATCATAACTTACAGTCGAAAAACAATCATTTTTCTTGTTAATTGGGAAAATTAGAATTTACACCAATGACAACTATGAAATAAACAATAACAATTACACGTAAACAAAAATACAATACACTGCCCTAAACAATTGATCTAAATAATACACTTGATTACATCCAAAAACACTAAGATAAACAGACTTCAACATAACCCGATCTTCAAAGAATAAATCGCAATCAATACAATAATTTCTGTTAAAAAATAGAAAAAGAAGATGAATTAGAGGATATTCAAAATAAAGGATATAAGAAATGTAACCACAACTACAGGATCATGAAAATAAAAATTCTATTGTGATGAAAAATAGAGAATGTATTTATATAGCAACAGCAAGAGCACGTGGGCCACAATCAAGGAATTAAAATAGATGCAGCATTAAACTCCCGATAATTAACTGCAGTAATTGCGTTGAATAGTAAGGCAATGAAAAAAAAACATACACAAATTAATCAAAGGCCTTGATAACAAAATCAAAAAGCAGAAAAATAATTGAGTCACATGTCTGTTAATCATACCAGTCTAGCAACTATCGGCATAGGGACCTAAAAATTATAATTATAAATTTATAATAATGGAGTGAATTTTTTAAAATTACGATATAAATAACTTATATATTTGTATTTATCAAGTGCTTTATATTAGTTAAATTAGGATTATGACGTCAATGGTTTTTCCATAATTTCTGCATATGGAATGTGAATTGAGTTCTAACTAATCAATTTGTGTCGTAGTAAAGCAATTGAATTTTTCTTTTCTAATTTTTTAAAGGAGCCAAAATTGAGATAGATGCAACTAAAGTTTTTTTCTTACTAACAACAGCAAGAGGATGTGTGCCACAATCAAGGAATTGAAATAGATGCAACATTAAAACTCTCATAATTAGCTTCATTAATTGCATTATTGGTTAGTAAGGCAATGAAAAAAAAAAACCAAATTAATCAAAGGTCACGATAACAATAAAAAAAAAAAAGATCAACGGCTGTGATGTGCATCCCGCCAAAATTAAAAATGGAATAGTTAGTCCTATTATATATTATATAGATGGGGTAATATCATTTTGGTCCCAAAGAAATTATCATTTGCACACTTGTTTTATATACTCTTTCCAATTAGTGGCCATGTTGAGATTGAGCATTCATTCCATAAGGCCATCGACACCTCGCATTCAAACACGTCATGCATAGTAGATTCTTCCTTTCTGTTGCGCAACTTATTTGGTACTATCTTAATTTCTTAATGAAAAAGTTTTATGTTAGTGTTACAAGGTATAAAATTGAAGATATCTATAAATAAATATATAATAGAAGCTAAATTTCCTTATTTAGTTTGGGCGGGAACAACTAATAACCGTTGATCAATTTTTCAAGATTTGATCATAACCGTCTATTTTTATATTTTACAATTATGGAAATTTTGACTAGCTATTGAGAATTAATTTTAATTAGGATTTAATTATCCCATAGTTAGTCACATTAACTATCAATTAGGAGCTAATTTGAATTAGGATTTAATCATCCAATTTTAACAGTTGTGTTTTTCTTGATTAATTTTGAACCATTGGATGGGTGGCTAAATTTTAGGATCCGTTACAAATACTTATCCTATTTATAATCTTCACTGCATTCATCGTCTTCACCATCATTTGCAAATTTTTAGTTTGCTTTGAGTTTGACGAAAGTGTGTGAGAATTCATTTACTAATTTTGATCACATTTCACAACACACAATATCACATACAGTGAAACACCATTAATTCATACATGTTATTCCTTTCAATCCTATCTAATCATCTTTTTGGGGAACATGTCGCTAATTGTTGTCGAAGTTGTCGATAGACAATGTTTGTGACAAAAAAAAGTGTCAGTAGGAGGAGATATTAGAGTAACTAAATTGAAGCCCTTGTGATGAATATTGTATTCATATATATTGATTAGTGTCATTGTTTCCAAATGCATAATAATAATTTGTGCAATTGTATTCATATTTGATAGGTTTCTGTTATATCTTTAGATTTAGTTTTCTTAATATATATTTTTTAGTTATAATTGTAAGTATTTATAAAAATTATTAACAAGTATAACAATATAATGAAAAATAATAATTTTTTAGTTATATTTTTAGACCTATCTCATCTCCAACAGAATACTTATGTATTGCTTAGATAAGTTTGTGCTAAATTTATAGATTTAGTTTTCTTATATATTGATTAGATAGGTTTTTTTCCTAAATTTACATATATTTCATTCTCTCTGAAATTGTTGTACAAATGAATATAAAGAATTTAATTGGATTTTTTAGAATTTAAGTTACGAAGGATACACTTTGAAGATCTATGAGTTCAAGATATTATATTTTCTATACAATTCATTTATATTTTTTTATTGTTCTTATTAATTAATAAAACTCTTTGTTGCTCAGTATGTAACGCCCCGAACCCAATATATATTAATTATATCGGATTCGAAGTGTTATTGTGATCAAAAGTCTGAACTATAAAATTTTTGAAGGAAATATAATGGAAACGAGAGATGATGAGTTTTATATGCAGCGGAAGAAATGAGTAGAATAATATTTATAATATATCTCACACACATATATAAAGCTTATTATCAATAGTATCATTTTATTTAAGTGGGGAACTCCGTGTCGTCTCTATTACTGTCCTTGCTCCACGAACTCATAATCTGCAAGGGTTGTAAAAAGAGGGCGTGAGATTTGAATTCTCACGTATGGGTGATTTGCAACGTCATGGGATTGGTAAATCCGAAATATATTAAGTTATACTCATTAATAAAATATATAATTTATTTAAGCAGTTGACATAATAATACAAACATCATATATCATACAAATAACAAGTTCACATAATAATCAGTTGGGCACAACAGGTTTCACATCATATAATTGAAATATCACAAGTTGGTTCACGTTAAGGGGCAAAGCCCACAATCAATTTCACATATAATAAATCTCTTCTCAAAACAATATAAATAATTCCCCGTAACCATGCACCTGATCTATTATCAAACATGGTCACGCACCACTTCCGCAAAGTTACTCTTTTCAACTCCAACCATCAACAGCCTTGATTCCGAGGGCGTCCAACGACAGCGTCCCCGGAGACCGGAAAATAATCAACAACCTTGATTCCGAGGGCGTCCAACGACAGCGTCCCCGGAGGTCGGAAATAAATACCCACATCACAACTCCGTACTTACTGACTTTCCATAAAACTGATACAACAACTTCACTGAGAAAAATATTTGATTGCCAACAGAACTGATTCATACTCACATAAGGTACTTAATCATACAATGGCGATCGATTCACAAAACAACAGGCATTATATAACATATATAGCATTATCACATAAATCCAAACAGTTATATAGATAGGTGTTACATTTATGTTGGATTAGATATTTTTGATTTGATTTAATCGAGTTCAGAAAATACCGGCACGACGTTATTATTAGCAGATCAATCAACAGATCATCACCCACCTGATTGTTTCGAGTCCCGAGAATGATGTGTAGGCAGAGGGTCGAGTCCTCGGTGCGTGTCCCGAAAAGTACAGAATCCTAATAAGGAGTATTCCGATTAAAAGATTGACTTTAGAATTTGAAAAAGCTTTAGAGTGTGAAACACGAGGATTGAGTAGATTGTTGCCTTTAGAAAACTATTGAAAACTAAAGTTTTCAAAGGTTGAATTCTAATTGACTAGTACACCCCTTTTTAAAGAGGAGGTGTATCAGGGGGTGTATTTACTAATTTCTGTGGTGTAACAGGGGGGTGTATTTACTGAATTCAGTGTTGTCCCTAACAAAAGCCTTTTATAAAATTAAAAGTATAAGAATTTATATTTTATAAAAACCTCTTATTAAAACTTACTAATAACTTGATTTTTCTAAGAAATTTATATTATAACTAATATAGTTTATAAAAAGTATTTTTCTTTTCTAACTTTAGTAACACTTCTAAAATTGATTAGTGACACTTTCTAAACAAAAGAATTATACTATTTTCCACCTTTTCATTTGTTTACTAAATTTTGAATATTAAACGACTTATCTTTTCGTTCCTAATTTTCTAACAGTCGCACAAGGGGAAGACGAGTTTCCATTTGTTTACGAAAACTCAACTAATATTACTAACAACTAATTTCAATAATACTAGACAACTAAACACAATAATACCAAACTACAAATCCAATCATACTAAACCCACCAACTAACAATACTAAATACCAAATTCAATAATACTAACCAACTAAACTAATAATACTAAACACCCAAATCAAGAATACTAAACAGCTATTCCAAAGACACTAAACAACATATTCAATACAACCATTAAGCTAACAACTTAACTCATTCGAACAGTAGAAATTTAACAATAATAAAGTCCATCTACAAGCTCTTAATCCAAAAAAATAAGTATCTTAATTTTACAAGGTTCAACATCACGGGAAATAACAATTCGATCTCTATCCAAACAACTACGAGAATTAGAGAGGGGTTAGCGATTCTTACGAGTCCCAAATTCGGCAGCCTAACGGCGTTCGATTGGTGGCTCGTCGGATAATTTCGGCGGCCTAACGGCGTAGTTTCGGTTCTTAAAAAATTAATGGGTATCGGGTTCGTCCTTCGAGCTTCATCCGAAAGGGCAAGTAGACTACTTCATCTCGATTAAACACGGGAAAGAACGAAATCAGATTAATCGAGAAGGGGCTATTAATCTTGATGAAAATCGAGAAACGAAACAAACGAGGTTTACCTAAAGTACAATCGGACAGAAGGCGTTGACGGCGGCGTCGCGGCTGGCACAGCGGTGGGCGGCGCTCGGACCGCGGCGGTCGTTGGAGAGTCGAAACAGGGCGGCGACGCTTGCGAAGCGGCACGGCTACGTGCGACGGGGAAGAGGGCTGGGGCGCGTGATTCGCGGCGGCGCTTGTGGCGAGACGGCGGCGCTCGGCGTTGGGACCGCTGGGAGAGACGGTGCTCGTCGCCGAAAGTAGAGAGGCGGTCGCAGCGTCTTCGATGGCGGTGCCGTACGAAGAGGACGGCGGCGACTGGAGGAGGGGAGCTGCGACGGACGGCTGGGCGGCGGCGGTCTGTTTCCGTCGCGCAAGGAGAGAACGAGGCGGCGACGGCTGGGGCTATGGCCGTCGTGTGACCGAGAGAGAGAGAGCGAGAGGCTGAGAGTGAAATTGGGAATTGATTTCTTTGTGGGAATTGAGATAATGCGTCTTCTAACTGATAGAGAGAGGAAAATATATTTATTTGGAAATTAATTTCTTAGTTAATTAATTTTAAAGGAAGGAATAAAGATGTGGGTGAGGTTAATTCTCAATTTTAATTTAATTAAAAAGAAAGTAAATTATGTGGTTAGGGTTTAATCCCCTTTAATTCTGATATTTTCGATCCCACTAGATACGGTTTAGGGGTCGTTTGGTTCACGAGTTTAACCCTGATTCAAACTTTAATACAGTTTTTAAAACTCAATTAATATTTTAAAGTATTTTAATTATTCTCAATAATTAAACGGATCGAAATCCTAATTTTTAATCTTTGAATATTTAATTTCTCGTAATCCTTTATTCGTTTGAAAGATTCGATTCTTTCTACGAATTTAGGAATTTGTAAAAAGGGTATATATTTAAATTACACAAAAGCACACAAAATAATAAAATAAAAGAAACAAAGATAAGAAAATAAAATAAGGGTTCTAGGAATATAAAAGGTATAAAACGGGACGGGGTATTACATCCTCACCCCCTTAACAGGAATTTCGCCCCCGAAATTCATCTCCTAGGTATTGCTTAAGCATTGAGGGTATTTGGTTAGGACTTCATCCTCTATTTCCCAAGTTGTTTCTTCTTCCTCGTGTCGGCTCCACTGGACTAGAACTAATGGTATCTCTTGATTCCTTAATAAGTGTAACTTCCTTCCTAGGATAGTAACTGGAACTTCTTCATAAGTCAGGTCACAGCTTGAACCTAAATCTATACGACTAATAACAAGGTTTGGATCACTTATGTACTTCCTGAGTGTAGATATGTGGAACACATCATGCACTCGTGATAACTCTGGTGGTAGTGCTAAGCGATAAGCCACATCCCCGATTCTATTCAGGATGTCAAATGACCCATTGTATCGCGACTTTAGCTTACCTCTTTTACCAAAACGGATTAGACCTTTCATTGGTGCCACTCGGAGAAATACTTTATCGCCAATGTCGAATTGTAAATCTCTTCTCCTAGCGTCCGCATATGACTTCTGACGGTCTTGAGCCGCTTTGATTCTTCCTTTAATCTTTGCGACTATCTCAACCGATCTTTCAACTAGTTCGGGTTTGAGAATCTTTCGAATTCCGACTTCATCCCAACAAACTGGTGATCTACACCTTTTCCCGTAACGTGTTTCGTACGGTGCCGTTTGTATTGTCGCCTGATAACTGTTGTTATATGCAAACTCTACAAATGGCAGGTGGCTCTTCCAACTTCCTACAAGATCTAGAGCGCAAGCTCCCAGTATACCTTCGAGTGTCTGGATAGTTCCTTCCGATTGTCCGTCAGTCTGTGGGTGGTATGCGGTGCTGAATTTCAATTCAGTCCCTAAGGCTCATTGCAGACTTCCCCAGAACTTTGAGGTAAAACAGAATCTCTATCAGACACTATCGAGACTGGTACACCGTGCAGTCTAACTACCTCTACTATGTATAGTTTGATGAGCTCGTCCAACGTATAAGTCATTATAACAGGGATAGAGTGGGCAGTTTTCGTAAGTCTATCTACGATAACCTAAATGGCATCGTGATTTTTCACCGTTTTCGGAAATCCGGTGACAAAATCTATAGTGATGTTCTCCCATTTCCACTCTGGCATCTCCAGAGGATGCAACAACCCTAAAGGTCATTGGTGATCTGCACAATACTGTGTGGAGAATTCTAGGTTTAGGATGAACTGGTACTATATCTTACTCCACTCAAAATAGTTTTGTCTAACTACTTACTCTAAAACTTCTGGTTCAAAAGAGGTGGTAAACCTTAGTGGGGAGGTTTGATTTCTGAAAGGTCCTCCATTAGTTAAAACCAAAATAACTTCTCGGTTTTCTTGGTCGACTAAGTTTGTTGTCATTCTACCAGATCTGAGACTTTGAAGGTTTTCTAGTCCTCAAGCATGCAAACTTTTCTTCCTACATAGTTGTAAATTTTCCTCTACTTCGAAGTCTACTATGTATCCCATAGATAAAAAAAAATCAATTGTCCTTTCTTTTTCAACTAAAGTATTCCCATAACATATAAATGTTAATCTTAACACGTAAGACTTAAGATCACATCTAGCTTACTTATTCCACAAAAGGCTCTACTTAAGCTTAAAATCTTATGTTATCCCAAAAGAATGTAACTATGTCCATGTTTTATATTCCTTCATATGCATAGAACTAGTTTGTTTTCAATAACGTCTAGCTACTCAACTTAAGAACGTGCAGTTCAGTTTCTATTTGATGTTCGTCCAAGTCTATCTCCAATTAATTCACTCGGCTTAGGTTCTCATTGTATTCCTCAAAAGTTCACTTTCACTTAAGGTCTATTCTTCTATACTCTATATCCTCAAATTTTCTTAAATTCTTAGACACAAGGGAGTGAGATACTCTAGTACTAATCGATACATAAGCAGTTGATCCAAAATTCACACTTGCTGAATTTGGAATAAAACTTCTCTCGTCTCATTGTCTTTAAGACTGCCTTGAGATGTTCTTCGTGTTGCTCTTTGCTCTTAGAGTACACAAGACGATGACGAATTGGTCCAGGTACGGATGAAACACTCTATTTATCATATCCATGAAAATTGTCGGAGCATTTTTTACTCTGAAAGGCATCATGGTGAACTCGTAATGTCCATATCAAGTCCGGAATGCTGTCTTCGGGATATTCTCGCTTTTGACCTTTAGCTGGTGGTAACCAGACCTTAGATCGATCTTTGAGAATACGGTAGCATTCTTCAACTGGTCGAACAAGTCTTCTATCATCGGAAGAGGATATTTGTTCTTAATGGTCAGTTGATTGAGATCTCGATAGTCTATGCACATACGGAAAGTTCCATCTTTCTTCTTTACGAACAACACGGGTGTTCCCCATGGTGATGCACTAGGCTTGATGAACTTCTTTTCAAGCAAGCATTGCAGTTGTTCCTTCAGTTCTTCTAATGCCTTTGGCGCCATTCGATAGGGTGCTTTAGATACTGGTGCTGCCCCAGGTATTAAGTCGATGGAGAACTCTATCTGACGATCTGGAGGTAACCCGATTAATTCCTTGGGAAACACGTCAAGATATCCATCCACAATTGGCACCTTGATGCGCAACTTGTCGTCTTTCTCTCCCGCTGAGATGTGGACGAGGTAAGTTTAGCATTTCTCCTTTCGTAATATTACTACAGCTTGGATTGCTGATATTACTCGGGTTTTCTTCTTGGTCTTCATTTCACAAAATGTGAAGTATTGACCATTACGGGTTTCGAGGTCGATCTCACATTCTGCGCATTTTATTATCGCTTCGTCATTTGTTAACCAGTCAATACCTAAGACTATGTCAAAGATTTTCATCTTAAGGATGTGAGTGATCGCTTAGCGTTAGGGGTAAACCTCAAATTCGGTCCTTAATTCCCATAGTAGTTCCAGACATTTCTTAGCGCGGCCTGCTGAGGTGGCTTAGGTTCAGCCTGAGAAGGTGGGTTCTGTCCTATAGGATTCACTGATACAGGAATGGGGTTAACGTGGGGTCGTCCACGTCTACGTTCTGGTGCCATTCTAAAGGTGGTTCTGATCGGAAAAGAATAATATTTTTACGGTATGTATAGGTGCGAGAAAGTTATAAAAACATAATCGGATTAACCAAATTAACACAAAACGTTCACTGAAAACACGTGTGGTACGTAATTCACCAGCTGCGCATTGGGGCCCCAATGGTACAGTGCTCACATTCGCACAATATTCTAGGAACTAGTAATGTGTCATTACGTGATAATCAGATAAAATATGACAGTCAATATATAAAGCAAGTAAAACACATTGACAAGTAGTGAGCACATAATAAGTATATATATATCTAAAAAGTTTTGGTTTTACGAAGTCAGTCTCCTTACATTACGTCATAGAACACAAAAGGTTTCTAAGTAATGCTAAAGCATCGTATCCTCACATCAGTAGGGACCACGAGCGACAAAAGGAGTGAGTTAAAGCTATGCTGCTATGGTCTAAGTAAAACGGTCATACGTCTGACTACTACTATATGTCAGGAAAGGGTGGCACATCTATGTTGTACGTATTTATGACTACATCAAAAGGGTAACTATTTAAAAGGATTTGATCACTCTGACTGATCACTACTATCATACGGAAATACCCATCGTCAACTTTTCTAGGTATGTCCCCAAGTGAATGTGGGGTCCTTGAACTGGGTCTTCTATTCTCATCCGTTCGAGTAGTCTTACAGCGATGGGACGGAGAACAACTCAGTAACCCTTCTGGCGAAACGAATCACGGCTGTCAAATATGTCTCGTCTGGGGATATTGGAGTGGCTATTGCCTTTGTACACAGTCTCGTGAACTGGGTTATAAACACACTGACAGATTCTAAGGTTAGCTAAGTGTCTTCTAATTATCGGGATATAACTATCTTAGGTGGATTCTTATATGGAAAGGGATTCCTAGTCAAAATTTTAGTTATTTAGAAACATAATTTAAACAACTAAGGCACATAGTTCAAATAATCATATAACATCATTTATGAAGTTTATAAATTTACACAAATATATTTATTTTTATCTTTCACTAATTATCTGCATTTCAATAGTATTATAAACGACATTTCGTGGTTCTTTCTACACCTCGTAGGTGTTGTTTCGAGTTCGCGATCTTTTGATTGGAGTTTTGTTATGAAAGTCAAGTTGTCGTAATATCACAAACTTTAAGGCAATAAAATAAGAACATACCTTCGAGGAGCCTCTGACGGTAATAGGAGACACATTTCCCTTCAAGTGATTTAATTAGTGATCTATACTTACATGATAAGAAAATTTAATAAAGAAAGAGAATTTTGGTTTGATGAAAACAATGATTTGGGTTTTGGTCCGAAAGTTTTGAACATAAGCTCTGATACCACCTGTAACGCCCCGAACCCAATATATATTAATTATATCGGATTCGAAGTGTTATTGTGATCAAAAGTCTGAACTATAAATTTTTTGAAGGAAATATAATGGAAACGAGAGATGATGAGTTTTATATGCAGCGGAAGAAATGAGTAGAATAATATTTATAATATATCTCACACACATATATAAAGCTTATTATCAATAGTATCATTTTATTTAAGTGGGGAACTCCGTGTCATCTCTATTATTGTCCTTGCTCCACGAACTCATAATCTGCAAGGGTTGTAAAAAGGGGGAGTGAGATTTGAATTCTCACGTATGGGTGATTTGCAACGTCATGGGATTGGTAAATCCGAAATATATTAAGTTATACTCATTAATAAAATATATAATTTATTTAAGCAGTTGACATAATAATACAAACATCATATATCATACAAATAACAAGTTCACATAATAATCAGTTGGGCACAACAGGTTTCACATCATATAATTGAAATATCACAAGTTGGTTCACGTTAAGGGGCAAAGCCCACAATCAATTTCACATATAATAAATCTCTTCTCAAAACAATATAAATAATTCCCCGTGACCATGCACCTGATCTATTATCAAACATGGCCACGCACCACTTCCGCAAAGTTACTCTTTTCAACTCCAACCATCAATAGCCTTGATTCCGAGGGCGTCCAACGACAGCGTCCCCGGAGACCGGAAAATAATCAACAACCTTGATTCTGAGGGCGTCCAACGACAGCGTCCCCGGAGGTCGGAAATAAATACCCACATCACAACTCCGTACTTACTGACTTTCCATAAAACTGATACAACAACTTCACTGAGAAAAATACTTGATTGCCAACAGAACTGATTCATACTCACATAAGGTACTTAATCATACAATGGCGATCGATTCACAAAACAACAGGCATTATATAACATATATAGCATTATCACATAAATCCAAACAGTTATATAGATAGGTGTTACATTTATGTTGGATTAGATATTTTTGATTTGATTTAATCGAGTTCAGAAAATACCGGCACGACGTTATTATTAGCAGATCAATCAACAGATCATCACTCACTTGATTGTTTCGAGTCCCGAGAATGATGTGTAGGCAGAGGGTCGAGTCCTCGGTGCGTGTCCCGAAAAGTACAGAATCCTAATAAGGAGTATTCCGATTAAAAGATTGACTTTTGAATTTGAAAAAGCTTTAGAGTGTGAAACACGAGGATTGAGTAGATTGTTGCCTTTAGAAAACTATTGAAAACTAAAGTTTTCAAAGGTTGAATTCTAATTGACAAGTACACCCCTTTTTAAAGAGGAGGTGTATCAGGGGGTGTATTTACTAATTTCTGTGATGTAACAGGGGGTGTATTTACTGAATTCAGTGTTTTCCCTAACAAAAACCTTTTACAAAATTAAAAGTATAAGAATTTATATTTTATAAAAACCTCTTATTAAAACTTACTAATAACTTGATTTTTCTAAGAAATTTATATTATAACTAATATAGTTTATAAAAAGTATTTTTCTTTTCTAACTTTAGTAACACTTCTAAAATTGATTAGTGACACTTTCTAAACAAAAGAATTATACTATTTTCCACCTTTTCATTTGTTTACTAAATTTTGAATATTAAACGACTTATCTTTTCGTTCCTAATTTTCTAACAGTCGCACAAGGGGAAGACGAGTTTCCATTTGTTTACGAAAACTCAACTAATATTACTAACAACTAATTTCAATAATACTAGACAACTAAACACAATAATACCAAACTACAAAACCAATCATACTAAACCCACCAACTAACAATACTAAATACCAAATTCAATAATACTAACCAACTAAGCTAATAATACTAAACACCCAAATCAAGAATACTAAACAGCTATTCCAAAGACACTAAACAACATATTCAATACAACCATTAAGCTAACAACTTAACTCATTCGAACAGTAGAAATTTAACAATAATAAAGTCCATTTACAAGCTCTTAATCCAAAAAAATAAGTATCTTAATTTTACAAGGTTCAACATCACGGGAAATAACAATTCGATCTCTATCCAAACAACTACGAGAATTAGAGAGGGGTTAGCGATTCTTACGAGTCCCAAATTCAGCAGCCTAACGGCGTTCGATTGGTGGCTCGTCGGATAATTTCGGCGGCCTAACGGCGTAGTTTCGGTTCTTAAAAAATTAATGGGTATCGGGTTCGTCCTTCGAGCTTCATCCGAAAGGGCAAGTAGACTACTTCATCTCGATTAAACACGGGAAAGAACGAAATCAGATTAATCGAGAAGGGGCTATTAATCTTGATGAAAATCGAGAAACAAAACAAACGAGGTTTACCTAAAGTACAATCGGACAGAAGGCGTTGACGGCGGCGTCGCGGCTGGCACAGCGGTGGGCGGCGCTCGGACCGCGGCGGTCGTTGGAGAGTCGAAACAGGGTGGCGGCGCTTGCGAAGCGGCACGGCTACGTGCGACGGGGAAGAGGGCTGGGGCGCGTGATTCGCGGCGGCACTTGTGGCGAGACGGTGGCGCTCGGCGTTGGGACCGCTGGGAGAGACGGCGCTCGTCGCCGAAAGTAGAGAGGCGGTCGCGGCGTCTTCGATGGCGGTGCCGTGCGAAGAGGACGGCGGCGACTGGAGGAGGGGAGCTGCGATGGACGGCTGGGCGGCGGTGGTCTGTTTCCGTCGCGCAAGGAGAGAACGAGGCGGCGACGGCTGGGGCTATGGCCGTCGTGCGACCGAGAGAGAGAGAGCGAGAGGCTGAGAGTGAAATTGGGAATTGATTTCTTTGTGGGAATTGAGATAATGTTTCTTCTAACTGATAGAGAGAGGAAAAGATATTTATTTGGAAATTAATTTCTTAGTTAATTAATTTTAAAGGAAGGAATAAAGATGTGGGTGAGGTTAATTCTCAATTTTAATTTAATTAAAAAAAAAGTAAATTATGTGGTTAGGGTTTAATCCCCTTTAATTCTGATATTTTCGATCCCACTAGATACGGTTTAGGGGTCGTTTGGTTCACGAGTTTAACCCCGATTCAAACTTTAATACAGTTTTTAAAACTCAATTAATATTTTAAAGTATTTTAATTATTCTCAATAAATTAAACGGATCGAAATCCTAATTTTTAATCTTTGAATATTTAATTTCTCGTAATCCTTTATTTGTTTGAAAGATTCGATTCTTTCTACGAATTTAGGAATTTGTAAAAAGGGTATATATTTAAATTACACAAAAGCACACAAAATAATAAAATAAAAGAAACAAAGATAAGAAAATAAAATAAGGGTTCTAGGAATATAAAAGGTATAAAACGGGACGAGATATTACACAGTATATTTCAGTTTATACAAATCAATATAAATATTTCATTCTAAGATTAAATCATTCGAAATATAAAATTAATCAGAAAAACCTATCTAATCATCAAAATATAAAATTCGAATAATATGTAATTTCTTTTGTTTATATATTTTTTTGACAATTGTAATTTTTTTTATATAATATATAATATTGGTCCATTTTTATATATTTTATACCTTTAAATCCTTATAACTAATACACATATAGAACTTGATTGGCAAGAAACGTAATGTTGTATGTTATTTTTAACTAGATGCGAATTGCAAAAATCCTAATATTTTGACTATTTGATATGAGGTAATTTATATTTAATGGTACTTAACTGTTTTGTACAATTTATTAATTAATTAATTGTATGAATATCATATTTTATATTAAAAATGAGTTTTTAAAAGTAAGTGTTTTATTCTTTTTATAACTATTTTTTATTAACTAAATTCTCAACATATGTCATGGGTTTCAATTTGAAATCATTTTAGTGGTGAATGTGTACTATGTGTTTAAAGACACTTTTTGTGGGGCAAAATCAATAGCTTAATGAATAGTATTGTTCCAATGCGTTGTCACTTTGAAATTTTATTATATATAGAAATTACAATAATAATTTAATAGTAGATTTTATGTGAGACCATCTCATGGTATGCGACAATGAGATGGGGTATAATTTGAGCATTAACGCATTAATACTTTAGTAGGGGTGCATTTCACTAATTTTTTTAAGTTCAAATAAATTTAAGATTCCCTTTGTTTTTACTCGATATCCGACTCATTGATCAGCTAACTTGGGGGACCCATAATCCACCGTCCACTAGCGGGAGTGTCATTTCAAGCCACAGTTAAGCTCCGTGGGGGGTTCCATTTAAAATTTCCTTATTAAAATAAAATAAAAATTCTTCATATCATCGGTTCTTTTTAATTTGAGATTTTTCAACAATTCAATTATTCTTTTAGAACTCAATCAATTTAAGATTTTGTTGAAGGAAAAGTAATGAAGTATACAACAAAATTTGTCCCTTCATAAACTACCCTGAAGGTTTGAAGTGTATATGTTTTAATTAAAAAGTATGAGTTGAGTGGTACGAATGATAGGAGTTAGTTCAATAAAGGGTATTAGTTGTTTACTCTTTATTTAAATTTTTTTTTTTTATGCCCAGTCATTGTAATTGCATGTTTTGTGTGGCGTAATCAATTTCTAATTAATAGTACATGTTGTAGGTTCTAATAATCTAATTTGATTCCTAAAGTCGAATACAGTAATACATATGTAATTCTATATTTAAAATGATGTTTTACTACCATTAAATTTATTTAAAAGATTTATATAAACACATAAAAATATATATATATGAAAATTGCAATTCCACTTTATACATACTCATATATCTATATATAATTTTTTTATTAGAATATATTAGTTAAATAGTTTATTGGTTAGATATATTAATTATATTTTGCTCCTAATATCAAATGAAAATATAATGATTATCTTATACATTATATTTTTACCATAAATAAGTAAATTAGAAATCTATCTATTTTTTGCGTACCAGTGTTACGTTGTATTTCAGAGATTTTTAGTATGCAGAAAAATGTTAATTTTTTTATATTATATTCAACTTCAGATTTATGGTCACCGATTTACCATATTGTGAATGTTGTAAAAAAAAAATTGAGTTAATATTTTTTATCATTTATTATTTTAATGAACTTCTGAATCATTTGCATCTCATTTTTTTAACCTTAATCCATTTAGATGTTGATTCTTTATGTTTGTGTAATATACAACCACAAAATATACTCACTTTCATACCTCTTTAATCCAGCTGTGAAAAATCTGATTAACGTCTTTGTACAATAATATTTTGTCTTTTAATTTTAATGGAATACTCTTTTTTCGTTGTATTATATTATATTTTTTATTAGTTTGTGCTTGAACAATGATGGAAAAATGTCATTGGAGTATTTATAGGCAATTTAGCTTTTCCTCAAAATATTTTGTCTGAAAGTCAAATTGATCATTTTGAAGATTATTTTGAAGGAAATTAGGACCAGTGAAATTACTACACTTCCGTGAAATACAATAATACTGAATTTAAACGTCATTTGGTGAAATTTATATTATTTAGATGCACATTTTTCTTTCAATTTCTTACTGAAATTTTAAATCTCATATGTTTTTTATTTTATATTTTGTTACATAACATTGTCGGGTGAAAACCTTTTTGGAGAATAATTGAATTTTCTTATATTGAAGTATGTCAAAATTGAATATTTATTACTGATTTATTATGAATCCAATTTTATTGGAAACACCGATTGTCGCATGCTTCGTCTCACCCAACTACAAAAAACATACAATTCATTCGGTGTGTTTGTGTGTATTTTGAAAAAATCAAAATTGAAGTCAAAATTGAACTTAATGATTTGCCCAAGAATTATAACAACATTGATGTTGGAGGAAGATTTTTTTTTTTTTTTTTTTGTATCAAACTTGAGTACTTGATGTTGGTATTTTCAATTGAGTCATTTTATTGATTCCTTTATTTGTATTGCTTAATTTCAACGACATAATAACATTTTGTTATTTTATAAACTATTTATAATTTAATTGGATGTTAAAGTTTAGAAAAAGTTCACTATTTGGTTACAACATTGATGTTGGAGGAAGATTTTTTTTTTTTTTTGTATCAAACTTGAGTACTTGATGTTGATATTTTCAATTGAGTCATTTTATTGATTTCTTTATTTGTATTGCTTAATTTCAACGACAGAATAACATTTTGTTATTTTATAAACTATTTATAATTTAATTGGATGTTAAAGTTTAGAAAAAGTTCACTATTTGGTTACATAGATTTGAGTATGATGATTTTTATACTTGAGGTACTTGATTTGTTTACATTTATCTTAAATAATTTGTTATTTAATTTTGTTTGTGTGTTTGCTGTCATTATTAAAATAAAGTTGATATTTTGAAAATTATTATTTCTCTATCCAACTAGATATGAAATTGTTTATGGATAAACTTATTATATGCGTAATTATCTTTGCACACTGTTTTATTAAGTTCACCCACCTAATTTTATACTTCCTTTGTCCTCAATAGTATGCTAAGTCTATTTTTTTCAGCAATCTTTTTTCTTTACAATCCAACCATCACTTAAATACTTTATATTTACAAACAACCACTTAATTCGTAAATGGACCACACAAGAGTCCAAAATATATTTATTTTATCTACTTTATCTTTTATTTTTAACATGTCCAAAATAAATTAGTATATTTTTTGGGGACAAAGGGATTAAATTTTACTAAATATATCCATTATAAAATTACAATTCTATCCAACATATAATACTCACAATCCCTAAAAAATTCACCCTCCAATTTCATTCGATTTCACGAAAACCATCAAATATATCTACCTCTCTTTCTCTCTAATAGAGCTGCAAAAGGTATAATTAACATCTTCATACAAAAGTGTCTATTAGGTAGAGAAGGACTTCAAATTGGACGTGAACGAAAAAAAAGTTAATTTGTTGATATGTAAATATATTTTTTAATGTTAATTATAGTCTTTTTTGTTTTGTACTATATTATTTTTATTAATTTATATTTGAATAGTAAAGAAAAATGGTACATGATCATTTATAAAAAGTTTAGGTTTTCCAAATGTTTTGGCTGGAAGTCATTTCTGTCATTTTGAAAGATGTTGAAGGAAAATTAGATACAACAAATGTTGATAAAGTCATTGAGTTTTATGTGAAGCAATAATGTCTAATTTAAACGTTGTTGTTGTGATTTATATTTTTTTGTATGCATATATCTTTTATTTTTAGTGAAATTATAAATATAATAAGTGTTTTAATTTTTCTAACGCTTAATGCGTTGTTAATAACTTTGGAATCATTAAAAATTGGGTAATTTTTTTTTAAAAAATCACTTGTGATCCAGCGATGCTGTAAAATTTGTGTGTAAAATATGTCAATATCTACTCACACAACTCACTAATATATATCAAACCTGGTCTACAATGATTATAAATTATAAGGCTACATGAGTATATATCTTTTCAAATAAAAAATTAACAAGGATAGTTTTTTAAACCTAAATAATTTTTTTATAACCCATTGTTCGGTAAAAAAAATATATTTACTCATAATGTATTCATAATCGCTTTAAATTTGAAATCATCGTACACATTTGTGTCAATTTATTATACAACTAACAAGTCTAATTATCACTCAAATACAACTTTGTTCGACAATATATACAATATTGTTCAAGTTTCGTTTTATGTTTTATTGTTCAATCAACTTCAAAATAATATAAAGCTGGTTGAATCTTAATTTAGAAGATTAATATAAAGTTTAAGAAAATATCATTTTCTATACTATTAAATAGTCATGCAGAGAACTTTTAGATGCAAAGAGCTGTTGGAGATTTTTGGTATTGAGTGTTCTAGTTTATCGGGGTGTATTTAAAATCTCAAAACCAAATATTGGTGAGTGAGAAATTAATACGCAAAAATAAGAAGTGATCAATATTTTTCAGGAATTTGATAAATATTTCATGGGATTTGATTTGTTCTTATCCGAATATTTTCTTAATCCCCACGTTGGGGAGTTCCTAAAAACAAGGACCACTATTTTAGTGATCCCTCAATTATCTCAACAACACAGAGTGTCTTTCGTATCTATAAATTAGGCCTCATATGCATTAGTTAGAAGTGTGGCATGAACTTTCTTTGCATACAAAAACCGCATAGATTTTTCTTTGCATCCATTTTTAGAGTAGTTCAGTTCATAACTCCACTTTCGTTCGTTGTTCCTCTGAATTCAGTGGTGCTACTGATTCAGAGACGGTAAACCATTTTACCTTTGGGGACTTATACGCACGATCATGTAAGCACTATACATGGCGTATTTAGTCTTGCGGGAAAAGAATTTTTCCTTGACTCGGTTTTGAATGTCTAATTTTATTTTACATTATAGGATACACACCAGTATCAACAATCGCAAGACTAAATAGTATTGTGTGTATTCGAAGAATGGTTCCAACCCCACTCTTTCGGTTCGTGCCAAAGACTAGCATAATCACCAGATGATTAAATCTTATAAGGGAAGTTTAAATCAAATTCCTTTGTGAATTTACTTATTTGTATTTTGTATTGGTATTATGGCGGCTTACGTGTAATATTTGTGGGTTGAACTTGCCCCAACCATTATTGTGGGTATGCTTTATGCTATCTCCATCAAGTTTAAGTGAAACCAACTGCCCGGGCGTTTTACTCGATAAATCCACAGTGACACACCACTAGACGATGATGCAGCGGCGGAGGAGGGTACTGGGCAATTAGATTGCATCTTCGGGCGATTAACTTACATCGTTGGAGTTACCAGATCTAATTAATTGGCTGCTAAAATTAGTAAACTCACTAGGCGAGTTGTACCTGTGCTGCGCCGTCGCCGGAAACCTTGCTGGGCGAGTGATAGTTCTGGGGATAGGGAAGAGTTCGCGAGCGCGGAACCGTAACGCGGTGGAGTCCGGTCTGTTGTCGCCCGCCCGTCGAGCGGCGACTGGTGGCGGCCGGATCGGATGGTGGTACCCGAAAATCTCGCTGGGCGGATCGGATGGTGGTACCCGAAAATCTCGCTGGGCAAATGACGGTGCCGAACGCTTTATGGTTGGCGCTGGGCGTCAATCACCACCGGCGACTGAGGCAGCGGAGATCCGCTGTGAACCGGGCTGCGCGACTGTAATACCCCGTCCCGTTTTGTTACCTTTTTCTTTATTTAGAAACCTTATTTTATTTTCTTTTCTTTGTTTCTTTTAATTTTAATTATTTTGTGTGTTATTTGTGTATTTAAATATATAAACCCCTTTTTATAAATTCCTAAATTCGAAGAAAGAAATCGAATTATTTCAAACGAATAAAGGACTACGAGAAATTAATTATTCAAATTAAATTAAGGATTTCGATCCGTTTAATTTACTGAGAAAAATCAAAATACAATAAAATATTAATTGAGTTTTAAAACTGTATTAATTTCTGAATCGGGGTTACACTCGTGAACCAAACGACCCCTAAACCGTATCAGTTGGGAACAAAAATATCAAATTTTGGATAAGATTAAATGGGAATAGATAAGGCTTGGAAAAAGAATGAGTATAAAAAGAAGAATTGTCTCTCTCTCTCCTCATTTGTTTCATTCACGCATAATCAGTTTTCCTCCTCCTCCTTCGATTTCCTTTTCTCCGCCCTCCGCCTCCTTCTTCCTCCACCGCGGAACGCCGCCGTCGCCCTTCGCCGTTCCGCCGCTCCTTCACGACGAAGCTCCAGCGCGACGCCCTCCTCCCACCAAGAGACGACGCCGGACGGGAAGTCCAGCGCCACCGCGTCGCTCCTCTTTCTCCTCTCTCGCCGCCGCTCCCGTGCCGCCGTGGCCCCAGGCGCGACGCCACCGCTCAGCCGAAGCTCCGCCGTCACGACGCGACCCCAGCCGCGACCCAGCTCCCCCTCTGTTCGAAGCGCCGCCGCCTCAGCCCGTAGCGCCGCCGCGTCGCCGCCAAAGCTAGCTCCGCCGTCGCCGCCTCCTCCTCAATCTCCAGTGAGTTGAATTCTTTCCTCTATTGTTCGAATTTCATTCCGTTTAAATTCAATTTCGAACACCGGTTTATTCCAATTTCTAACCGAGACCTTATTTCGTTTATTTTCCCGTTCAATTTTGACGCCGTTGAACCGGTTGCTGTTGCCAATTTCTGGAAATTTCGATCGACGCCGTTAGGCTGTTCGATTCGTTTTTCCAAATTCCCGAACGACACCGTTAGGCTGCCCAATTTTCGTGAGCGAATTCCGAATTTTAAAACGACGCCGTTAGGTTGCCCGTTTAACACCTCGAACCAAAGCTCGTAAGGTTTCTACTTCGTTTTTTTTTCTTCTTGGGTAGATTTTGAGTTATTTAGTTAATTTGTTAGAAGCTTAGAACAAGGAAAAGAAAAGAGAACTTACTGTTAGTTTTAGTTAGATGGTTAGTGTTAATTGTTGACTTGAGTAGTATTGTTAGTTTAGCCCTTTTGTATCACTCTTTAGAAGTAGGAATTTTGGATAGTTGTTTTCCTTGTTTCTTTCCTTCACAAAACTTGAGTTGGATTATTGGAATTAGATGAATTAGTATTGATTTTTAGTTGACGGTTGATATGTATTAATGTGTTAGATGTATGGTATTAATGACTTAGTGGACTAGTATTATTCTTGTGAATGTTTAATGTCATTGTTTTAGTATTATGATGATATTAGCAAAATCCTTTAGTATCCTTGTTTTGATGAATTAGTATTATTATTTGGATGATGTTTTTCAAGGGTAAAACACTTTTGAGTAAATTTCGTAGACAAAGGGAAACTTGTCTTCCCCTTGTGCGACCGTTAGAAAATTAAGAATAAAAAAAGATAAGTCTCTTAAATATCCAATTTAGTAAAAGAGTTTTCTTGGAGAAATTAATAGATTCGTTTAAAAAACGAGAAATAGAATTCTTAAGAAAGAAAAACTTTTTCTTTAATTTTATTAATTTTTTTTCTAAGTAATAATCTTATTTTTCTAAGTAATTCCAAGTTTAATAATTATATTTTTTCCTTAAAGGGCCTTTATTAAGGACACCACTGAATTCAGTAAATACACCCCCCTGTTACACCACTGAATTTAGTAAATACACCCCCTGATACACCTCCTCTTAAAAAGGGGTGTACTTATCAATTTGAAATCAACCTTTGAAAACTTTAGTTTTCAATAGTTTTCTAAAGACAACAATCTACTCAATCCTCGAGTTTCACACGCTTAAGCTTTTCAAATTCAAAAGTCGATCTTTTAATCGGAATACTCCTTATTAGGATTCGGTACTAGTTGGAACGCGCACGAGGTTTCCGACCATCTGTTTGTACATCATTCACGGGACCCGGAGTTAACAGGTGGGTGATGGTCTGTTGATTGATCTGCTAATAATAACGTCGTGGCGGTATTTTCTGAACTCGACTAAATCAAATAAAAAATATCTAATCCAACATAAATGTAACACCTATCTATATAACTGTTTGGATTATGTGATATAACTATATATGTTATACATTAGCCTGTTGGTTTGTGAATCAATCATCACTGCATGAGTAAACACCTTAAGTGAGCATGAATCAGTTTAGTTGTCAGTCAAGTATTTTATTCTTTGTAAAGTTTATTGAGTCAGTTTTGTGGAGAGTCAGTATGTACGGAGTCGGGATCGAGTTTTAAATCCGACCTCCGGGGCAGCTGTCGGGGACGCCCTCGGAATCAAGGTTGTTGATCAAGTAGATCTGGTCCCCGGTCAGCTGTCGTTTGACGCACTGGGAAGAAGACCATTGATACTTGCTTATTTTGAGGGATGTTATGGTTGGATGATGTGAGTTTGTGTGGTTGGATGAAGTAAGTATTAGTTGGAGTTGAAAAGAGTAACTTTGATGAAATTGGTTGTAGTTGAAAAGAGTAACTTTGTTGGAAGTGGAATGATCGTACGTTTATGGTTTGTCAGTTTGTGATAATATGTTATATGACTTTGGGCTTTGCCTTAATGTGAACCAACTTGTGCTATTTCAATTATATTATGCGAAATATGCTTAAATGCCGTTTAAACTTTATAATCTTATTTATATGTCAACTGATTAAATAAAATAAACACTTTATTAATGAGTATAACTTAATATATTTCGGATTTACCAATCTCATGATGTTGCAATCACCCATAAGTGAGAATTCAATTCTCACGCCCCTTTTTCCTAACCCCTTGCAGATTACAATTACGGGGAGCAATGACAGTGACACAGAAGACACAAAGTCTCCCATTTGCTTAAAATATTATTACTAATACAATGATGCCTGTTATTTCTATTTCCCAAATAAATGTTATCGCTACTGTCATGCAAAACGATACTCTTACCGTGTGTTTTAATTACCCAAACTTAGTGTGTATTATCCTGAAGATACAGAACCCTCTATCTATCTTTATATATATATAAATACACTTACGTTATAATATTTTTTCCCCACTTATCCGCTGTTTGAAACTCCTCTCTCTCAATTCCCTTCAAAAAAATTTATAGTTCGGACTTTTGTTCACAATAACACTTCGAATCCGATATAATTATTATATTCTGGGTTCGGGGCGTTACAACGACTCGCTGTGAGTCGCAGAGCTTCGATGCGGCACCGTCGAATTCGAACTCTATCGGACAGCGGCATGGTGCGATCGGGCAGTGGCCTCCTACGAGGGTTCGTTGCACGGTTAAAGGTGGAGAGTGGTAGTTGCATTCGTGGCGCGGAATCACGGGGAGACTCGAACGGTCCTGTGCGACTCCAATATCTGGGCGCAGGGGCGATACCCTGGTGGCTTAACGGCGGCGATTCCCGGTGATTTGTGCCGTGGGTCAGACGGGGTGGTCGTCGCTCGGAGAGAGCTTCAAACAGCAGTGCACGGTGGAGAACTTTGGCGTACAAGTGAAGAAGACGACGGTTCAGCATAGTAATTAATTGGGCCATCTGTATTGCTGGACAAATTGGCAAAGGAAAGGAAGATTTCTTGGGCCAACTTAAAACATGGGCAATTTAATTTTGTTTCTGCTAAGCAGAATGTGGCAAATTAAATTAGTTGGGCCTTTGGATTTTTATTAGTCTTGGACCAATTAATCAACGCGGCTGCTTGTTGATCAAGATTGGGTCTATTTAAATTAATTAAATAGAATACGGCCATTTGAGTAGGCCACTTTAATGTTGGTTGCCATTATCAATGTTTGGGCCGTGGATAAATTGATAACCATATGTTGATCCAGTCAAATTCTTTGGGTTGTGAGAAGAATTATGAAATAATTCTAAACTCAAGAATTAAAATGGTGGTAATTAAGGTCTCAATTAAAATTTTGCTTGAGAGCACAAATTGTATTTTGGATTCCGTCCAAAAGACTTGAGTTGTATGATTCGCTTGAGAATTTCTCGCGAATAAATGGTGGCATTTTAGGGCCTCATTTGAAATTGTGCTAGAGAGCACAAGCGGCGTGAATGTAATTCACAAGAATTGACTCGTATAATTTAGTGACGAATTATTTAAGAGTCAATGGTGGCAAATATGACCATGCTGAAAATTAATTTAATTTTGGTATTTTGACCATGATTAAATTAAAATTAAGACTTGAAGTATAATTTCAAACGTTTTGTTTTCCAAATTTATTTCGAGATTGTGTCCAAATTAATATGTGATGAAATATTAAATGGAAAGGACGGACAATTCGAACGAGTATGGGAGATAAATTCTCGCCATAAATACATTCGAATGTGGGGGAAAAGAGGTATCTCCATGATATACATTCGAAATGTGAGGTTGTTTAGCTAAAGCGTAGCCTTGAAGCTAAATGGAAAACCAAAAGGCAGTGGCCAAAGAGGCTAGTGGAACATGTGGATTTGTTCAAATCTCGTTCATGAAAAGTCACCACACAAGGAGATAAATTTGCTTAAAGTGTGAGGATAAAGTGATCATACTATTATCTCAAAGTGTGGGGGTGACTTCAAAGATTGAAGCACTGGTAGTGTGCTTCTCGATGTTAGTTGAACAAATTGAAAAATTCCTGACGTTGAAATAAGAATATTCATGTGTGTTAAAATAATACACAATAGTGAATTAAATATTTTGACATAGACTCCAAGCCCATCTAGAAATGTGGGGAAAGTTGTATCATGAAAATCCTCTATACAAATTGCAATAGTGATTGCAATTTGACAAAAAACCAGGCCGATTAAAGATAAGTTGATTAAGAGGATTTTGGGTAAGGGGGATGAGGTTAAAAACCCACACATAAAAGAGTGTTCATAGCGGTAACTCAACCATGATGACTGGAGGATCCCAAGAACATGGTTCAATGAGACAACTAAGTTATGAATCACTCAATTGTGCACTTGAAATACTATTGGAAACCTATTCTCGAATCCCTTCAAGTGAACTCTATACTTTAAGGTGTAGCAAAATCTGTTGACGTGTGGTAAGGTTAAGCTTAACAACTTTTAATGATTCCTTAGTTCTTGAAGAGACTGAGTATGACGGGATACTAAAAAGGAGATCACCTATATAAATGAGAAGTGAGGGCCGCTTCGACCAAACATTTATGAAATCAAAGGGCGTCCATGGCCAAAACGGACAAAAACGTGAGAACGAAACGGAGTCGAGACTGAATTGTGCTGACACTGTTGACTAGGTATACATGAAGGAGGATTAGTTCAAGGCACTATGTCCACTAAGCCGCCGGTGTACCCGATGGTGTTTGGCTACGGAAAGTTCAAAGCCACAAGCTACTTATCCGGAAGCAATAAAGTCTCAAATGAGCTGAACGATGTGTCTGCATAACTATAGGTACAATTTTCACTCATGTGGGGGATTATTGGAGATTTTTGGTATTGAGTGTTCTAATTTATCGGGGTGTATTTAAAATCTCAAAACCAAATATTGGTGAGTGAGAAATTAATACGCAAAAATAAGAAGTGATCAATATTTTTCAGGAATTTGATAAATATTTCATGGAATTTGATTTGTTCTTATCCGAATATTTTCTTAATCCCCACGTTGGGGAGTTCCTAAAAACAAGGACCACTATTTTAGTGATCCCTCAATTATCTCAACAACACAGAGTGTCTTTCGTATCTATAAATTAGGCCTCATATGCATTTGTTAGAAGTGTGGCATGAACTTTCTCTGCATACAAAAACCGCATAGATTTTTCTTTGCATCCATTTTTAGAGTAGTTCAGTTAATAACTCCACTTTTGTTCGTTGTTCCTCTGAATTCAGTGGTGCTACTGATTCAGACACGGTAAACCGTTTTACCTTTGGGGACTTATACGCACGATTATGTAAGCACTATACATGGCATATTTAGTCTTGCGGGAAAAGGATTTTTCCTTGACTCGGTTTTGAATGTCTAATTTCATTTTACATTATCTTTTATTTTTAGTGAAATTATAAATATAATAAGTGTTTTAGTTTTTCTAACGCTTAATGCGTTGTTAATAACTTTGGAATCATTAAAAACTGGGTAATTTTTTTAAAAAAATCACTTGTGATCCAGCGATGCTGTAAAATTTGT
This sequence comes from Ballota nigra, assembly GCA_947034835.1. Taxonomy (NCBI): domain Eukaryota; kingdom Viridiplantae; phylum Streptophyta; class Magnoliopsida; order Lamiales; family Lamiaceae; genus Ballota; species Ballota nigra. Next base: position 110,854,703 of record OX344722.1, on the reverse strand, counting down.
GTGTAAAATATGTCAATATCTACTCACACAACTCACTAATATATATCAAACCTGGTCTACAATGATTATAAATTATAAGGCTACATGAGTATATATCTTTTCAAACAAAAAATTAACAAGGATAGTTTTTTAAACCTAAATAATTTTTTTATAACCCATTGTTCGGTAAAAAAAATATATTTACTCATAATGTATTCATAATCGCTTTAAATTTGAAATCATCGTACACATTTGTGTCAATTTATTATACAACTAACAAGTCAAATTATCACTCAAATACAACTTTGTTCGACAATATATACAATATTGTTCAAGTTTCGTTTTATGTTTTATTGTTCAATCAACTTCAAAATAATATAAAGCTGGTTGAATCTTAATTTAGAAGATTAATATAAAGTTTAAAAAAATATAATTTTCTATACTATTAAATAGTCATGCAGAGAACTTTTAGATGCAAAGAGCTACCCTCACTTTCAAAATGACTAAGTTATTTATTCCTTAAAAAATTCAATATGATAATCAAAATAATAATTGTATGTCGTACGATTACACTTGCCGTCTTTCCCTTGGTTTAATATATCTATACTTCGGTTCTCAGCTCTTTGTATTTTCTATAGAATTTGTATTTGATAATGGTCCTTAATTTTTTCGTCGATCCTATTTAAATTCAATCAAGTATATGTAGTAGTTCATCTAGATATTTTTTAAATAGTAATCGAACAAGTACTTAATTACAGTAAAATATAAAATTTGTACCATAGTCTTGTGTTTTGATGTTCCAGAAATGAAGAATCTAGGTAGTTTAATTGCTAACAACAGAAAGGGATTTACAGGGTTGTTTATCGAGCCGGGTGGATGACCCATAATTGGACATGCAACTGAACTGTGAGAAAGAATTCGATTGCTTAGTACGAATATTGGGTACTGTGAAATCGATCTATTAGATGGATACAACTAATTTGAAAAACACAGAATATTTTATTTTAATTCGAAACAAATGAACTATACCAGCCATTATAATTGTATAAGGATGTCTCTCTTCGGTTGACTTCAATTAAGAAGTAGAGAATGATTTTATGTATTGTGGTTTATTTTGGGTAATTGCAGCAAATGTTCATTTTTGCTTTTAGTTCATTAAAAATCTGGATAACAACAGGGCTCTCGAAGTGAAGATGGAAACCATTGCTTTAAATTAATTATTGGATTTTACATTGTATTTAACCGACCTTATGTTTTGTTGTGTAGATAACACACATGTCTTTCCAATTATGTATTGAAAAGTGTAACAAAAATAGTTTTTTAGTTATTATGCAATGTAATGTGGGCAAATTACCATATTTTGGGTATCAAAGGATAATTTTTTTTAAAAATTAATACTTCTTTCGTCTCAGATGAATTTGCATATTTTTATTATTTGGACTTCCTACACCAATTTGTACATTACCTAAAAATGAAATATTAATTTGCGTGCACACTCACAAAAAGAGAATAAAAGCTTTTTGGTCCCACAACTTATCGAGTGTCCGATTTTGGTCCCAAAATTGTTTACACTTTAATTTTGGTCCCATAACTTCTAGGGTTTGTCCAATTTTGGTCTCATTGTCACCGAAAATTTATTTTTTGGTCTCATAAATTATCGAGTATCCGATTTTAGTCCTAAAATTTTTTATTCTTCAATTTTGGTCCCATAACCCCTAGGCTTTGTTCCATTTTTAACCCAATGATTAAAAAAAATAAAGAAAACAAAAAAAAAAGTCATTTTGGGGCCACATTTGGGAGGGTATTGGAAAGCCCGAAATTCGGCCAAAATGTGAGTTGTGCATGACGTGCAAGGGCATCATTTTTGAATTTTTGGTGAAAATGGGACCAAAATTGGACAATCCCCAAGAGTTACAAGACCAAAATTGAAGAGTCAAAATTTTTTGGACCAAAATCAGTCACTTAATAAGTTATGGGACCAAATAACTTTTTTTATCCTCACAAAAATATACACATATTTATCCTTATGTTATTACTTTGCCCATTTTCTTAATCCATATGGAATCTCAAGGATGTAAATATCACTCGGATGAAAGTAGTATTATTTATTATTCCTTCCGTCTCATAGAAATTTACACATTCTCCTTATTTAAACGTTACACACCAGTTTGCACACTATCTAAAAATGAAGCACTTATTATTTTATTTTTTTGCACATTCACAAAAACATACACATATCTACCAATGTGCCATTATTTTTTCCATTTTCTTAATCCTAAGGGTGCAACTATACATGGGACAGAGAGTGTACGTACATGATGTTGATTAGTTTTACTATTTTTTATTTGTTGCATTGGTGGAGAAGTAAGATTGTAACAAAAGTATTGTCATTAGTAAAGTGAAAATTAAAAAAGAATACCATTTTTTGTGGATAAAATAGGACATTTTAAAAATAAATGGAGTAAGTAGTTTTTTTAATAGTTGTACTTCAACGGTCGTTTATTATCTATATTATTATATACATTTACACAAATCAATTGTATTATTTATTATTTTATAGAAAAACACATACACCCTTAATTTTTACAATTATTTTTTTGTCAGAGGATGATTAGTACTACTATTTAATAGGAATACATTAGGATTAAAACATATAATATGCATTGATATTATTAGAGTAATAGTTAAAAAGTAAAACTATTTTGGAGAAATTGATATATAAATAAAATGTTATGAAGTAAGTAGATGATTTTAAATATAGTGTTCAATATGTATATATTTTGTATTCATGTCCTTACATATACTTTAATATTTATGCGTTGGTTCGTTCATAAAACTTCAAACTTGTGTAATTGAAAAATATATTACTAATATTCTATTGAATGTGTCAAGATTAATTTTTAAAATTTTAATGTATTTTTAACTCTAAAAGTTTAGAGTGCATCCAAGTGCTTATTATGCACTTAAATTTTATAAATTCAATTATTTTTTCAATTAGAAAGATATTTTTAATAAAATATTGAAGTTATTAAGTAGAGTTTACCCGAGCTATAACTGTTATATTGTTGATCGTCACTTGATTTATTATTGATTGTTGTTTGAGATATTAGTAATTATTCATTGGAGTATTATAGATTGTTGGTCATTAATTGTCATTATTTACTGAATAACAAAAGGATAAAATTATATTTTTTTCTTCATATTTGCCAATTCGATTTTTTAAATCCAAGTGAATGTTGTGTTTATGGGTCAGTTACAAATAGGTGTTAAATGATACCATTTATTGAGCTTTAGTTCAATGTGGTCTTAAAATTACAATTTGGTTCAAAAGTAGGTCCCATACCCTGACTGCTTGCTGTGCATGTCCCATCAGCTGTCGGTTGTGCAAAATTTTAGTTAATTTGCACATGTATTATTTTACTCTATCACTCAATTTTTCAGCTATTTTTATTTAAAATTAAATATTTATTTAATAGATCAATATCAGAGAACTCAGAATTAAAAGTAACGTACTATAATTTCAAAAAAATTAAATTGGATATATTAAACCTCCTAAAATTATATATTTAATTTTAAAATTGACTCATTTATAAATAAAAATACATATTTAACAGTCTCATTTTATAAATAAAAGTAGATTCACCTATCCATACATCTTTCGATAATAAAATACAGATTCAAAACACAGAGCAAAAAATTAAATATTTTGCACAGATCAAATTTCAAAAAAATAACTAAATCACATATATTTAAATCTTTTAAATTACACATTTAACTTTGAAATTGACAGATTTTTAACTAAAATTACATATTTATGCTTAAATGCATAAAATTTAAAAAATTGCACAGGTCTTCTATCTTCAAATCTTCATCTTTTTTGCAGCATCTCTTCAAATCCTCTATCTTTGTTGTGTTATGTATGAACACATCTAACACCCTACACTCACGAACACACACACCACACACAGTCACAGTCAATTCAAACACAAAATACTCACACAAATTCACACACCACCACTCATCCTGAACAAAAATAGATGTAACATCATCTTTCATTTCAAATCAAGACACAAAGGGGATGGGGAGGGAGTTTCGTATCATACCTTAACGGGTCAGAGCTCGGCGGTGGCGGTGGCGGTGGCGGTGGCGCTGCCTATCAGATCAGAGTTGGTATCGGTGCCTAGCACTTAGATTGAACAGATCTGCTATAGATCTGGACCGATCTCAAGACGGTGAACGCGTTGTTCAAGCTAGTGGATCTGGAAGAGGGTGGAGGATGGGTTAGGGGCGGCGCCGCTCGTTAGCTTGGGTCGGCGGAGGACATATCGGAACGGGCACCGCTCGTCTGGGTCCGCATCAAAAGGATCTTGCAGCGTTGGACACATCGGAGGCATCACCGCCTTAAGAGGGAGTGAGTGCTGCGGGTGGGGGCGAGCCGTCGCCGAGAGAGAGATAGAGAGAAGGCTGGGGATGGGGGGGGGAGAGGGTTGGGGTGGTGGCGAGAGGGTGGAGGTAGGTTTGAGAGAGAGAGAGAGAGATATGAATAAGTGGGGTGGGGGGAGAGGGCTGGGGTGGTGGCGTGAGGGATAGAGAGAGGGTGGAATAAGGTTTGGGGGAGAGAGAGGAATAAGTGGGGTGGGTGGGATGGGGGTGTGAAATTGGCCGAAAGAAATAAGTGGGGGTGGGGGGTTTGGCTGAGAGTGGGAGAAATAGGTTGGGGGGGCGTGGGGGGTGCTAGTGGGGTGGGGAGGGGTAGGGAAAATAGGGTTTGAACTGAATTGGTATTTTAAAAAAGTTTTACACCAAAGGTTAATTTAAGGTCTATAAGTATACCTATTTGTAATTATTTCATTTACTATGGGTGTGTTTTGAAACTCTACTCAATCTGTAGAAGTGATATTAATTAATTTTTGTAGTAAAATTAAAAATGTTGAGTGACTGGAAATAAAGTGATTTTAAATTAAATTTAGGAAGTAATATGTTTGCAAAAGAATCACTTTTATTGATAGTGTGGTGGTTATTTGTAGGTGGTTAAGTTAGAATGGATTTTAGAGAATTCAAAAGCAGGTAAAACCTGCTGTGGCAAAATTGATTTTAAGTGCTTAAAATAGTGATTGCAAACATTGCAGAATTGATTTTTTCAAATAAAAATCAATTCTACTCATAAAGTAGAGTTTGCAAACAATCGATATATGCACTTCATTAAAAATAATTAAATTATTAAGGATTTATTGAACAAATTCCACTTTTGAGTTTTGACAATTACATTCCTCTCTTTGTAAAATTAAAAAAAAAAAATCACACCACTTTCCATTCTAATACACGTTTTTCAAACATCAAAATCTAGAACTAAATTTTTTAATTAAACCAAGAAAATTATGTTAATTTTCCAATTAATTGTTAAATGTGCAAGTAGTGTTTGGATAAGGGTTTTTGCATCAAGAAGAAAGAGAGAAAATAAAGCAAAAAAAAATTTGTTAACAAGACCAGAAATAGCCACCATGGCGAGCACAAATGTGCAATAGACTATGGATCTACCATTAACTTTACTTTTAGGTATTCTCAAAACAAAGAACATGTCAAGTATGACTTTTTGAGCAAAAGGATATGAGAATTGAAAGTCAAATAATTGAGAAGTGTGCATAAATATGGTCAAATTTCATTGAAAGAGGTTAACAGAAACTATCAGTTGATGGTAATATTGTCATTTAACATATGTGCATTTTGATTTAAAAATATTTTGGGGTATGCTTAGGAATTTCGGAGTTTTATATAAAGCCACACCCTTTTTTTAAAATTAAAACTAATTTGTAGATGTTTTTAGTAACAAAAAATATGGGATGTTTGTAGAGAATGTATACGTCATTGATATACTATTAATTATTTTATTTTGTATCCCTTAAAAATTACATGTATGTTGAAAGCAATAATTATTTTAATGTAAAAAAACGCAAATTGTTCAAACATTTTTTTATTATGTAAAATTTTTAAGAGAATCTGTTTTGATGATACAATATTTTTTTCCATATATATGTAACGCTAAAGATTTTGTTATAAAAAAATATTATAAGTTTAGTTATATGTTAAAAAGAAAATAAATTTGTTACACCCGATATTTTACTACCCGACCCATCGGGTATCGGATACTGGCCCACTACTGTAGCGGGCTCGGATGAGAGCAATCCTCCGACCGGTCAGACAGACGGGCGGGGACCCAGACGCTGCCCGACATGAGCCTCTGGGATTGGCCGGGAAGGATACTTATAATCCACATGCCCGGATATCGGGCGGCCAGCGACGAGCCCCTGTGCAGGTACTCTACCCGCCTGCCCGCAAATGGCCAACCGGGGCATTTTCGTCCGGGCTCGCTTCCCGGTACCCGAGTACCCGTCTACCCGACCCCAGGCCGCGCCAGCTGTGAGAGGACGTCGAGTGCCATCAATCCAGAGGATGTGACAGGGTCAAAGAGGGCCGTTGGGGCCAAGTCCAATCACCTCAGGGGTGACAGTGCCACGTGGCGTCTCCTCATTGGCTCGTAGGGGAGGCTGTAGCCACTTATTACCTTTCAGCTAGGAGTAGGAGGGACCCACGAGTCCACCTACCAAGCATGGGGAACCCCCACCTTGTACATTATAAATAGGGCTTTAAATGCCCATTTGTAAGGGACATCACATTTATTGCAAATATATACTTGAGAGCTCAGTTACTCTCACATTTGTTACTCCTTGTCTTCATTAATATAAAATCCTACCCGCTAGGAACCCGGCAGCGAGACCAGTCATAAATCGCTGTCAACATTTTGGCGCTAGAAGGAGGGTGACTAATATCGAAGTACACTCGGTTTCATTTATCTAGTCACCTCGAACGAAATCCCATCCACTATCACTCAAAAAATGACCACTTCGAAGGCCACACGAACCCAGCAGCAAGTCGAGGACATCGGCGAAACCGCCACTCCGGCTCCGGCCACGGCGGAGACCCTTCAGGGTCCTTTCGAGTTCTTGTCGGCCATAAGAACTCCGGAGGACCTCCAGGCCGCAAGGGCCATGATCGAGCGCCGTCAGGCCGAGATCGACGCCGCTCCTATCCGCACTCACCGACCTGGAAAGGAGCCAGCCCGAAGCAGGGCCACCTGCCAGCCCCGACAGGAGCAAGAGGCGGCCAGGAGGGCCGCCAGCAACCCCCGGCCTCAGAATCTAAAGAGGCGCCTCGACGAGGAGGCCGACTCGCAGCGGGTTTCTCGCCGACCTGCGGGATCGGTCTTCTCCCGGTTGGGAACCCAGGCTCGGGGAGCTGCCCGACCTTGTGAGTCCAACGCCAGCTCCAGGCCCCGGGAGCGAGAACAGGCACGATCTCCCAGGCGTCACAACGACGCGGCCCTGAGGCCGTCGGTCCGTGACCGCTTGGGGGACAACCCTCGTCCCCGTTCTCCCCCCGCGGCCGACAACGCCATGGCCGCCATCCTAAAGAAGGTCTCGGACCTTGAGGCCAAGCTCGAGAGGCGGGACGGGCAACATCATGTCCCCTACATGCCCAACTCGCCCCTCGCAGACATCTTGGTGCGGGCCCCGGCCCAACCAAAAATCAACGTGGCCGTCGTGGGCCAATATGACGGGGAGACAGACCCCGTCACCCATCTCAGCAAATACTCCACCTACATGATCTCCATGGGGGCAACAGATGCCACCCAGTGCAGGATGTTCCCGCTAACCTTGGGGGACAGGGCTCACCGATGGTACTCCTCGCTTCCCGCGGGGAAGGTGGTTTCATTCCACCAGCTAGGGGAACTGTTCTTGGAGCACTTCTCCTCGATGGCGCCACGAATGGCCGGCGCCAACCGCATGGCCAACTTGGCCCAAGGGAAAGACGAGACGGACCGGGCGTACATCGACCGGGTAGATCGCATCATCATGGAGGGCGAGCCCGTCGGGGACGAGGTCAAGCTCGTCGGGATCATAGGCGGACTCCGTCTAAGAACCAAACTATGGAAGTCGATGAACAAGGACTACCCCAAGTCCTACGCGGAGTTCCGGCAGCGAGCCGGAAAAATCATCTACAATGCGGACATCCTGGCACAGCGGCTGGGAGAGAGCACCCCTGCCGAGAAGGAGAAACCACGCGCCTCGGCAGGCACCACATCAAGCCGGAGGAACTTTTCCTACCGGGCTCCCCAGCCTTTCAAGCCCTTCGATTCCGTCGAAGTGAAGCTGACCAAAAAATTGTCGGCCACCCCGGAGTACGTCTATGTGCAGATCCGGGACAAAAATATGGTGCCCAAGGCGCGGCCGTGGGTCCACAAGCCGGGGGTACAGCTCAACCCCAACAAATACTGCCACTACCATCAAACCGTCGGGCACAACACGAGTGAGTGCCGCGACCTCCTGAAGCAACTCTGGCGACTCTTCGAGGAGGGGAAGCTGGAGGAGTTCGTGAAGAGGCCGGCGGCTAGACCGGAGGCTCAGGCCGCTGCCCACCCCGTGGAGCCAAACCGGGAGGCGGCCCTCATATGCCCACCAATGCCGGAACATCAGGCCCGATGGGCGGTCAACATGCTCTCCCCGGTGGGAGGCTTCGCACCTACCACCTCGCTCTCCAATCGCAGACAGAAGAGCGAGCTGCGAGCTATGGACAATGTCCATCAAATCGCCCTGCCGATCAACACGACGGCAAAGGAATCGAACCTCCTCGCCTTCAAGGAGGAGGATCGCACCGGGGTCATCTACCCGAACCACGATGCCATAGTCGTGTCCGTCAACATCATGGGCGTCACCGTCCATCGCATGCTCGTCGACAACGGGGCCTACTGCAACATTCTCTTCAAAGCCGCATTCGACCAGCTGGACAACTCCTTTGAGAAGTATGTGGAGCCATGCGACCAGGTTATCAAAGGCTTCGGCGACGCCACGGTGAAACCCTACGGGATAGTTAGGCTAGCCGTAGAATTAGTTTCTAGCATAGACGCTGAGGTTAAGGCTTCGAAACAGCTCGATTTTATCATTGTCGACCAGCCGTCAACCTATAACGGGTTTCTCGGCAGGCCATTCGAGCACGAGTTCGAAGCCGCCGCCTCAGCATTCTATTATTGTATCAAGTTCCCAACCCCCTCCGGGAAGGTTGGGACTCTTAAGGGAAATCAGAAAATGGCACGCGGATGTTTGGCGTATATCGATGTTATTTCAAATTTTGCAAATCTAGATTATGTCTGCACAATCGGGGAGGGAGACATGGAAATAGACGAAGAAATTCCACCCGCTGCCCACCCAATGGAAGAAGATTCGCAAACTTTTGAGAACATCCAAGTCGACCTGGAGCCAAGGCTCGGGTACGAACCCATGAAGATTGACAAAACCCTAACAGGGCAGATCGACGATCCACGCTACGGCGAACGGGGAGCCAGCCCGATCGAGGAATTAATTTCGGTCACAATGATAAATCGGCCAGAAGTAAGTGTTCAACTCGGTTCGTCAATGTCCGGCGAGATGCGGACAAAAATGACCGCATTTTTAGAAGAGAACTTAGACGTGTTCGCCTGGTCCCATGAGGACATGGTCGGGATCGATCCAGCCGTATGCTCACACCAACTGCACATCGATCCATCCCGCAAGCCGATCTCATAGAAAAGAAGGAAATTCGGCCCAGACAAATACGCGATCATTGCCACCGAAGTCAAAAAGCTACTCGACAACAAACTCATCGGGATGGTCGACCCCGACGACAAGCCTCAATGGGTATCCAACGCCGTACTCGTCAAGAAGAGCAACAACACATGGCGACTGTGCATCGATTTCACGGACCTAAACAAAGCTTGCCCAAAAGATCACTTCCCGATGCCACACATCGACCACCTGGTGGACAGCACGGCCGGGCACGAGATGCTCACTTTCATGGACGCATTTGCCGGCTATCACCAGATCCCGATGGCCGTAGACGACCAGAAACACACAACTTTCCTCACCGAGAAAAACATGTATTTTTGGAAGCGGATGCCATTCGGGCTCATGAACGCTGGGGCAACCTACCAGAGGCTGGTCAACCACATGTTCCACGATCAAATCGGGGCGACCATGGAGGTATATATCGACGACATCGTCGTCAAGAGTGAGAAGAAAGAAGACCACCTCACACACCTAGCCGAAACATTCGAGATCTTGAGAAAGTATCGGATGAGGCTCAACCCGAAAAAGTGCAGTTTCGGCGTCGAGTCGGGCAAATTCTTGGGGCACATGGTCAGCCAGCGGGGAATCGAGGCAAACCCGACCAAGGTACAGGCGATCCTCGACATGAGCCCTCCCCGCACGGTGAAGGAGGTGCAGAAGGTGACGGGCAGCCTGGCTGCTCTCAGCCGTTTCATCTCCCGCATGGGGGACCGATGCAAGCCTTTATTCGACAGCATGCGGAAGGGGAAACTAAACTGGACTCCCCAGAGTCAGCTCGCTTTCAATAACTTGAAAGCATACCTATCAAACGCCCAGGTGTTGGCCAAACTCGTCCCCGGCGAGAAGCTTTTCTTATACTTGGCGGCGTCGGACTCAGCTCTCAGCGCCGTGCTAGTGCGGGCTGAGGGGCAGGCACATCTGCCAATCTACTATGTCAGCCAGACACTTCACGACGCCGAGCTACGGTACCCGCCCTTGGAAAAATTAGCATACGCTCTAGTAATGAGCGTACGCAAGTTACGACCATACTTTTTTGATCACCAAGTAGAAGTACTGACAATAATGCCACTTCGCCAAGTACTACATCGGCCAGACACGGCGGGCAGGTGCCTCAAGTGGGCTGTTGAGATCGGGCAATTCGGAGTCACATACGCTCCCCGAACATCCATCAAAGGCCAAGCCATGGCCGACTTCATAGTCGAGCTCACTTACCCGGAGGCGATGTCCAAGATCGAGCAGCCACCTTGGAAAATGTACGTTGACGGATCTTCCACAACTACGTGGGCAGGCACGGGAATTGTCCTTCTCAGCCCGTCCGGCCAGTCGTTCACGACAGCCATAAGATTCGGTTTCCACGCGACCAACAATGAGGCCGAGTATGAAGCATTAATTAACGGCCTGGAAATGGCCATGGCCATGGGAGTGAAGAGACTCCAGGTCTACAGCGACTCACAGCTCGTTACATGTCAAATCTCAGGAGAATACGAGGCGCGCAGCGATAGGATGTTGGCCTACCAGGGATTGGCCAAGAACCTGCTCGAAAAATTCGATCAAGTTCGCATAGAGGTGGTACCCCGACTCGACAATACTCAAGCAGACGCACTTGCCCGCCTCGCAACATCCGAGGGGGCAGCCAACATGACCCAGATCACAGTCACTTACCTGACCGCCCCTACGAGCTCGAACCAGCGGGTGACCAACCTGGGACAGGAGGAGGACAGCTGGATGACCCCCATCCTGAAGTATCTCCGTGACGGCCAACTCCCAGTCGATCGGGTAGCGGCAAGACAGTTGCAGCTCCGGGCGGCCTGATACACGATCATCGCGGACCAGTTGTACAAACGTGGCTTCGCCCTGCCCCTCCTAAAGTGCGTAACGCCGGGGCAGGGAAGGAAGATCTTGGTCGAAGTCCACGAAGGACGCTGCGGGAACCACGCCGGCGGCCAGGTGCTCGCCCAAAAGGTTATCCGACAGGGATATTTCTGGCCCACCCTAAAGAAGGACGCAATCAACTACGCACGGGCATGCCACAAGTGTCAAATCTATTCACCGGCAATCCATCAGGCCCCAACCGAGCTCACCTCAATCCGGAGCCCGTGGCCGTTCGCAAAGTGGGGGATCGATCTCATTGGCCCTTTACCTACAGCCCCGGGCAGCGTCAAGTACACAATTGTCGCCGTGGATTACTTCACCAAATGGGCGGAGGCGGAATCACTGAAAACGATCGATCAAGAACACGTGATCAGGTTCATCTGGCGCAACATAATCTGTCGATTCGGCCTCCCACAGATAATCATTTCGGACAATGGGAAACAATTCGACGGGCTAGAGATGGAAAGATTCTGCCAAAAGCACAAGATCAAGAGGTTATTCTCGTCACCCTACCACCCCCAGTCAAACGGACAGGTCGAGGCGGTAAACAAGATAATCAAACACACGTTGAAGACAAGGTTGGAGGAGAGCAAGGGAGCATGGGCGAGCAAGCTACCCGAAGTGTTATGGTCATATAGGACGACATGTCGTACCGCAACCGGGGAGACTCCTTTTGCTCTAGCCTTCGGAACAGAGGCAGTCATCCCGGCTGAAGTCGTCATCCCGAGCCTCCGCACCTCACAACCCGTGGGGACCGAGAACGACCAGGCCATGCTAAACGAGTTGGACCTGCTGGAGGAGAGAAGGCTGTCCGCAGAACAAAGAAACATAGCTTACAAACGCCGGGCTGAAAAATACTTCAACTCGAAGATCAAGATCAGGGAGTTCGAAACCGGGGACCTGGTACTCCGACGGACGGTCGGGCAGCCCAAGGGGGCATTTGGTCCGAATTGGGAGGGACCCCTAAAGGTCTCCAGCCGCCTCGCCAATGGAGCCTACGAGCTGGAAAGCCTTGAGGGCAACCCGGCCCAATACCCTTGGAACGCCTCCCTACTAAAAAAATACTACCAGTAGGAGCTCATTGTAATCGCTACTCGAAGCGCAAACTTGTAAAAATCAATAAGCGGTTGTTAAATCAATCCCATCTTCGTGAAGTCGCTGCCCGACATTCGGCTATAGCACTTCATTAATTAATTTGTTGGTTAATTCTTTAAGCGGTTGTTAAATCAATCCCATCTTCGTGAAGTCGCTGCCCGACATTCGGCTATAGCACTTCATTAATTAATCTGTTGGTTAATTCTTTAAGCGGTTGTTAAATCAATCCCATCTTCGTGAAGTCGCTGCCCGACATTCGGCTATAGCACTTCATTAATTAATCTGTTGGTTAATTCTTTAAGCGGTTGTTAAATCAATCACATCTTCGTGAAGTCGCTGCCCGACATTCGGCTATAGCACTTCATTAATTAATCTGTTGGTTAATTCTTTAAGCGATTGTTAAATCAATCCCATCTTCGTGAAGTCGCTGCCCGACATTCGGCTATAGCACTTCATTAATTAATCCGTTGGTTAATTCTTTTGGGCGATTATTTATTATCCGATTACGTTATTTACCCGGCCGATAAAACTAAAAGTTCAAGGAGACAAAGCGAAATGAAGGGCAAAAGTAATTTCATTAAGGAGGTCCGGAAAAGAGAAAATACAAAACGGCCAGCGGCCAACAAACTTAACAAAACAACAAAAGAAAAGAAAAATCACGGGTGCGCCTCGTCCACCACTCCCGGGTCCTCATTCGCCTCCTCGTCGGCAAGCGGGTAAAGGAAGGTCGCCGGGTCGCCAAGGAACGACAGATCCAGCCCGCGATCGACCAAGTCCTTCAGCGTGATATCATAGTCCGGGGAGGGAGGATTGGACTCGACATAACTCCTCAGATCGGCCAGAGGCCCGGAGTAATCGGCCTGGGGATTCTGACGGAGTAGGGAGCGAATCGAGTCGGCGTAAGCATTAATGTACACCATGGACCCAGCCGACTCGCTCTCAGTGGCCAATCGGGCACGCTCGGACTCCAGGCGCCTTTCCGCCTCCACCGCGAGAGCCTCCTTGGCTTGGCGGACTTCTTCAGCCGTCCTCGCCTCGGCCTCGGCGCGCGCCCTCCTCTCCTCCTCGAGGACCCCCTCTAGTTCAGCCCGACTCGCTCGGCCGGCCTCCAGCTCCTCCCGGAGCTTTTTGTTCTCCTCTTCCAGGCGGGTAGCTTCGTCCCGCTTCGACTGGAAGGCTGCCCTGTAGGAGGAGGCAGTCCGCATCTCCCGCTCGTATTCGAGCATAATGCCCTCCATGGCAATAGCGTTGCGGGAGGTACGGATGGCCGCCACCCTCATCCGGTCGGCGAGCGAGACGGTCCTCGTGGCCTTCTGGCAGTTGAGGGTCCAAGACCGGGGAAGATTCAGCACGGCGCGGCGTAGTTCTTCCGGCCAAGATTCCGGCACGGCCTCCGAGTACGGAGGATCCTGCGAGCGCAGGAATTGAAGGACCTCGGGCGGGGGCAGAGGCTCAGGCCTGCGCGAACACGGGAAGAAAAGTTGTGTTAAAAACCCTACATCGCAAAATCGACTAGAAAACTTAGAAAAGAAAACGTAATACTTACGTGAGGTTATTGCCCCAACCCAAGAAAGAGAAGTCGCTGCGATCGCGGGCAGGGGAGGCCGGGCCCCCTAAAGTCGCCTCGACGGTGCCGGCCATAAGCCCGCCGGTCGCCGGGTCCAGGTTGACCGTCACCATGGCCGGGTCGACAGATGTCTGGCCTTCAACCCGGGCCTGCTTGTATGGGCGCTGCCCGTCTGCCGGGGAGGAGGATGTCGGGGGCACCGTGGTCTCGGGCGGGCTGCGGATCGCCACCCCTGCGGCACGGACGGCTCCCCGTTTCGCCAGCTTGGCCAGGGCGTTCTTCTTAGGCGCCATGTCAACAGTCTCCTCGGATGATTCAACGTTTACGACCGGGATGGCTGCCTGGCCGGCCTCGGTTGCGGTCCTTGGGGAGGCTGCCGGGGAGGTCGATGGCGTGGAGGATTCGGCCGGGAAACGTTGCACTGCGAGAAAAGTGACAAGATTAGAAATCGAGAAGCGAGAACGAGTATAAGGAGAGTCGGGCAGGAAAGAGTCTTACCACCGAAATCCAAGTGGCGCGGGAAAGTCTGAAGTCCGGAGAGCCTTCTGTACTCGTCGTCGTTGAGAAGGTCGACGTCGCGATTGTCCACACTCTCGGATCTCACCAAGGCAAGCGCCTGCCTGAAGTCGTCGGTCAGGTCGGCCTGATTCGGTACCGCGCAACCTGCACAATGAAAGAAGAATTAGATCAGTACTAAGAAATGAAGAAAAAATCAGTATTTACCTCGACGGTCGCGCTCCCGATATTCCCGTGGAACCGGGATGGTGTGCCCGTCTATGCCAACGCTCTCCCAGGCGCCGCCGACCCACCACCACCTTTCCTGCCAGTGCGTCACCTTCGGCGAGATGCCGAAGACAATGGCATCTCCACCCCGGGGCTTCACGGAGTAATACCCAAGGTTCATCCGCCCGACTGAGGCCACGGTGTAGTACAGATAGTTGAGCTCGGACGGAGTGGGCATACGATGCAGCCCGCGCCGACCGAGAGCAACCATTGCCCCCAGGATGTAGCTCCACCCATTCGGGGTGATCTGGGTGATCGACAGATTCCAGGCCGCGAGTAGCTTGGAGATGGCCGGGTGAAGCGGGAAACGGAGCCCGGCATGAAGGGTGTCCGCATTTATGGCGATTAGGCCTTCCGGAGGTTGGTCGGCCCGTTCATTCTCCCGGGGAGCGTAGAAGAAGACGTCGGAGGGCGCCTGGAATGTCCAGTACAACTCCTTCACGTCGGCGTCCGGGGGAAGGCAGCTGGGGCGGCGAGAGGCCCCAAAGTCAGTGTCCGGGGCCTCGAGATATGCGCGGGGAGGGCGCTTTCGCACGAACCGGCTCATATACTTTGAGTAGTCGAACCCGATTAGCCGGCTGTCCGCGTAGTCTATTTGGTCGGGCACAGCTTCCCGCTCGAACAAAAAATCTTCAGCCCGGGGCGGGTAGGCGGAGACCGGGGAAACGCTTAGGGCTTCCCCCTCTCGTTGGGGGCTCATCCCCTCCAAATCTTCCGCGAAGGCATCCACATCCGTGGAATTGCCCTCGCCCTCTCTGGCGGCGGCGCGGGACGTTCCTTCCCCGGCCGGTTGGAAAGGCCTCTCGGCATCGGCGGCGGCACGGCGGCGGAAGTGATAAGCATCGGCGGCGCCAATGCTCTCGACGGAGTCACTCATGACGAAAATAGAATAAGAAGAAGAAGTGTCGAGGAAAAAAGCAAGAAATTACCTTGGGACTCGAGAAAGATCGCCGGAATCTGGGAAATTCGCCGGAAAATTTGAATCTCCTTAAGGGGGGCACGAGTTTGCAAGAGAGTGAAAATGAGGAAATGGGCTGGAAGCCCCTATTTATAGAAAAAGTAGGAGGGGCTAAACAGCAAAAAATGGGGTCAGAAATGAAATAAAACAAAGTTCTGGGGGGCGCGTGAGGGTCACGCGCGCAACGGTTGGGGAGCAGGTTCGGCGGACGTGACCCCTGGATTTCTGCGCATCAGTCACGCCATCCCGTGACGTCAGCAGGCGCGGCAGACGAGGCGTAGTCTTGGAAACCGAAACGTCACCCCCAAAATTCAAATTCGAAATCAAAATGGTCTGCAGTTCGACCAGCCCGCCACCCGACGACTGCGGCCCCCCGATGTCGGGCTGGTGGGGCAATTGTTACACCCGATATTTTACTACCCGACCCATCGGGTATCGGATACAGGCCCACTACTGTAGCGGGCTCGGATGAGAGTAATCCTCCGACCGGTCAGACAGACGGGCGGGGACCCAGACGCTGCCCGACATGAGCCTCTGGGATTGGCCGGGAAGGATACTTATAATCCACATGCCCGGATATCGGGCGGCCAGCGACGAGCCCCTGTGCAGGTACTCTACCCGCCTGCCCGCAAATGGCCAACCGGGGCATTTTCGTCCGGGCTCGCTTCCCGGTACCCGAGTACCCGTCTACCCGACCCCAGGCCGCGCCAGCTGTGAGAGGACGTCGAGTGCCATCAATCCAGAGGATGTGACAGGGTCAAAGAGGGTCGTTGGGGCCAAGTCCAATCACCTCAGGGGTGACAGTGCCACGTGGCGTCTCCTCATTGGCTCGTAGGGGAGGCTGTAGCCACTTATTACCTTTCAGCTAGGAGTAGGAGGGACCCACGAGTCCACCTACCAAGCATGGGGAACCCCCACCTTGTACATTATAAATAGGGCTTTAAATGCCCATTTGTAAGGGACATCACATTTATTGCAAATATATACTTGAGAGCTCAGTTACTCTCACATTTGTTACTCCTTGTCTTCATTAATATAAAATCCTACCCGCTAGGAACCCGGCAGCGAGACCAGTCATAAATCGCTGTCAACAAAATTGAAATATTTTTAGCATGAAAATTTCATTTTATTAATCATTATAGTAAAAAAATTGTAAAAATACCTTCCGTGCGAAGCACGGGTATAACAATCACTAGTATTGACTTAAAAATATCACTCTTAGTCTTAAATAGATATTATTGAAACTATTCAGCTCCAAAAAAATAGAGAATAGTCAACAAAATTTGTTAATATGACCTCAAAATTTTCACTAAAAATTTCGTAGTGAGAATCGCCTATGAAATTCTCTACAATTTTTTTAATTATATAGGTGGTGTTACAATTTTTATCAGGTTGGATGAACGAATTAATGTGGCTATAAAGATAGACTCAATTAACGAATAACAAACATATAAAGAATAGCAGGAACACAAACACAAGCAATGAGATTCTCTTGAAGATAGTTTTGGGTGTTTATAAGAACTCCTAGCCTAGAGAGTGGTATATTCATGTGAGTATATGTACATGAGGAAGAAGTCCCTTTACAATGAGGGTGATATCATATTTATAGAGGATCCACCCTAATGACTAAGAGATTAAAAGTCATTTCAACTTCTAATTTAGTGTTATAATTACAATCATAAATTTAAAAGTTATATAAGATCTACTTTACATTTAATATTTTTGTCTTGTTTATACTTTGATATATTCTTTAATAATGACCCTCTATTCTATTGGGTCTGCTTATCTTGAGCGATTTTCGTACGATTAAAGTCTGGGATTCTTGCAGATCTCGCAGGTATGACGAGCTTCGAGCCTTGATTGGGGAGGACCTCGTCGATGTAACGAGCCTAGAACCTCGGCTCCAGTGGACACCGGTAACAGGATTTAAACATATTATGTGATAATTTGTGCCACAATATTAGACATATTCAATCCTTATCTACAAAGAATTTGACTATGAAATTTTTGTAAATAAATTATGTGTAGATAAATTTTATAAGCAAATTGCTTGTAGATAGTTAATTAATAGTTACCTAGGAATTTTTATTTTGTTGGCAAATTGTTTATTGGTTGAGGGACGACGACGCCTAATAATTCAAAAAAAAAAAAAATGTAGACAAGTCGTAAGAAATTACATTGCATAAATTTTTTATTGAATTTTTTTTATGGCAATTCTATATTTCTTGTAATGTTCCAAGGTTTTAAACAAAATAAAAAAATTGGGAAGAGGATATTACATGCACATTTAGAATCATAAAATCTTCGTCCAAATTTAAACCAAGTTATAGTTCTCATCGCCTTCCTTGTCTTTGTTCAAAGTCTTGTTTGAAACAATTGCTGACGAATAAAGTATAAAGACAAACCATAATAACCACAGGACAGAAGCAGTCATATTACTATACAAACGAGTGAAGACCATGCTATCAAGAATCGCATATATAAAAATGGTGTAAGTAGTGAACATGCTAAAATTAATAGAAAAGCAACACAATATTCCTCATTCTATAAAATTATCCGTCCCTCTAGTGAGGAGCGACAGATTCCCTATATTCCATCTTAAATTGTATTTATCTTAATTTTTTCATAATTTTTAATACACACCACATGTATTATAGTTATGAGCACATATTCTACTTGATGTTTCATCTTATGTTTCATTATTTTTACATGTGCTTTTAAAAAATGACATGACATGTGGTATTAACAATAAATTATAAATATTATTCATTACACGTGTTATGCATTAAAGGCATTCAAACACTGAATTGGAATAGAAAATTTGTTCCGCATGTTTTTAGGGGTTTGTTTGCAAAGTAAGTTAAGTGCTTAAAGAGTAATACTGACCAAAAGACAAAGTTAATGTAATACTGACCAAAAGAAAAAGTGATATTTGGTTTAAAATTGAGTTTTAATATGTTTTAACTTATAAAAGTTTGTCAAAAGCATTTTCTTTACGTTCATAACGCACACTTTTGATTTTATACTACCTTAAATCAATTTAAATCATTAGTTAAACACAACAATTGTTGGCAAACACTACCAAAAATGTACCCATGACATGTATTAAAAATTATGAAACAGTAAACTGAATTATATAGAGATACTTAACGTTTTTATATTTTTGGCGTTTAGTTATGAGCTAAACTACAACTAAGAATTCTTTGTCATGTCCACTACTTATTCCTTTCAAACAATTATTCCCCAAGTAGTTATTACAACAAGCTTCGATATTTTCTATATATGTTGAGAACACATGTAGCCAAACTAAAACTTAATTAAAGATCCCCCAAAAGAGCAAACAACACAAAACATAATATAAGTTACAAAAGTAGTTGCAAAAATCAATGCAATTTAATTTGAACATGATCAACGAGTCCAAATATGAATTATTCTAACGTTCAAACTATTTCTCCTACAGCATAACTCTCTCATTGAATTTATCGTCATCCTTGTACTCGTCCTCCTTCGTATCAGCTACAAACAAACATAATAATTAGATACGAAAGAAGCGAAGATTCTATATAAACGCGGTCCAAACATTTACCAGAGACAGCAAGAACCAAGAAAGCATAGCAAGTAATACTATTGCAGGAAAAAGTATTACTATAATGGAAATGCTAATGATGAAAAATGAAGCAAATCCCGGGAGGCGAAGGAGGCGCATGGGGGACGAGGGGGCTGAGGGCGCGATTTCTGTGAAGCGTAGACGACGAGCAAATGTACAAGAAAACGGCACGACTACCGTGAAGAGGAGTTCAAGGTTTCGAGGGGTGAGTAAGCATAGATGGACTGGGAGGTATGAAGCACATTTGTGGGATAAGCTCACATGGAATGTCACTCAGAAAAAGAAAGGCAAACAAGGTAATTAAATTCATTTTACATAATTTTAATTTTTAGCAAATTTTGAATATATATTTATTTATCAGATTCTAACATGCTTGAAATCTCCTGTTGTGTTCATGGTCCCTCTTTTGCAATGGATTCAATCAAATTCACAGTCTATCTTGGTGAGTACATTTTCTTTTTATTAAAATAAAAATATAAAAACAGAACTCAATAGTTATGGAAAAATAATCTGAAGTCTTCATGTCTTGAAATTTCAGGGGCTTATGATGATGAAGAAGCTGCAGCAAGAGCCTACGATTTAGCTGCAATTAAGTATTGGGGCACCTCCACTTTCACCAATTTTCCAGTACGTCTTTTTTGTTTAGACTTTTAATTATTTATCATGAGAACATTAAATATATAAAAAAAAAAATCAAGATTCGTCCCTTTTTTCTGGTTTCCGACAACTCTTGATATGTCTGTCCCTACAATTTATGCAGATATCTGATTATGAAAAAGAGATTGAAATAATGCAGACACTCACAAAAGAAGAGTACCTAGTCTCTTTAAGAAGGTAAGATTATCACTTTTTCAATTTAATAATGATTCAGGAACTGATTCAGTTAATTAATAGGCCAAAACTTGCACTCTGCAGAAAGAGCAGTGGTTTTTCAAGAGGAGTGTCAAAGTACAGAGGAGTTGCTAGGTATATACATCAACAAAAATTAAATTGAACAATATTAATCAAATTTAATTTTTGGTCAAGTTCTCTAACTAAATTTTTTGTTTGGATGAATGCAGACACCACCATAATGGAAGATGGGAAGCAAGAATAGGACGAGTTTTCGGAAATAAGTATCTCTACCTCGGCACTTACGGTAAGAAAAGCATACTAGTATTTGATATTCAATTACAAATTATGCGATTAAAATTCTCTTGATATCAAATAAGCTGCCTACATAAATTTTAGGTTTGTGAAGTTCGAGCTCGATCGATAGGTACAAAAAAAAATAAAGCAAGTGTAAAAAATGTTAAAAGGGTTAATTGCATTAAAAAAAATCACGTTTTTTCAATTACAATATATATTTTTAAATTTACATTTACACCTATTTTTAAATTTTTGCACTTATATCATATAACCATTTTAGAACAATTTAAATTGATATGTAGTTGGAATTTTTTTAAAAAAATTACAAATAGATTCGCAGCATTTTGTTATCATTTCAATTAACTATAACCTTTTCGTCTTTTATACAATTTCATACCCTGCCACACCAACCAACAAGACTCCGAAGAAAAAAAAAAAAAAAACCATGCAATAATTTAAAAGATGCATGCTATTTATTTTGCAATTAATAAAATTACTTAAACTCTATATATAATCTTTGGGGAAATTGCAGAAATGGTCCCATAAGAATCGGTCCTCATGAATTTGGTCCTTTTTTTTAGCGCAAATAGTCTCATACGATTTTTCCATAAAAAAAATAACAGATTAACGAGCATGAGGCGCACACGCCCGTTAGTTTTCGGCCAAAAACTCGCGCGTATAAGTCCCAACTTAAAAATAATTAATTTCAGCTTCTTAAAACTCTACGGACTAAAGTTGCAGAATCGCCTCCATACTTACATTTTACATTGAAATGATTGTTAATAGCAAAAGCTGGCCCATTTTCCTCCAAAAATCAAGTTGAGAGGATTTTTTCATCCAGTATTCCATAGAAAACTGTAAAATATTTTACGGATGAGACATTTTCTGCTAAAAATGGAATAAAAAAAGAACATGAGACCAAATCTATCAAGTACAAATTCTCATGGGATCATCCTTGCAATTTACCCTATAATCTTTAAAAACAAGTGTACGACAAACAATGAAAAGAGAAGTTAAATTAGAAAATTTGTTGTGGAAACAAAATTAACAATGAATAAACATCCAATTAAATTGTAGGTACTCAAGAAGAGGCAGCTAGAGCATACGACGTCGCAGCGATAGCACACCGAGGGGTGAGCGCAGTAACGAACTTCGAAATGAGCAGCTACGTAAAATTGCTAAAACCAGAACCCAACACCTGGATACAATCACAACACTCACTACCATCTATATATCCGATCAACATTTCTCCCACCAAATATTTCGTGGCAGAGAATCGGATAAAGCAAGAAATGGAAGAAAGTAGGATCCCCTACAATTACTGCAGAACGTCTTCGTCCCCGACGGCGCTGGATTTGCTGCTGCGGTCTTCGGTATTCAGAGACCTGGTCGAGAAGAACTCGGAGGAAGAGAGTAGCGACGATGAGAAGAATGTGGGACAGAGTGGATATGGAGGTTCGTTTTACGGTGGTGTGCCATTAGTGATTTCTTCTGGCAATAGCCAATTGCAAGGGCAGCTTTGTTACACTAGTACTTCGGATGTTGATACATTAAGCATGGGCATGGCTTCTTTCTGCTAGTCACCACTCTCCCTCTCTCTGCATGGGAGGCTAAAAGAGGGATGTATATATATGTATATGGATTATGGAGTATATGAAATGTTGTTAAGTTTTTGTAAGTAGTTGGTAATGTGTAGAGCAAATCTGTTTTGCAGCTAATATTTTATAGTAATAAAATAACAAATACTATCAAATTAATAAATTTTAATGTAACAGTCGATATGTTTTCAAAATACACATGGAATGCAAACCAATTGCATAAAATTTGTCATTTTGTTAGAGTTAAATGTTGATTCCTATGAAGAATTTATCAGTCCTTCATGAGGTTCATGGTCACTAATAGCCAATGTTTTGATTATAAACTCAATTTTGACACAAAGTTTGTAGATATCCGTAAATCTTATGCAGTTTTCATGACAAGGAACAGAGAGGGCAAAAACTGTCCTGGAAAATGAGCTCCCACAATCTTTATATTTGATGACATGTGCACAAAATTCACATATATTAAACTTTCTTATATTTGAAAAATATTCACGAAATTCCTACTTCCTACTGATATTGAATTATATCTATAGATCCATTACCAAAAAAATTGGTAAGTGAACAAATATTTTCAGTTCGGTTTTTTCAGATAAATTTTAATTTGAATTTAATAATCTTTAAGCTCAGGTATCGCCTTAAAAAAAGGTTGGAGATGCCCTTAAATAATAACTATCCTTTCAATCTCTCCTTATTTGTTTTACCTGTTGTGTGTATTTTAAAAATGTTAGTTGCTTCTTTAACATGTATTGGTTTAATATATTTTATAATGAAATAATTAATATTATTTTGAGTTATATAGTAAAATTAATTTATAGGAGACTTACTTATAAACTAATTATCGATGGGGCAACTTATTTTTAATGGGATTCAAATAAAATGAGTTGAGTTAGACTATATGTTGATTCACAAGCACTTTTATATAAAATTGCTGGGATCTCTCTGCAAATCAACTCATACTCCACCTCAACTCAGTCTATTTAGATCCAATTAGAATTTAATTGCACCGCAAATTTTGTCTATTTATTTGTTGTCTGTTTTTTTTTTTTATCGTTAAATGTTAGTTGTTAGTAGTTAGATTAGTTCATTAAGCCCCAAATACTCCAAAAAAATCTCACAGCCATCTTATAACTCCCATAATTCGTTTTCAGAGGGAATCGAATCCGGGTTACTCACTAGAGTAAGGAACCCGGTGGAAATTTTGTCTATTTATTTGTGATTTGCATTTTGCACACCATACTTGTTTGTATTGATTTGCAATTTGTTTTCAAATAATGAGTTTTTTTAAATATGACAATATGTCACTTCCAAATTTTTATTTGTAAAAATGTCTTTTAATATTTTTCTTTTTAAAAAATATCATCGAAAAAGATTGTACAAAAATTGCGCATTGGTACTTTTAAAAACTGGAAATTGGTATATTGATATAATTTTCCCTTTTTAAAAAATAAATAATGAGTTCTTAACTTTTAAGAAAAAAAAATCTTAGAAGAAAAAAAAGTCAAATTTCCTATTTGTACATTCACCGTGAACAACGTGAATACATTACCTGGATAACGAGACTTGATTCGATTAAACTCTTCCCTTTCACCTCACTAATACAATCACGCTTAATTCCTCAACCCCATCGCGATTCCTTCGGTCCCCTTATCTCTAGCACTTCGTTGTTAGGGTTTTCTTCACCGGGCCAATTCCAATTTCCTCATCTTCTCCGATTCGCTTCAGATCTTTTGCAGCAAAATGTACGGATTCGAAGCGATGACCTTCAACATCCATGGAGGTTATCTGGAGGCTATTGTGCGTGGATATCGTTCGGGCCTCCTCACTGCCGCTGATTACAACAATCTCTGCCAGTGCGAAACTCTCGACGACATCAAAATGCACCTCTCCGCCACCGAGTACGGGTCTTACCTCCAAAACGGTTGGTCTACTCTCTCTCTCAACTTTGTAGTTTTGTTCTACCCTTTTTTGGATGTTTGGTGTAGTGAATCGGAGATCTCAATTCTGAAATTACTTGATTCTGTTTCGGTGTACTGAATTAACTGCAAATCAGATCGATTAACCACTTTTCAATTGGTTAGTCTATTATATTGTCTGTTTCGGCCCTCTAATTTGACTTTGTTATTTGCCATTGGAGAATCATTTGCAATTGCAGAAATGGTGAACTCGATTCTGGATTTATTAAGTTAATCAATGTATTTTCTTTTTATTTTATATATAAAATTAGATCCAAGCTTGTCAAATTTATGTTGTTCCTACTTTCTATGATATGCTTACTGGATCAGCTCACTGTTAGGAGTTAGTGTTGATTAAAGGGTTAAGAGACTGGTCATGAATTAAATTCACAGATATAAATCCGTCGAACTTGGTGGATATTTAGAGCCTGAGTAATCTTTCTTTATAATTCATTTGAGAGATTTTTTCTATTTTTTTTCATTTGTTACCGTCAGCTCCTATTCCTTTTCCTGAATTCTGATTCTTCAATGCGTATGCCATATTGCAGAAAAGTACATCATGGCGAAAATTGATTGTGTTTCAGTGAGAATTCTACTAAGTCTTTTAAAGTTATTGAATTGCAAAGTGGTTATTTGCTTAGCTTATTAGTTTCTGTAGGCATATCTTAGTTTCATTATTTATTAGAAACTGTACGATCTTTTCTGCTTGGCGGCATTTTCTGATGCCAACAGTGTAACATGTTTCTTGTTTTATTATTCAATGCAGAGCCCTCTCCATTGCATACTACAACAATTGTTGAGAAATGCACCCTTAAACTGGTTGATGAGTATAAGCACATGTTAACCCAAGCCACGGAGCCTATGACAACCTTTCTAGAGTATATAACGTATGTATATCTTTCTCTCCGACAGTTTTTATGTTTATCTCTAATTAATGTATGGATCTATGCACTTGTTCAAATGTTTAATTTTTTTTTTTTTTTTTAATATCCTGTTAAAGTACTGCTAAAGTCTAAAACCGTTGTGCATAGACGCTAGACAATGTCAACTGATTATCATTTAATCAAGTGGAGCAAACTAAGTTCAATCTTGTTATTTTAGCATACAATTGGTTTAGGTTTAAATTCTCTTGGTCATCTAATTTTTACTTCTGTTACAAAAATAAATATCAAGTCCAGTAGTATTTTTTACTTCAGTATGAGTTTAGAATGTAATATAAGAATTGCTGAAATATATAATGGATCATGTGAAGCTTCTGGTAGCCTTAAGCAACTATGCTTTCTAAATTGCTGACACCTAGCGCTTTATGGCAGGCCTGGTTTGTACACTTCAATTGAGAATTTTTAACTAGTGGTTCTCTGCTTTCAAACATGATACTGACTTTTCATTCTTGACTGAGATCATTGTTTGTTGCTTAGGTATGGCCACATGATTGACAATGTTGTGCTGATTGTAACTGGAACATTGCATGAGAGAGATGTTCAGGAACTGTTGGAGAAATGCCATCCTTTAGGGATGTTTGACAGGTATGAGGTATCATATCCTGATCAAACAATATTAATTTATCTGCTATAATGTTACATATTAACCATATATTTTCCACAGCATTGCAACTCTGGCAGTTGCTCAGAATATGAGGGAGCTTTACAGACTGGTCCTTGTTGACACACCCCTGGCTCCATACTTCTCTGAGTGCATCACTTCAGAGGTTCTCTGCTACACCTTTTCTTTTTATGTATTTGTTCTTTTCTGCACTGGGGTTTTTCTGCAGTGTAGCTACTGATTTTGGTGTCATGATCTGTGAGTATATGTATTGTCAAAGTTTTACTCATCGTAGTCTTGTCATCATGATTCTACATTCTAATTGGATGTAGGTTGTAGATTACTAACGTTGTATACATATATAGTCTGGGCTGTGTTATTCTCAATTATGATATATGTGCAGGTAGGTGGTGAAACTTGAAAGCCAATAATGATCTTGGCTGAGTGGCTCCAACTGCTGGGTTACTTAAGAAACAGCTTAATAACCAAACTATCCTATTGAGTTGTAGTATTACTTGGAAATGAGCAGTATAAAAAGATATTACTATAGTTTAAAATACCAGCTGATTCACTCCACACTGGAAAGAATTCATGATCAGTAAACAGAAATATTGCTGTTGCCTTGTGTTCTTTAACACAGTTGTTGGTTTTGTTAGTATACACAGAGCAAAAGGGAGCTGCAATCACAGTGTTTACTTTCTTTTTTAATATGGACATTTTTGCAGGACTTGGATGATATGAACATTGAAATTATGAGGAATACTCTCTACAAGGCATACCTTGAGGATTTTTACAGATTTTGCCAGGTATAGTGAATACCCATGTGCTCAGCAAGTTTCCATTCTTCCGATATTGGTAGTACATTAGTCTCTATTATGGGAATTTATCAAATTAAAATTTACTTGTAGAAACTTGGCGGTGCCACTGCAGAGATTATGTCTGACCTCCTATCCTTTGAGGCTGACAGAAGGGCAGTTAATATTACAATAAACAGGTTAGTAGCTGTTTAGAAGCCATGGAAATGGTGTCATGCATACCAATTGGTCATCTTATTCTGACTATTTCATTGTGTATCTCCAGCATTGGCACTGAACTTACTCGAGAGGATCGTAGGAAGTTGTATTCAAATTTCGGCTTACTGTAAGGGCTTTACCATGATTCACAGAGTTCATATTAAAATTCTTTTCTGGAGTTTCTCGTTTCTGTCACTCACATCATTATTTTTTGATAGATATCCTTATGGTCATGAGGAGCTTGCTATCTGTGAAGATATAGATCAGGTAATCAATAGTTTCTGTTCATATATTTGTGTAAGTTTCTTTCTGCAGTGAAGCAGTGATATGAAATGTCGTGCAATATGCAACTAAGCAATCTAATCTTATAAGGGCTATGTTAGTTTTTATTTTCCATGGCAACTGAATGCCTAAAGAAAAAAAATCATATCACAGATGTTTTTCTATTTTTTCACGAGTCTAGGCACTCTGAACTGTTAAAGTAATCTTTCAGAGATATACACAGTATTATGATCAAAGGCCTGTGTTGAATAGCAAGTTGGATGAAAGAAAGACCACAAAAATATAAGTTGAACAGGAAAATTTATTTGAAAGAGGATCATGTTTAGTTCTACAATTATATCTACTTATTTACTTTCTTTATTTCTACATTAGATTACATTTATTGCGAGGATAGAAAGTGGAGTGGAGGAGGTCTTTTAGTTAATAGTATGTTCCTTTCGACCTGCCCTGCTTATGATTATTAAATCACAATTTTTTTGTACTTAAGGGCTTACTAGTATCCATTTTGAAAGGCTTCTTCCATAACTACGTTCTCCTATGGGGAAAGGGGAAAGGGGAAAGAGCCAGTTTGCTTCTCTTGATTTTAACTATTCAACCTTCTAGGTTCGCGGTGCCATGGAGAAGTATCCTCCGTATCAGTCCATATTCTCAAAGTTATCATATGGGGAGAGTCAGATGCTTGACAAGGCTTTTTATGAAGAAGAGGTGAAACGACTTTGCTTAGCGTTTGAGCAGCAGGTTTGTTTTTCAAAGTTCTTCTTATTGAGATTAATTGCACTTGTACAATAGAACTTCTATAATATTATAGCCATGTATAGTCTATAAATTAGTAATTAACTTCAATTTTATCTTCTGTGGATAATTTCAAGTGGTTTTACCTAACAAACTCAAACCTAATTGTATTTTAACATTTAATCCACCAAACATATATTAAATAACCTTCAAAAGAATAGTTGTTATTGCCTTAACTTATTCAGATGTATTCAGCTGATTAGTTTCAAAATAATCATTGTGAAAAATATTTTAATTTAGGAATACTGGATAATAATAGGAAAACATGGTGAGTTATTCTGGATATTATCATGGTTATTATAATTACATATTTAATTATTCTAAATTTCTCATTAAGTAAATATCACGCAATCAAGAAAATTTGATTTAAGCTACAGTTAAGGAAATGAGCGTCATATTTTGATGTTGTATTTGACTATACTCATATTTTTAGTAGATTACTAAACTGTGATATGAATGAGACCACATTCCTCCATTAGGATTTCCTAACAAAGTACTATCTTATAGAGGTTGCTGATTTATTTAGTAATAATTTATAAAGCTTTAGATATTGAAATGCTTCATGATCCATGATTAGAATTTGAAATATTTTATAGATTCTGTAATTCTTTTGTCATGCAGTTCCATTATGCTGTATTCTTCGCGTATATGAGGTTGAGAGAACAGGAGATCAGGAATTTGATGTGGATTTCCGAATGTGTGGCACAAAATCAGAAGTCGAGGGTGCACGATAGTGTTGTCTTCATATTTTAAGGTATCGATGGAAGGAAAACAAACTGGTTTTATACCTGCCACTAGTACCGAGTCCCATTTTATTGTTTTTCTGTAAATTTTGATTTCATAATCTGATTTGCGATTGATTTGAACTGCTGAGAGTATTCGGGTTTGTGTTCTACTCAATTTTTCATGAATAAGTGGTGTGATTCATCTATTAGTTGGAAGAAAAAATTGTATTGACATTTATAAAAATGGATGATTGTAAGTTTATTTGATTTACAATAAAACTCTGCTTCTGTATACCTGTAGATGATTAATAGTTGATGAGTAGATCTTTTGTGAGACCATCTCATGGTATGAGACAATGGGATGGGGTATAACTTGGGCATTGACGCATTAATACTTTAGTAGGGGAGAGTGTTAATTTGTATTGTCTCATGCCATGAGACGGTCTCATGTAAGTTTTTCCCTAGTTGATTGTTTATTTGATCAAATTCGTTGCCTATATTTGCTTGGTCGAGCTCGCTCGTGTTGTTTGTGGGATATTGCACCGGAGACGGGGCTATAAGTATCGATCCAGTAACTGCAGGTAAGGTTTCTGGTTTCGTTTTCGGTCTCCAACTATCTATTTGGAACTATAACCAACGTCTTGATGATTTTTCCTTGAGTTTGTCTTATATAAAATAGTTTTACAGTATAATTGATTCTTAAATTTCACTTTACAGTATAATATTTAATATTTTGAATGAGACGACTAAGAATGACAAATTAATACCATGTTTCAACGAAAAAATTAAGACTATTTATAAATACACACAAAATAAATGGATTGCACGGTAAAACGGATATATATATTAGATTTTTGTTTTCTTTGTACTAATATTAAAGGAACATGGTAATATAGTGATTCAAATTTAGACAAAGTATAGAGTAAAACTGGTTTATACATGAATCACTGAAGAGTATTAGTTGTTTTTACTGAAGAGTATTAATTGTATTTACTGAAGAGTATTACTGATTTACACTAAAGAGTTTTAGTTGTTTAGTGAAAATGAACTAAGACTCTTCAGTGTAAACCAATAATATTTTTCAGTAAAAACAACTAATATTTTTCAGTGAAAACAACTAATACCCTTCAGTGATTCATATATAAACCAATTTCACTCTATACACTCTCTCAAATTTATTGACCCTACACTTGATCTCAAACTGATTTGCATGTGATTTTTTCTCTCTCTTTTTTCTTTGTACTATTGTTAAAGAAATATGGTAATCTAATGATTTTTTTTTTTTAGTCCTTGATCTCAAACTGCCATGATGTTTTTAAACAAGGGAAGATCTAAACATTAGAGTGGGGCTTTTTGTGGCGTCTCGCAAATAAAATTTCCATAAAAAAAGGAATAGGTACAACTAATACTCTAAACTATTATTTCTTGTTAAATGGCCTGAATCTGTTATTTAATTTTTGGGCCCGAGCCTAATCTATTATCTATCATATATTTTTTTAGAGGTTTAACCTGATCTTTTTAATAAATAGATTAAATCATAATAGATTAATAGTTAACTATTTAAACCTTAAAATGAAAAATAAAAACAATTTACCAAATAATTATCAAAGGAAAATTATAGGGTGCATCCAAGTGCATAGTATGCACTTGGAATTTAAATCCAATTTTAAATTAATATTGACTTTTCAGATTCTATTAAAAAATAGGGTTAGATATTATGTGTCGGGTTTTTTCTCTCTTTTCTCACGCTCAGGTTCTCCCCTCTTCTTCAATTTTGGAATTTTGAACGACGTCGTCTTCTTCTTTGATTTTTCGATGAGGCTTCTGCTTCTTTTTGCCATTAATGGCGACGCGGTGGTTGCGACTCTATTCTTCGGCGGATTTCTTCAATTAATTTCAGCGCAAATGGTGGTGGCGAGTCTCCTTTTCTCCAATGATTCGACTTGTAATTTGTTTGTTTCGGGATTTAGGTGTGCATGTGAAGTCATGACTTTATATCCACAGGATGTAAAGTATTTAATGAATAGTAAAAGTATGTGTTTGTTTTGAAATTTTTTAATATAAAATCATGTGTAAGAGTAAAGTAGGATGTGTAAGATAAAAACAAGAAAGTGAATGCGAGTGAGAGAAAATTGGTATGTTAATGTGAGTAATGATTGAGTGAGATAAATAATATTTTTAAATTATATAAAGTGAAAATATTTTTTGGTAAGTTTTATTGTAGTTAATGCATAATTATTTATTAAACACGTCTTAAAGTAATATAAATATTTATAATAATAGATCAAATAATAGTAAATTCAATAATTAAATATTGTAATTTCATTTATAAATAACTATAATCACTAGAAGTTATTAATACATAAATAATAAACAACTAAAAATGACAAACTCAACATTATTATCATATCGAAAATTAATTCACCGACTAGATTTGATATGATAAGTATTCTGAACCCACCAAAAGGACATAATCAAAAGAACAATTCATTTGTCACTATTAATGTGAGGACACCTAAAAAGAGGTTAATTATTAATTTAATTGATTATTTAAATTGATTTATTTGTTATTACTATTGGTGTGGTGAACTCAAAAATAATTATGTGCTTATCCACCATTAATGTGTAAATAACACATAAGTAAAAAGTTTATTATTATTTTAATTAATTACTTAAATAAAATAATTAATATTATTAAAAAATACACACTAAATGCAAATAAATTTATAGGCAAACTAGTTCCAATTTTGCAATTGAAATAGAGATAAAAGGGAAGAAAATATGGAATATATCTAAAACATCAAATAATGAGGAATAAAAACACTATTCAAGTAATTGAAGGGATTTTAGCTAAATATAATTGAAAAAAAAAACCCTCGGCCGATTCACTATTTTCACTTAAAAATATTGTTTGATTTTAAAAAAGGAAAAGCATTTGTTTTATGAAATGAGATCCTCAAATAATCTGAAACAATTTTCTTGATTAATTTAGTTTAAGTTTTACGAATATTTGGCCATTCATTTGAAATCCTTTGACAAGTTTGTATCGTTAATCGTTTTACCGTGGATTTATTTTTGATTGAATCTTCTGATCAAAAATATTTTAAATCAAAATATTAATCTTTTTGATTCGCAGAATCTGTGAAAATCAGACCAGCATCTTAAGTATCTGCAAAGCGCCACGATACATTGAATAAGACCACGAGATTAGTGATTTATTATCAATATTAAATTCGTGTCTACGCTGGAAAATGCACATTTTACAATGATGTTTCAGTACGATGAATCCACCAAAATTAATTATTACATCCAAAACTTATTTTATGATTTTTGACTTCGTTTGGTGATGACTCCAAAACGTGTTAGTGTAACAACAGAGGATCATTTTTGCACGTAATTTTTCCATTATTTCACCTAATTTTGACCGTACTTTATAGGTACGTATTTAGCAAGATATTTTTGCTGGCCAGATTGATTTTTCACCTATATTACTTTCAAAATAAGTGTATTAGGAAATTTGTATAAAACATAAAGTTTTGACGGTATCTCCAATGTGTGGTACTTTTTCCGTCCAATTTTATTAGTCCCATTATTTTTTGTTATATGTTGAAGGATAAAATGGGGTATTGTGAAATTTAATTATGAATAATTGTTTATGAAAATTATAAAATAATCATATTATTTATAAATTAACCTTGCAATATCTCATTATATCTTTCAACATATAATAAAAATTAACAGTCTAAAAAATAAGACTCCTAAAATTGGACAGAGCAAGTACAAAATATGAGAGAGATAAAGAGAGAATTTGAGTAATTTTAATAAAAAATATATATGGATGAATTAGGAAAAATAGCTAAAGTAAAATGCAATTTTTAAAATGACACTTATTTTAAAAAAGCGAGGGAGAGTATTATATTCCATTTTGGCTATAAATTAATCGTGTTTGTCAAATTTGAGGATTGTTTAAGAACCTCGATTTTTTGTTTTTTTATTACATGCTAGTATATTTATATTATTGAGTCATGCTTGTGATTGTGAAGCACCATATTTCTTTGATTCTTTTTGCTGCTTAATCTTGAACATTCATGTTTTGTTTTCACTATTTTAATTTATTTTAAAATGTTGCAGAAAAAAAAACGAAGATGTATTACGAGCACAAAAACCTAACAAATCGCGTAAGGCATTTTTTTGTTGCAAGAGAATACACCACGTATGAGTAGGTCAGATTTTGACATATTTATCATCATTTTCAGATCCACAATTTTTATTTTTCTCATGCAGAGATAAATACAAAAATATATTTTCTCACCTTATAAGACCATTAAGATTCATGAATTAATTATGTAATTCATTAATATATTTAGATTTAGAATTCATACTACATTACGTTATCTTATAAAAATAGAATATTTTTATAAAATCCTTATATCATCATCTCACATTAATCAACTTTTTTTAATAAATATAATAATCATAAAACAAATAGACAGTGGCGGACGCAGGAATTAATAGCAAGTAGGGCACAAAATTACTCCCTCCATTCCCAACTCGATTGTCCCTTTGTTTTTTTATACGGATTTTTATGTGGTAATTGTTTATTAGTATTTATTGTGATAACGTTGTTTTGTAGTAACATTGTAGTAAATAAAAAGAGAATGACATTTAGGTAAATAAAATATTTTATTTATAGAAAGAGACAATCGAATTGGGACGGGCCTTTAAAATAAGGGGGCAATCGAGTTGGGGACGAAGTGAGGGAATATGAATTAAAAATGAAAATAATTTACCATTAATCTCAAATTTAATAATAAGAATACAATTATTATAATGTGGAGTAGGTCTTCTGAGACGGTCTCATTTTAAGACAAATCATAATTTGGAAATGATGTTTTAATAATGTGGAATGAGTGAATGTTAGTTTGTTCTAATTTATGCGCATTTTTATTTAATATATTTAAACAAAATATATAATTGAAAATAATTATGCATGAAACAAAATATAGAAGTTTACAGGTATTGTAGAAAAAGTTACTGTACTTAAATATGTTTAATTAGCAGCAAAAAATAAACAAAATTGAATTTGTAACAGTTAGGACTTAATGCATAAAACATGTAACTGATATATGCATATAAATAATTAGCAGCAAAAAAATTAAGAAAATTGAATTTGTAACATTTAGGTGCACTTAATGCAGAAAACTTGTAATTAATATATGCATATATATAATTATGTAAAGCAAAATATAATAAGAAAAAGTGAAATGGTTGTGCCAGGATTTGAACCCAAAACTCATCCACACTTTGGACAACTAACTACCTTATCGTTGAGCTAAATCAGATCATTATAAGAGGGGTCTATTGATTATAGAGTTTGTAGAATTTTTTTAGACTTTTAAAGTCTGGAGGTATTCAATCTGGATTTTCAAAGGTCTTTAAAAATCCTGAGGTATTCAATACGAATTTTAAAAAGTCTAAAAAAATCTTTAGGTATTCAACAATTTATGGATTTTAATACTCCATAGATTTTCTTTGATTCTCTTTCAAAATATAAATAGATTTCACTCTCCAAAATCTCTTCTAATAACCAGAGATTTCTACGGATTTTAAAAAGTCTTAAAAAAAATTTAGGCATTCAACAGTTTATGGACTTTCTTTGATTCTCTTCCATTGGGATGTCAACGGAGCGGGGCGGGGACGGGGGACCATTCTCCATCCCCGTCCCCGCGAAATAAATGGGAAAAAATTTCCCCCATCCCCGCCTCGCTGGGGATCCCCGTCTCGCTGGGATTCCCCGTTCCCCGCCTAATTATTTTTTTATGTCATTTTTAAAATATAAAATAATATGTAAATTAAAAATTTAATCAGACACAACGATTAATCAGACACACTAATAATTTAAATAATTTGAAAAACCTCTAATTCTAATATTTTTAATTAACATATATACTAAAGTGAAAATTATATAATATGAAACTAATAACATAATATTAAATAAAATATAGATGTAATTTTTAATAAATATTTAATTGAGTAGGAAACTATGAAACATTTATTTATAATTTACTTTAAAATTAAAATTATATATATAAATATATTAATTATATAAAAAATAATGCGGCTCCCCGCGGAGAACGAGACGGGGATCCCCCGAGCTGGAAATACTATCTCTGTCCCCGCCTACGGGGCAAAAAAATTCCCCGTCCCCGTTTGCTTTGGGGATTCCCCGCCCCGTCTACTCTTCAAAAAATATAAATAAATTTTAATCTATAAAATCTCTTCTAATAACCAGAGACTTCTAATAAGGGCGAGGTATAACGGTGATGGAAATGAAGATGGGAATTATAATGTATTTTTTTAACTAACATATTTTTTTCTTCTAAACAATTTGGATAATTTTTTTTTTTTTATATACAAGTATGTTCCATATATATTTGCATCAATGATTCCAATGTCGGAGTCTATAGATATCCATGTAAATCGATAAAAAAAGTGTATTTCACAATCATGTAAAATCTATGAAAATCCAAGGAAATCAATAAAAAAAAAGTAAGTCAAACTCTGCATGGAGTCTATAGATTTTCTAAATCCACCGACTTTTTAAAGTAAAAAAAAATCCAATAAAATCTCAATTGAATACACCCCTCTAAGTTTTTTAACATACAATTGATATATTCGCATTGGAAATCCAGGTACAGGGCACCTGCCCTCCCTTACCTGTATGTGCAGCAGTCCTTGAAAATAGAGTATGTTTGGTATGAAACTGTCTCATAACATGAAACAATGAAAATGAGTATAATTAGGAAATTGACTCACTATCACTTTGGTAGGGATGAATGTTAATTTGTGTTGTCTCATGCTATAAGACGGTCTCATATAAGTTTTTGTCATAAAAATATATGTTAGTGTTGGTTTCTCGGCATGATTATAAATGTATTATAAAATAAATAGTTATGTATTTAGAAATAGGGTTAATTTCATATAAATTCACGACCTTTATACTTAGTGTCAATTTAATCACGAACTTTTAGATTTTTGTAAAAAAACTCAACCTTTGATATTTGTTGCAATTTGATACATGTTTTTTTTTTCCGGCCGGCAACTGATGATGTGGCTCGCCGGAGCGTGTGTCATCTTGCCACGTAGGATTATACATGTTTATTTTATTTATTTTTTAAATTCACATCACAAGTAACACTTACAATTTAAATAACATCTTTCTACTTAAAATTTAAATAGCAACCAAATAAATTAAAAAACCAACATAAATTATATATAATATTTCTCTTTACGTTCTTAGTTTTGAGATTCATTTGGTTGTTGTTTAATTTATTTAGTTGCTATTTTAATTATAAGGAGAAATATGTTATTTAAATGATAAATGTTATTTATGATGTGAATTTAAAAAATAAATAAAAATAAACATGTGTAATCCTACGTGGCAAGATGACACACGCTCGGGCGAGCCACGTCATCGGTTGCCGGCCGGAAGAAAAAAAACGTATATCAAATTGCAACAAATATCAAAGGTTGGGTTTTTTTATAAAAATCTAAAAGTTCGTGATTAAATTGATACTAAGCATAAAGGTCGTGAATTTATATGAAATTAACCCTTAGAAATATAATTGACGTATATATACATATATTAATTTTTAGTCATATTAAACTTCTTGAAATATAAGTAATCTAATGGAGTATATTAATTTCTACTCTAACATAAGAACTTCTCCACGTTTTTAAAAAAAGAAAAAAAAAATTATTTACAGGTTTTTATCCGTTTGTAATTTTCTTTTGTTTAAAAAAATCATTTGTACTTAAATTGTGATTGTAAGTTATAAAAATTTCGTTATGTGTCATATTTCAATTTCATGCTAATGACATCTTTCAACAAAACTATTGAAATAATTGATCCTGGATATAATTAGCATGAAATTAGTGACCAGAAAAAGATATTTCATTTTTGCCATTTGTGAACAAAACGAGGAACCATAAAAAGAAACTGAAATCTCGGAGTTGCTAATTTTGGAAATCCCTATTTTCACATAAAGAATTCTTCTCTTTTTTTTTTTTTTAATCCCAAATCTAATCAACTTTTAGTTCCCGTTAAAAAAAAAAACTAATCAACTTTTAGGAGTATTAAATATCGCTTATTTTATTATACCCCCGCTCAATTTTATAGAAATTAATAATTTATACTAATCATTTTCTCAGTTAACATCATTAAATAAGAATATAAGTAGAACTTCAAAATACATTAAATAATTTAAGTGTTGTGTGAAATTATTTATACCGGGCTCACCCTAAGGTACAATATGGAATTATACTTTAATATTTAGTACCACTTATCTATACTATTACAAACAAAATTAGACCTAATATTACAAAAATGCCCACATACACAATTATCTTCAAAACAAAATATGAAATCAATTCAATAATTAATAGGGTTAATTTCATATAAATTCACGACCTTTATACTTAGTATCAATTTAATCACGAACTTTTAGATTTTTGTAAAAAAATTCAACCTTTAACAATGTTGCAATTTAGTACACGTTTTTTTTTCTTTCGGCCGGCAACCATGACGTGACTCGCCGGAGTGTGTGTCATCTTGTCATGTAGGATTACAAATGTTTATTTTATTTATATTTTAAATCCACATTATAAGTAACACTTACCATTTAAATAGCATCTTCCTACTTAAAATTAAAATAGCAACCAAATAAATCTCAAAAACTAAGAACGTAAAGAGATTTATTACATATAATTTATATTGGTTGTTGTTTAATTTATTTGGTTGCTATTTTAATTTTAAATAGAAATGTGTTATTTAAATTGTAAGTGTTACTTGTGATGTGGATTTAAAAAATAAACAAAGTAAGCAAGTGTAATCCTACGTGGCAAGATGACATACGCTCCGGCAAGCCACGTCATCGGTTGTCGGCCGGAAGAAAAAAAATGTGTATTAAATTGCAACAATGTCAAAGGTTGGGTTTTTTTACAAAAATTTAAAAGTTCGTGATTAAATTGATACTAGGTATAAAGGTGGTGAATTTTTATGAAATTAACCCTAATTAATATTAGGAAACAAATCTACAATAAATAATATTATAAAGATTTTCAAAAGGAATGAATCCCACAACAAATCAATAGCCGTTAATATAGCATAAATCATAACAAAAATACAAACCCCTCCTGAATGAAGAAATCAACGGCATAAATCTTTGTTGGAAAATAATTGACTGAGGAAATAATAATTCGAAAAATAAATTAAATAAAATTACAACTCGAATCAAACTTTTACACATAATATGAAAACAAAAAGAAATTGCAATGTCGAGTCGAGGAAGGCCTCTTCCGGCAAGACAAAATTTCTCCGGTAGTGCTCTTTGGTTCTGGAAATATGTCCCCAAAGGTAAAACGACACACAAGTCTCCAAAAGTGCAGCACCGCAGGTTTTGGAGCACCGGCAAATAAAACGAGCGCTTCGAACTGGACTGACTCTTAGAACTCTATATGTAGAGAGACTGAGGGAGAAGAGAAGTATTTGGGAGTGTGGCCAGAGGAATGCATGAGGACGCTACTTATTGACGAACTTCCACTTAGTGCACAAGGGAAAATCGCGTGAGCATTTAATGCAGACGCGTTTCGTTGATGGCAAGTCTGAAAACCGAAATTGACCAGACGTGTTTCCACTGAATGCGCTGGTAACCGTCACATATATCTAGCACATGTGTCAATTGTGCTCAATAGGGGTGGGCATCGGGTTTCGGGTACCCGAATCGAACCCGAAAAAATTACCCGTTCGGTTCGGGTAATTTTCTTGAAATTTTGGGTTTCGAGTAACCCGAACCCGAACCTTAAACTTCGGGTTTGGGATCGGGTATTGAAACATAACCCGAATCTCCCGATCGGGTACCCGAAATTTTTATTTTTTAAAATTTTAATATTATATTTTAGTGTTGGGTTATGTTGTCTATGTACACATGACATAATTTATAACAAATTAAAATGATTATAGACATTTAACTCAATGCACACATGACATAATCTAGCATGCTTGTGATGGATTCTTATATTAATTAATTAAAAAAATAAAAATTGGATAGCTTTTTTTGGGAATTTCGGGTACCCAATCTAATTCGGATTCGGGTAGCATAATATTCTACCTAAAATTTTGGGTACCCGAAATTCGGGTCTCGAACCCGAGAAGCTCGAACCGATGCCCACCCCTAGTGCTCAATGAAGCATCTGACCGAATCGGTTTGACCCTTTCAGCCGAGCGGGTCTCTAAACCGAATCGAACCGAACTTTGTGGACCGGATATCCTAGTTTTCGTTCTCCAAAAAATTAGATACCCGCTGGTCCCAAGGCCCAAAGTCTACCTAAAGTCCAATTGCCAAAAACCAAGAACCAAGACCAAGTCCAAGTCCACGGCCACGGGCTCGGGCGCGACTCGGCTCGACGCGCGCGTGTGGCAACTTTGATTGACTAGCAATTAATTGAAACTTACTATACTCCATTGTTCCCATACTAATATCATGTATATTAGTATTCTAAATATCCAATGTGCGATGAAGAATTAAATGACTCATTTAATTCCTTCATTAATCTCATAATTAGGTGTTGAACCATTCGTCTTCCGATTCAATCTCACTTACCGAAAATTGGTTTTGAGATCATGAATAGACCATTCTCATCTACTCCGCGAGTAGAACGCACTTGTAACAATTAATTTCCAAGAAATTAATTTCAACACCCAAAATTAATTGGTCAACTATTAAAGTCCAAATATACTTTAATACCAATTAAACATAAAATAATACCATCAACCCTTTTCTCCAACAATCTTCACCTCCACCGCACACTTAATGATTTGCAACTACAACCATCAAAGAAAAATATGGGATCTTTGATTCGGGCAATACTACTACCTCCAGGTCAGAGTATAATTTTGATCATCCCCCCTTTCTCCTTTAAGTCCACGGTAATACTCCGTCCATCATGTACTCAGTTTTTCAGCCGTCACATCAACTCATCATATAGATAGTTTAGACATTGAAGAATCTAGTACTCTAAATTTTGACATTCATGGTTCAAAGTGTCGTATCCATTTGGGATGCACACAATGTTAATATTTATCATGTGAAATGTCTAAAAATTTTAATTTGTAACTCAACGTGTACAGTGTTTATTTTCTTTTTTAAATACACATGTGCAATGTAAATAACACTACACAATGCACATTAAAAAAATCACTAAACATGTTCAACTACATTACATCATAACGCAAGTGCATAAAACTATTAAAAAATGTGTGGTGTATATTATGCATGTATTCAGTAGACTAAACATAAATCGAACACATTATGCATGAAATATATAGATTTCTTAAATTTTTTAATATTGCTCATACACATGGTAAATTGTAAAACTAAAGTATACAAAATTCACATTTGTGGGAAAGGTTGCACATGTTCCACACATAATGCATATTAACATAATAGTTTGCACATACGTTAGAAACATTACACTTCTACGGAGTACAATTAACATTTACTACAATTTATGAGTACAATTAACATTACATATGGAGTACAATTCACATTTGTGAGATAGGTTGCATATGTTTCACACACGATACACATCAAGATAATAATCAGCACATG
The DNA here is from genome assembly GCA_947034835.1 of Ballota nigra. Taxonomy (NCBI): domain Eukaryota; kingdom Viridiplantae; phylum Streptophyta; class Magnoliopsida; order Lamiales; family Lamiaceae; genus Ballota; species Ballota nigra. The sequence continues at coordinate 110,814,482 of OX344722.1, read as the reverse complement.
TGTTGGAAACATTACACATACAACAAGGTATTGACAACTTGCGTGCATCTCCAATTTGTTGTCATTCTTTTGTGAAACAATTTTCACAGAAGAATGATGACAAATATTAAATTCTGCAAATCATCCTCAGGATCCAAACAACAATTGTGAATACTACCAACTGAGAAGTGACAAAAAATTTGATGTGCTTGAAATTCAACCCATTTACCAATTACCTGATCAACAAAATCGCTAAACGAAGTGTTTCTGCTCACAGAAATCAATTTGCATTCTCTCTTATACTTAACACTGAGAATAATGTACTCGTCCATAGAATGAACCACCAAAAAACAACTTCTAAAAATAGATGAAACTCAAAATTCAAAGATGAATTACATAATATTTTCACCGGCCAATTTTTTTTTTTTTATAAAAAAATGGAACTACGAAATAAGTTCTAACGACTATCAAGCGGAAATGGAATTAACATCCAATAATCATGTCAGAGAATATTAAATAATATTAAAGAGTCTTACCTAAATAATGGATATTATAATACATACCCTCAAATGGTTACAACCTAATTAAGAAATATGAAAAATCAATTTTTTTAACAAATAAGGAAAAAAAGATTAAGTAAGGGCTAAAAATGAACAACACAAAAATAATTGAACCAACTAGTAATAAAAAAATCGCATGGTATCAAGAGGTATTTTGATCTCCTAGATTGTACCAAAAATTAATTAATCCTAATTATATATGACTCATGTGAGATTTTTATTTTTTTTAAGTGATGAGTCTGATGACTACATGAAGTTTATTAAATTCACACTCAAATAAACTCCACAGTTCCTCTTATAATATACATATCCCCTATTATACTAATAGGGAGTTTAATATGATGATGTGTCGTCTTTATATTGATTTAGATGATGTGTCGTCTTTTCATTAAATTTGAAATTTTTCTAGATGACGTGTTATTGTCCTATTGGATTGTATTTCATATGTTCATACAGGTGACATCTTAATGTAAATCCAATTAAAAAAAAGGTAGTAACATAGGTTCGAACCTTGCATCTCTCTTTTAACTTCTATGTTATTTAGACACTATGTCAATTTATAAATCATTACATATGTTAGCCAACTATTTAACTCAAGTCTATAAATCTATCAACTTATGTATCATACTATTATTAAAAAAAAAAAATCATATTTTAGGAATTGTCAATTTGTTAATATTTCAAACAAGAGAATTAAGTTTAATTGATAACTTACTTTAACAATTCTTATTATTTAAAATTTAATATTTGTTTAACTTATTCATATTTACTTATTTGATTGTTTTATTCTCACTATATTTGAGAAATTCGTGTATTTATGATTCCAATTACCATTAATTAATTTAAATAATATAATTATACAAGATAATATCTATATATGTATTAGTTTGATATATTTATTATATAATTATATTCTTATCTGATTAAAAAATTAATTTATATATATATATATAATATTGTTGTAGTGTTAAATTTAACAGCAAATTCCGCGTAATACGCGGGGTCTCATCTAGTATAAGTATATATACAGTGAAATACAAATAAATATACTCCCCTATGTTCTATAAGACTACAACCATTTGCATCATATGGAGTTGTATATTTTTTAAGAAATATGTGTTTTTTTTAAATAAAATAGTGACATATGGATAAATATATGTATATGTTTGTGAGTGTGCACATTAATCAATATTTCAATTTTTAATAATGTGCAAATTGATGTGGAGCGGTCCAAAATAACAAATGTGTACATTGATGTGTGACAGAGAGTATAAAATAAAAATACTTCTAGAAGTTACATGGATGGATATCAACTACAAATATATAGGGAAAATATTCTATTTGATGTTAAATTTATAGGACAGTTAGTTTATTCTACTTTTATAATAAACTAGGTGTAAACACGTGTGTTGCACGTTATATGTAGAGAATTATCAAGTGATACTATATAACTTAAAAGATAAACTATTAATAAAGAATAAGTCATATGAAGTAGAGTAAGAGCAACAATAAAAATAAAAAACAGATAAAAATGTATTATATGGTTTAACACATTAATTATTTAAAAAAAAACGTAATGTGTGAAGCCATGCTAACTTGAAGCGTTTCCACCAATCGACACCGTCTACAAAATATTCCATTGAACACCATACAAAATCAGATGCGCCGAGAAGATTAGATCCCCCATAACATGGATAACCCAATAGCTGTCAAATGCCACAAACTATTCGGCTGCTACTTAATCTGGTTTCTAGCATAAAACAAAGTCAATTAAAGCTTCAATTAAATTAAAACTGGATGAAATCCGAGAAATATAGTAACACAAAATAAAAATTTAGAATATTCCCAACTATAACCAAACAAAATTCGACGAAATTAACCACCTAATATAGGAATTGATATCCGCCAAATATGAACACTCCTTAATAAAAAACTGAAAGCAAAAACGATTGAAAATAAAATAAAGATACCCGATTGTGCAAAGCTGATGAAGGATGGAGCGGAATGACCGTTGCGACCTTTTATTTTTCGAAGATGAAACGTATTATATTGAGTATATGAAAGGTAAATAATGAGTTTAATTATTTAAGGTAAATTGTGAATTTAATTGAGTATATGAAAGGTTACTTAATAATTATGCAGTAAGTCAATAATTAAATAGACTAAAACGTAAATAATAAAATAGATAAAGGGCAAAAGTGTCAAAAAATGTTTCTCATGGACAAGCCACTTTTTAATATAGTATAGATAAATAAATTGCCCCAAAAAAGTTGATAAAATCGTTGGCAAAAAAGTTGGCACCGTGTCAACTATTTGCCAACCTTTTTCTAGACCAAAAATATCTTTTTAAAAAAGAGAGAAAAAATCTTATTATAATATATTTACAAATCTCTCCAAGATGATGTATCAACACCGCCTTATTTTTAGGCTGATGTGGCATGTCTCAAATCTTTTTATTTCGAAATGTTGTACTCTCATTAAGAGTTGGTTTAAGTTTTGATCTCGACCATTTATCTCACAAAATTAAATTTAAACCATTCATTTTATATTTTGATTTTATTAATATCTTATTAAGAGTATCGCACACACCGTTCCCTTTTTCTTAAATACGCCGGTTTCTCTCTCTCGTTGGAGCCATCATCGGCGCCGCCTCTACTATTACAGTCGGCATCGTCGTCACCAATATTGCTTACATGACGCCATTGCTCTGACTTAATCGATCATTGTGTCTACTCCGAACCCATCTCATGCGACTTCTCCGCCTGGCCCAGTGATTCAAGTGGCGGCATCTATCGTGGAATCCGGCGAGCGCGTTGAAAGCGGATATGCAAATAGGGATAAAACCAAGGTATGTGGATCCCGAACCGCCACCTTATCTCTTTCTCTTCTATTCTTTTCTCTCTCCGTCATCCCTTTCCTGTCAAATTGTTTAGAAACCGGCGCCGCCTCGCTGCTCTACTCCCACCGACTCAAACCGCATCGGATACTGCGGCCTTGAACCGAAGGTATGATACTGATTTTTATAGTATTTTTCTTAGTCTTAGGTTTTTTTTCTTCTCACCTTCTTTTTTAGTTTTTGTCATCCTTCATTGAACAATCTCGGCGCCGCCGCCATGTCCTCTAAGATGTAAAACATATATTTTTTCCACAGTTCAACGATTTTCTTACTTAAATATTTTTTGAATTTATTTTTGTAAAATATTTATATATGCTAATTTTTGTAGGAAGATACTGAAATATTTTGCAAAAGATATTGTCACGTAAAAGATGACAATACCATATTTCACCATGAATAATAGATTGTAACATTATTATTTTTTTGGATAAAATTTTACTATCCAAAAGATATTGTCACTGAAATAGTATATTATTCCCAAAAAATCTTGTCATGAAATACAATATCTTACCATGTATAATACAATAATAGATATTTTTGGAATAAATATTTTTGCAAAATATTTATATATGCTAATTTTCTAAGAGGATATTAAAATATTTTGCAAAGAGTAAGTCTCTTGTGCATTTGGTGTATGATGCACTCACTCAACAAATCAGTGTAAACTTTTCAGTGTAATTGGGACTAACTTTTCAGTGTGATTGAGACTAACTTTTTAGTGTATACAGTATCAACTGTTGAGTGAGTGCACCGTGCACTTGGTGCATATGAGACTTTTCCTTTTGCAAAAGATATTGTCACGTAAAAGATGGCAAGATTTTCAAATAATTTTGCCATCCAATATCATATCTTATCATGGATGATAGATTATAAAAAAAAAAAAAGGTTTGACAAAATTTTACTACCCAAAAGATATTGTCACTGAAATAACATATTATTTCCAAAAAAAATATTGTCATGATATACAATATCTTACCATGTATAGTACTATAATACTGATAGTTAGCAATTTTTTTTTAATTTTCAATTTTTTAATATATTTTTTTTCAAAATACATGTGCACATAAAATATTTAGGAGTGAATTGAATTTTTTAATAATTTAAATTGACGTTTAATATTATATTAAAATTACAAGATGTTTAAAATTAAAATTAAAAATATTTATATTTCTAATTTAAAAATAAAAATAATTTTATTTTTCCAATCCGCGAAATTTGCAGGAATACATAGTAGTTATATACATATATTTATATTATAGGATAAAAACTTGACTTAAAATAGAATTAAACATCCCTTTAATAAGAAATTATTCGAAATACTTTCCTCAAATTTCTCGATCCAAATATAGCACTTTTGAATTGGCAAATTGATAAGGTCAAGTCATAAAGAGAGCTGGCACCTGGCAATAAAATAGATAAGATGTGTTAAAAAAAAAAAAAAAAACAGAATAAACAGAAAACTGAAATACAAAAACCAAAAACCATACACACACATTTATATTTATATATAAAAAAACCGAATCCGCCCAGCCCACTGGTTTTAATTAGGCCCCTGGTTTTCCCTTTGCCGCTCTTCTGAAACCATCTACATGGCAACTACCCCCCACACCAAATTTATACACATTCCCCCCACTCTTCACATTCACAGAACTCTATTCTCTCATGTACAACCGCCGCATACGACGTCGTGTCACGGCCGTGTTATCTGTCCAATCATAAATAGAAAATCGAGCTCCCCTGTTTTTCCCCTTTTTTCGGGGGGTTTTCTAGAATCGTTTTTGGCTTTTCTGCGAATAGCCCAGATCATATTTTGAAAAACCCTTATCGGGGTTTGCTCTGTTTTCATCGTATCGCATCAAATTGCGGGATATATCTGTCTTTTTTGACTGAATGCAAATGGGGGTTCAGCAAAAGGGGGGCTGTGGGAGGGGGGAGATGAGGGATGAATCGAAGAAAAGCAAGAAAAGGCAGAGGAGATCGTCTCGAGTTCAGAGGCTTTATGATTGTTGCAAGGAAGTGTTTGCCGATTGTGAGCCCGGCATTGTTCCGGCGCCGGAAAAGGTCGACAAGATTGCGGCACTTTTGGGTATAAAACTCGAATCTTTATTTTATTCTTGTTGTTGTTGATTGCGTTTTTTGAAACGTCGAATAAGCAAACTGTTGAATCAATGCGGTTTAGTTCAAGATGGGTAATTGAGGTTTTTGCTCAGTGTACAAAATTTGTAGCGTGAGGTACTACACTTGCATGCAGTGGTGATTCTGGGATTGACAGAATTGTGGATAATGATTCTTTCCGCTATCTCCTTTTATTTCTGGATTTATGCCACATGGTGTACCTGTTGCCTGTTGTGCCTCGAAGTTTGTGTTTTAGAGAGAGAGTGAGAGAGAGGTACAAGTCCTTAAAGCCATCTAGAAACAGAGCATTCATAAAATTCGGATAATTAAACATTTTACTTGAATTGTTTCTGTAAGAATTCTTGAAATTAGGAAAGCAGCCATGATTTGATAATCTTAATTATTATATATATTCATTTAAATTCAACATCTAGCCTGATTGCAGGATGTTTAGGACTCTGTTTTCCCCATTTCTCAATTTCTTGAATGCAACATTCTTTCTCAATCCTAGATGGATCTTTAATGGAGCACAATGTACTCTGTTGTTTCAATAATTTTGTTAATTAAATTAGATGGATCTTGTTAAGAAACGAAAACAAATTGCAGATGGGATGAGTGAAGCCGACGTAGGGCTGTCGCCAGATATGCCGTTTTTCAGCAGCAAACGAGCTCCTGTCATAACATATCTTCATCTCCATGAGTGTGACAAATTCTCAGTACGTATTCTCCCCTAAAAATCTTGCACAATCTCCCAAATTAATGTGATTTTTGAATGGTATTTGTATTCATTTATTTGATAAGTACAGATTGGTATCTTCTGTATGCCCCCAACTAGTGTCATCCCTCTCCATAACCATCCTGGAATGACGGTCTTCAGCAAACTTCTCTTCGGAACCATGCATATCAAGGCGTACGATTGGTCAAATGACGTCCATAATGTTAATGCCGGTATGTTCTTGTTGTACTTTAACTGCTCACCTTATATTGATTTTTTTTTTCTAGAATTTACTTAGGATATTTGGAATAGTTGTCATCAAATTATGGTTCTTTGAATAATGATCTCTTCATTCTTTCGCTGCAATTTAAGTTCCACTCTGTTTTTATGCCAAAATGATTTTTTTTTTTTGGCCAACTATGTCATTTTCTATATTATGGGCTGGTATAGATTGTAGGGCCTAGAAGGGTAAAGATGTCCATGATAACAAGAACATAAGTTGTGGCTAGGATAAGTATATTTCTTATTACCTTGAAACAGAACATGTAATTTTATTTTAACAAAAACTTGTATACACAAAGTGTTTTTTTTTTTAATCGGGCAAATGGTGACTCGAACACATGACCTCATGACCCAAGTAGTGGAACTCTAACCGCTTGAGCTATTCCACTTCATTGCTTTGTTACACTGAAAATATTAATCCCTCCTTCCAATTTTATTAGTCCAGTTTCCATTTTGATTTGTCCAATAAAATTAGTCTTATTTCCTAAAAAGAAAATATTTTATACTCTCAACTTACAACCCACTTAACTTTTATACACAGTATACCCACTTTTCAAAAACCCGTGCAAAAGCAAATAGTTCTTGTAAAAGTGGACGGAGGGAGTAGTTACGTACAGTTGCATCATGCAACTTGTGTACAAAAGAGTTAACTCTTGTATTTTTGGTTATGTATGCAGACGAGCGTGATGGATTACGTCTGGCAAAGCTTAAGGTTGACTCGGAGTTCACAGCCCCTTGCAGAACTTCCATTCTATATCCGGCGGATGGTGGGAATATGCACTGTTTCACTGCCACGACTGCGTGTGCTGTTCTTGATGTGCTCGGCCCTCCATACTCTGATCCTGATGGTCGCCATTGTCAGTACTACTATGACTTCCCAATTACCAATTTTCCAGGTATATATAGAGTAATGCTCCTGTACAACAGTTATTCTATGAAACTATACGTAACTAGTACTTTTCAGCACAAATGACCAATACTTTTCAGTTAAATGACTAATATTCTCTCCGTCCCTGAGTAAACTTCTCACTTTCCTTTTCGGGCCGTCCCTCACTAAATTTCTCATTCCATAAATGGCAAAAATAACACTTTACTACATATAAACTTTAACCTTCAAATTCACACAATATTACCAAAAGTTTCACTCGTTCAATTCACTTTTCAACACTATTCATTACTTTATCTCAAAAGTAACATGTGGCCCACCATATATTAATGAACATGTACACTTTCTTAAATCATTCAACAAAAAAAAAAATGTAAAGAAAGCTCGGGAATGGAGGGAGTACCTTTTAAAATACACATGAGATGCACGGACAGTGCTCCTGGTGAATACAAGTTTTAAATGTGTGTGTTCTTGGATGAATTTACAATCTTTATGTGTTTGCACATTCCTATTTTTAGAAATGTCTCCCAGATTTTGGGCAAATAAGATTATGGTTTGTCTGCTAGTTGCTTAGATTCTTTATAGAAGCCTTTTCTTGTTATATACTATTACATCATCACATTTTGTTGCTATGATGTCATTTTGGTACTTCATTTATTTCATCTTGTGTTCTGTTCATTGTAATAACTGACATCACAAATCATACTAAGTTGACACACGGCATATATTAAATGGAATATCAAAGTGGTATGGGAAATCTTACTCCGGTTAGAACTATGATTTCTTATACGACTAGTGTTGAATGACAGTCGAAGAGTTGCTGGAAGGCGAGGCAAAAGAGACGGAAGGGTATAGATGGTTAAAGGAGAGAGGAAATCCAGAAGGGTTTTCTGTGGTGGGAGGTTCCTACAATGGACCAAGGATTACAAAAAGGTGATGTCTGCAAAGAAAGCTTAAGTCTTCAATACTTGTCCACTATTTAGTATAGGAGCTTTTCTTTCTACGTTTTTTTTTCGATTTCATTTTCTTCCGTGATAGAGGCCTTGCGAGTTGCGAATCCTTTTTATGGTTTGTTTTTATGTACATAACTAGAAAAAAAATCGAATAATTTTTATTTTATTTTTTTATATTCAAGAATAATTTCCAATTGCATAAACAAATAGTCTAGTTTTTCTTGAAAGAGTTCCCATACTAGATGTTTTTTAGTGGTCAGATCCTGTGCGGTACATGTGGGTGTTGCGTAGATTCTGACTCTTGGATCAGGTTTATGTGCAATCCAAGGGTTGGGATATCCCACCCTCTTGTTCAACACAGAATTCTATCCCTTTTTTGGTCTACAAGCACATAATAAATGGTTAAATAATTATCACTTTTCAACATACAAATACTCTTTTGGTTTTATGATTATTTTTACAATTTTTTTTTTTCATCCCAGAATGAGTTTCATACCCTTAAAATTGAAGACACATAATTTCCACCCTCACAATATTTTTAATTTTACGCAAAATATTATTATTATACACTTCTTTTCTTAAAATGTGCGTCTCCTTCATGAAAGTAAATGCTGGATGGGTTATAGAAAATATTGTTTTTTATGACAGAAAAACACAAGTGACGTTGATGTTGATTTTATCATAAAAAAAAATATATATTAACCTTCAAAAGTTGATTTTTCCTTTTTTTTGGAAATAGTTTCAGTAAGTTTTATATAATATACATTTAAAAAAAAAACTTTTAATTCGACAAGCTGCATAACAAGTTCAATGTTCAAAGAGATTAGAATTGATATTTGCTGTCCCTCAATGTCTCATTGGTGATTTAAATTCAAGTTCTAAAATGATAAAATATTTAAAGATTAAAATTTATATATAGTTGCACAGTGTATATATTAGTTTACTAATATCAGGTGTTTAATTTGAAATATATTAATTATTTCATTAAAAATAATAATTGTGCATCAATTTTACTTATACACTATAAACAAAATGAATTGACATTCCCACAACAAATTTTTTAATTGAAATTTTGAAGCGGTATTGGAAAAAAAATTCAGGCTATTTCGCTTCGTCTTCATCAGTTACACTATATAACAGATGCAATGCACATGGGCGTTATTCTTCATGTGAAGAATTTTGTTATTCAAGTGAAAAGAATTCATATTCAAGTCAAAGTCTTTTAAAAATAAATTTTACAGTGCAATTAGTTTGTAGTATCTTATATTATTATATGTATTTAAAAATATTAATTGTTTTATTAAAGTATACTCTTTCCATCCATGAAATATATGTTCATATGGATGGACACAAGTTAAGAAAAATGTAGATGGGTATTGTTGGGTATTGTGGAGTCTTTTATGCATAAAGTAATTGTGTATGTGTTTAAAAGTTGATGACATATGTCTAACTAAATGATGATTGAATGGTGATAATAAAATGATTGTTTTCATAGATGGAATATACATACTTTTAGTGGATGGACAAATAAGGCAAGTGAGCAATGAACATACTTTTTGTGAGTGAATGAAGTATTAATTGTTTTATTATAAAGTAAGATTTACCAACCAATGACACGGTAAATTTATTTTGCATGACCGACTCTAGGTTTGAATGTTTTCCCTTTAATTAGAAACTAAAAATACTGTATGATGGGTTCAAAATTACGAGATTTACTATTGTGTTCTGATTTCATGGATCATCTTATTAGTATGGTCGCAATATTTGACAAGATTTTTGGTCAGTATATCATTCAAATTAACAAACCCTGTAGTACACATGATCTTTTCAGATCTATATACAAGAAACTAAAAAAACAAATAGAATGAACATTTTTACTCTATCGACGAAGATATGATATATACGACAAAAAAATATGTAGTTGTGTAAAAGTTTAGTTAGTCGTGGTTGTCGGAAGCTTCATGCGCTCGAGAAAAGCTTCTTTAGGGATATTCACAGAGTGTTGAGGCTTAAGTTGCTTCTTTCCACCTTTTCGATCCAGAGGTGCGGCTGGAACCCTAAAAACAAACATCAACATAATTCAATTAGAACTAATCACAAACAATTAAGAGGGTGTTTGGCTGAACTTATAAGCTCCTTATAACATCTTATAAGTTGTTTAAGAACTTATAAGTACTACCAACTACCAATGTGTTTGTCAAAATAAGATGTTTAACAGCTTAAAAGATTATAAAATAAGCTCCTAACATCTTATAAGCTTAAAAAAAATAAGTTGAGATTTCTCAACTTATTTTCATAATCACCTCCACCCCAACCACACACCCCCAACCCCTACCCACCCCTACCTTAGGATAAATAAGTTGTATTAGCCAAACATTTTAGCAAACTTATAAGCTACTTAAAAATTACATCTTATAAGCTCTTAAAACAACTTATAAGATGTTAGAGCTTATGAGATGTTTCAAATAAGCTTAGTCAAACACCCTCTCAGTGTAATCTACTTGCCAAACCATCACCTTAAATTATATAAATTTCAAAGTAATTAAACTTTTCAGTACTATATACAAATACTTACACAACATTGGGTTTTACTATTATTTTGTAATTGCACGTGATGTCTATTACCTTGGGATTTAAGTCAAATTAGTCCTCTATCTTTTCACCTTTATTAAAATGGTCCTCTATTTATTTGCTTTATTAATTTAGTCATGTATCTATTCAAGTTTCGTCAAAATGATCCTAATTGACCTAAAAATCTACAAAACCTCACCGTTTCGGCCCTCTATTTATTTTCTTTACCAATTTAGTCATGTATCAATTCATATTTCTCCAATTTGGTCCTAATTGAATGCAAAAAGCATAAAATGTCACCTTTTTATTCATGTCAACTAGTTTTTTGGGGAGGCCTATGATGTGTTTTTTTTTCAATGTGGCACGTCAGGTGGCAATATAATTGCCAAATAAAAAAAAACTTGAAATAAAATACAAAAAATCAATTAGGACCATTTTTCACCAAATTAGGACCATTTTGGCTAAACTTGAACAAATACAAGACTAAATTGATAAAGTAAATAAATAGAGGACTGATTTGATAAAGGTGAAAAAATAGAGGACGAATTTGGTTTAAATCCCGAAATTACTAATCTCAAAATAAAATCCCAATTATGTGTGATTTGCAACGTGAAGACATACTAGTAGACTATCTACATTTAATAGTTTGTATAGAGTAAAATTGGTTCATACATAAATTATTGAAGTGTATTAGTTATTATCACTGAAAAATATTAATTAATTTCACTGAACAATTAAAACTTTTTAGTGTAAATTAATAATATTTTTTAGTGAAAATAACTAATATTCCCTCCGTCCACCAAATTTTTACCCGCTTTCCTTTTTGGTCCGTCCACCAAATTTTTACACATTCCTCTTTTGGAAATAAAATACACTCACAAACAAAAAATGGGTCCCACAATACCCACCAAAATACTCTTACTTTATCTACTTTATTCACTTTTTAATAAAATACCAATTTTCATTAAAAACTGTGCTCTACAGTAACCAGGTAAAATTTTCGTGGACGGAGGGAGTACTTTTTAGTGAAAAGAATTAATACCCTTCAATAATTCATGTATGAATCAATTTCTCTGTATACTTTGTCTGCATTTAAAACATTAAACAAGATACCTTTTACTTACCTCTGTACTAAAACAGGTCGATCTGTGAAAGCATTTGCTATAAGAATTGAATTATCCTGCTTCCTGTCATTATAAATAAATAAAATGAAGACATTTTTTAATATAAATTGATATTTGATTACGAAGCCTAAAGAATTGGGCCATTAGCCATGATGATAAAGAAGGAAAAAAATTGGCCATTTTTTTGTTGTTTTATGAAATAAGTGCAGGATAATACAATACTAAACAGCTTTTTACAAATTGATACAAAATAATTGAACAGATGCTGAACATAATTAAAAATACATTTTTTATCTTATAAATATTGGTTTGAGATTGTATCATTTTGTAAATGACCCTGGTTTTATTAAGACTGTATTATACCCAACAGCCTTGTAAATATATTATTTTAAGCGCTCGCAAACATAATCAATTCTTAACTTAAAATCTTTTTATATACCTGTCGATAAAGTTCTTCAACAAGTCTAACAAACTTTCAGCCGTTGTTTCTGCCTGCGACTTGTGCACTATAGTGGCCATAACATCTATCTTTTCGTTATTCAGGAAGGCGTCCAGTTTTATCAGATTAGAAAGCCGATGTCTGCTAATCAGATAACACAGTCAAATGGTGTTAAGGAGCTTAGAAATTATGTAACATCGATCATTTGGAGGAGCATGAATGGACTTACTCTGCTTCCTCGTACATGAATATTGCATATCCTGATGTTGTACTTTTCAATATATCATAAAAGTCGACAATGATTTGCCTTAAAGGCAGTCGATATCTCAGAACTGCTTGCTTACTGTGGATCAAACAACAAACTATAGTTACAAATTAATTTATATGAACCATTCAAAAATTAGCTACATTTTTAGGCTATCAAGAAAGTTGTACAACTTCGTAAAAAAACAAAACAAAAAACAAATTTGTACAAGGTAAATATACAGTAAAAAGATGGGCTCATCCAACCAATTTTCAAATTCTTGAAAAAAAAACAAGGTTGAATTGCAAGAAAACAATCTAACTCCAAAAAAAAAAACAAAAAATTGTTAGAAAAATTCTAGCTACTGAAATTGGTGTTGGATTTTGCAATCCCAACGAATTTATATTGAAATAACTTCAAAAGAATGTATAGAGTGAAATTGGTTTGTACATGAATCATTAAAAAATATTAATTGTTTTCACTAAAAAATATTAGTTATTTCCACTGAAGGGTACTAGTTGTTTTCACTGAAGAACAGTGAAACAACTAATATTCTTCAATGAAAACAACTAATACTCTTTAGTGAAAACAACTAATATTTTTCATGGTTTATGTATGAACCATTTTCACCATTTTGTCTAACTTCAATTATTTATAAAAAAGAATTTAAAAGCAACCAACTTCCATTTAAAATTTATATGATTTCTCAATCTAATGAGATGATAAAAAATAAACTACCTGGTGATAAATGAAAGGTCCAATTGTTGTCCTTCTCGTTCCACACAAAGGCTCATAACAGGCCCCACATACCTTCAACAAGCCAAGATTAAACAAACTCCAACGTGAATGTAACAAAACAAGTTCAATTGTCTGAAGGAACTTACTCACTAGGAAGTATGATCTTAGCAATTACTGTTGGCTCCCAAATTGCTTTAATCTTCTTATCCTTGTACCGATCCGTACACATATGCATATCAACTTTGCTGAACAACAAATCATATAAAAACGGAACGGATTAATTCGTTCTTGATCGAAGCTCGAAGAAAGATCATCACACGTACCTTCCGTCTTTAAACTCGAAAACATAAGGTACAGTTGGAATAGTGTTGTGCACGTGGACTCCATACTCCTGTATCATTTGATACATTGATTAGTATTGAAACTTCTTTCATATATATCCTGAACTGATAAAACTCCTGTGATTCGGGATTAAGTATTAATTAATACCTGTGCAAGCCGCTGATGGAAAACATCCATATGAAGTAGGCCTAGGAAACCACACCTGTATTCAAAGTACATAATGCATTAAGAATTCATAAAAGAAAAGTGTTAGTTTGGATGCTGAACAATATAAGTTTTTTCAGTACACAAACTTGTGCTTATGAACCTGAAACCGCGACCAAGTGCTGCATTGCTCTCAATTGCAACTGACACGCTCGGATCGTTGCATGTAAGTTTGTCAATAGCGTGCTCAAGTTCACTCAGATTACTTCCCTTAGCAGGATAAAGGCCCGAGAATACCATTCGTTTCACCGGTTTAAAACCTGAGAAAAACGACAGGACGGAACCTTTTTTTTCAAATTCTACAATTAGAACGCTATTGAATAAAAAAAGATGGATTCACCTTTATCATATCTTCCTATACATAGGGCAACGAGTTCAAGATTTTCTATCCCCACTTCCACTTAAGCACTAATATTATAACCATTGAAAAAGATCAACCAAGACATTTTAAAAAAGCATGAAAAAGTACCTGGGAGGGGCTCAACCGTAGTTTTCCTACGATACAAAGTGTCGCCAACACGGGCCTCTTCCGTGGAATGCATACCGCAAACCACATACCCCACTTGGCCAGTCAAAAGAACCGCGGTAGATTTCATCTCCGGATGCATAATTCCAACGTCCGAAACTTGATAATCTATCCCCCTTCCGCAGGACTCCATCAACAACCGCCACAAAGCAAATAACCTTGTTATACTTATGAAACAACGAGTCGAACAAAAGCATTCGCAGAGGCAACACAGGCCTTCCACCAGGAGGAGGTATTCTCTCGATTACGGCCTCCAGAACCTGTTCAAGACCTTCCCCTGTCTTAGCCGACGCCAAAAGGGCTTCGCTCGGGTCAATATCGAATGTGTCCTGTAACTGATGTTTTACGTGGTCTGGATCAGCTGTAGGCAAGTCAATCTTGTTTATTACGGGGATTATAGTAAGGTTGGAAACAGAGGCCAGGTAGAAATTCGCGACGGTTTGGGCCTGGATGCCGTCGATTAGCAGAAGTACACCTTGGCATGCGGCTAGAGATCGCCAGACTTCGTAGCTGAAATCAACGTGGCCTGGCGTGTCGATTAAATTCAATAAGTACGGTTTGTAGAGCATGCTTGTTGTTTGAGCTTTCACAGTGATCCCCCTCTGCCTCTCTACCTAGGACACAACACATTCATTTTCATAAGGGTAAGGTAAGCTTTCACTAAACCATCTTCGTCCAAGTATGCCGCATGATATATATTGTTTAGTGTACAAGGTATCCATTTAAAATCACTAAACATTATATTACTTTGTATACTAAATAGTATTACTGAATTTACCATTATATAAGTTTTTGTCTTTCTTCAAATACAGATTTAATACATGCAGATGCAGAGCAACACTAATTAAATTCCTAATCTCCAGCAATACTTTAAAAAGGAGAATCTGAAAAAAAAAAAGTGTAGAATTTGACTTAGTCCAACAATGTTCTATATCACATTTGGTGGATGAAGCATTGCACGTGGACTTGCCGTGATCAATGTGCGCAACTATCGAGAAATTCCGAATCATCTCGGGCGGAAATTCCCCCAAATCGAACCCGTTTTTACTAGCCAGATTTTCCCGGTCATGCTCCGCCAACATTTCGTGGTACGTGCGCGTCGCGTAGCCGCGGGCGAACGCCCGCCGGCCAATCTTTACGCTGCTAATTGAAGTAGCAATCTTCAGTGCATTGAATTTTACAACTAGCGGATTAATTATCATAATTGGTGGGGAGAAGGAAAACCAGGATTCAAGTGTAGGCATGCATAGGAACAGAGACGGCGTCGATTACGAAGGTACTTCACTTTACAAACTAGGTATATCACTCAAGCCCATCGCTCATTAATTAAGTTCATTTACCAATTAATTCTTTTTTATTTGTTTATTATTTCACACGTGATTTATTAAATTTATCAAAATCAAAATATATTTTAATATTGTTGTAAATTTAGAAGATTTATTATTTCAAATTTAGAAAATTTATTATTCTAAATCTATAGAAGATTTGATGTGGACATTATTAATGGACCAATAACCCAATGAGTTTTATATCTTAAACTATGGTTTTATTCTTATAAATAGAATTGTACGCATAATTGTAAGATACTCATACACAAGAACATTAATGAAACTCCTGGTTTGACTCACCCCCAAACGTAGTCGTTTCCAACGAATTGGGTGAACAAATCTCGTCTTTTATTTTACGCACTTATTTACCACACGTTATCAGCACGAATGTTCTACCCATGAATCCTAAATTGGCGATATCATAATAACCAATTGCGTAAGAACCAATTGCACGACTGCAAAGGATTTTTCACTCCCTTCTAATTGAAGGCTCACGGTATTTTCTCCTTCTTTTTTTTTTTTTTTACAAAATACATGCCTATCTACAATGCCCACTTGTGCATATATGTATATCGTTCCGGGTTATCAGTTTCACTTTTGAAATCAATTGAGTTTATCATAATAGGAGCAATTGTTGATTTTTCAAATGATTTAATTGAAATTCTATGGAAAATTGGAGTCAACATCTCTTTCATCACATAAACCTCCAATTTATGTGGAGACATGCTTCACACCAAGAAACTATCATCCGGGTCCTCTGCCGCCAAGAAGCACCCTCTTGTGACGGAATCTTGGGCCATGTTCTTTTTTTTAATAGCCTGATCTTGGGCCTATTATTTCTTAAGCTAGCTGGACCTTTTTTAATTAATCAACTTGGGCCCATTTCGTTTATATAATAAGGACGATCAATTGATTAAACTAGGCCACTTTAATTTATTTTCTTAATAAATTAAATAAGACATAAATTTTTATGTGTTAAATAATTATAAACGCTTTATTTGTATAATTTTAATAAAGCATGAGATCTTGTGTAATTATTCATTCACATTATTTTTAAATCGTCTCTTGGAATTTACTAACCAATTTCGTGTTGAGCTTTCTCTTGATCTTGATACCTGTATGATTGCTCCACCCACTTTGTTGGTGATCAAATTTTATCGGGTGGATTAGTGACTGTTTAAGTTCGGTTTATTGATCATCAATCAATTACGTGTGATTGGTTACCACCGTAAATGGTAAATCGAGGTTCGGGTTATGAAATCAGATATACGAAGATCGAAATTGAATTAATTTTGTATGTGTGCCCGTTTAGGTGTAATTGTGTGTGTTTTGGGAATGTTTTATGAATTTGAACTTGTATTAATAAGCTGGAGAACAACTATTTATAGAGACTAGCAAGCATGAGGTGTTCCTGACTGTTGGTCTCCCTAGCCTGCATGCTTGACATGTGTCCTTTGACTCAAGTTTGACCTTATCTAAGCCAAATCTTAGTTACAAAGTCTTCTTTGGTCTTATCTCGGACTTCATTGTTGTTCGTCCATGTCGGTTTAAATCGACCCGGGATAATTCTTTCATAGAAGTTGTTCGTCGTTTGGGTGTATGGCTCAGAAGTTGTTCGCCTTTGTGTCTTGCACAGATTGGCTTTGGGATCTTGGTCCTTTGTTCGTCAGCATACACCTCTTAGGCTGATAACTGTAACACTGTTACCAATGTTGTTCGTCATTATTGACTTGGTGGTAGGTCCATTTTTGGTCTTTGGTCTTTAAACCTGTTCGCCAATTTCTTGTTCGTCGGTATAGTTGTTCGTCACTTTTTACACTCCTTGGATTAGTTTATGCACTCCGACTTGATCCTTGATAAGACTTTAATTCTTGTTCGTTTATCATTGATAGATGTTCGCCTATCAACACACTTGAGACGTGTCCAAGGTAATAATTTTTGCATATGAATTAAGCCCGGAAATTTTAGAATTAATTTCAATATTAGTTCTCAATAAATTGTCTTATATGCTTAATTGATATATGCGCATGTCTTTTATGATTTAATTATCTTGCATGCATTATTACTTTTGCCCGGGTAGGCGGCGCTCATCGTTGCACCCGCAGTCGCACATGGCTGTGTATTTTGTGATGGGTTTCACAAAATACCATTTATTTTAAAATCCTGAAAATATTTCGTTAAATTTCATTAATATACATGAAATATTTAGAATGATGAATATGCATGTTTATTAAGTCGTAAATTTTCTTTGAAATTATTTTCATGTAATTATCGTTCAAACTAAATTGGTAAATATGCATGTCTTTATGATTTAATTATCTTACATGCATTATTACTCCTGCACATAGTTTATTGCTTATAGTCCGCATATCATGTCCGGGTAGGCGGCGTCCGGTACTTGTCGGACCGTAATTTATGCTTTGGGTATACGACACCCAATTCTTGCTTCTATGTGCTCTACAATAATCGAATAAATCATTAACTCTCCGTTGTCAATAAATTGGTCACAACTCTTACCATGTCACTTTAAAATCATAGTGAAAAAATGTCTGATATTACCATGAAATAATTCGATAAGCTTGCTCTCGTTGGTAATAACTACCTAACATGGGCGCTAGATGTCGAAATCTCCATCTAGCCTTAAATGAATTGAGCGAAACAATTTCTCGAAGGTTCAAAATCCACTAACGCCCTGAAGGCGAGAGCGTTGATTTCTCTCATGAATCACCTGAGTGAGGAATTCATTACAGATCCTCATTCAGGGACCCCAAAATGTTATGGAACTCCCTGTAGGACCGTTTCCAACAACAAAATGATATACTCCTCCCTCCGGTACAATACGATTGGTTGAGACTCTATTACCAAGACCTTAAGTCTATAACCGAGTACAACTTTGCTTTGCACCGTATTGTAACCCAGTTGATGCAGAACAATCTGTCAACATTCCACGCTAGCAACTTTATACTCTAGCAGCAGTATAGAGACAATTATATGATTGGTTGCAAACGTGGAAGAGGGAGAGAGAGCAAGATGATCTGAGCTAAAGGCCGAGGTCGTAGTATATCTGGTGGTCACAGAACCTCGAATTTCGCTCTTTAAAAATCTGGCAATCAAGAAAAGGTTGAGCAGTCCTGCTACAGATGGGGATGCAGAGGCCATTGGTCTCACACGTGTCGTACTCCCCAGTACTTGGTTGAGACTTATCAAAAGCAGCAGAAGGACGACAAGGGAAAGGCCCTAGAGTTGAATCTCACCAAGCTAGCCTGCCTGAAGCAGACTTCGACCAAGACAACGTCGATCCTTTGGGCATCAAGCTCAAGGACTTTGGAGATGATGAGTGATTTGCGTATTTGATTGTTTTAGTACTTTATTTTTATTAAAATAATTTTATGGATCCTTTCTTTCGGATACTTTATTTTATGTATGATATTATATTTTAGCTTTGATATGTTTACCTTAACGTTGTCCATTAAATTTACTTGGATATTACTATACATGGCTAGTAAATATATCAGTTATTATGTTTGGGCTATTTCCTCTGGCATGATGGATTGAAATTGTGATTTATGTTTGGTAGATAGCGCCACCACTCATACAATCTTAAGAGATATGAAGTATTTTCATAACTTGTTAGAACGTAAGGGGGGTATAACTACAATAGCAATGATAGTAGGTTGATAGTGGGCTCCAGAAGAGCTCTCATTATCCTCCCCGTGGGTACCGAACTCATAATCAATAATACTTTATTATTTCCACAATCTAAGCGTACCCTGCTCAGTTTTAAAGATATAAGAAATAATGGTCATCTCATTGAAATTGAAACTAAGAACAACAACAAATACCTTTGGTGACTTTTACTCGAGGTAGCCGTAAACAAGTTGTTGACAGGCATTTTCGTACGGATAAGTGTATGTGGCTATTTGAATTATGCCCGGCAAACAATCAATAATAAACGAACACGAACGATGGGGGAAGAACTTTCGTTCTTCCCTCGAATGAGAGCTTTTCATATATCTGAGAAATGAGAGGAAATGTCCACCTCTTACAATGAGGGGGTGACCCTCTATTTATAGAGGTTCACCCCCAAAGGCCCAAAAGTGGCCCTAAATTTGTCTCAACCCTTTATTTTAGGGATTTATTACAATATTAATCTAACAATCAACCGTAGACCTATAATACATTAAATACTCTTTTCTGATGTAGACTTTCGATCTTGTCGGGTCAGTGTATCTTCAGGAATCTGACCTTCTGTCAGGCGAGGATATTTCCTGCTGTAACAATTGCCCCCAAGATTGGGCTCTGATTGTGGCCAGAGTTCAATCTTGATCTGCGCTTCAAATAGGTTTTGCCCCCGAGCCTGAAAATAGGATAGCTCGGATGCCCCGGGGGAATCTTCAACGACAGGGTCCGTGACGGACGAATCTTTCAAGTCATTTCGTATTGTCAAACTTTTGAAACTGGATAGGTTAGGTGGGGTACGATCTTCAGTCGTGCCCCCGAGTCGAGAATAGTGATGTTCAATTAATAAAGAGTTCTTGCACTGGCTGACATTGATTTTAATAATAGGGCGGTAAGGACCGCGATGATAAATTAATGAAGTGCTTAGGCCGCTTGCGGGTAGCGACTTCACGGACAACATATTGACTCAACAAACAATTAAAAGATAAATCAACAGATTAACGAGTGAAGTGCTTTAGCCGATAGACGGGCAGCAACTTCACGATGATGGGATTGAATTAACATCCACTTAAAAGATTAACCAACAGGTTAATGAGTGAAGTGCTTTAGCCGATTGACGGGCAGCGACTTCACGATGATGGGATTGAATTAACAACCGCTTAAAAGATTAACCAACAGGTTAATGAGTGAAGTGCTATAGCCGATTGACGGGCAGCGACTTCACGATGATGAGATTGAGTTAACAACCGTTTAAAAGATTAACCAACAGGTTAATGAGTGAAGTGCTTTAGCCGATTGACGGGCAGCGACTTCACGATGATGGGATTGAGTTAACAACCGCTTAAAAGATTAACCAACAGGTTAATGAGTGAAGTGCTTTAGCCGATTGACGGGCAGCGACTTCACGATGATGGGATTGAGTTAACAACCGCTTAAAAGATTAACCAACAGGTTAATGAGTGAAGTGCTTTAGCCGATTGACGGGCAGCGACTTCACGATGATGGGATTGAATTAACAACCGCTTAAAAGATTAACCAACAGGTTAATGAGTGAAGTGCTTTAGCCGATGGTCGGGTAGCGACATTCAAGATGATGGGATTGAATTAACAACCACTTACAACATTAACCAACAGATTAATGAGTGAAGTGCTTTAGCCGATGGTCGGGTAGCGACATCCACGATGATGGGATTGAATTAACAACCGCTTAAAAAATTAACCAAATGGTTAATGAGTGAAAGTGCTTTAGCCGATTGACGGGCAGCGACTTCACGAATACAAGATTGAATTAACAATCGATTTGTTGATTAAAGAAAGCGTCCAAGACGCGATATATTATAGCCGCAAGTGGGCAAAAGCGATGCGGGTCAGTCGATGCCGGTGAAGGCGGACTGGTCGATGCCATTAACATGGATAAACCAAAGCAGAGAATAGGTTAGTTGACGCCGGTGAAGACGAACTAAACAATACCTCGCCCATTAAGGCGGAAAGTCAACGCTTAAAATGCGGACTGGATCCACGCCGAGAGGCTGATTAGTTGACGCCGGTGAAGACGAACTAATCAAGGCCGAGTGGCGGATCGACTTGAGAGACAGATTAGTTGACGCCGGTGAAGGCGAACTAATCAATATGTCAACGCATAAAAGGCGGACTAATCAACGCCGAGAAGGTGGATTAACTCGAGAAAGAGATTAGTTGACGCCGGTGAAGGCGAACTAATCAATACGTCAACGCCTGAAAGGCGGGCTAATCAACGTCGAGGAGACGGATTACTTCGCCACTCCAGGCGGATTGTCGATGCCTAAAAGGCGGATCAACTCGAGTAGATTAGTTGACGCCTGTGAAGGGGAACTAATCAATACGTCTACGCCTGAAAGGCGGACTAACCAACGTCGAGGAGACGGATTACTTCGCCACTCTAGGCGGATTAGCTCGAGTAGATTAGTTGACGCCTGTGAAGGCGAACTAATCAATACGTCTACGCCCGAAAGACGGACTAATCAACGTCGAGGAGACGGATTACTTCGCCACTCTAGGCGGATTAACTCGAGTAGATTAGTTGACGCCTGTGAAGGCGAACTAATCAATACGTCTATGCCTGAAAGGCGGACTAATCAACGTCGAGGAGACGGATTACTTCGCCACTCTAGGCGGATTGTTGACGCCTAAAAGACGGATTAGCTCGAGTAGATTAGTAGACGCCTGTGAAGGCGAACTAATCAATACGTCTACGCCTGAAAGGCGGACTAATCAACGTCGAGGAGACGGATTACTTCGCCACTCTAGGCGGATTGTCGATGCCTAAAAGGCGGATTAACTCGAGTAGATTAGTTGACGCCTATGAAGGCGAACTAATCAATACGTCTACGCCTGAAAGGCGGACTAATCAACGTCGAGGAGACGGATTACTTCGCCACTCTAGGCGGATTGTCGACGCCTGAAAGGCGGATTAACTCGAGTAGATTAGTTGACGCCTATGAAGGCGGACTAATCAATACGTCTACGCCTGAAAGGCGGACTAATCAACGTCGATGAGACGGATTACTTCGCCACTCCAGGCGGATTGTCGACGCCTGAAAGGCGGATTAACTCGAGTAGATTAGTTGACGCCTGTGAAGGCGAACTAATCAATATGTCTACGCCTGAAAGGCGGACTAATCAACGTCGAGGAGACGGATTACTTCGCCACCCCAGGCGGATTGTCGACGCCTAAAAGGCGGATTAACTCGAGTAGATTAGTTGACGCCTGTGAAGGCGAACTAATCAATACGTCTACGCCTGAGAGGCGGACTAATCAACGTCGGGGAGACGGATTACTTCGCCACTCCAGGCGGATTGTCGACGCCTAAAAGGCGGATTAACTCGAGTAGATTAGTTGACGCCTGTGAAGGCGAACTAATCAATACGTCTACGCCTGAAAGACGGACTAATCAACGTTGGGGAGACGGATTACTTCGCCACTCCAGACGGATTGTCGACGCCTGAAAGACGGATTAACTCGAGTAGATTAGTTGACGCCTGTGAAGGCGAACTAATCAATACGTCTACGCCTGAAAGGCGGACTAATCAACGTCGAGGAGACGGATTACTTCGCCACTCCAGGCGGATTGTCGATGTCTGAAAGACGGATTAACTCGAGTAGATTAGTTGACGCCTGTGAAGGCGAACTAATCAATACGTCTACGCCTGAAAGGCGGACTAATCAACGTCGAGGAGACGGATTACTTCGCCACTCCAGGCGGATTGTCGACGCCTGAAAGGCGGATTAACTCGAGTAGATTAGTTGACGCCTGTGAAGGCGAACTAATCAATACGTCTACGCCTGAAAGGCGGACTAATCAACGTCGAGGAGACGGATTACTTCGCCACCCCAGGCGGATTGTCGACGCCTAAAAGACGGATTAACTCGAGTAGATTAGTTGACGCATGTGAATGCGAACTAATCAATACGTCTACGCCTGAGAGGCGGACTAATCAACGTCGGGGAGACGGATTACTTCGCCACTCCAGGCGGATTGTCGACGCCTGAAAGGCGGATTAACTCGAGTAGATTAGTTGACGCATGTGAAGACGAACTAATCAATACGTCTACGCCTGAAAGGCGGACTAATCAACGTCGGGGAGACGGATTACTTCGCCACTCCAGGCGGATTGTCGACGCCTGAAAGGCAGATTAACTCGAGTAGATTAGTTGACGCCTGTGAAGACGAACTAATCAATACGTCTACGCCTGAAAGGCGGACTAATCAACGTCGAGGAGACGGATTACTTCGCCACTCCAGGCGGATTGTCGACGCCTGAAAGACGGATTAACTCGAGTAGATTAGTTGACGCCTGTGAAGGCGAACTAATCAATACGTCTACGCCTGAAAGGCGGACTAATCAACGTCGAGGAGACGGATTACTTCGCCACTCCAGGCGGATTGTCGACGCCTGAAAGGCGGATAAATGTTTGTAGTCGAAAGGTGTGACCATTTTTTTAAAAAATTGAATTGTGTACCAGACGAACAACCTCAATGATTTTTCAAAATTATACTCGAAGTTTTAAACAACTTACTGTATTTAATAATACTCAAAGTCAAATAATTTATTTTTGATATCACAAAATGATTTCAGGATATGTATATCCATGCCCCCGCTTTTAATATATAAGAAAACTTACGAGTTACAGTATATATTAAAAGGAAGTTATCAGATAAAAATTGTATTTAAAAAATTGCCCCCGCTTTGAATTTTCGAAATATGAATATATGCCCCCGCTTTGAATTTATATGAAAACTTACGAGTTACGATATATATTAGAAGGAATTATCGAAATAAACCTGATTCGAGTGGGCAAAGGACTGCCCGTAGATTTTCGTTGATGAAGAGGCTCCGGATGCTCGTCTTAGAAGCTGCTGTCCGATTTTTTTTTTTTTTACTACTGATTTACAAATTAAATCAGGGCTCACAATTAAATAAACCTGGCCCCATAGATTTAATAAGAAAGGGGCCTGATTATTAAACAACACTGGCCCAATAGATTAAATATAAAGGCCCAAAAGTTAAATAATGTTAAGGGCCCTCAATATGAATTTGTCTGGCCCATTAAAAAAATAACCCTGGGCCCAAAATCCAAATTAAAATTTGGGCAAATAAACCCTCGGTGATGCAACCTGAAATCGCGACATGCGTGGGGGTTTCACCGGCGGTGGAGCGCGGATGCGCGCTGGGCGGCGCGGGAGGCCCGATTGGCGGCGACGGGCGACGGCTCCACGGGTAGGCCGAGGCCGCGACGGAGGGCGGCTGAGCGGGGAGGCGGTGCGAGCAGCGAGAAGGAGGCCGCGAGGCGCGGCTTCGCTCGGTGCGTGCACGATGCGCCAGATTGGGCGGCGCGAGGAGCGGTCTGGCGGCGCGGGCAGGCGGATCGATCAAGCGGTGGACGCGGCCAGCGGTCTATGGAGGTTGACCGCGTTCAATCGTGGGCAGCAGTCGGAGGCGACCGAGCCTCCGCGGGTAGACGGGTACCAGCCTCGGCGGCGCGCGGATCAAGGCCAGAATCCTTGACTTTTCAACGTTTTGGGAAACGCACCAAAAGCACACTGAAAAGCTGTGGAAAGGGGGCGCACTAACCAAGGCAAACATCGGACGATTCAAAGTAGAAACCAACGGTTTTGCTTGAGAAAATCGCAACATGGCCCCGGGGCGGATCTACGGCGGTGGTGGCGCGGCGGCTGGGCTCGGGCTGCGGTGATGCCGGCGTGACACCTCGTTGCGAGAGAAAGGAGAGGGACGGTGGTCCCTAGTGCAGACAGGGGAGGTGCGGCCTCCGGCAATGATGACGGTGCCTCGGGCATCGTCTAGGAGGAGCAGTGGTCCGGCGGAGGTGCTGGAAAGCTCTGCGAGCCTCGCCGGATACAACAGCTACTATGTCTTCATCTTTTTCCATTTTCGGTTATATGCGTGAATTTTGTTGTAAGTAAGGAAATGGGTTTTGGCTTTGTTTTTTTAATGTTGTTTTGATGATTCAGTTTGGAACAAATTTGTGAAAATGCTTGCAAGGCTTTTGGTTTGATGCAACAATGAACAGGTTTGGATTTTTTGTGAGTAGGCTTTGTTTTCGATTTTTGAGGAGAAGATCTTCGTGTTCATCCATCGAGGTGAATACGAATTGACCCTCCTTCTAGCGCCAAATTGTTGATAGGCATTTTCGTACGGATAAGTGTATGTGGCTATTTGAATTATGCCCGGCAAACAATCAATAATAAACGAACACGAACGATGGGGGAAGAACTTTCGTTCTTCCCTCGAATGAGAGCTTTTCATATATCTGAGAAATGAGAGGAAATGTCCACCTCTTACAATGAGGGGGTGACCCTCTATTTATAGAGGTTCACCCCCAAAGGCCCAAAAGTGGCCCTAAATTCGTCTCAACCCTTTATTTTAGGGATTTATTACAATATTAATCTAACAATCAACCGTAGACCTATAATACATTAAATACTCTTTTCTGATGTAGACTTTCGATCTTGTCGGGTCAGTGTATCTTCAGGAATATGATCTTCTGTCAGGCGAGGATATTTCCTGCTGTAACACAAGTTATAGAAAAACTTTCTTCCTTCTTCTCCGGATTCTACTATTCCTACATCCGGCCGTCTAGTTCCTATCTAGCTATGAGTATGAAATTCCATGATCCGAATTCTTTTAAATTGTGGCATCAGCGGTTAGGTCATTCAGGACAAACTATGATACGTAGGTAACTATCTAATTCAACTGGTCAAAATATTTCGAAAAATAGAATCCCTCCTGTTGATGAATTTATTTGTGATGCATATTTTAAAGGTAAGTTAATAGTACGCCCGTTGCGCACTAAGGTTGGACTAGAGTCTCCGGTTTTCCTTGAGCGAATTCAATGAGACATTTGTGGACCGATTCATCCAGCATCAGGACCATTTCGTTATTTCATGGTCCTTATTGATGCCTCCACTAGGTGGATATATGCCTGTTTGATGTCCACCCGCAATCAAGCTTTTGCGAAGCTCATTGCAAAAACTATCGAGCTTAGAGCTCAATTCCCGGTTTATCCAATCAAGTCGATTCGCATGGATAATGCTGCTGAATTCAGCTCAAAGGCCTTTACAGATTACTGTATGGCCCTGAGAATTAAAGTGGAGCATTCGGTCCCCTACGTCCATAATGGTCTTGTTGAGGCGCCAATAAAACGTATCAAACTTATCGCGAGACCATTGCTTATGAACTCCAAACTACCCACTTCATGCTGGGGGCATGCAGTTCTACATGCATCGCACTTAATACAAATCCGTCCAACTGCATATGATGATCATTCTCCCTACAGTTAGTGCGTGAGAAAGAAATTAGCATTTCCCATCTGCGTATTTTCGGATGTGCGATATATGTTCCGATAACATTACCAAAGCGGACCTCTATGGGCCCACAAAGGAAACTCAGTATTTACGTCGGATTTGACTCTCCATCCATCGTGAAAATACCTCGAGCCTTTGTCTGGGGATCAATTGACGGCCCGGTTTGCTGATTGCACGTTCAACGAAGATTACTTCCCGGCATTAGGGGGAAATCCGAATTCAAAATTAAATGAATGCCGGGAGCTTACGTGGAATGTAAGTAATCTTCAGTATCTAGATCCACACACTAGTCAATCTGAACTAGACGTTCAGAAGATCATTAACTTGTAAAATCTAGCAAATAATCTGCCAGGCGCGTTCACTAACCATATAGGTGTAACTAAATCGCATATACCTGCAGTAAATGCTCCCCAAAGGGTTGAGGTCCCAAGCAAAACAAGTACTCATGCCCCCACGCGCCAGAAGCGCAAAGGACCCTCAAGAGATAGTAATACACCTAAACGAAAGGCTAGCAAATCTGGTCAGTCGAATGTAAAATCTCTAGAAGAGATTCGTCTAGATAACTCAAAGTCTCTAGGAGACGAGCGTCCTAGTGATGAAGCACGTGCACAAAATATTCAATGCACTAGGACCGTGGAACGACCAGACCCAAATACAATGGGAAATGAGGAAGGTCTGGTTGACGTAAACGTCGAAGTCTCTGTGAACTTCACAGATACGGGAGAAACATATAATAGAAATATTACTATCGTCGACGACACATTTGCAGCGTCAATTGCTCTTTCCATTATAAATGATCTAGATCCAGAACCCAAAACAATCGCTGAGTATCGGAAGTGCTCCGATTGGGTTAAATGGAAAGAGGCAATTGAAGCAGAGCTCGCATCGCTTAACAAAAGATAAGTATTTGGCTCTATCGTTCGTAGACCCACGCGCGCTATCCCCGTAGGATTTAAATGAGTATTTATACGAAAACGAAACGAGAACAATACCGTGGAGAGATATAAAGCAAGGCTTGTAGCTCAAGGGTTTTCGCAGAGACCCGGGATTGATTTCGATCAAACCTATTCTCCCGTCATGGACTCAATAACGTTCCGCTACTTGATATCTTTGACAGTTAAAATGAATCTCCAAATAAGATTAATGGATGTAGTAACCACATACTTATACGAATCACTCGATGCAAATATTTATATGAAAATCCCCGAGGGATTTGACATTCCTCAGATGAGAGATGGTGAAAATCGCAGTATGTATAACATAAAACTGCAGAAGTCGTTGTATGGCCTGAAATAATCGGGCCTCATGTGGTACAACATACTTAGTGAATTTCTTCAGAAGAAGGAATACACATTCGATAAAGCTTTCTCATGCGTATTCACGAAGAAATCGCAAAATGGTTTTTGCATCATATCCGTCTATGTTGATGACCTAAACATAATCGAAACATGCAAAGAGATTAAAGAAGTCAGTTCAATCTTGAAAGCTGAATTCGAAATGAAAGCCTTGAATAAAACCAAGTACTGCCTCGGCCTGCAGATCGAGCATCTCCCAGAAGGAATTCTTATACATCAGTCAACCTACGTGAAGAAGGTATTGGAGAGATTTCACATGGATAAATCTCATCCACTTAGCACCCCTATGGTTGTCTGATCCCTCGAAGTGGATAAGGACCCATTTAGACCAAGAGAAGATTCAGAAGACATTCTGGGGCCAGAAGTTCCTTATCTTAGCGCTGTTGGAGCATTGTTCTATCTCGCAAATTGCACTCGGCCGGACATTGCATTTGCTGTCAATTTGCTTGCAAGATATAACGCTTCTCCTACAAGGAGACATTGAAATGGTGTTAAGCATGTTCTACGGTACCTCCAAGGGTCTCAAGATCTTGGACTGTTTTACCGAAAGAACCAAGACAAGGCCTTAGTAGGTTATGCGGATGCTGGCTATTTGTCTGATCCCCACAACGCCATATCCCAGACTGGTTACGTTTTTCTCTGTGGTGGTACCGCGATCTCATGGAGATCTGTTAAATAAACCATGGTTACCACGTCTTTAAACCACTCAGAGATAATAGCTTTGTTTGAAGCCGCACGAGAATGTGTTTGGTTAAGGTCCTTGGTAAAATACATTGGTGACTCGTATGGTATCGCTAAAGACGATACAACTCCCACCGTTATATTTGAAGACAACGCAGCTTGCATCGCACAAATGAGTAATGGGTGCGTCAAGGAAAACCTGACGAAACATATTTCACCTAAATTTTTCTACTCATACGAACTCCAGAAGAGTGACGTGATTACCATTCAAAAGGTGCAATCTAGTAACAATCTAGCAGATCTATTTACTAAGTCCTTACATACGTCTACTTTTGAAAAGTATGTTCGTGGTATTGGGATGCAGAGACTCAAAGTGTTGTTGTCTTCAGGGGGAGCGGTAACCCCGAAATGAATCTAGAAGATTTGATCTAGAAGATCGATTACATTCCTCCCTAACTTATTATTTGGCCGATACCTAGCACGTGGAGTTTTTATGACAAGACATTTATGTGTGTCGTAATGTCCAAGGGGGAGTGTTGTAAATCTAGAAGATTTATTATTCCAAATCTAGAAGATTTGATGTGGACATTACTAATGGACCAATAACCCAATGGGCTCCATATCTGAGACTAGGGTTTTATTCTTATAAATAGACTATTGTACTTATAATTGTAAGATACTCATACACAAGAACATTAGTGAAACTCCTGGCTTGGCTCGCCCCCAGACGTAGTCGTTTCCGATGAACTGGGTGAACAAATCTCGTCTTTTATTTTACGCACTTATTTACAACAAATATTGCACAAATTCTACCCCACACTTTGATTTTAAGCTCAATTTTGATTTTTACAAAACACACACTAACACGTCTAACTGTAAATTATTTTTTTATTAATTATTTTTTGGGGTATTACTAATTATTTGGGGTGTTCTTTTCAAAATTTAAGTGTATATCATATATTCAAATGTACATTAAAACTACTCTATACTGCTTCTATTCGTAATAGAAAGTTATAATTTTACATGGGTGATGCACGGTGAAAATTATACAAATGTACCAAAAAAATTAGCTGTTAATGTTAAAATTGTATTTATTTATATATCACAAAATATTTTCAAAACTTGTGTAAGGATAAACTAATAAGCGTTAAATAAAACTTTGAATCAAAATCATATTAATATTAAAGTTTTATAAAGTTTGTCTTATTTTACCGTACAATGGTTGACAACTATCACTTTATATTATAAAAAAGTGAAAATATACAAAAGTGCCCAAAATTTAAGGGGACACTTGATTTTTGCCCCTTTTTTTACAAAAGATGTATTTTGCCCATTTTGGACCTAAATTGTCCACACTACCCTTACTCATTCATTTTCCAATTTCACAAAATAATTCTTATTTTACAAATTAAGATTCTTGCATCCAAACACTCCAATTGCATCCAAACACTCCAATTGAACAAATGGAGAAAAATCTGGGAAATGAATGTATCAACCGAAAAATCTGATAAATTAATTGCAGCAGAAACACACACATTCATAACCGGGAAAAAAATTCCGACGTCGGCCTTGGCCAGGGTTACGGCGAAATCATCCTTTAGTTTCACGTTTGCGGTCCAAATTGATTCACACAACACCTTATTGCTTAAATCAAGACTTTGAGAGACCAATTTCATTCATTCATATTACACCCATTCAAGAAATCAAACACCATTGTTTGGTTGGCCAAGGTATCTCCACCAAAAAAAGATGCAATAGTGATTGAGTGTCCAATTCAATTCAATTTATGTCAATAAGGTATGGAAATTCATTCCTTTGATCATGTATGTTGTATTGTGGTGTTAATGAAACATGAATTACTCATAAAAATTCATTCATGTAAATGCCCACCAAGTGTTTGACAAAAGTCCTAAATGAAGAATATGATATGTTTGTGTGTTAAATTCACTCATTTGGCAATTTATTTTGTATTGTGGTGATATGGTATGGAATTACTCAAAGCATATGTTAAGTAAAATTTATTTCATGTAGATGCCCACCAAGTGTTTGACAAAAGTCCAAAATTAAAGAACATGATATGTTTGTGTGTTAAATTCACTCATTTGGCCATTTATTTTGTAGTATGGTGAGAATGAAGCATGAATTTCTCTAAATGTTCAGCTATGATATATCTTTTGATTGTGATGTTTATAAATTGAAGGGAATTTGTGCTAACGAAGCTTGCCAACTTATTGCCAACAATTTGCCAACTGCAACAGCACCTTTTGTGAAAGTTATGAATGTGTATTGTCTTATTTTCTGTGATTTTATTAGTTTATACTGTAACCCGCACCCTTTTGTTTATTATAATGCTTTGTTATTCCAATATTCTTGGTAATCTGTGGTTTTTTACTTTCAATTTGTCTACAGGCACACAAATTATGATATAAAATTTTTTGTTGAGGAATGTACACCTCTCATCATTTGAAGAAAATATGGGGTGGATCGGTCATGCCCGTACCTCATCCAAAAGAATGGGTGGTGCCTCCTCACATCAAATCCATTAAATGTCACTCTCCACCATGTTCCCGGCAAGCTGGACGCCCTGGGCATAGTAGGAAGCGTTCACATTTCGAGGAAGGGTCTTCCTCAAGGCGTACAAATCAACAATGTTCACGATGCAAACAACCCAACCACAATCGAATAAATTGTCACGTGTACATTCCATCTGGAACTCCTGATGCAGAAGCATTCAATTTGCCACAATCGAATAGGGTCAATGTTCCTCGACGTCGACCACGCAGGTGTTCAATGTGTGGTGATCTCGATCATACAAAGAGAAAATGTCCAAGACCTATTGTTATGTAAATTGTACGGTTGGGGTGTGGTGAGGTTGTTGTGATATTATGATTATGGCTTCATACTTTGATTTTTATGGAAGTATCGTGTACCTTTATGACGTGTATTACTATTTATGTTGTAAACTTTGACTTTAGACGTGTATTTGTGTTTCTGAAGCATCATGCATCGTAATGCATTAATATTTTTTTTAATATAATGTCCAAAATTGGTTTTTGCTTTTGTAACACTATTTTAAAGAAGAAAAGTAGTGTTACAAAAGATCTCGGTAGCTGTGAATGAGTTGGCATATGCTTATTTGTCGTTTTGTACACCAAAATCATTATATTTTCAGATATCTTTCCAGTATTGATGGCACAACCATATTCTTCGCTTTTTAGAATGAGAATCATTTAGTACTACTCATCCAATTAAAATGCTCCACAATATGTAATTGAATTGTCTTGTTGATGCAACACATGTTTTCAGGGTTTAAGATTATTAGCCTGCATGTGAAAAAATTACTGATGTACCTTGAGTTCCCTTTCTCTACTTTTTTAAGCATTGTGTCATTTATTGATGGGTGAGGTTGGCAGATTGATTGGCAATAAATTGGAATGCCTCTCGTTATCTGAGAATGAGTTGGCATACGTGTATTTGTCGTTTTCTGCCCTAAAATCAGTATAAATTTAGTTAAGAACTACCAATTGCAAACACCAGAAACCAATTTTCTTGTCAAATGGCTAAGATCCAAAAACGTGTAGATGAAATGTTCGACATGGTGAGTTGGACACAAAAGGAGGAAGCTCGTGCCCGTTACGTGACCCGTTTCATTAACGAGGATCTTAACGATATGCTTAGTAGTATTTTAATGTTTGTAACCATGTTTAAATTTATTAGGATCTTGTTTATCTAATTTCTCAGTTCATGCTTATGATTTAGGATTTTTTGCAAACATGATGCTCATATTAAACATATTTCATGCTTAGGAAACCCATTAAATTATATTAATACGACATAATAACCTAAACATGTCATAGCGTAGACAAAGAGAAATTAGAATATTACAAGAACAAAATAGAGAATACCATCCCTATCGACACAAAACATAAACTACTACATAGGATCATTAAGTAAACATAAAAACATCAAAATAGTAAAAATATTGAAAACAAGGTCATCACTTGCATTGAAGTTGACCTCCCCTCTTCCATACCAACGGCCATATTTTTTTTCAGTGACCAAGGTGTTAATGAACACCTTGTCCATTTCGGAGCTCCAAATCTTATCATAGAAATAAGTTTCTTGTGGTGTGATTTCGGTAAGATCCATGATGCACAATTACAAGACAGATGAAATGGAAAAGAGCTTTATATAGACGTGAATATGTAATACTTTGCGAATGATCCAAAAGAGCCCATCACTAAAAGAGTAGGCCTTTAATTTTGAAATGACAACTGGTGTATTTCTTGAACGTCCCTCTTCCTCATAAATTACAAACATTTTGAATGAAGCTTTGAATTATTTTATAATTACCAACTAATATAACAAAACTATCTTTATGTAAAAAACAGGATATGAAATTGAATTATTCAACATACATTATAATGAAATAGTACATAAACCACAACTCTAGTCGTAAATGAACAAAACGAGAAACACAAGTCCAAAACACTAAATAATTTTAAACAACACGACCTAAAATGAAACCAAGCAACACAGCAACAAACAACACAAATATTATAAAAATTACTACTAGCAACCACGTGAGAAATTTCGACGGCGTTCCATTTTCATTTGCAAGAGACCAAGATTGATCGGTTGTATTCCCACGACATGATTGGCTATCAAAAGTTTCTTCCTTCACTCGACGATTGATGAAGCTTCTACTAGACTCACCAACATATGAATTCGTGAAGGACTTTGGATGTTTGTACGTTTGATAATACAAAAATGCAGGAACTAATTCTGGTGGATCGTGCTTGTGATGTTCATCGCACCAAATGAAACGACCCTTGTGACTCCCATTACTTGGGCAAACATAGAAGTACCTTCCGGCATTAGGTCTTTCTTTACCCGCACACTTTATGAGCATTAGCCCATTTCCACATGCACATGGAGGAGGTGACATTTAACTGGATACAACATTCAAGTAAATCAAAATTTACATACATTAAAAAATAAATGTGAAAAATAATCATTCAATCAAAGCTCAAAGCTCACTGATCGTACTCCAATATTTTCTTTCCAACATCACTAGTGCTGTGAGAGTTGGCAAACGGTTGGAATGTAGTTGAATATAGTTGGCAAAAAATTGTGAACCATATATGAATGTACTAGTACAAAATTATTAAGGATTACATCAAGCCATAACTATTGTAGTTAATATGATGTGTCATTTATTGCAAAAATACATGACCAAGGAAGTGAATTAGAAAATCAAGGTAATACTCATTCATTTAGGAGATTTGTCTTACACTTGGTGGACATTAACACCACAATACAAAATAAAAGATCAAAGGACTGAATTTCTATCTATTTATTAATCATGTGGAAATCTCAAACCTCACCGATCCTACTGTAATATTTACTTTCCAACATAATAGTGTTGTGAGAGTTTACAAACAATTGACATTGAGTTGAATATAGTTGGCCAAAAATTGTGAACCATATTTGAAGGTACTAATATTAAATTATTGAACGTTATATCAAGCCCTAACTATTGTGGTTAATATGAGATGGCATTTATTGCAAAAATACATGACCAAGGCAATGAATTAGCAAATGAAATTATTATGCTCTTTCATTCAGGAATTTTGTCAAACACTTGGTGGGCATTACATGAATGAAATTTTTTCAGAATTTTTTTGAGTGATTCATGTATCATTAACACCATAGTACAACATAAACAATCAAAAGAGTGAATTTTCATACCACATTGACATAAATTGAATGATATGAACTGTAATCTTACTCCCTTCAACAAAAATTCGGACTTGGACTGCTGCTACGAAATTTCCTCATACTCCCGTCGGTACTCCCGTCGGACTTGGACTGCTGCTACGAAGTTGGAAGAACCCGTCCCAATTTTGGAAGGAGCCGTGTGATTTTGGAAGAAAGGTGCGATTATGGAGGATGGGATTTTGGAAGAACCAGTCGAGGGTTCTCCCAAAAACTGCTTCTTCAATTTTTTTTTTCAGAATTTTTACTTTTTAGATTGGTTAGTGTTTGGGGGCAAGGAAATCTTAATATTGAAATAAGAAAAAGAAATCTGAAATACAAAATGGATGAGTAAGGGTAGCGTGGAGAATTTAGGCCCAAAATGGGCAAAATACATCTTTTGTAAAAAAGGGGGCAAAAAACAAGTGTCCCCTTAAATTTTGGGCTTTTTTGCTTTCCTCCCTATAAAAAATAATCGTTTAACAAAGAAACAATCTATATTGATAAACTATCATGATTAATCAAACAATTAATACTATTTAAAAAAATATGCAAATTGCAAATCAGTTGCACAGTGAAATTTATGTAAACTCTATCTATCTAAAATTATACATTACTTAGAACTCAATATTACAAGTACACAAACCCCATGCGACAAAAAAAAAAAAAAAAAAAAAAAAACGATCCCTTCTAAAATCTTAGTTTGATAATCTTCTTTCTTTCTTTACTAAAATTCCTTCTGTCGTCATTCCTTGGGATCTACCTACTCGTCAGTGGACGTAATCATTGCCGGCAAGTCCTTCCTCCATGTCGATACTTCTTTGATTTGGTGTCGGGGTTGGTATGGTGGGAGGTGTGCGACGAGTGGTGGGAAGAGAAAAGACTGCTTAAGTTATTTATTTTTCTTTCTATTGTGTATACGTTGTTTCTTGTTTTTTTCTTTCCTTTCCAATTGAGTTTTACCTAATGTGAGATTTTCTTCCTTTTTTTGCAACTTTTTAGTTCTGGGTTATTCACTCCCTCTGTTCTATTTGATTCTACATGGGCGAAATGATGGTCTATTTTATATTGACATAGTTCGATCAATTTAAATTGGTTTCAGACTCGATGTTGATCGTGCAAGCAGTCACATATAATTTTAATATGATGACACTGGTAATTTGATTAAGGGGTTGTCCTTTGCTCTAGTCGGAGTGTGCTTTTTAAAGCTTGAACTTATTTAGTGAAAAAATAACAATGTAAACTTAGGGGGCGCTTGGTTAGCAATTCTTCAATGGTAATGGGAATGTAAATTTATTTTCATCTATGCCCTCATAAGAAAAATGATATGTTAGGAGAAGAAGTGTTCCAATGGTGACACCATTGCTAGTGCCATGCCCCAATTTTGGAATAGAAGTTAACAACAAATGGTTGTTGGTGGAGGAATGAGGGAGTGATTGGGGAGGATGATTGTAGGAAGATAATAGGGTAATCAAAATGGAGTAGTGATTACCTTATTTAGGAGCAGATGTAGTGATTTTGTTCTCATGAACCATGCTAATTACACTAATTTTCAATCTTATTCCCATTACCATTGAAGAGTTATTAACCAAGCGCCCCCTTAGTTTTTTTCTAGTAGGTTTGCTTTGGAGAGCAGGGATAAGCCATTCTATCCAGGTTTGGAACAACCCATGTGTGTCAAATGGAGAGGTAGATAGGGTGTGTTCATTGAGGCGAGATTTTCCAAAGGATTGTAGTGTTGCCTAACTTATTGTTGGATGATGCTAGAAAATGGAACATGGTTCTCCTACAACAAACTTTTACCCATGAAGAAGCTCGGTTGGCGCATTTCCTCTATCATAATATCTAGACAAGCTGATTTTAATAACCTCACGTGGAAGCACACCATGAATGAGATTTTCTCGGTGAAGACATGGTATATGAAAGGCTAAAGATGATTGGTTAAATGCATGCATAAACTAATCATGCGAATAGATGGAGATGAATGTGGTCAATCGATATAACACCTAAAACTTGAAATTTTCTTTGGGGTGTGTTGCTAGAATCCTTCATGCACATATTAACCTTGTGAACAAGTATATGGATGTTGACCCTTTTTTAAGATGGCGTGGGGTGAAGGTAGAGTATTAAGGGCATCCATTACGAGATGGAAAACTGGATGTAACGAATTTGAAGCTTGTTGCAACTCACCCTCTCATGTTTCCCAAATGCTCATTCAAATGTGCTAATTTTGGAGTTATGGAAGTGATGGATCAATTGAGCCTGGAGCAGTACCTGCTTTTTGTCACAATGATGTGGAGTAGCTGGTATGCGAGAAATCAAATATGATTTAAAGGAAACCCATTTTCTCTTGTACAAATGTGCTTGATCATGGACAAACGCCTCAGGATTTTGTTACTGCAAAATTCATGTCCTTGAAATTTGCAAGGCAACAAGGTTTGGACCGCTGGATCCACCTTAAACCGTGTTACTATAAACTAAACAATGACACTTATTGTAGTTGGAACAAGTTTGGGTGGAATCTTCTGTGATTTAAGAGTTTGTTTGTTTCAGAATTTAGGTGGGCGTGTGAAGCCATGACTTTACATCCACAAGATGTAAATTCTTGGATGATAATAAAAGTATGTGTTTGTTTTGAGATTTTAGTAGGGTGAGATTTTACTTTATGTCAAATCATGTGTAAGAGTAAAGTAGGATATGTAAGAGAAAAGTAGGAAAGAGAGTGTAAATGAGAGAAAAATGATATGTGGGTAATGATTGAGTGAAAAAAAAGTGAATTGTATTGGAATGAGTAATAATATGTATTTATAGGTGTGGATGAAGAATGAAATGTAAAAACTGGATGTTACATCTCTAACTAGAATGAGACGGGGGCCGGAAAATCCTAATCCTATCCGGGTGAATCCCAAAACAAACAAGCCTTAAAAGAAAACGCTATTTGAATTTTTGTGAGCTCAACTCATTTGATTATTTCTTGAAGGTATATAGTTGAAGGTGTTGCAACTCATTGTGGGGTTAAAATTGGCCTCCTACAAGGTTTTAAAGAAGGTAACATTTGAGGTGAATTCACATATTTTAATTAATGTTGTCAAACACCCACTTCAGATCTCTTATATATAGAAATATCGTGACTTTGATAGAGTACTTTTCAGCTGGGTACGACGAACGAACAACTCGAAAGCTAATAGTCTTGTCTTTTCTTCTTATTTTGCTGAGCATTCAATATTTCTAGCGAAACCCCAATCTCTATTGTAAATATTGTTTGTGCTGACCTGACGTCCTCTTGATCTATCTATTTACTTCCAGCTAAAAAAGTCTCAAATAATACCCCTTTTAGTTTTTGCTATAATAAGTATTTTAATACTAACTTCTACCTTGATTAATTAATTATCTATCCAATTTTATCCAATATATTAATTCTAATTATATGTTACTTTGCTATTCAAATAGTAAATGAAAATTTTGTTCGTATAATAAGATAAAAGCAACGAATAATTGTGAATTGTGACAATATTAAATAATGTTTTTTAACACAATATTAAATAATGAATTGGTCGAGTTAATTTTTTATTTTTTTATATATATTTGGTGTATGATGCACTTATTTAACACTTAAAATTGTAGGCTGATTACAATGAAAAATGCGATTAAATTATATTAAAAAGTTTTCATTAGTGAAATCAAATTATACTTTTTAAAGTAAATAGTTTGAAGTGTTGGGTGAACAGTGTACAAGAGATTTGCTCTGACATTGGAACAAGAGTCCAGAATTTTGCCACGTCAGAATTCAGATATGAGCTGGATGAAAGCATGTGTACACATGTCCACACAGATTCTTCGCTTACATATGACGCCAACTCAATATCTCTTTTTATTTCTTACCCTTTTCGCAAATCAAATTCCTCACGCGCAAAATTCCAGTTATATATCTATCTCTCTAATATTTAATCCACAGCCCAAAATCACTCGCCGTTCTCAACTTAGGTAACATTTCTCTTCCGTATGATATCTCTGCACTGTTCATGAACCCTAATATTTTTTTTTTTTGTTTGTTGGCGTTGACCTGATTGTGTGTGCAATCGAGCCTGGATCTATGAATTTTGGGTGTCGACGACTATCGATTTTGTGAATTTATATGTGGTCTTTGTGTGGCACGCGTTATTATTCATTTTTTCCAATTTCCAGTTAAAAACATTTGTTGATTTGTAAAATGGAATTGAATTTGAAATACTGTGTCAAAATTGAATAATTCGCTTTCTTAAATGTTCGGAGTTTTTTTTTTTTTTTTTTTTTTTAATGTTATGGAGAAATTGAATTCGTACAAATTTGGTAGTAGTAATATAAGGGGAAATTGGGTGTTTTTGCGTTGATTGTAGGCGGTGAAGATGTCGACGCCGTCGAGGAAGCGATTGATGAGGGACTTCAAGCGGTTGCAGCAGGATCCTCCTGCTGGAATCAGCGGGGCGCCATATGACAACAACATTATGCTCTGGAATGCTGTTATATTCGGGTATGTAACATAATGTGAACGTCATTCTTGAGTTGGTGGTGGTACAATAATGAATTATTATATGTTCTTGGTGATTTTTATTAATCATTTTCTCCATTTTGCAGCCCAGATGATACTCCATGGGATGGAGGTGAGAAGATTTTCCATCAAAATTTAGATTCACATTGTTTTCTTGTTGTTAACCTCGAGCCAGTATAAGTTATTACTATTTTTTTTATGTGGATTTCCATCTTTGTGTTTGCTGTCTCCCATTGAATTTTGCTGAAGCTGGACATAGTCATGGATGGACAGCATAGCCTTTATATTATAGTAATACCATATGGAGTTACAAATCAAGGGAGTTGAACTTTTATAAAGGTTTTGGATATACATTTCTCACATGTAAAGAGAAAATATTAAAACCCCCCTAATTCATCCCTGGATATAGTGGAGGAAAATGAAGAAGAAACATAGAAAAATTTAGAACTAACATTATCTCATTGTCTTTTAGGATAACACATATGTCTCAATTCAAAGAAATTCTAGACTTGATTGGATGTTAAAAAATAGATGTGCTGGATGTGTATATTCACACGTCTCTTGTAATTATTATATATCATTAGCACTTTTCAATTCTTTCTGTAAAACTCAATGTAAGATGCCGCTTCCTCCAATCATTGGTCCACTATATCTTTTACATTATCAAATGCATTTTTGTTTTATTACATCTTTCTGTGTTATTTCTAATGGTACTTGGTTAATGTTATTGCTGTTTGTTTCTAGGCACGTTTAAGCTAACACTTCAGTTCTCTGAGGATTACCCAAACAAGCCTCCAACTGTGCGATTTATTTCCAGGATGTTCCACCCCAACAGTAAGTTACTATGTTTTATTTTGTCATTGTTATGCATTTATGGATATTAAGAAGTAGCAGACTCTCCTGTTAGAAAATTAGAGTTGTAAGTGTGTAATGGTTTTCAATGCTGATGTGTTATTTTTTTTTATATCAGGACATTTGCATTGTTTTTTTAACTTGTATTCCCATTTTATTTTTTGGTTACCACCGAGAAAAACAAATGATCAATGATCATGTATTCTTAATGTCCTCACCCAAAGACCCTTAACTAAATGATGCTTACATAAAGTCAATGTTATTAATCCACATGGTGTGGCTGTCTGGGTTCCCCTTCTGTATCTAATATGAAAATTGTATATTTAGTTCTACAAATTAATTAATTACTGCTTATGTTGTCATACTATTTTGGCTACTCAGTTCAGCTTGATTTCTTTCCCCCTATTATCGTTTATATTATTTTATGTATTTAGCTCCTCTGGTATACTGAAAGATATATTGATTTAGTGGGAAAAGTACCTTTCTGTTAGTTACTAGAAACCATTTTGTTCTGGATGGAGTTTGCTGCTATGGATGTTTTGTCCTCTTGTATATAGGTTTGGTTTTTAATTCATATTGATATTGGGATATCAATTTTTTTTTTTAAGACCTGATGTTAGTATGTGGCAGTCCCTTGCTTGGATATTTTGTATTTCAGTATGATGTTCACGCATTCTGATTCATCATTCTCTCATAAGCATAGTTATTAAAGGCGCGCCAGGCGCAACTGCCAGCGCCTCTCCATGTTGAGGCGAGGCGCAAATACCTGATTTTTTTTTTGTTTTTTTTTAGGTTAAAATGTATTTTGAAGGTAAAATTCACGTTTATAGTAGATAAATACTAGGAAACTAGTATCTTTTAAGATTATAAATATATTTTCAAGATATACAAAAAGAATATTCTAGAATAAGTCAAAAATTGACTTGGTCTTCATTGTTATCCTTACTATCAAAGATTACAAATATATCTACAAGATATGCAAAATCATTTTCATATATAAAATAACTCAGATTACAAATATATCTACAAGATATGCAAAATCATTTTCATATATAAAATAACTCCAACAGTTTTTTTTAATTCTTTTTTAGGGTGATTATGATGATGAATGTGATAATGAGGATGATTAGTTATTTAGTTTGCTACTTGTTTGCTTTTGATTCGATTTTTAGGGTGTCTACCATTTCTGTTTGAATTTTGTGGCTTCTTGCTTTTCAAGTTTATGTCCTTACTTTGTGTCAATCACTCATTTATGTGCTTATGAACTTCAATCTAATATTTATTTGCATGCAAATATGTTTAAATTAAGCTTATATACTTTATTTTTTGTGTTTTTGTTAAATGGTCGAAAGGCGCGCGCCCTAGGCGCTAGGTGCGCCTTAGGCACTAGGCGCACCATTGCGCCTAGATGCGCCTTAACAACTATGCTCATAAGAAAAATAGGAGCTTGATAATTTTTGTGTCATGAGAATAGACCATACATAATTGTAGTGCATATACGAGGCTTTGCAAATGTTTTAAAGGGGTAATATGAATTTATGTGGCCATGACA
The DNA here is from genome assembly GCA_947034835.1 of Ballota nigra. NCBI lineage: Eukaryota > Viridiplantae > Streptophyta > Magnoliopsida > Lamiales > Lamiaceae > Ballota > Ballota nigra. The sequence goes on along the minus strand of OX344722.1, from coordinate 110,772,813 downwards.
CTTGAATTGGTCTCTCTGCTAAAGGTTTTACATATTATCCTGCTTTATTTTGAAATCACCGTGATCTTTTATACCTCGAAATCATTGCTCTAGCATAATATTTTGCACCATTTTCGTAAGATTAGTTAAAATATAGTATCATTTTGACATACTAACCTAGTAGCTTATAATTATTTGTTTGCTTGTGTAAAATTGACTACTCCGACGTACTCCCTTCGCCCCCTCTTAATATTCAGAGGTGAGTGGACACACTTTTTAAGAAAAAACGCTTTATTGACTTTTTGGACCAATGAATGAAGAGTATTTTGAAATAAAGTAGTTATTGTGAGAGTGCTCTATTTCCTTATTCGGGGTGTAAAAATTATTGTAGGATGTCCCAAATAGGAAAGTGTGAAAATTAAGAGGGGACGGAGGGAGTATATGTTTTGTCTACACCAAATTCAATTGAACCTTTCAAATCCAGGGTGGACTCTGTTTGTTCTTCATGACATAATTAGTTGCTGTTCCCTGTAATATATTGGCGTGCTCTTGTTTTTTACCCTCATCACTTTGTTCATTTACTGACCAAACTAGTCATTTATTATGTGCTCACAAATCCAGTTTGGCTGAGGCAGAGTGATGTTAATGCTGTTCTGATGTACTTTTGGTTAATCAGTTTATGCAGATGGAAGCATTTGCTTGGATATTTTGCAAAACCAGTGGAGTCCGATATATGATGTAGCTGCTATACTTACATCTATCCAGGTACTGTAGGGCTATAAGTGCTGTATTGTTTCTTTACTCGTCAAATGACCATCGGTTATCAAGATTTTAGTTTGAGGAAAGAGTAAAAGAATAATAGCAGATTTTTTCAAAGAGGCATTAAGTTGATGTCCGAAGATGAATAAACAAATTTTTGTTAGGAATTTAGGATATATTGATGAACTTGACTTATAAAAGTTCTGAGTACGCATTCAAATCCTATAGAGATGTGATGTATAATGATATAGGCTTTGTTTACCCGGTTGAATTGCAGTCTAATTAATCTTCAAGTCGTTATAACTAAAAATCATATTCACTAATCACTTTTTATTTGTTCATTCTAAAATTGCAGTCGCTATTGTGTGATCCAAATCCAAATTCACCAGCAAACTCTGAAGCAGCAAGGCTGTTTAGTGAGAACAAGCGTGAATACAACAGGAAGGTGCGTGAAATTGTGGAGCAGAGTTGGACAGCAGACTAACCTTCTCGTCTAAATCTTAAGGATGCATATCGGGAGATCACAAACCGATAAGCTTAATTTGCAAGATCCTTTCTCCCGGTGATTATCTCTGTTTCGATGAAATGCCTGTTCTACTATGATTTATGTTATGTTTAGTGACTTTAGTAGTTGGATAAACATTCTTATGAATGTATTACATGCTTTATTTTCAGGGACTATGAACTCTCTTTAAATGTACATAAATCAAATCATGCACCGAATTGAATGATATGTTTATGGAATTACGAGTTTACCCATTAATCGATGCTGTTAACAATTTTTAATAACCGGATTTAAGGTTAGCCTATTCCCCAGCAACTTTTTTGACATATTAATTATTATTGATGCCCTGCATCCACTAGTTCTAGAGTATGTATTAGTGTTTTTTAAAATGGTATTAGTTGTTTTTATTCGCAATTATATTGGTCTGAGTGAATTAAGGGATTGCTTGAATTCATACAACTTGGATGTTATTAAAAAAAATCATTTATAACTTGTATGAGTTCGATCTTAAAAAAATCATTTTTGAGTTTGTCAACATGTATATTACATGTCATCTACTCGTTCATTTGGATCCAAACCCAATTGCCTTTATAATGGAAATTATATGAAAACAGACCTATTAAAGAAAAATTCTTTCATAAAACTATAGATCAAGAAAAATATAAAATGAAGTAACAAGTGAGATAGGAGATTGATTCTTGTTATCAAAGTGCAAAACATTTGAATTTTGAGTCTAATTTTAATTTAATTTAGATTTTTTATAATCTAATTTACTTAATAAAAACAAAGATTGATTTGAAATTGAACTCAAAATTTAAAGGTAATTCAATTTTAATTTTTTATAATCTAATTTACTTGATAATTTTTGAAAAATAAAAATGGATTTGAAATTGAACTATGTGCATACAAAAATTTGTGGAGATTAGGGCAATTATGTTTGTTTGACCGGGAGAGAATCTTGATATATAATCAATGTGGGATGAGGGGGAAATAGTAGGTTTGGGACAACCAATCCAACAAAACATGCAAGGGCCCAAATTATGGTATAGCGACTTGCAAGAATATGCCCGACACACCACAACGACTAATTTTCAATTTTCAACATCACTCAAGTTTCAGACAATTAAAACAACGTACGACTCAGTAATGATAAAAAAATTATTTTTGGTAAATGTCATGATATATATAGACAAATTACGAAAATCATTAAATCGTAGTATTAAATATTACAGATTTTTTTTTTCCTCAACCCCATTTTATTTGTAGTTTAAGGAAGTTCCACACAAATTAAGAAAATCATTAAATAGTAGTAATAAATATATGTATAATGCGAGTATTTTAGTCTTTTATTTACTTACAGCCATCAATGCATATTTAAAAATAAAAAGAAGTAACATTTAATTCTCTTGCAATAATTATTTTTAAATAGAAATTATTTCCTATAAAGACAAAGAAAGGGGGTAGGAGGGGTAATAATAAAATTTGTTGGTGGTTTGGTTTTATCCGAAGACAAATATGGCGTCGTATCCCAAATCCCTCCAAGAAAATCTGCTATGGCAGACGGAAACACTTGCTAAAAGCGACTGAACCCCACTCACACTACACCTCTGCACCGTCTCATTGAGCATATTATACATTCACTCTTCTTCTGTATCTATATCTCTGCGCTCGTAGGAGTGAAGAAAGGGACTGCTGTTGGTGTGAGAGTAAGTAACGAGGGGTCCATTTCTGTAGCCATGAGTGTGTACGGAATGGAATCAATTCACCACCTATAGGTCTTCGGCCTGTGATTTTTGCTTCCATTTGAATTCATATTTACTCCTGCATTTAATTTCCTTTTCAATTTCATTTTTCCTTTCAGTTTCGTGTATAAATTAATTGGGTATCTCTCTTTTGATTTTGTGGGGCTTTTTCTTTTTTTTGTTTTTTGAAGAAAAGGGGAAGCAGAGGAGAACTGAGTTAGAGAGAGAGAGAGAGAGAGAGTCGTTTGTTTTGGTGGGTGAGGTATGGAAAATCCTAGATCTGAGCTACATTGCTCTGGAAAACATTTATCTACTTGTTTTTTCGTCGTTTTTGTGCTCCGTTGGTTCTTCATTTATGTGTATTTTCTGGGCTTCTGTTATTGCAGATCTTGATGAATTGTTGAGTTGTTTAGCTTATTTATTCTTTCGTTTGCCCTCTTTACTTTAGCCTTTGAGTTTGGTTTGCGTGGAGGTGAACGCCTGTTTTGTTAGCTTCTGAAAGTCTGTTTAAGCCTATTGCTCGTATTTACCCCTATTCCCAGTGAGAAATTTCTGTGAAATCGTGGTGAGTTTCTGGATGAATTCATGACACTGTATTTTTTTCGTTCATTTAGATGAATTTTGTGATGTTTTTGCCTTTGATTCTTGTTCTCGCAGTTAGTAATTGCAAATTGAAATTCTATTATGCATGCCTTAAATGTTAATCTTTGATTGAAGTAGAAGAAAGAAGACTCTGGAATTTATCTGTGCAACAAAATCTTACCTGTTTTGTATACATTTTATTTTATATTTGTGTTATTTTCACATGGAGCCCAATTTGGGTTTCTTTAGAGTCCAACTTCAGTATAATTTAATTTACTTGTACTCATAAGTTGTGGGTAAGAGTGCAAGTAAATTTAAGCTGAGTCGGCTCTATAAGAAACTCAATATTGGGCTCTATATTATTATTAGTACTCTATATTGTATTTGTTAAAAGTTTTCTGTCATTGTATTTAAACATTTTGTAACAAGAGTCTTTTTTATGTCACACAGATATTGAATTGTGTGTCCTAATTTTCTAGCCTCGGCCTATCATGGGGAAGTCTCCTGGAAAATGGATCAAGACTGTACTCTTTGGAAAGAAGCATGCTAAGTCTAATTCATCCAAAGTAAGAAATTTATGGTGTTTTTTCCTATTCACTTTTTGTGCAATTTCTTTTGTTGGGTGACCTGACAATATTTTGCCAATGATCTATGCACAATTTATGTTAAACTGACTAAAATATTTGTTTTGCCTTTTGCCTATCCCTATTGAAAGAATTGTTGGGCTTAACTTCTTGTTTTAGTGATTGGTTTATGAAGTAATTTCTCTTCATCTTCTATTGAAAATAATGGGTCTGGAATTCAGATATTTTTCCACAAATGAAGAAGCTTCCCCTCTTTAGTTTTTTTTCAATGAGTCATCAGGCTCTCATCTCATCGGTGGGTGTTCCTCTTTTCTTCTGCAATTTCTGGTTTTATATTCCTCTTTCATCTGAGATTTTCTTTCTCAAAAAATTTCTCTTAAAATTGCTTGCTGTTCAAAAGTCATCTGGGCATCTCTTTTTCTTTCTTCAACATTGAATATATATTATTCTGAATTCACCGTCCTATAGTAAGTTTATTCGTCATGCTTTCTTATACGTAGAACTGCTCCTTTCACCTAGCTTACATTGCTTTTGAAGCATAAACTTGCTTTCCAAAAACCTTTGGTTTCTACTTCCTTTGGAGTTTGGTTTGTTGGTTCTGTTGGACTACATCTTATAAGCAGGGCCCTGATGCCAATCATGTCGAAAACTGTGTAAACATTTTATATCCAAATATTATCATTCTGAAGTGTTCATGTTACTTTAAGATTTCCTTTTTGGCTCTCTAAGGAAATTGATTGCAATCTTCTAGCTGTATTCAATAAACTTTAAGATTATGAAAAATGCAGTACTTCTTTAGCATACGAAAAGAGCTCATTACGCTGATCACAAATGCATTTATGTGCAGTATGCCACACTTCAGAGAAAGGCTTCTGCAAAGGCACCAGTGGAGGATCTGGAAAACCCCGTCATATCAAATCCTGTTCAGCTTACTGACAAAGGGGCAGAGCCTCTAGAGCTTGAGAAGGGCACATCTGGTACCCCAGGTGGCACCATTGAAGTAGATCAAGGTCTGGAATCACAAAACAACTTTGTCCCTGTTCCAGTCAGTGATGATGAGATGAGGAGACATCAAGCTGCCACAAAAGTTCAAGCAGTCTTTAGGGGCTACTTGGTAATATTAGCATTACATATAATATTGATACTTAGGTGATTATTGTGCTTTGTTGTTACGATCCCACATCGGTTCCACATAAAAGTGTGGAAGGGTATATAAGTGGGAGTCAATCCTTAACCTTTGACCATGGTTTTGGGTTAAGTTAGGGCTCCCTATCTTATATTCCTAACAATTGGCGCCGTCTGTGGGAAAAGTTCGGGCGCTGCGGAATGGGGCTACCCGATGGTGGGCCCAAGGGGGGTTGCCACCCGTGAAGTGGGCCTTGGCATATGGGTTGCCACCCGGAGTGTGCCGTCCGTGGACGTCCGGCTTTAAGGGGGGTCGATTGTTACGATCCCACATCGGTTCCACATAAAAGTGTGGAAGGGTATATAAGTGGGAGTCAATCCTTAACCTTTGACCATGGTTTTGGGTTAAATTAGGGCTCCCTATCTTATATTCCTAACATTTGTTGATGAAGAAAGGGCACTTGGGGAGTTCTAGGCAAATTTTTAGGCATTTCATTCCTTTTATAAAATACTCATATAACCCTCTAATGAATTAATAATCACAATTTTTCCTTACTGATGATTGCCTCACCAGATTTTATGTAATTATGGGTCATGGCCATATGCAGTTTCTTCTGGCATTACCATCATTTTCAACATATTTTGAATGTTAGCAGGTCTTGGATTTTATTTAATTGTACTTTCATCCATGATAACAGGCTCGTCGGGCTTTTTGGGCTCTCAAGGGCATCATAAGGCTCCAAGCTCTTATCCGCGGGCATTTGGTTAGAAGACAGGCTGTTGCTACTTTGCGTTGCATGCAGGCAATTGTTAAGTTCCAGGCTCTGGCTCGTGGACGAGGGGTAAGACTGTCAAATACTATGCCTGAAGTGGGTAAAAAGTATAGTATGGAAGTACATCATAAGGTAACAACTTGAATTGTGTAACTTCATTAATTGACCTTCCTTGCCTTTCCACCATGGTCTCTGTCTTCCCCAATTTTTGTTCGCTAATTCATTTCCATGCTCTCTCGATTACAGTATTACAAATTACTAATTCTTTTAGTACTTGTCTGAGTTTTCCTATTCGATTTGTTCACTACAGAACCTTATATCAGGGACATCTGTGTTAGATAGCCCCATGGATCACCAATTAGTCAAATGAACCCATCTCTCTGGCCTATCTATAGGGCCTCTTTATACAAGTTTGCCGCCAGGAGTCCCTAGAGTCAAATCAATAATCAATAGAAGTTACATCGTTTGTTTTAGCACCTATTACTATGATTTTTGCACCTTTGTCTCAAGTTTTCCTATGGTGACTATGGGCTTGGATTTTGCTTCATGCCATAATAAAATCTCTTTTTTTTTAAACTCTTCACCTTTCTCTCTAAAAGAATAATGCAACTTTTTTTTATGCCAAATAATAATTTTGACTCATGGTGCTGTTGAAACATGTATTATATGATCATGTGCGTATGTTTTGGTTTAGGTTTTGGGTCAGAGAGGATATTACATTTGCATTTCTGTATCCCTCCTGGATGTTTTGATGGTTTTATTAGCTTGTTATTTTACTTATATTTTGAACATTCATATCATGGCTGCTTTGTGCTACTTGACAAATATATGTGCCCTATTATGTTGCTAAACAGGTTGATACTGGAGCATACTCAAGTTTTGGATTGGAGAAGCTAGCAAGAAATGCATACGTTCGTAAGGTTGGTTTTCACTTTCACATTTAATGCCATCCTTTCCTGGTTAAGTAAATCTTATTTGTTCGACCAAGATTAATTTTTTTCTTTTTGAATGCATTTTTATTTCTTTCTAGTCATTGCTGCATTAACATATTTAATGTGCACAATATGTAATTGCCAGGGTACGAGATACAAGTATTCTATCTTTACTGAAAGTATCATTAGTTTGAACTGTTCTTACAATTAGTCTCTCTTAAAATTCATTGTGCTTACTAAGATCCAGTAATATTAAAAGAAATACATCAATTCTTTTAAAAATTTGTCTCTGTCTCATTGTCCTGTCAATTGTAATTTACATGAAGCTGATCATTCAAAGTGAGACAGTCGGACATGCTACAGTCTTAGTGTCTTACTGATTGATGCCTTATGAGTATTTTTGTACCCATATGGGATATTACAAGGTTATTTCCTTACTATTTGCATGAAGCTTTAGGTATAGCAAACTGTGAAATTTTCATTGAAGTCCTGTAGGAAACCTATATGCCCAGCTTGTATCAGATTCAGAGGATATTTTCCTAAGTTTCTGACTGTAAAATAAGTTGTCTTTTCATTCAATAGAATAAGAAAATTGATATAAAGCTATGATGTACTCTTTTTCATAGAGTGGGAAAGAAACTTACATTGTTCTAAATGGTTCATGTTCTTATGCATATATTGGTCATAAACCTGTGGATTGTCCATTTAACTAAAATTGTCATCCCATTTTTAAGATGTTAATATGTTCTTTAAGGAAGGCTATGGTGAAGTCTTCATTTCACTTCCTTTAATAAGGTCCTGATCACATACTTTTCTGCCTATCTAGCTTCTTCCATTCCTGCCAACTGCTATGCCACTGAGTCTTCAATATGATCAAGCCGAACCAAATTCTGCTTGGAGCTGGCTTCAGCGCTGGTCAGTATCACGCTTTTGGGAACCACCCTTTCGCACAAAAAAAGTATCCAACACAAAACCACAGAGGAAGCAGGGTGGCTCCCAGCTTAATGAGAATGAATGTGGAAAGTCAAGAAGAACTACCAGAAAAGTTTCAAATGGGGATAATGGTGCTGTTGAAACAGATAAGCCCAAACGAAATCCAAGGAAGGTGATGAGTCAGCAAACGGAGTTGGTGCAAGAACAGCCACAAAGTGAACTCGAGAGGGTCAAACGCAGTTTGAAAAAAGTTTCTACTTCTGTTACAGTGGCCCCACAAAAGCCAGAAATGGAAACCGAGAAGCCTCAACAGCAGTTAAGCTCTAAAACAGTGCTGAATTCTGCAGTTCCTGAGAAGGAAACAGCAGTTTCTGCTGAAATCCCAGCTGATTCAGAAATTGTAGTTGACAAGATATCTCTGCCTGAAGCTCCTTTGAAAACAGAGGTAACGGTTGATGTGCCAAATGATGATCCGTGTTTGGTTGAGACGCGTTCCTCCGAAAATGGTGACAAGATGGACAAAAATTCAGTTTTGAATGATGAGGTGAGCCAAAAGGGAGACGAGGGTGGGAAGGAGAATCATAAAATCAGGAAGCGAAGATCCCTTTCTTCCAAACAGGAGTACTCTGAAAATATTTCACTGAACACACCAAGCATACCTAGTTATATGGCAGCTACTCAGTCTGCGAAGGCAAAGCTTAGAATTCAAGGATCTCCTAAATTTAGTGACGATGGGGCAGAAGTTGGTTATGTTCGTCGCCATTCCCTACCAGCCTCTACCAATGGCAAATTGAGTTCGTTGTCACCTAGATTACAGAAGCCAGTGCAAGCTAACGGCAAGGGAAGTAGCAAAACCAACAGACCAATCACGACGTCCTCTAGAGATGGTAAGCAGTGTAATTATTTTTAGGGGAAAGGTTTCTTTTTTTTATCCTGGTAATTTGCCAAGTTTTACTTTCAAGACAGTTCACTTTTCCAAATTGAATTTTGTTCTGTTAACTCTTAAAATTCAACATTTTAGTACTTTGACCGGCTACAAGGGGTTGGTAGCTGCTTTAAAATGACTTGGCATTTCTTTTTTCAATTTTTTTAAAAAAATAATTTCTTTTTCATCCTGCTGACTTTCAGAATTGTTTGCTAACCAGTCGTAGCTGTTCAAATGACTAAAAAGATGAATTTAGAAAGTTAAAATTTAATTCGGGAGAGTGAGTGTCCTGAAAATAAAAATGGGCAAACATAGGGGAGTTCAAAAAACCTTTTCCCTTACTTTTTTGGACATTTATACCAAGCCAATTTCGTTTGTTTCTTCTTTTAACTAGTACGTCAGTTCTCTCCCTGCTTCTCTTGTGTTTTTGTTATAATGCCCTCATTGCTTGCTTGCCAATATACTTCACTACACCTGCTTGATTTTGTTATCCTTCTTGAAATTTGGATTTTCTGGATATTGAGTTATGATTCCTCTGCATTTGTCACATAAATGCAACTCGTTTTCAGACAAGGTACTTCAGCCGGGGTGGAGGAGATGAGCATTTGGCGGTCTTTTTGGGTCGAGTTTGTGAGAAGGCATATGTGGCTGCAGAGTTCATTTGGTCATGTAATAGATGAAAGTGGACTTGAGAAATCATAGTTCGTCTTGATATTATTTATGTTTCTCTCTCTCTACCGGTTTACTGAAGAATATTCGTATGTATAGTGATAGATGAAGAGTTGGTGAGTAACTTGAGAATCAATTGCGTGCGCTTTCTTTATACATTTCATTCTGTAAGACCTAAGTTTGATCATGTGTAGCTTCTGTTTGGACATGCTAAGCTTCTTCTTTTTGTCCTTGTTGAAAAACAACGTATAAGAAAATACAAATTATTGACACTATGTGCGTGCTAACACTGAATCTAAAGCAAGTTTTATGCAACAATTTTAAGGGCTACCCAAGTTTATTTTTCCTTGATATCTGGTTGGATTCTCGATTAGTGCAAAAGTCCTCAGATGCTATGTTTCTTTAGAACCTACCCTTGCCCGGTTCGACAAACAGTGGAGATGCATGCTATTGTTATTCATAATAATTTATGTGAATTGCATATATATGATCAATGTTATGCTTATGTATTGTTATTGTTTAAAAATATATATATAATAATGATAAAATTATCATTGTTTAAAAATGTATAATAATGATACTTGAAAAACAGGTTAACTTGAACTAGCGTCACCTACTCATTTTATTAACTAGCGAGACTCGCCCCCGCCAATTGTACAAGTCATATACCCTCTAAACCTATTTTCTCCCTCTCGAATCCTTAAACGAAAAATATTAACTATTTATTTCAATAACTAATGTTACTACTTGCTAATCTCTCTGTGTCTTGCCAGTTGCCATACAAGGATAAATTTCTTTGGTTGAGGATGGAAGGGGATAGGATGTGAACGTTGATATAAAAAAAAATTGTCTGTAATTTAATGAATAGTAAACCTATATCGAGACCATATTAGATTATATATGAAATTGGGATGAAGATGGAAAAATATGGATGAGGGTAATTCAATGTATATATATGTTTGGTTAGGGATAGAGGCGTCGTGTTGGATGAAATTTTATGTCAAATCAAGAGTGATATTGTATTATTTTATTATTGTTAGTTAGTTGAATGAAATTAAAGTAGAAGATAGAATGAACGGGTGGAAGAAACCTAGAAAAAAAATATTTATTAGTGGAAGAAGCGTAGGAGATAGAATGAGTAAATGAGAATTGATGATGTGATTGTATTATATAGATAAATAAGATGTGTCAACCTAAAATCGAATGGGACGAGAGATGACTCACCTCCATTGTACATTTGATGAAGTCATTCAGCCCTAACCAAACATGGATAGGAATGCATTTGATGGAGTCATTCAGCCCTAACCAAACATGGATAGGAATGAGGAGTAGGTATGGACGAAGTTTTGATTTTTATGTCAAATAAAAAAAATTGTATTATTTTTTTATGAGTGTAAAGGTAGAATAGAGAATGATCAACTGAGAGAAAAAGTAGGAAAAAACCGAGTAGAAAAGAGTAGGGGGAGAATGCGTGAAAGAAAAATGATTATGTTATTGTAAAAATACATAAATATGTTTATTTCATACACTACAAAAAAAATACTGTTTTGCGACGGAATTAGCGACGGAAAATCCGTCGCAAACAGTGTTTTGCGACGGTATCTGCGACGGACACGTATCCGTCCCTAAAACAGCCGTAGCTAATTTTTGCGACGGATTGCGACTTCCGTCGCAAATTAACGACGGACAAA